>JAEIFP010000517.1:2842500-4042500 GCA_018903935.1 Drosophila insularis
AAAACTATAGATAAATTATATATAATTAAATCTATAATTGTTTGTGAAAAGAAAACCATAAATTTATAAATAGATAATAGAAATTTCTCTAAATTAAAGAACTCTCTATCTCTTTCCATAATGAATTAAAAGAATTTTAATAGATGGAGAATTAAATTAATAAGCGTTAAAGGTAAATTTGAATTCTCAAAACTCTTCAACGATTTTATAGGCTTTGATTTATATCAATAGAAAAGTTGTTGTTGTAAAAGACTTTAATAGAATCCTACAATCCTACTGTTAGCTATTTGCTAGAAAATCATATCAATGAAATATTTTGTTTGAATTGCTTAACCATTAATCACATTTCCCTTCAAGTGTTAAAATATATTGATTTTTTTCTTGTGTTACTTTTTGTTAAACTAATTTCAAGAAACGACAAATTTATCGTGAGCAAGTCTTACCACATGCGGGTGGTAAAATACCAGAAACAGCCTTTGAAACGGATCGTCTTTTTCTGAATCGATTGCAAAAAGAGGGCATTGCCGTGCCGGATGGCATAGTGCCGGAACAACGTAATCCCCAGGTAAAACAGAGGTCTAATAGAAAATGATGGAGCATTTCAAATAATAGCTATTATTCGAACCATGCAGGTCTATCAGTATTATAACAAACCCATGCGCACCGTATTCCATATAGCCCTCAGTTCGGATGGGCGTTTTACTCCGCGTGAGGGGCGCTATCATTATCGTCAAGTGCCCACGGTTGAGACCACATATCTCTATCCCCAAGCTGTGGGACGTCAGCACATTTTGGTGCCACCCAAGCATGCTCTGCCAGTTTATAGACAACTTCAATTGCATAATCCCTTGCTCAATCAAGTGAAATTTCAACCCAAGAAAAGTGAGTTTAACGATCTTAAAGAATGGTAGTGTCATGGAGGATTGACTTTTATATGCTCTTCTCTCTCTGTGTATTGCGTGTGTAGTGCCCAATTTTTTGGATTTGGCTCCAACTGTGGGCAAGAGTCGTACTTCGCCAGCTGCCGGCTCCGCCAAATCGGCTAAATCTTATCAGAATATTAATCTATTGCATGGTCCAGTGCTGCCTGCATTCAAGAAAACCACTGGAGGCAGTAAAACCTATGTGGATAGCTATGGCACCACTCATGTGAGTTGTTGCATTATATACCTACATCTGTATTATTATATGTATAAATATGAATATTAATTAATTATTTATTTTAGCTTTTCAGTGAATTTGATGATCTACTAAGTAAATTGGACTTGCCGCAAACAAAACAAAAATTGTATTAGTTTAAACATTTATTTAATATACTAACTATCATTCCTATGACCTTGCAATATATACTTTGTTTATATGTATGTATATAGAAAATTTGATAATGTCATGTCATTCCGTTTGCAAAATTTAATTCAACTACAGTTAATGTGATTTTCTTGCAGAGAATTTAAAATGAATTGCAGTTGTTAAAAAATTCCTTCCTAAATAAGTTACAAAAACTTATATATTCCTTCAGCCATTAGCCAAATAATGAGAAAAAACAAAGATTTGTACATACATATATGTATATTTTCAATTTTCTTGGCTTTTGCAATGGAATTTTTTGAAAAAAATAATGTAATTTCAAAACGTTTGCCATTTAAGCCATTTTGGAAGCGTATTCAAATTAATTGGTAATTACCAAGTATATAAATTATATTTCGTTAGTCTCTAATTGATAAATGCATCCATTGAATTGAATTGTGTAGACAATATGTAAAATATGTTTAAGTTAGTTAAGCATAAACAATTTTTACCGCTTGCAAAATAAACAAATCAACATGACATGGAACTTAACTTATTGTTAGTTACTAGTTAGTAGCTCTGTCTAACTTTCCTTTTGTCTATTGGTTATAATTTGCACATAATTAAAGCATGGCTAAAGCCAATTTGGCCAAAAGCTTTTCAAGAAAGAAAAAAAAACAAGGGTGGTGGAGTGAAGTGGGTAAAAATTGAAAACGAAAGTTACCGAAAAAACGAACCGTTACCCTTGAAAGCTTGCCACGACATAGACTGAAGTCGATGCTGTGGCTTAGATGCTTTGGAAAAACTGCATTCAGTGCGATTTTCAAACTCAGCTCGAACGGTTGTAAACCGTAACTGTAACAGTAGCAGAGATCACTTTCAATTGAAACTCGATTCCAGTCAGCAAAGAGAGAAGGAACAAGACAAGACAAAACATGATGTGGAAGCAGCTATTATTTACCTGGCTAATGGTACTTGGAACCTCAGCTTTAGTGGTGGCCATTGAAGTTCAGGTAAGTGAGCATTAGCATAATTATGACATCTACATTAAGATTTGGGATGGGTTTGTCTCTCTATGCCTGGTCCACAACTAAAACACACATATGCACACACATAACTGTAAAACGCGCCTACATACGTTCACTTTTGACCCAAAAATTGTAACATGCAATTGAGGCACACATATACACACACACACACACACACACACACAAAAACAAACACATACACTTACATTAATTGTTTGCTAATAATGTGAGGCACCGCACACGCTAAAAAGGAGAGAGGGAGGCTGCAACAACAACAAGAAAAAGAAACCGGTTACAACATGAGAGCTTTCTTATGCAATTACCGTTTTGAACATTTGATTATGCCCCCCCACCTCATTCCTCCTCCGTCTTGCAGAAATTCGGTCATCTATATAATCCACCCCAAGCCGAACATCCGCATCATGAGGAGAAACAGGATCTTAATAAAATTCCCGGTGTACCTGGAGTTGATTATCCTATCTATCATGAGGTGCCCCACACTCAATTCAGTTGCCACAATGTTCCAGCTGTACCGGGAATGTATGCCAATGTAGAGACTGGCTGTCAGGCCTATCACGTCTGTCACGATGGACGCGAAGGACATCAGGGTGCCTCATTTTTATGCACCAATGGCACCATATTCAACCAAAAGGAATTCGCCTGTGACTGGTGGTACAATGTCAAGTGTGAGGAGGCGCTTAGCCTGTATCAGTAAGTTGAAAATGATATGACAAGTAGGAGGTAAAACCAATAATTTTGCATCAAATTTTCCAGTTTGAATGCCGATCCAGAGCATAATCCATATATCCCCAAGAAGAAGTTGGAGCCAGAGTTAGATCATTCAGCCATACATGGAGGCCATGGAGGATTCTTAATACAAGCTTAAATCAATAACTCACAATTTTCCTTTTTCTGTAAATTACTTCTTTTTTTTTTTGTTTGTTTGATTGAAAATTTTGTACAATAAAAAAATATAAATGTACATACATACATACATTTGTACATACCTATGTACATACATACATATGTACATATGTAATTGCAAAATTGTGGACATCGGAAAATGAACATACCTATTTCTGGTTTGAGATATTAATCCATCCATGACAGTAAATTATCACTTTGAGTTTAGAGATGAATTTGCTTATTCAGAAAAGTTTATTTAAATCGACCAATTTAGATGAAATGAAATGGAAATTTTATGTTTCCATGTGGTTGGTATTTTCTTTTTTGGCACTAACTGCTTTTAAATAATAAAGGGCTGAAACTTCGCAGACTCATCATTTAAACTAAAGTTTTAATTTCTCGACCCATCGTAAATTCTATTTTATTGCCTACTATTTTTTTTTTATTGTTTAAAAGCATTAGTATATATTCACATAAATAAAATATCTTATTTGCTTTGATGATTTTGGCTTGCAAACAATAATTCAATGCAATTTGTTAACAATAAAGTTCAAAATTGCCTTTACATTTTGATTTTAATTTAATTATTTAAAAAATGTCATGAATCGATTACTCGTTTTTTGTTATTTGTTTTCTTATTCTTTTTGAATTCATTTTTATATGTACGTTTTCCAAATTTAAGTTGGCAGCGCTAAAAATATAAAAAATTGGTATTTTATTTTGTGAAAATACCAAAACAATGTGACCGCTTCGTGGTGAATGGCAAACACAACACGTGCCGCCTTTGAGCTGGGAATTGTGAATTATTGTGAAATATTCAATTTGTTTCATATTTATATAGCTGTTATTCGATGAGTGACTTGCACAAATATAGCGATCCCGAAGAGGATGAAGAGGAGCTAAAAAATGTAAATGTGAACCATACAGATATGTGATAACTTTGCTAATTGTCGTTTCTTGCAGTCGGAATGGCTGAAGGATTCTAAACCCAGGACAGTGAGGTACACAATTTCAGAGGATATAAAAGTCAATGCTCAAGTTGCCAGTGACTTTAGAGAGGATGCCATGAGTGACCTTCATAAATACAGCGATCCCGAAGAAGACGAGGAGGAGCTTAAGAATGTAGAAATAAACACTAAATAGAAATTTATTCAACACTTCTAATTATCGTTTCTTGCAGTCGGAATGGATTCAAGATTTTAAATCCTTGACAGTAAAGCATGAAATTTTTAAGGATATAACACTGAAGTCTCAAGAAGAAATGTCTTCAACTGGTTTAGAAGATGTCAATGGAGATGGGGAAGAGGAGGAGGTTGATTATGATGAGGATGAAGACTACGATTTAAGTGATGGCTATGATGCATACGAGGAGACCTACAGTGGCTTCAACAAACCCAATGCACATTCACAAGTGACTGCAACAGGTGGCGCTGGCGGTGGAACGGGAGGCGGAGCAGGCGGCGGAACTCGGATTAGCAGCTATCAACCAAATGAAAAACTACTACGTCGGTATTCTGCCCGCATCAATGTGGAGAAATATGATCCCACTACCAACATGAGTGCTCAGGCAGCCAATCGACTGGTCAACTTTGATCGCCGACAGGAAACCGATAGGGTGCGAGTGCGGGACAAGCATGATCGGGCCACTGCCGAGCAAGTGATGGACCCACGCACTCGCATGATCCTGTTCAAGCTGCTCAACCGTGGTCTCATTCAGGAAATCAATGGGTGCATATCCACGGGCAAAGAAGCCAACGTATATCATGCCGTCTCCAAAGACGGTGCTGACGAATATGCCATTAAGATCTACAAGACATCGATATTGGTGTTCAAGGATCGTGATAAGTACGTGTCGGGTGAATTTCGTTTTCGCCACGGCTATTGCAAAAGCAATCCACGCAAAATGGTTCGCACCTGGGCAGAAAAGGAGATGCGTAACTATTTGCGTTTGCGCAACGCTGGCGTTCCTGTTCCTGAGCCCATCCTCCTACGCTCGCATGTGCTGGTGATGCGATTTTGTGGCCGGAACGGTTGGCCAGCTCCCAAGCTAAAGGATGTAGAGCTGAGCACGTCCAAGGCACGAGAGTTGTATCGCGATTGCGTTGTTCTCATGTGGCGCATCTATAACCAATGTAATCTAGTTCATGCCGATCTTTCTGAATTCAATATTCTCTATCAGGATGGTCAATTGGTCATTATCGATGTCAGCCAAGCAGTGGAGCATGATCATCCACATGCCTTTGATTTTCTGCGCAAGGATTGCACCAACGTTTCGGAATTCTTCCGCAAGAAATCTGTTGCCACCATGACGGTGAAGGAGCTGTTCGATTTTATTACCGACCAATCCATTACCGAGGATAATATGGAACAGTGCCTAGAGCGAATCTCAGAGCGCATTGCGGATCGGGATGTTGATGCCATTACCGCACAAGAGAAGATCGATGAGGCTGTCTGGCAAAATACTTACATTCCCAAGCGTCTCGACGAGGTGCGTCATTTCGAACGGGATGTGGCCAAGGCCAAACAGGGCGAGCAGAAGAACCTCATCTATGGCAAGATTACGGGTCTTACTTCGGGCCTAGATGTGCAAAAGCAGCCAGATGTCTTACAGGATCAAGTCAATAACGGAGACCAGTCGGGGGGTGAAGGAAATGAAGAGCAATGCGAAGATGATGATGAAAATGATGATGACAATGAGCACAAGGATGATTCCCACTTCAAGTCCTCAGCTCGGCCACGCGACGAATCACCAGAGAGCAAAAAAGCTCGCAAAAAGGCAGTCAAAGATGCCAAGGCAGAACAGCGAAAAGTGAAAGTGAAAAAACATGTGAAAAAGCGCAAAGAGAAAGTTGGCAGCATGAAATAATAGATATAGGTATACTTATATACAAAAATGTCTTTGTATGAATTTAGCTAAACAAATAAATATGTAAATAATAATATTTAGCCTACAAGATCTAGTTGTTGTTATATTCTATATCGGATTGTCCACAACTATTAACCGAATTTAAATGGAAAAACTAAAAAAATATTTGGTATGGCATATTTTAATTAATAATAATCAAAATCAATTTTCAGCTTCTATTTGTTTTAAAACATTCTCCATAAAATATTGTCTGGTCCTAAATGTCTCAAAAAGTAAGAATTATTTTGTTGTAGTTAAATTAGGTAGTAAAAACATTAGACTTTTTTTTTTAAATTTTGCATTAATTTATTTCGACATGTACTTTTAGAGTTGTTTTTTCTTTTAATTGTTCTTTGTTCATTTTTTGTTGATGAAACGCTCTCACATTGAATTTTAAAAACAAAAGCATTTACAATATTTCTTTTTAATTTGTTCTTCAGCGGTTGTTAAGAGAAGATATATATATATTTTTATATATATTTATATTTGTTGTTGTCATCATTGGGATAGGAGAGGCATTTCTTATTCATTCATGTAAATCAATTTGAAAATTTAGCATTAACTTTCTCTTTTCCTTATTATTTGGTTGCATTTTCTAAAATATTTTTTGTATGCATAGAATTTTCACATAGAATTGAATAGAGTCATTATGGTACATCATGAAGTAAATTTTTTTTTGTTGTTTGATTTTGGTTTGTGGTCGTCGGAATTGTCGGCAAAAGTGAGTAAAGTTTTAAAGCTGTTTTTTTTTTGTTTTTAATTTTTCATTTTGTTTGTATTTTTTTTTTTTCTTTTCTTTTAATATTTGTTTTTTGTTTTCTTTTAGCAACTTTTGCCCATTTGAGGGGGGCTATAAATATTTTGTTTTTTCCTTCCATTTCATTTATTTAATTAGTTTTTCCTTTGAACAATAAATTGCATACGTTTTGATTCGATTTGGTATCATTTTTCTTTTATCTTTTTTGTCTTTTTGGGCGCAATGGTTCTTAGTAATTTACATTTATATTTGTGTGTGTTGAGTGTGGGTGTGTTTAAATTACAGCGAGAATAATTTAAAAAGTTTTCCATTAAAAACTACAATAATATAAATATGTATGTATGTATGCATGTTGTGTATATATATATATATATATATATATATATATATATTTATCGATTTCTATATATTTTAGACAATATTTCTTTTGTATTGCATGTAAATAAATATCCATTTTGAGGGGGATTCACTTAACTTAGATTCATATTTGCTTTTGTTTTTGTTTTTGTTTTGGTTTTTTAAATCACAGCAGAAATCATAAATGAAAATTGCTAAAACTATATATAAAGGAACCATATACGAAAAGAATTAGTTGTGAAAACTGAATATCTAAATTAAAATCAGTTTTTGTCCTTTTTTGTTTTCTTTTTTTGTTTAATTATATGTATAGTTAAATAAAGTAATCTGTAATCCGTAGTGGGTAATCAATATCATCCATGTCTACTTCTCCAGCTCTTCAAGAAAGCGATTCGATTCGTTACGATTCGATTCGATTCATTTGGATTGATTACTCGATTATCAAACAGCGCGGCAAATGTTCCTTCAAATAGTCAAAGAGCTCATGTGAAGCACCTGGACAATTGGTTAGCTCCAGCTCCTGCAAGTGTCGCAGCTGTATGAGACTCGAGAGACCCGATGAGGTCAACAATGGACATCCGGCGAGTGATAGCACTTGCAGATTGCGCATGGAGCACAGATGCTGCAGCCCAAAGTCACGGACTTGGGAGCACCAGCGCAGAAAGAGGGCCGTAAGCGATAGCATGGTGGAAATGTATCCAACGCCAATATCCGTTATATGAACGCATCTGAAATAGTAATTGATTTATTAATGTATGTAGCTTTCCCCTAAACCTGAAGGGGAGGTACACAGAAACTAGAAGTCTCTTTTGTCTTCCAATCCCCTCACTCTGCATACATATATGTATGTATGTATGCTTTTTGCCTACTCCACTATGCACATATCCTTCGTGTGTTTCGCTTCAGCCAAAAACACTTTTGTGCCGTGATTCATTCAGCAAGCAACCCAATCGCCATCCCGATTCCCGTGCCGTTCTTGGAGCACTCTAGTGGGACCGAGTGCAATCATTACAAGGAGCTGTAGTTGCCGTCTATGTAAATATGACGTCTAATGGGGCTCCCACAGAGGGATGTGGGTGGGCGTGTGACTATGACTCTGAGGTGAAAGGTGACGGAAGGTGTGTCTGAGGTGTGGGCGTGGTGACGGAAATTGAATTTCACTCATGAATAATTACGAGCACAATCAGCAGCAGCACTGGCAGCAGCAACTATGACAAAGCGACCTTGTGAGGAACCTAGAAAACAACACTCACCTATCCAACGTCAATTCCTCCAATTGATTCAGATCACAGGCGATATACTCGAGCGAGGCATCCGTAATGCGGGGACACCAGGAGAGATCCAGGGCGCGCAGCTTCTGCAGATTCTCGGCAATCAGCTCGACTCCATCGTCGGTAAGTTTACTGCAACCGGACAAACTGAGCACCGTAAGATGCGGCAAGGAGTGCACTAAAGAGAAATAGAAAAAAGAGAAGAAAAAAAAAGAAAAGTTTGTATTAACTTTAACTGGCAAAAGTTCTGTTCTGGTTTTTTTTTTTGTTTTTTGTCTTCTCTGCCATTCACGTCACGTAAATGTTAGGCAACTGACTGCAGCTGCTCCACTTTGTTCTTTTCAGAAGTAGGTTGAAACTCGGTCCATGTTCCTTTATTCCTGGTTGACTGGCAACCGTAGTTCTTAGGGCAATATTGTGCATAGTCCATGAGGCGTGTGATTCAAGATGAAAATTCGTTTTCGATTTTTCACCGCCCCAAACCATAAACAAAAAAACTATACATACATATATATATATGCAATTTAAACGCAAACGCAATCAATCAGTTTGCCAAATATGTCAGAAGCAATGAGAATTATCTTAAATCGAATCCATTCATCCATCTACTTGGAGCTAAGAACTGTAAAGCTCACCAAGGGTTCACTTCACTTCACATTGAGTACCTACTATATATACATACATATATGTATGTACTGTATCGAATTTTCATGCCTTTACATTTTTCAATTGAAATTCATTGAATCATTCTCAAACTGGTCAAAAGGTTCCCTCGATGATTGACAGATGAATTGCAATTCAATTGCCAAATTGTCTGCTTTAGTTAAAATCAAATATGCATTCATCAATAAATGCAAATATGTACATATAAACATACATACATATACATATATTTATTGAATGAAAATTGTTAGAAATTTATATGCAAATGACAATAAAATCAACTGATTGGGACATTGACAACAAAAGGATTATTAGATATATATATACACTTATATATATTTTTTGTTACTTTGACAATCAATTTGTTGCAGCAGCAGGCGAATTGGCTTTAACTCGATTTATTTCTACATTTACAGATTTGCATAGATTTATTAGGTAGGTGTTAAAATTTTGTGCTGATTTCTAATTGAATTGGTCAGACCTTCACATGCAATGACCAGGGGCAGATCCAGAGGGAGATTTTCGGGGGTAGGAACTTTGAATATATCTGGCATAAGGCATTTTGTCTTTCTGTAAAACTTTAGAGTTCCTTATCTCTGGATTCGCCTCCGACAAGGACAGAAAGGGCATTTTTTCATGGTTTTTGATTTTGTAATCTTTTTCGGAATTGTGATCAAGCCGAAAGTAAATGTATTTGCTTTAAGTATAAATATTAATTAGATTAAATATTTCAGTCAATATGTCAATTTATCTTTGGTTTATTTTGTAGAGAAGGAAACGAGGAAAAAGAAGTCCTTCATTAAAAAACTTTTAATAATTTTTCAAATATATTGAAAACCATAAATATATAGAACTTTAAGCAGTGGCATTTGTCTAAAGGACATAACCGTAGCTCTATATCTATATAATATATATTTAAGAATTTATAAATTTTAACGTTTTTATTGCAAATTAATAAAATGCTTTTGTGACTCCTCCGTTCTAAGGAATATTTTCTCTGGCGTATATTGAAAACGATTTGAATATTTCAGAACTCAACATTTTCCTTTAGAATAATATACAGAATTTTCTGTATTTAAATTATTGGTTTTCATTTCAATTATGATAAATTCTTTTGAACCAATGCTAGGAAAAATTACTTTGTCAGGTTTAGGTTCTAACTTTTACCTCATTGGAAGTCGTCCGACTTTCACTCAGATAATTGGGTTCTAATTTATCATATAATCGTTGTCATTATTTATTGCTTAAATCACAAATGACTTGATTTCATAGATGTATCCAGAAATTACATTTAATTAAGGAAATACGGCTACAAATTACTTTAAGTAATTGACATATTTCTATAATGTGGAAGGTTTCTTCAGCTTAAACAATTAACTGACAAGTTTCCTTTGGCAAGGATATTCACAATGAATTTGCCATTGTCTGGATAATGACTTTGATTGACTTAATCAGAGAATGCTTTGAAAATAGACAATTGCATTCGAATTACAATTCGATGTAGTACATTTTGTAGGTTTCTCAACTGGTTGATGGGTCGGAGGACAATGTTGAGACATAATTTGTAATCTAATTAATTGTCATTAATCATTTTTATAAAGTTAAAGTTATTTATGTATGTAAACGCACAGTGTGACTAAGTCTGAGCCTATGGTGATAAGGGATATGGGATAACGGATAACGGGGTTACTACAATTACCAAAGACTATAAGCTGCTTAAGCGTGTGACCGAAAAAGGGGGGGGGAGGAAGGGCATGGGCACGTGCGACTGTCAGACAGACAAGCTCAAGCTTTTCCTGGCTGGTTAAACAAAGATAAAACACAGGCGCAAAAGAAAACAAACTTGACGGGAAGAGTATCAGTTGGAATGGCTTGAAGTGATGTAAAGTATGGGGTAGTTAGCTAGCTAGTGGCATTTACAGGAACAAGAATCCGAAGAAGTCCAAAAAATGCTTGTTCAGTCAAGAAGATAGAGAGAGGGAGAGAAAGAAAGATAGTGAGAGAGAGAGAGAGAGAGAGATGTGTAAGCGGCTTTCAGTTTGAATATGTCTAACTGTGTCCCACTTAAGTTACCCCATCCATCCATCCATCCATCCATCTATCTATCCATGCAAGCGAGTAGATAAAAGTGCATCTCTTGTTTGGCTTCTGACCAAAAAAACCACAGACAGGGGCACACACATATACATACATACACCTATACACAAATGCATATGCATACAAAACGATTTGAATTACAAAAAATATAGGTAGCCATATACAAACAAACAACTAGACAGAGTCTAACTCAGAGACTCGCACTAAAACTAAAACAAAAAACAAACAACAAACAAAAATGGGCCAAAACAAAATATGACTTTACACACATACAAACATACATACATTAACTGAACTGAAACGAACCTTTTGATAATCTATAGAATAGCTCACTTCTGTCCAGTCATGAAAATGAATTGCTCAAAGGAATGTTAACATAAAAGCAACTAAAAGGTAACCTAAATTTACAAAGAGTAAATATCTAAAATCTCAGACCATCGCCTTTGTTTCAAATCATGTTTCCGGAAATGGATATTATTCAAAAAAACTCTGTTGACTTTTCCCCCTTCAGTTTGTGCTTCTACTTGGAAGCAAGAACTATATCCTATTCGGCAAATCGAGTAATATGTGAGACTATATGATTGAAGGACTCAAATACTCAACATTTATTTAGGGAATTTTATGAAAATTTCCATGGAAATTGAGATGACATTTCAGTTTTATTTTTTATAGCTCATATAACATGAAGATCTTTGATTTAAAGAAAATTTGCCAATATTATGGCTTTAGTGAAATCTTTGAGCAATTTGGAGTGGGTGCTTTGGGGGTGGGCAATGGAAACCTCCAGTGGAGTGGAGTCGAGTGCCCTGAAGCCACAACAATGACAAAATAACCGTAACGTTGGCGACGACGACGACCATGGGGAGTCTCATGGGGTGGAGTGGAGAGCCGATTGGCTATGGATTGGGGGAGGAAGGTGGCGAATAATAATAATAATACCAGGGCAACGTTTAACCGCAAGGAGCAGCTATTCCAGATACGTATGTATATATATGCATGGCAATAACTGTAATTGTATCTATCAATGGAAGCTGCTGCTTTAAAAAGGGGGCCACAATGTTGGCGACGCCTTCAAAGCTAAAAACCGCAAAAAAAAAAAAAAACAAATTGAAAAGAAAAACCAAAGAGCAAACTGAAAGAAAAGCGAATAATCAACAACAAAAGGCGTCTCTATGCCAGGGAAATATGCACACAAGTAAATACACTCTGTATATATAATATATACATATATGTACCTATATTTGTTTGTATGTATGGCAAATGGCATTATATTTAAGTTTTCATATATTGGAAATTGTGTGATTAAAAGCCGCCACAACTAATCACACAAAGACATAGCCAGACGACAGAGAAGATAGAGAGAGAGAGAGAGAGAGAAAAAGATGATCATTTGATTTGAGTGACATCGATTGAATTACATTTGAAACCATTAGAAAAATCTCAGTTTCTGTCTCAATCTCTATAGCCCATTCCACTCTCAGACATCGGAGGATTGTGCATATATTTATCAAGCATGTAATCGCTATTGAAATTCATTTCGTTATCAGCATCCAATCGACGCGCAACAAACAATTGAGCAAAGAAATTATAATTCCTTATTTCGGTTATTTATTTATTATTTTTTTTTGTTGTTAATTGTGTTTAATTTTATATATCCTGTTGCAGTTTCATTTTGTGACCGACACTAACGGGTAGTAACGGGTTAACAAGTCGTTTTTTCTGGCCTTTTACTCGTTTTTGCGATCACAAATTCTGAAATTGCAGCAAATAATCAACGTATAAATGTGATAAGAAAGAGTAGAGAAATAAATAGATGAAAGGGACTTGATAAGTGTGTGTGTGTATGTTTGTGTGTGAAATTCTCAATACTTGCTATAGAAAATATGTGTAAATACATATATGTACATATGTACATTTGCAATCTAGAATATATTGATCAACTGACATTCTCGGAGTGTTTTCACTATTTATTATACATATTAGAATAAGTTGCGTTTTATACAATTAATCACGTTTTTTGATTTGGGCGTTTCCTTATTAATAAAATAAAAACATATATCAAAGAAGCTTTTGCAGTTAACAAATTCATAAAAATTAATGATCCTTAAAAAACATGAATCACTACAAAATTTAAACTCTCAAAAAGTAACTTCCCTTCGATTCGAAATCAAGACTCAATTTTCTTTCGAATTCAGGCCAATTTTCATTATTCTTGAAAGGCAACAAAATACTTGTGGGTCTTTTTAGAACTGTGGTAGAAAGTTTCCCATATTCATCACACGATTCTTGATCAACTTCTGTATGGTATAGTGGGGCCCCATTGGGCCAATCTCAACAAATATTTTGCTTACATCAACGGGAAAACTAAATATAAAATATTATAGAAAAAGTGAAAATTTTCTATTAACAGACAGACTGACACTCTACAAGTGACAAAGTTAAAAATTGAAAGAAGATTCAGAAGGTTTTTTATACTTGAATTTAAAGTTTATTCCTCCCAAAAAAAAAATGTAAACTTTTTTTCCAAAGAAATCAAAGTTATTTCATTTCAAGGCTTATTACAAAGAGATTCCCCAAAAAAAAAAATTTTTAATTTTCCATAACTTTTGTAAATCAAATGAATATTAATATGGATTATAAATATGAAAATTTCAAAATAAAATTATTTATATTTTTGAAATCAACAACAAAATGGCTGATCTACATTCTATTACGTTTAAGGTTTGCAAAATATTTATAAAACAATTGGAAAAATAATAATAACCTAATTTAATGGGATATTTATTTCAGAATGGGCAATAAAATTATTTTAAAAATTTATATAAACACCAAAAAGTTGGCAAAGTCAGAGCTACATTGTTTAAAAATCTGTTTATGTAATTAATAGACGAAATTTAGTTTCAAAGATTCAGAAACGCTTCCTTTATGTAGCATACATTTTGGGGACTTTCACCCCATTTAGGGTGAATGGTAAAGAAATTCTTAGACGACGAAATGAAAGTACCAAATAAATAATTTGCCATCAGCAATGATTTTTGATTGAAAATATTTCTATTTATTTTTCGTTTCAGAGTTGATGTTGCGATTGATAGTTAAGATCTGATTTGAATCCCTTCCAAATGATTGGACGTGGATAGGAAAAGCCACACAAGGCTTGTGAAATTAATGAAATACTCGACAGATGACGCGTAAGGATAATTACTTAAATATGCTGGACAGGCATTTTAATGAAAGAGCGAACTATTAAATTGGCACTCACTTAATTTGAATGGCAATTAATTAACTCGCTTAATCACAGTCCATAACAAACATACCAAAAAGGATGTTACATATACATGTAAAACACATATATATGCAATTGTGTGGCGGTGTGGGTGTGGGTGTCGGTTTATGTGTGTGTGTGACTGTAAAATGACTTTAATACGTTAAAATTGAAAAGTATGCGTTGAATACTTTGGGGAACATCAAATAAATGTCATAAATAAATGTTTCCCCATTTATTCACACACACACACACACACACACACACACACACATAAGAGATAACTTTCTATGAATATGAGTTTGAGTTTGAGTATCAATACATATTTATTTGTATGTATGTACATATGTATGAATAAATGTTTATGACTTGTAAAGAAAATCAATAAAAAAAAAAAACACCAAAAAAGAAAAATGAAACGAATTGTTGGCAATAACCGTTGGCTACTAAATATTGAATTTATGATTAAGACTGTTTTGTCATTTTTCTGCTTGTTGTTGTTCTATTGGGAATGGGAATGACAACATACGTTAAGGATGAGAGTATCAAATAGAGATGATAAACGTTGGAAATGTAAACTAACTGGAATTAACTTTAAAACAAAAATACAATCAAACTACTTATATATAAATCTAACTTTTTATACGCCACTTTCTATTTTAGAGACGTTTTCGAATTGTCTTTGTCTTTGAGGTTAATGCTGAATTCAAAACGATTTCAATTTCATTTTTGAAGCAATTTATTCGCTTACTGCATCATCATGCCAGATAAAAGAAAATTCAAAGACACAAACAGGTCGTTTTCATTTCGAATGCTGTCAAATGATTTACACTTTCAATTTTCTAGTTGCTTGCTAAAAATAGACAAATATTTATTAATTAATAGCAGCATTAAATTCTCAACAAACATATTAAGGATTATAGGAAATGTGTTAATGATATAATTGGCAATCACTTTGGAGATATTTGAATGCAATTAATGTGCCTCGAAATCGAGTGGAAGAGAACTGGTCTTATTATATATACTTATATATATATGTATATATATAATATGATTAACTTAATGGCAAAATGCCTTATATAATCTATAAGCTTTTGAAAGTTAGAGTTGCCAATAGCAAACTGTCAATTTTGGCCAACATAAGAATATGAAAAGAGAGAGGGAGAGGAAAATGTAGAAAAATTCACTAGTTAAACCAAATGTCATAGCCACTCAAATGCTAAACTAGGCACACATCGGCATATCAATGTCGTTTTGTTGTTATGGGAAATGTAAATGTATCTGAGAGATACATGTTATGGACATAAGTTACACAGTTTCAAGTTGTTTACCCAATGTACATATATATATGTACATATAAACCTATATTTATTTACGTGTATCTGTATTTTTCATTCTATCCCTCTCTCTCTCTCTCTCTCTCCCTTATTCTCACTCTGTTTGTCTTTCTAAAGAGAAGCGCGAATTTATTTTCGTTACACTATTTTCACATAATGTCTTGCCATGCGCAAATTTCCCATTTACATATCAAGTAGGTTATAGGAATTTTCTTTTACTGATTTCCAAGAATCAAAGTCAATTTCCTAAAAAACAAAAAAAAAAAATAAAATTTGTTTCGCATCATGTAAAAATCATGAGGTAACAAACAGAAAAGAGAACAAAAAGTAATTGGATTTTTTTTACGCCTCAAAGTATGCTACAACTTCTTGAGTAAAACTTATTTTAAAATGCAATTTTCATGCGCTCACATAAAGGTATATTTATACATACATATGTATATATATCTTTCTATCTAGGATATCGAGAACAATATATGTATAGTCCTTAATTTGGCCAACTATTGTTGGCAAGAGTTTTTGTTTATGGAATTTGGTTCGTTAATTTAACTGAGAGAAGTTTTTTCCGCTCTTAACTTAAAGCTGGAGAGCATAATAAATGTCGTCGCAATGGCAATCATTGAGCCAATTACTTACTTCAGACCATGAAAATTCACAGAGTCAACAAAAAGTTTTACGAGTTTATTAACCAAAGGCACCAACGACACAAAATTGGTTGGCCAAAAAGTTATTCTCTCCAGCCAGCAGAGGAATTCTTACCACTGACAACACTAATTTAGTATTTCACTTTAATAGGGAATATTCATTATGCGGGGTAAATATTTAGTCTGAAGTGTTTTTTTGTTTTAAGTTCATGTCGATAATTATGTTATATGGATTTATGTTTGTATATTGGCTAAATCAAAGATTTTGCCCATTAATGTTTGCTTCTTCTTCTTCTACTTTTTTTGGCTATCTTTAAGGCCTCATTTGGTTTAGTGCTTTAACTTGTCAGTCAATTAACAGCAAAGTTTTCAGGCCTCACACAATGAATGCGCAAAATTAGCCAAGGTACCGCCAAATGCTAAGCAGAAGAGCCAACAGAGAGAGTGAATGAATGGATGAATGAGTAGGCATGGCAGAGGATTAGGAGGAGGTATTCGTGGCAAAAGGACCCGCGGGAGTTGCGCATTCTGGTAGGCAAATAATGTTCGAAACGTGTAGGCCTCATTAGGCGCGGGGATTGCTACGGGTCTGGGGCATGGAGCATGGGGCTTTTGGGGTTGGGGTTGGGGTTGGGTCTGGTGAAAGATTAAACTGCCGCAAAATATGCGATAGGATTACGCAATGGCGTAGGTCGCCATAGAAAGTCATGTACATGTGAAAGCTCTTTAAATTCTACCAACATAAATTACTCAGCTATTGAACACAAATTAAAGAGATGGAGAGTCAAATCAATAGAATATTTCTTATCTATATAATTTCAACAATTATGTCCATAAAATGCTTTGACCTTTGAGCTTATGTGTGTGTGTGTGTGTGTGCATAAAGACATAGATTAGGGCAATTTACAAGTCATTAATATGTAAATTTATGTTGAATTTTGCTCTTTAAACTAGAGCAAAGTCTTCCTTAAACGATTGTGGTTATTCTCAGACTAGCAATTAGAAGCAAAACGAGGACGAGCCATTAAAAAATTCACTGGAAATGCTTGTGAGAAAGTACCTAACAAGACAAGACACACAGAGACAGAGAGAAAGAGAGAGAGAGAGAGAGAGAGAGAGAGTGGTGGTGATGGTGGAGTGGGAACAAGACATACGAAACTGGGTTAACAACAATTTGCAGACATTGTGGGGAAAGGCAGCCGGTGGTGCCAATCAAATTCACCCACGCACAGAGCAGACAGCGACCCAAAAGACAAAGTCAGGCAGTATCTCTCTCTCTTTCTCTCTCTCTCTCTGCGTCTCGAGGGGTTCATTAGACGACAGTTCAAGTTAATTTTTTTGAATGCATCTTTAATAAGTGTACAAATAAATAAGTACAAGCTACTAAGTCTAATATCAGCTAATGGAAAGGACAATAATGATAATGATTATTTGTTTGTTGCTATAATTTGAATCTTCCTCCATATCAATTACATAAATCAGTATAAATTGGTAAGCCTCAACTTGTTTAAAAATGGCAAAGTCTGGGGATGAAAGGCAAAAGATTGAAAGCTCAAGTGAAGTTAAGTCAACTCAACTCGCCAGACAGACAGTTTTCAGTGAAAGTTAGTTAGACCTTTTCTTCTCTGCCTGTCGGTGGCTTGCTGGCTGAACTTTAACTTTAAATTTATAACTTTTGTGCCGACAGCGAAACAGAAAGTTTTAATCACAGCGCTCTCAGTAACAAGTCAGTCAGGGCTTATCACAACATGCAGAAGCCATTTGGCTAATTGCATTTCGCATCTAATTCAATTGGTTTGAACTTTCGAATCAGCTTTCAGAGTGTCTTCCCTCTTGGTCTTTTGGGCGCTGATGTTGATGCTGATGCAGTGGCTCATTAGCTGGCTAGGCGCCAAATGGTCAACGTTTTTTGTGTTTGTACACATTTTTTTCAAAATTTGTTTGTTGTTTTTCTTTTTTGTTTTATTGGCTTGCCAATGTGGTGTGCTGCAGGTCTTTTGGGGGATTTTTGATTCTGTCACATCGTTTGGCACGCGATCTGGCCAACGAGTCAACAGGAAACGGAAACGAAAACGGAAACACACACTCGACACATCGGCTGGTTGACACATTGACATTGACGAGGTCGTTCAACTGGGCGTATGCGTGATTTATGAATGCATTTAAACACACAAATTGCACAACACAACACAACAAGACAAACGAAAACGCAGCGACACAAGTTAATTTCACATTAATTAACATTGTCAACACAAAAATGCCTCAATAACACAACAGAACCCAGAAAAATGGCAAAGAAAGAAAAAAGGAAAAGCCAAAAGAATGAAAAATAAATACATGTATATATGTACATAGATGTAAACAAACAAACATCATAATCATTGTCTTCGTCATCATGATCATTATCGTTGGCATTGGCCAGCACCACATTTGGTTGCTTTTTGGTATCTTTTGTGGATTCTAATCATTGGGTTGGCGTGCAGCTAATGAAGTGCTCGGTTGCGGTTCGTTTCGCGCCTGAACAATTGCAATTGTCATTTATGTCGACGCCAAAAACGAAATGTCCATCAATTTAACCGCAAGTGCACTTTCTCTGAAGACTGCAAAAAGCAAAGCCAAAACCTGTCGCTGCCATCACACACAAAACAGCAGCACAGCAGCTAACAATCAGAATGAAATCTACAGTGGTACAAAATATCTACAAAAATGATTCGATTTTAGAAAGAAGTTGTTGAAGCATATTGAAAATATCCTTATTTAATTTTCAAATGATGTTGTTAAAACTTTGAACCACTGTGCAGATGAGACATACATATCTATCTGCTATATGTATACTAAATTACATAGTCGTTTATTCGTATATGGTATATAGAATATATGTACTGAATATATATACTGTATATATTTCAGTATATATTTGTTCTGTAATTTATTTAGTCTTTTTTTTTCATTTTCTTTACATTTTTATATCTTTGTTAAATTCTTGTATCTTGCTCATCTCGTTGTGGCAATTTGTAAGAGGAGTGAAAATTCTTGAGCGTATGAAACGAATTCATCTTCTTCAGCCCAGTCAGCCAAGAGGGCATCCAATCCAATGATGGTTGGGGCAACCATCACCCCCCCGCCCCCAGGCCCCTCCACGTTGGCCATTTGACCCTCAGATACATGAACATTGTCGCATGCAATTTTCTTTTCTCATATCGAGTGTTTATTTTAATTACATTTGCCTATGTATTTTACTCTTTTTTCATTACATTTTGTTGGCATTTTTTTTATTTTATTTTTTTGTTTCTTTCAAAGCAATGTGTGTGTATTGGTCGTGAGCTAGCTTGTTGTTGTTGTTTTTATCTAGTTAAAACAATTTTTAATTAACTTTAGTTTCGGTGTAGAAGCTTTTTAGATGTCTACGCAACGGTCCCTCCTCCTTTCATCTCAGCCCTGTCTGGCTCCTTCGTCGTCGACCACTTGGCCAACTTGTCAATCAATTGTCAGTTTGTTGCTTTCCCGTTCTGACCATGAACTAAACTTAATGGTTATTTCAAGTGCAATGCAAGAATGAATGAAAAGCAAAGGCAAACTTTTTCACTTCAACAAACTTTTCATAATACAATTAAAGTGGAAAATTAAAAACATTAACTTATTCATTTAACTTTTGATTTTCAAATGTAAGTACTTGAAAATACAAACAGCATGGAAATTATAATGGCAAAATTATTTAACAAAGTCGCTTCACCGACTTCGGTATACCATGCACCAAGAACAAATGTAGGTATATATGTTGCACTCTGGCTCTGTTACCAGCCTACGGCCATTTCCGCCCTTCTGAAACGCCTAGTAAAATCTGTTTATACGTATAATTGAAATATTTCAAATCCGATTTTAATAAAGTTTATAGCATCAAAAAATAAAAACCTAAAAGGCTTTATGTAGGAAAAATATCCTATGGACGATATCGTATTTATTTTACAATTTTTGGTTTTTAACAATACACAAGTCTTTCAATATTTAACCAATTATCATAGACAATATGTCATTTGATGCGAAATTTAATTTACTTTCTTTTGTTCATACACAGAAAAAAAGGGTTAATAGTTAATAAAGCTATAAAACATTGTTTAAATAGAAGAAGTCAGAAAAAAATCCGAAAACTACATTCATTTCTCTATGGAGCTTTTTCAATTTATGTTTTACAGACTCACCTATCACCCCTCTGGACTTGCCTTTCAGGCCTGATCCTGACTGGTACGGCTAGTCTCCTCGGTCTCAGCAGATGACGATTGAAGACCCACCCGATGAACCCTTCTGCGGCTTTGCTTTTTCAGTGTACTAATGCCATGATTTATATGTTTTTCATCTAATTTAATCATTGTACAAATCTGGATAGATTTTAAATATACTTAACAAAAAAAAAACAAGTGTGAAAGGCAGGGAATTCAAAATATACACCTGTGATGATGCTTAAAAATAAATTGGATAAATTGTTGGATGTTTTAGGAGTTGTCCTTAAAGCCTAATATTAAGTAAGTTGGCTGTTTAAGGTCTATCATATGTAGCTTGCATTCGTCCTCGTACATCATTAGGTTAGTACAGTCTACCAATTTTTAACTTAAGCTCAAAGCCGTGTGTAAATCAGAAACACATTTACATCTACATATACATATATACTTATGTACATATGCGTACTCAGACATACTTATATTTGCATTCAACCTAAAACACAAGTTCAAAGTTCATTCAGCAGCCAAACCACCCACCAAACAAGAGAGAAGATCAAGTGGTGGAGGGGTGGTCATACATACATATGTGTGTAAACATGTACATATATATAATTGCTAGCTTATGTAATGCGATTTGAGGGGCACAAAAAAGTGAAATCAGCAGCAGATGCCCGAGTTGAAGATGGAGCAAAAGAAATAGCAAGAGAGCAAAACAGTTGGCTTCATCGTCCCCCTCTACTGAGAGTGTATTTGTTTGTTGCCCTGGGTTTGTGTGTGTGCGTGTGTGTGTCAAGGCAATGGACCAGGCCAAGCAGAAATTCCACTTTAATTGCATTTAATGCCACACGCATATACATACATATTTGCAGGCATATACTCTCTCTCCCTCTCTCTTACACAGACACACAAACACATAGACACTAAATTGCGCATAAAAGTATGCAACAGAAAATGGCTATGCCACACGCACCAACTGCGACCCAGAACGAACCAAATGCCTGAATAAGCCGTCCTGTAGCATCAACGTCCCTGGAATCAGACGCCCACACGCTTCAGCCACAAGAAGTGCCTGCTGACGTAGTTTACAAGACCACAAAGAAATAACAAAAAGTGACGTCTGTCATCGAATGCAATTAAAGAACATCCAACTTAGACTGAGAAAATCTAAAAAAAGATAATCCAACTATTACTCAAGTCACAGAGTCTTGACAACGTTAAATACACTGTGTACATTAAATAAAAATTTCAAGAACAAAAGTATTATCCTCGAAATTCAAGTAATTCACTTAATTCGTTTAATATTTTAAGGCTTAATTTAATTGGTAATAATATTAAATTTGCTATATATATTTGCTGTATTTTGCCTCTTTGATTAATTACAAATTAGAAAAAAAAAGAAACAAGAAACCCAATATTAATTAATAAAATTTATATCAATTAATTAGTCACCCAAATGCCTTTGCGAATTAGGGGATCTTACTTTTCACGTATTAATTTTAAATTAAATTGGTGAGCAAGTTCTCTTTTTCAGAAGACTTCTCGAGAATCTTGACTCTAGAGTTAAGAAGGATTAAACTAGTTGTGAATTACAATTGAATATAGGTGATGGTAAGCAATTTTCTTTCCTTTTTCTTGTTTTTTACAGGATTTAAAGCCAGAAAACATTTTATTAAAAATAGCCAACTTCCAAAAGAACACGAAAATTTGTCATAAAAATACGTTTATCGACTTACGAAATAAAAGACTAATTGTTCCCGTGGGAGCTATTCGCTGAACTTTGGCACAGGTATTAATCATCCGCATAAAACTAACAAAGATAATTTAACGACAAAAAAAATGGAAGAATCAAAAAGTCATTGATCTAAAACGTAATTTGCGGAATGATTGTTAATAAATATATAAAAATATATATTTAAATATGACATTGTGAGACATTTCACATATTCGAAGAGCCTTTCATTTGCTGAAATGTAAATATTATTCGATGCCACATTAGATATTGACATTTATGTAGATATCCCTAATGTTTGTTCATTCATCAAGTTAGTTAGGCAAACAAATATGTTGCTATGTGCGATTAAAATGTCGTATTAAAATTGTTTGGCCATTCTATTGGAAAACAAATTTCACACGTTTAAATATAAAGCCAATTAGTCCAATTAAAAAGTTTATAGAAAATATCAAAAGCCAAATATCAAAAAATAGAACATTAAATTGAAGTCGTAACTTTTGATGAAAGGACTGGTTTATTTACATATATTGCTCATACGACTAGTGGTTTTTCAATGATTAATTTCTTTATTTTATTTCGGGCAGTTTTTAGTTTTAATATTTTTGTCAGTGAAAATCAATTTAAAGTTTTCGTAGTTTTCATGTTTGCCAAATTGAAGGGTCTGAAAGGAAGACTTATTTAATATGCAATTGACAACATTGGCAGCTGAAGGAGCAACCAGAAGCAACCAGAGGCGCATCAGAAGAGGCCGCTGCCTGGTAGACATCAGAAGCCAAGGCAGAAGGCAATCCCCCCTATGCAGGCTGCCTTTGACCTTTTGCCTATTGGCAATGGGCTATGACGCCC
Source organism: Drosophila insularis (assembly GCA_018903935.1). Taxonomy (NCBI): domain Eukaryota; kingdom Metazoa; phylum Arthropoda; class Insecta; order Diptera; family Drosophilidae; genus Drosophila; species Drosophila insularis. The sequence goes on from JAEIFP010000517.1 coordinate 2,865,810, forward strand.
ACCTGGGTACCCGGCTCCTAGGTGGCAAGGCTCCGTTGCAAAGTGTACTTCAGCAATGTTTTTTCTTTTACTTTTTTTTCTCGGGTTTGCCTCTTTCAGTTTTATTTTGTGCGCGAACTTTGCAATCAATTTTCATGGCAAGCCATTTTCTTTTTGTGGTTATTACAAATTACAAAATGGCTGCCATGCGCCATAGATTACCCCGAAAAGCCGACATCCGCTGGCCCTACAACTCCTCTGTAGATGCTTCTTATTCACTCCTTTCTCATTCTCTCTCTCTCTCATTCTCGCCACTTCTCTCCAGCTCTCTTACCGCTTTCATCTGAACTGTTTTTTAAGTGACGCAAATTAAGCTGGAGATTGCTGGCAGGACCCGCAACCCTTTTGTCCTACGTTAAATTGAAATTGAATTATTGCACTTGGCTACGCCTGGCATAGCCTCGGGCCTGCCTGGACCTGCCTCTGACACTCCATATGTGTGTAAAGGACGAGGTAATTAAACGTTTTGCATAAAGCGATTCATTATTATTCATCTAGCATCTAGGAAATATTTATAAGTAGTAAAAGAAGCAAAAAAAAAAATACCCGATTCAATTTCATCGATATTCATGTATGCCTCAAAGGATAATTCGGTTAATGGAATTCTCAGAATCCGGGTGCCCGTTGCCATGTCAATTTTTTAAGCTGACAAGGGTATTCGTTCCCATCTTTATCCTTTCCCATCTCTCTTTTATTTTATTTTTTTATTTCTGGCATAACATGACGTCAAAGAGACATAGAAATACCAGTAACATTAGTTTCCTTTTTTTATTTTTATTTTTGGCCATCCGCTCAAAGTGAAATGAAGAACTTTCAATTAGTTGAGTGCCTGTGAAATTATCAAGGTTTATATTTTTCCACCGCAACGAGAGATCATTTATCAGCTACAAGAAGAACAACAAAAAACGGCAGAAGACCCTTAAGTGAATAATATTTTCTGAATAATAAATTGTTACATCAACTGAAAGATTCATACATTTGGAAAATTAAATAAATGTGCTTGAACTCTTTTGGATGCTTCTGCAGATTTGGAATTAATTGTTAAACAGAAGTTAAACGAAACATTGGGGATAAGTTTTAAGGTAGAAACCTAAACTAAGCTTCAATTAACTTTAATAACTTCCAACTAACCCATTAAGATCATCTTACTCTATCTATATAATATGATTAGTTTAGGCAGTTTTATCTTTATCATATATCTATGAAGTTGTATAGACAAAAACATTTGAAAAATTTATTTAGCTTTTAGATTGAATTGATCTTTGTGTCCATTGGCCTGGATTTTCATTGTTGCTATTAAACTTGGTAGTTCTTTTAAAAGGGTTTTCAATTAAAATATTGAATATTTTACTTACCGATATTAACAATGCCATGATTGGTTAGTTCCCAACATGACTGTAAGCGTAATATGCTCAAACTGTGGCTCTGTTTTGGTGAGAAATAGCCCAGGGCGGCATCTGTCACATGGTAAGCCTGAAATGAAGCAACGGAGGCGACAAACCGAAAGATTCAATTAAAATCAGGCACACAGCACCCACAGCACACACACACACACACACACACACACGCACTGAACCATATGTAAAAGGAACTTGCCTGCAGCGAAAACTCATAGAGAGATGGCAACAGCTGTGCCACAGCCCCCACTGCCTCATCCGCAATGTTGATACAGTCCGCCAGTGACAAGGAGACAATCCGTGGCGTTAGGCAGGCCCAGAGACCGGCCTCGGTGACCTCATTACATCCAGCCAGCTCCAGTTCGAATAGACTCTAAAAAACGAAAATATGACATCAATTATGATTACGAATTCGCATCGAGTTGGTGTGTAATAAACTGATCTAATATCTTTGTCTTTGCTCAGGTGACACGAAATTTATATGTATACAGCTAAAGATATACTTATAAGTATATATTTAACACCTACATACACACACATACATACATATTGTTTGTTCTCCATAGTCTTGTGTCTCTTTCATAAATTTGGCACCTCATCATCATTTTGGTCGCATAAAAATAAATAAAAAATGTTTCATGACCCGCTGTGCTAATGATCTCTGAAATACTTTTCAACACATAATGCCTTCCACACCGTCGTTGTACATATTTAACCAGCCGTTCAGAAGATTTCAAACATTAGTTAGAGTGTCGACTCTGTGGATACCCTCTAGCAGATTGGCTAAACTCTACATATGTCCATTCACAAAATGAAATTGCTCACACTGAGAAAAGAATAATCCAAATTGAGTATTTAACATTTTCAAAAATCAATATACTTCTTTATGGCCACACTTTTTGTAGGGTAGCAAAAGCTAATCAAAAGCGTGGAATCCATAAAAACACATTTGAAAGAATATACGAGCTTATATACTATAAGCAGGTTTTGCATTATCATTAACGCGAACTTTCCGAGAAAATCATCATCATTAGTGGACCTAAATGTTTTAGTTCAACGAAACTCAACAAGTTTCAAGAAATTATGAAGAACTCAAGGATTATATGTAAAGTAGGAAGTTGAGTGAAACAGCAGCAAAATAAAATGTTCATTTATTCCTTTTTCACTGTTCAATTTTCATTGTTGATTTTGCCGCCTTCCTGTTGGTATGCCGGATTAGATTTATGACTAAGGAAAAGTTGTTTGTTTTCCACGTATTCTTTAGAATCTCGTACATGTAACTCAAACTCAATAAACTTTGACCTTTGGCAACGGCCAATGGTTAGGGGCCAAAGAAAACGAGAAAACGAGAAAAAGAGAGAAGCCCTCGACCCCAAATTCTCGATTGTCGACAATGCCAGACAATGTGTCGGGTAAACTACATGTAGTCGCCTTTTGTATAAATATATGTATATATATATATAGATATATATTTTGAAGTTCTTGGCTAACAATCGAAGTGAGCATTTTCATTTGTTTTCCTCTTCTTTTGTAGACAGCAATGGCCATAAACAAATAATATAAATGCTTTAAATCAAACATTATACTTAGAAAAGAGAACATGATCTAAGCCATCAATATAAATAACTTATACCACAAACTATTTCCAACAGCTGATCATGGCCAATTAGAGGGCAGCCAAAAGTAAAGATAAATATCGTGAACATCTGAAATTTTACTTCAACTCACCGATCTTAACCATACAGTCCGGACACATTCTAATGTTCTACTGGAATTGTCTATCTCTTTGTTTATTTAATTTATTTCACATAATTTCTATCAACATAATCCCCATAAATTTTGAAGATGACTTCATGGTTCAGATTTGTCCTAAATGACTGGTATACCAAATGGCTGCAACTACTTCAGTTGGCCATGGAAAATGAACAAGTTCAGTGCATGTCTATTCAGTTAATAGTCTTGTTAGTTGGTTTTCGTTCTGCCTTCTTTTTTATGGACAATTGTGTAAGTTGTTAACCCACCAGTCTCATAACAACTCCCAAATGGCTTGGATAAACATGTAGCCAAGTAACAAGCAAACTCCTTCCCACCCCTCAAAAAAAAAAAACCAACTCATGCCTCTTACATGCATACAGACATACATACATATGTGGTAACGAAAAAAAAATAGCGCCACAAAATCGATATGAAAAAGGGTACCACGCAAACAAAATTCCACAGTAAAAATGTTAACAAACACATATGTGCAAACATATCTAAATGACAGTGCCGGATTAAGCCAGCGCGGGTCCTGTAGCAATCCAAATACTTATATATAAATTTTCGGGGCATAACTGATTTCCGCTTTCTATATTAAAGTAGAAACATTAATTAAAACCTGTCAAAAAAGATAAATTTTTGCTTAATCGGACTTTTTTCTTAGTGTATTTTTGATCATTTTTATCCGATTTCAAGAGGTTGTATCTCAATTAAATCGCATATTTTAATATAGCATCAAACACTTTGTAATTTAAAAAAATTTATTTTGAACTGATTTTTTTTTAATTATATGCAACATTATTGATTATGAATTTATACGAAAATTCATAAAATTTTAGTTTTTGAGGTTTTAATTCAAAATTAAAGTTTCTTTTCTAACAAGAAAACTGATATAGAAATTTTAAAAATCGGTCAAAAATGGACTAAATTACAGATTCACAAATTTTGGGTTATTTAAAAAAATTTGATTTTTAAAAATAATCTATTTTCATTAGGCTCTTATTATTTTTGCCAATTTCTTACCGATTTGAAAACGTTATATACCCATTAAATTGCAATTTAGCATTTTTTAAAATGGCATCAAACAGTTGAATATTTGGAAAAATTAATTTCGATCTGATTTTTGAAAGAAAAAACTGTATTTTGGTAAATAAATGAACATTGAATCATGGCATTTGCTAATCCTGCTACATTGCTAATCCGGCACTGCTAACTGTTTTGTATGTATGAGTACCTACATTTTTGTATATACACATACACATATAAATACAATTGTACAACTTTGCATAATTGAATTGAATTAAAGGCCAAAAACAAAACAACAAAAATGTATGCATAAAGTTTAAATTGTTTTAAATTTGTTCAAGTTCTTTTCAGAGTCTCTTTATTATGTATTGGCCAAACATTTGAATGCTCTTTGTCGCTAACTAATAATATTTATAATTTATACGTTCATAATTAGAGAAGTTTTCTTTAAACTGTTTGTTTTAAGCAAAATTAAAGTTTTAATTGGCTACAGCTAACTACATACATATATACTTATATATGAACTTGTGCGAAATCTGCTTTTTCAAACTTTCTATGCATATAATTTGAAGCATTTTCAACTTTTCTATCTATTAAAATGTGAAAACTGGTATAACGCGCAATAAATAAAAAAGAAAACAAACAAAACATAGATACATAGGAAAATATGAATATATCGCATATATAAACAAGTTTAGTGTAGATATATATGTATATGTGAAATGTGTCTATTTTAGGGCAGGGTTTTTCGAATCGAATCGAATTTGATTTAAGTAATTAATCTGATGTAATTTTCTTTTTAAGCATCAAAAATCTTCACCGACTAAGAAAAGCAGCAAAAATTATTAAAATCAAATAAAAAGTTATATATATATATATATAATTGCAATAAGGCCTGTTCATTTGAAATGTTTTTGGGATATTTAATTTAAAAATGGTTTATGCGGCGTATGAGTAATACGCAAATAACGTATACCACAAGAGCTCCCAATATTGTTGGTTAAAGAGCTAAAAATAATTATAGATTATTTGCCAATGCATTGCGAAACTTATAGATATGAGGCGTTTCTGTGTCACAATTTCTGTGACTATTTTTCAACAGCCAAAATGCCACATCTGATGGGGAAAATTGAGGAAATGACAGGACATGACTCGACAGTTGAGATCGAGGTTCTGATGTAAACATAAAAAACCAAATTGGTTTTTTTGCTCAACTGCCTATAAAACCAAAAACGAGAGTCTAAAGTATTCGCTTATGCCCATACATACATAAGTATTTCCATTTAATTTCTTCGTACATACGAGAATGGGGGAAAAAACTGTAGCATAGTTTTATGGGTCAATGGGGTTCGCTCTCGTTCAAAGTTGAAATTGCCGCAGTAGAGCAAAATAAAGGATAGCAAGAAACAAGAAACAAGAATGTAAAGGGAATTGTAGGCTATTGCTACTTGCCACTACCATTGACCATTAAATATGTATGAAATGCAGAAAGAACTTAAAAAGTAGCTGCATTTCCGTTGTCGCTGCATTCGCAAGGCATTTTAATAACAACAAAATTGTCCCTGGTTATGCCGATGTACATAGATCTAGAGAAAGAGAGAGAGAGAGAAAGCGAGGGAGAGAAGCAAATGGATGCAGGAATGGGTTATGAAAAGGGGTCTACATATTCAGTCAGTTGTGAAACCCCAAGGTCAAATTCTCTGTACACTTGTGTATTGCTGCTGTCCCTTGCGTGTCATTGTTGTTGACATTTCCAGCGACAACAATTTGCAATCAAACCATTTGTTGGGTTTGCCACACACACAAACACACATTACGAAGGGGAGATAAGTAGAAGCAGCGAGAAAGGGAAAGAAGAAAAGATAGGTTGAACTAGGCTCATAAACATGACATGCATTCACATTGGATTAATTCCGACAGCATCAGCAACAAGAAGTGACTGTATGTATGAATGGCACACAAAGAGAGAGAGAGAGAGAGATAGAGAAAGACAGAGAAAGAGATAGAGAGAGATAGAGAAAATCAACTCACTGGCTGACAAGCTGCCAGTACCAACCACAAATTCAGAAGCAAAGTGAACTGAACGATGTTGATGCTGCCAACATTATCCACTTTACTGATTTGTGAGTGTTAGTTTGTCTGTCTGTCTCTCTGTCTGTCTATCTGTCAGTGTGTGTTTATGTGTATGTGCGTCTGGGATGTGTGTACGTGTTTATTTGTGTTTGTAGTTGGTTCTCTGCCATTTCCGTTGGCGGCTGTCTCATGCTGAGCTCCTGATAGATTGCCAGGCGGCAGCACACTCTCTCAATTCAGATTGCTTTTGAAATGAATAGATTACTTTCATAGATGAACCTGCGGCAATGCCTGCCAGCCAACCAGCCAGTTAGTCAGCCCACCAACGTTTCACTGAGTAGCTACTCATTATGCCACTTGTTTCGCTTGTTTTGCCAAATTAGATTTCAGGCTACGCCCAGCTAACCCGTTGAGACTAACTAAAATGGAAATACATAGTAAGCAGTAAGCAGAGAAGGCTTATGTAATTTCATTATAATTTAGTATCTACCAGATCAAAGCTCTCTCTCTCTCTCTCTCTCTCTTATATTGACAGTAATAGTATACCCTTACACTAATGGTATATATAATTTTGGTCAGAAATTTCCAAAGACATATAATTTCCATAGAAATAACAAATTTGGTTGCAAGTTTCAAACTGAATGAAATAGTCATCCAATTCTGATCAATTTTCGTCCAAATTATATTATTTTCTCATTTGTTTTTTTTTTTTACCAAATATATTTTTACTATGTAGATATATACCTAGGAAAGTTTATTCATTTTTAAGAGAAAACAACATTATATAGAGTCCTTGAGAGTGATAATTAAAATGTTGGTTATTAGCTTAAGTAAGTTAATTTAGGCCGGAAAGTGTAGAAAAAAAAACAATAAAAAGTATATCCCTATATATATTTTTGATCGGGACACATCAACGTAAACTCCTCCTAAGATCTAAAGTGCTAAACATTTTAATGCAAGATATCTCGGATTCAGATCAGATACATAAAACGTGAGAAAACTTTTTTTTTTTGTTTATCAACAAATTAGGAAAATAAACTATAATTTGAAAATTGACTTTATAAAATATATAACTTTCCATTATGCTAACTGTGGGCTAGAATCGAGTAGAAAAACATTTCTCAATATGTCCTGATTCAAAATGTTTACACAAAGCAAACACAATTTTTGGTTGTAGTCTGCCATGACCGTGGAAAGCACACAAATTGACAGTGGTCAGTCACACGGTGAAACCAAAAATAAATCTAAAGACACACACACAGAGGGAAAGAGAAAGAGGGAGAGAGAGAGAGAGAGAGAGTGAGATAGAGGCAACATTTTGATGCTAAACTATTTGAAATTTTGATATTTTATTTTGAGCATTTGTTCGGCACGCCAACTTGTTAAATGAAACGTGTCAGAAATGGGTAAAAGTGTGTCATCATGAGACAGAGAGACAAGAGTGTGAAGAGTGCGAAGAGTGTAAGAGGGAATGAGATGGGGCTATGCATTCGGCATTCAGTAATGAATTGATGCGATCAATTTCAGGCGCAAATCACTTCAAAGTCTTGTCATAATTCATTACATTTCATTTCGTTTCATTTTAGTGTCCCTAATTGGTGGGGCAAATTTATGCATAAATAAATCATTACTAATTTGCTGACATTTGTTTACATTCGATTCAAAAATTAGTTTGGCAGAGTGTTTTAGGGTAGTAGTAGAAGGACATGGAATGGGACTTACCTGTAGATGATCCAAAAGTGTCTCCAAGCCCCGATCACTTATCGAAGAGCAGCGCAAACTGAGCGAATGTATATGCTTTGAGGCCAGCGGGAATGAGTGCACCACATCGAGAGCATCCTCATCGGAGGCTCCAACCAGACCCAGGGCATGAAAGCCACGTCTTATGAGCGAGTTGTATAGTTTGCCCCGATCACAGCCGGGCATCTGGCGGAGTTCGCGGCACTGGAGTGTCGGCAATAGGCCGGACCAGTAGCGCGGACTGCGATACAGGATGTCCCGCCATTTGATGCACACCTGGGCAAGAACACGCCGCTCGTAGGGCGAAAAGTATTGGAAAAATCGATTGAGGAAGCGATCATCGAGCAGCAGGGCATCGATGCTGTGGATATGAGTGTGAGGCGGGTGGGGCGGCACATGGGGCGGATGCTGTTTATGGAGTATTAATGCCGACTGCTGCTGATCCACGACAGATGCATTCAGCTGGCTGTACGGATGATGCATGTGCGGATTGGGCAGCTGTTTGCGCATTTGCAGTGGTGTCCCAGTGCCGCCGGCGGCGGCCTTTTGTGCCGCCACCATGCCCATGGTGGTAAATGTGGGCGAGTTGCCGCCTGGAATTACAATATTCATTTGCTTGGCAATCGATTTCACTGTCGGCGTGGGTGGTGCACCCAAGGGTAAGCCGGCTGGTGGCGCTGGAGCACCGCTCATCAAATGATTTGAATTGATCAGTGTTGAGCTGGCCATTTGTTGTTGCATTAGATGAGAAACTGGTGCCACCTGTTGCTGTTGTTGTTGCTGCTGTTGTTGTTGTTGCTGCAGTTGTTGCTGCTGCTGCTGCTGTTGCTGTTGTGCACTGGATATAGAAACACCGGTACCGGAACTCTGACTACCACGAGATGGTTTATCCGGCGTCGATTGCCCGGTGGCAGTCGCCACAGTTGTCGAAGAGGAGGAGGTGGGGGCGGAGGAGTTTGAATTGGAATTGGAGTTGGAGTTGGAGCTATTGCCACCGCCACAAAGAGCATTCGTTACACGCTCCATCACTGAGGTCTTGCCACTCGATGTGGTTGTGTTGGACGCGGCACTAGAGGTCGAATTAGAAGATGTGCCATCACTGGTCGAACCATGGTGGTGCTTCGACCGCAATCCCAAACCGTTAATACGTTTCGACAATTCGGCGGAGGCTCGTTCGACCACTCCCTGCGCCGAAATCGAAGACATCGTATGCTGAAACAAATTCACTTTGCTGCCTCCCCTCTCCCACTTTTTTAGGCAATATTGCACTTAGTCCTACTATTCCTTTTTGGTTATACCACTCGACCACCTCTCGACCGTTTCCTTACATGTGGGCAACACAATTCATAATTTTCCAAGAAAGTCAATCTGAAAAAATTTAACACATTAAATGAATTGAAAATAAAAAAGTAAGAGGTAAAAGATTTAAATTAAATTATTTTCAATTTTAATAAGATAATTCTTTGTTATTTTTTTTTCGTTCGATTTCGTTTAAATATTTATTCTCAAAAGATTTAAAAAAAAAATATAGTTGTGTTAAGAAAAAGTAAAAAAAAATTGATGAAAGTAAATATTGATATTCAATAAAAAGCGATGGTTTCCTATTTTAGATAAAGTAAATAAAACAAGAAATAAATATTTAAAAAACCAATATTTATATATATATACGTAGACATAATTATGTATGTATTCTTCAGCCGTACATTCTGATTTAAAATAAATTAAAATCGGTCATGATTGACCCATGGCATATCATCAACATAATTAAAAACCAAATAAATTATGAGCCTTTTTGGAAATTATTGTTGCTTCAACATAAATTGAAATAATTAATATTCCATCCAGAAGATAATAATTAAAGCCCCATTTGGAATATTGAATTAACAGAAATCACCTTAAAGGGTCCAGGATTAAACAATTCATGTTTTTTTAATTGATTAAATTACGATTTTAAAATGAATCGCAAGTGGTTTAAATTATAAGACTGGCATGATTATGAGACTAGTCATTTATGATTGAAAATAAAACTCAAAAAGTATTCCAAACTGATTAAAAGAACGAATACAAAAATTTTCCCGACAAAGAAGCCATTTTAGAAGAAATTTTAGTCAACGTTTTTTAAAATGCTAAAAACAGATTTTGGTTGAAGTTCGATCGTAACCTAATAGATGGCAAGGTGACATAAGAGAAAATGGTAAATAGAGGGCAACCTCAACCATTAGCAGTCAAAAAACTTAAATCGAATTATGGCAATGAATATATTTTTTTAAAATTTTCTCTTGAATATTAACAGAACTTTAAGATATAATTAATTCCAGGCCCACGATTAAGACAATGTTTTTGTAACTTTACTAAATATTGCAATAACGCTTTAAAAATAATGAAAAGCGAAAGAAAAATAATTTTAATACAGCGCTTTAACTGGATTTTAAGATATTCGTAGCTAAATAAGACCTTGTGACTCGTTTACCTACTCGTATAATCAATTCCTAATAGAAATTTATTTAATTTGATTTAAATATTTTGATGATGATTTCAGCTCTCTTTCGAAACGGTTTGGAAATCGAAATTTAACAATTGCTTTTGGTGATTTTTGAAAGCATTCTTATAACCTTTTATTAGTTTAATACACTTATTAACGTCAATTTTGACACCTACACACACTTTTGGAGCATTCGTAGTTAACTTGGTTAATTTTAAAGATTTAAGGAATTCTGCTTATTTAAAAAGAACAAAAATGAACCCCATTTCAGATTTCTCTGTGTGTAAATGTGAAAATATGCTAAATGAATTTCTCAATAACACGAAAATTTAGATACTTTACCTATATTATAGCTAATCTACCGTGATGTTCATGTACCTATCTACATATGTATATACAATTTCTGCTTTTCTAGAGCCATTCATGAATGCCAATTAGAAACTTCTTGACTTAAATTGCAATTGGTAAAGCCAATGCACCACGTGCCCAGATTACCTTGGCTTACTTTATTTTCTCTTTTGTTGTTGTTGCTGTTGTATGCTATCGCTTTTGTTTGTTGTTTTTTCTATTTGCTATTGTGGTTATTGTTGTTTAAATACATTGTTAGCTTAATCGTCAAAGTTTGAGTGCAGCCACAACAAATCGCAGAAATGGCAATGGAGAAAGAAGCAGAGAATAAAATATGGTCGAAAGATTGTGGGTTATGACATGCAACCAAAGACCAAAGAACCAAAAGCCGGCGACTTTGCCATGCTAATAATGAATGTGGGCCATAAATTTGCGGCAGTTTCCATTCTCATCCCTCGTTTGCCATTTAAAAAGAAAAGCCAGACATTGCATGAGAAACTTGTGCACTTTTCCATCGTTTATGCACAGCTTTGTATTACTTTTTAGCCATTTGGAATCCAATAGAAAGGATTTGAGGTAGACTTCAAAATTAGGTTAAATTCTTTATGTTTTTTGGGTTTCCAGTAAAATCAATAAAAGGTTTTTTTTTCATGAAGGATATATGTTGCTCGTTGATAATTTGTTGCTTATGTTTTTCATAAATTTGAATTTTAGTGGGCGAAAATGAGAGATAAAATAACTACAAAGAAATCAAAAAACTTCTTTTTCACAAGAAGTTAAGCAAAATAGTTCAATAAACTACAGACGTATCAAAATTGACAATCTATTTAAAGACTTTGTTAAGTCTGCTATCTTTTGTCTATGATTTCTATACTATATTCCATTTTCTGTTATTCCTTCCTTTTTGAAAAGTAGTAATGCATTTGGTTAGATTTAGATGAAATCACAAAAGTCATCAACTTGACTTAAAAGTGCCGAATTCATTTCAAACTAAACGCATCAACTAATTCCGATTACAAATCCCATGTCAAGGAGAAAATTTTATAACTTTGAAAGGACAAAAAGGGAAGTTAGCTAAGCTGCTTTGTAAGGACGACCAACTAACTTTTACTTTATTTTGTTTTGTTTTCCTTTTGTATTTGTCTTGTGCACAACAATTTGTGTGCGAGTATTTGTATTTGCATTTGTGTAGCAGCAGCACAATCAAATTTCAGCAACCCAAAACCCAAAAAAGAAACCTATGGCAATCGGATACATGTACACCGAATATTTCTATACTCTTTCGCAAACTTGATTTGCACATTTACAGCAATAGCGAATATGCTTCGCAAAGAGCAGCAGCTGAACAGAAGGAAGGCAAAAAAGAGACACGTACCTACCTACATACCTTCAACGTATAGAAAAAAAATAAAAATAAAAGGGGGAAGTTGACAGACAAAGCCCTTTGTTTGTGCTCACGTCCAAGCGGAAAGACAACTGAAGACAAATGCAAAGATTTAAACGCTCAACGAAGCAGCGAAGTGGACCCGCTACGATAAGCGGCACCTGGCACTATGCATCTACATTATCAGCATAATCATCATCATCATTATCATCGTCATCAGCAGAGGCATCATCGTTGAGAGGCTTTCACCTTGAGTCTCCGAGAATTCGCGTATTTATGGCAATTAAATTGTCTTTCATGCCACAAGTCCTTTGCTCGCTTTATGAGCAGAAAGATAAACCTGGCTCAGAGCATTTAAATTAAGCCATTTCATAACGGAATTTAGAGTAGGTTAAGTTTGTGGCACAGTGTGCTCACAGTATGTATGTAGTTTCAACATACATACCTACACATTCCTACATATTTAGTATACACCTTTGTATGTATACTGACACTTAAAAAGTAGTACAGTTTCATTCTTCATAACACACAAAGTAAAAAAAAGAAAAAACGTGCAGGGGCATGCCCCACTAATAAGCATAACTTAGCAACTTATCTAGATAAACTACCCAAAAATTAAAGTCTTTATTAAATCTTAATAGCCAGAATAAATTTGCTGGAATATCATTGATCGTTTTTACCTTGAATATAAAGCTAAAGCGGAAAGTTCTTTATAGATTATTGGACTATTAAATGTAAACAATTATCTGGGGTCAATTTTGGACTGTTCAGATGGTAAGAAATTTATAAAAAGTTTTCTTCTTACTTTAATGAATACGGAAATTCTTTTGCCCAGAAAATTGTTTTCATTTTTATTTTCATTTTGTATTGAATTTAATATGAAAATTTAAAAGTTTCCTTTACAGGATGAAACTATGCAAGAAGAAATTTTGTTGCTTCGGCAAAGTGTAATTACATCAAAGTAATTTGATTAATATGGGCAAGTAAGTGCATTCCGCTTGGACCGTCATCCGGATGGATAGGCGGCGGATGGGCTTGGAAAAGTTTGCTTTCGCTGCCTGTATGAGAACAGGGAATGGAGGTAGGTAAAAACATGCTGCATACTTATGGGCGTCGCAGGTGGGAAGTAAAAGCCACCCCCAAAAACAAGCTGAGCTCTCTTGCTCTTGCTCTCCCTCTCTCTCTCTCTCTCTCTGTCTTTCCCTCTCTCGTTTAATTCATCTATATAATTTTCTCTCGCTTTCTCTTTGAATCTCATTCCCCTTGTCTCTTTCTAACTCTCTTCTTCCAGTTTCTTGATGTGTGCGTATTTCATATTTATGCACCCCCCAACCACCCCATTTTCCGGCGCTTGGGCTCCTGTCTATTTTTGGAGTTTTGGTTCGAGTTTCTTTCGCGTGCTTGTTGGATTTATTTTTTCTGTTGTTTGCCTTTAAATCGGTGCTCTGTGTCAGGGCTCTGCTCTCTAGCACCCAGTACCAGGGCAATATTATCGATTTTCGTCCCCGTTGTTTTTATGCCCATTTGCGCTTTGATCTAAACGAAAAAAAAAAAAAAACAAAAGAAACTAGACGACACATAAGGCGAAAGTCAATAAATTGTGGATTTTCCCTGCTCTCAAGTTCAGTGTTGCTTTTGATTTTTCCATTTGCCATTTCCCATTTTTCGCCACAGCTGGAGAGTTGCGATTAGTTGAATGCAGGGGCACAAGAAAGATGGGAACAAAACAAACGCAAATGTCATATAAAAGGCAAGTTTGTGGGAAAACAAAGGGGCTGAAAGAGGCAGTGAGAAGGAGAAATAGACAGAGAGAGAGAGCTCATACTCTGTTAACATATTAATAATAAATACAGATTCTGCCTTCAATTAAACTCCTTAAAGTATATACCAAATTGTTATTTCTATTTATCTTTAGGCTATATTGAATGTCCTTAGATAGAATTTAATTAATAGATCAAATAAATGCTTGCTCATATTAATAATAACAGCCTTCAACTTAATCTTTCTTAACATAAAGTAATACATTTCAATTTATCATAATAAAAACTATTTAATTTCTACTAAACACTTTTTTAAGTTTTTAAAACTGTGACTATATTAAAAAATTGAAATATAATTAGTACACAAATTCAAATGGCGGTATTCAATAATTTTCTTTACGTAATCACAACTTAAGTTTAGTAGCTTAACTAAAATTGTGATTCTTTTGCAACATTAAAGAGAAGAATTTTTTGTCCAATTGAAAAACTGTTGGCATTCAATAAATGAATCCTGTAACCAGCCAGCTGGTACGTCAGTGACGCATATCTGGGTCAAACTATGCAACTTTGACCTGATTTGCAGTAGGCCGACTATCTATCTATTTTATGTGTACATAAGGACATAGATACATATATGTATATACATATACATATCAGTCTATATGTATATACATATATTTAATTTGCTGGCATAGTTGAAGTATTAATGAACGATAATGTCCTTTGTCCATTGCAAATCAATGTTGTCCAACTTTAGAGCGAAAACTGGACAAAAGGATGGGCAGTGCGCCAGTATGTCTAAAGACTCTATTATTACCATTATGTCGATGTCGATGTCCAAATCGCTGGGCATGACATCACAAGGCATGTGGGAGGGGATGCAAACAGAGACGTAGCCACCCTCGTTGGGGTGGTGGGGGGAGGGGTGGATTATGGAGAGGGCTGGCCACATCGAGCCAGCCAAGTTACCGGCTCTTCATGCCAAATGGGGTGTTAGTTAGGATGAATGGTGGATGGCCCAACAACAAAAACAAATTTAAGGAACCATGGCAAACTAGGAAATGGGAAAAAGGGCAGCAGCAAAGAAAAAAATAAAATAAAAACACTAAATCACGTGTAGGAAAAGTTTGTATTTGCAAAGCAAAAGATATAATCAAAAATGAAAATCCAATTTGTTTTATAATTTGTAAAATAAATTTTACATACTTGTTTCAACTAATAAAAAACACGCACCTTTTTATGCATGTGTATATATATATATGAATATATATATATACGTTATTATATATTTTTTTTATAATATTCTCTGTATTTATTTATATATATATATATATATGTATATATATATATTTGTTTTATTTATACATTTCCTTTTTGCCTGTCTCAAGCAATTTACAAATTTTTGTTGATGTTTGTTGTATTTTGGTTTTTTGCTTTTAAATCAGAAAAAAAAACACAAAAAAAAATTGAAACACTAAATTCTTCCTTTTCGAATCTTGTTGTTGCTGGTTGTTGTTGTTGTTGTTTTCCACGCCGACGCCAAGGAAAAGCAAAAATGCAATAAAAAAAAGAAAAGGAACAAGAACAAGAAAAAAAAACAATCACAAAACTATTTGCACGCTTTTGATTGGCTTGTACGGAAAATCTGAGGAAAATTCGAGCATTAGCGCGGCACGAACTCAAAATACAAACTGCATGCAAAAGCGGCCAGAGAAAATGGCAAAACGCAGAAAAGGCCAAAACTGTTTTCTTTTACGGGAGAACAGGCGGAGGGAGGAACTCTCATTAGAGACATTGAGCCTGCGCACTTGACAGAAGCTTTTATCATGGGCTTAGTTCAAAGGGGGACTTTTTACATAATCCCACAGCAGCTGAATATTTTTTTTGATTATAAAGCAATAATATGAATTTTTACATATTTTGGAAATACATTAACAATTTTGGTAATAAGTAATTGTTAACTTGATATATGTTTGATATATTAATTTATTTCAATGCCACCCTATGTTAGTAAATTCTTAAGAGAGCATAAATTGGCTTCACAGAGAGCGCGAAAGAGAGCCATTTTTGTTTATCGAGCAATTTGAACTAAAGAACGTGTGGCGCTCTTTTCAAATTTTTACCAAATAGTAATGATGGTTTAACAAAACAATTTTGAAACATTTAAAGTATAAACGGATAAATTCTACGTATGATATATGGAAATCGAATTAGTTCTAAATATACTAAAAAAATATACTTTGGCAAATTTCTTAAGTTGTGTTCGTATTTGCAATGGAAAAAAAAATCCAACAAGTCATTTGCTTTGTTGTCCTGCCTTCTTTGTTTATTCAAGCCAAGTACTTTATATTTCATACATCACTGTCTAGGGCCATATAATTTTTTTCTAATGCCACGAACTTCGCCTTACGTTCGAGTGCATTCTGGTGTAATCCCCTAGATCTGCGCTCTCGCCCACAAGTATATAAAACACCCACACACACACACACACAGACATAAAAAACCCCCCACACAAGTTGGCAAACAAATGGAACAGCCGGGGTCTTGGGGGATCAGGGTAAGGAGCTTATACAAAGACAGCTTTTAGGTTTATTTGGCAGACAATAATTTTTGTAAGCAGAGGTGCGTTGTGATGTCATGATGGTGCAATTTTAAACCTAAATGACGTTAGTGGGATTTAAACAAATTTTTTTTTAAATTTTCCGTTAACATATTTTATTTTGACGCTGATAGATTTAAATTCTGCCACGCCAATTATCGATGACAAAGCGAGTACCACATTGTTTACAGTGTTGGACAACGGCTGGTCGCGGCAAGTGGCGGCCAGTTTTGCAAAGCGTAGATGTTAGAAAAAATATTAACAAAAACAATTTGTCGCTGATTTTATACATTTTAATAGACAACAATTTATTTGCCCAGGAAGAATACACCAATGAAGATAAAAAGAAACTGCACCTGAACCGCATTCCTTAGGTGAGTTGGAAGCGCGCGTTATTCGTAAGCGTGTTTGTCGCTGATTGATTCCCATTCTTCAATAGAAAATGTCATCCACATCGGCTGCGGCATCCAGTGCAGCAGCCGGCTCGAACTCAAAAAAAGAAGTTCGCTATGTGACCGAAGTGCCCAGCAGTCTTAAGCAATTGGCCCGCTTGGTGGTGCGTGGCTTCTACTCTTTGGAAGATGCCCTGATTATTGATATGCTCGTTCGAAATCCTTGCATGAAAGAGGATGACATCGGGGAATTGCTGCGGTTTGAGAAAAAACAATTGAGAGCGCGTATTACCACCCTGCGCACAGACAAATTCATTCAGATTCGTTTGAAAATGGAAACGGGTCCGGACGGCAAGGCACAGAAAGTGAACTACTATTTCATCAACTACAAGACCTTTGTTAATGTCGTCAAATACAAATTGGATCTGATGCGCAAGCGCATGGAGACCGAGGAAAGGGATGCCACCAGTCGGGCCAGTTTCAAGTGCTCGATGTGCTCTAAAACCTTTACGGATCTCGAGGCGGATCAGCTGTTTGACATGGCTACATGTGAGTTTCGCTGCACGTATTGCAATAGTTCGGTGGAAGAGGATAGCGCAGCCATGCCCAAAAAGGATTCGCGTCTTATGCTTGCACATTTCAATGAGCAGTTACAGCCACTGTATGATCTTCTGCGAGAAGTCGAGGGCATAAAGCTAGCTCCGGAAGTACTCGAACCGGAACCCGTGGATATCGATACAATTCGAGGTATATCTAAGCCAAATCCCATGCGTCCCGATGGCCTGGCCTGGTCCGGTGAGGCGACACGCAATCAAGGCTTTGCCGTCGAAGAGACACGGGTAGATGTCACCATTGGAGATGATGATGCATCGGATGCAGTGGTTCAGCGTAAATCTCGACCCATTTGGATGACAGAAAGTACTGTAATAACCGATACCCCAGACGGAGAAGGGGACAGCCTAGCACCTAGTGCATCGGGGGCTGGAGGTCAACGCAATCGCAAAGAGAATGAAGATATTATGTCTGTTCTGCTGCAACATGAAAAGCAACCGGGCCAAAAGGAACCTCATATGAAGGGTATGCGTCCCTCAGGGTCCTCGGACGCCAATTCAAGTGATGACGAGAAGGAAATTTCCAATACCAAGAAGCGTAAGTGTCAAAACTTAATTTTTTTTTAAATCTATTGACGTCCTTTGGTTCAATTAAAAAAGTAATTCCTTTTTCATTTAAAGCCGACTTGGATTCCGAGGACGATAATTACATTAACTCCGATTCAGGCGATGATGGTGACGATGTTCCCACGGTTTTAGTGGCTGGACGTCCACAGGCGTTGGATCAAATCGATGATAAACTAATAGCCCAAATGACCCCACAAGAGAAAGAGAACTATATACATGTCTATCAGCAGCACTACAGCCACATCTATGATTGAGATCAAAAGCTAATGTACAAAATCGTTTTATCTGGATTGGCTGACTGAGGATTAGGAATATACATATATAAATATATATTTATGCATATAGTGTCATTTGTAGACTTAAGTTTGTCTTAAGTTGAATTGCAGTGTACAAAACGAAAAGAAAAGTATAATTTAAAAATTGTTTTCAATGTTGTTTTTTAAATTGACACATGTTTCCATTGGTTCATAACTGGTTCCGCCGCATATTATTCTGATGCCACTACATTGTGCAAAAAAAGAAAATAGCCAAAATATTAGCTTTTTTTAGCACAATCTAAGCTACAAATAGGCTAAATCGTTAGCACTAATTCTATTACTCCGGTGAACAACAGCTGTTCTATACATTTATATTTTGATTTGCGAACACAACCGTCGCCGATATTTCGTATTGTGGGCGTACCTACAGTTTCATATATGTGTTAATTAGTGGGCCAAAGATAAGCGTCACCGCCGTAGTAGACGTAAACAAGAACTATGCACGCACACATATTAAATAAAGTCCAATAGGAATCAGCATTGTTCAGTTCA
This sequence comes from Drosophila insularis, assembly GCA_018903935.1. NCBI lineage: Eukaryota > Metazoa > Arthropoda > Insecta > Diptera > Drosophilidae > Drosophila > Drosophila insularis. The sequence goes on from JAEIFP010000517.1 coordinate 2,884,795, forward strand.
GATTTGGATGCGTTTCTTGCCGGACGTGCTCCTAAAGTGATCCATTACCCACAATTAAAATACATTAGTATGTGTTTAAAATGACTTGTCAATTTGCTAAGTAAATACAGTCTAAAATCAGTCTGTGATAACAATAATCAAATTATATCCATGTATTTATGTATATAGAATACACAGGGTAATTGAGTGGATTATGTCTGATTTATAAATATATACATACGTACATACGTACTACCAAAAGAAACGTGATACACACCAACACACAGACACGCACTCACACATAAAAATTGTAACCAGAATTCAATTTTATAGTGAGAATTTATATGCTAGTGTAAGCATAATTTGTGAATGAATTGACAAAATTTATAAGCGAGTTCTGTTCGGTTGCCAGGGTAACGAAGTCTCGTCTCCTAAATAGGCAATCAGACAAATCCCATGTGTCTTATTGATCTTAATTAAATTGCGATTCAATTGATCATAATTGCTATATCATCAAAAATATACATTAAGTCCCAGTCCCGGTGGATAAAATGAAGATGGCCATCGATAAGGAGCTGCTGCCCATGAAGGCGCATTACTTTCTCTTCAATGCTGGTAAGTTCAACTCATTAAGTTGAGTGAAATTTAATATATGTACATACATACATAGCTTACATCAGCCATCAACAACAACAAGAACAACCAGCTGAACAAGTGCCGGCGGGCAAAAAGCACGTGTAGATGAGTGGGCCATAAAGCGTCAGGGCCACACACACACACACACACACGCATTCATACAGAAACATAAGCCAAGTAATTTCACGGCCCATAGTTTTTCCAAGTCTCGTTGAAATATAGCGCCAACTTGATCGTGGGAATTAAAATTTGCATGAACGATTGAAATTAACAATTCATGTCCCCGAACAAAAGTGTGAAGATAAGAAGAGAGTCCCTAGCGAGATAACGATAGAATTATTCGAACAATTCTATTGTCGATTATGGTTGGAAATATGTACCTACATACATATACATATGTATGTATAGAGTATTGTTTATAGAAGATAACCCAAAGCTGAATACATACACAGGGACGGATCCAAAAAAAAAAAAAATTCAGGAAATGCTTACTGAACAAAATCAAAAGTGGCCTAAAGTTTTTGCGCTGGATTTAAAATCTTACCCCCCCTTGGATCCGTCCCTGAATATACATACATACATAATGTTTATAAATATGCATATTTGATGTGGGGGCTACCGGGAAATGTAAACTTCAATTTCAATTATAATTATTATTGGGACTTAGTCATGCTTTTCAAAGATAATGAACAAGTCTTATTGGTTAATGGGTTGAGGTTTCATTTGTGCACATTTTTAAAATATATCATTAGCATGGATATTCAATTCCCGTTCTTTTGTAGATCAAAGAAAAATATACTTTCGTTTTAATTTGCCTCGGCTAAAAGACCTCAAAATTACATACAAAATTCAAAATTATAATTGGCCAGCCAAAAAAGGGTGTTTGACCTGTTGAAAAAACGGTCAAAGGGAAGATAATCTCACTTACAGCCCATAATCTGAATACAATAACCAACAAATAACTAAAAAATTTCTTCATTGAGTTACTTGGGAGCCGAGAAAATCATAAAAAAAGTTTAAAAATCTAAAGGTCATAAATTTGTGGCCACCATTCTATAGAAAACACATACATACATACAATAATTAAGGCGATCTGTCGAAACAATTCTTGGAATCACATTCTAAAATTGACCACGAGATTTATTTTTTAAAGTTTAGTAAAGTTCTTCAGAAATTTATAACTAAATTAAGAAAAAAAAAAAAAGAAGCAACTGTTTAACAAAGCCCCGTCTCAATGGAGACAAACCCAGCTAATGCTATGTACCTATTCTCCCACTCCCATTTGCTGCCACTTTTTATTGTTAGACATAGCCACTTTAATCAATTAAATGTCTTCATTTACTTTAGTAAATTAATTGGAAAGTCACTTTGTTATTAGTTAGTGGCTTCAATTTTGTGTACATGGACTATGCATCTATAGATAAAAACATTTCATGTTTTTTATCTTTTAAATCATTAACTGATAGTTTCGTTTTATTTTTATAAATTATATCTCTATGTATGTATGTATGTGTGTTTGTTTGTGTATTGTCTGATGGCCACGTTTTATCTGTTGTCCACCCGCACATTTAAACGGGTTAATCTATTTGCATGTTATATTTGAATTTCACTACATATCTACTTGCTGTTATTTTTATCTTTTTTTAGGCACCGCACCTGTTGTACCCTTTATGCCAACTTTGGCTCTACAATTGGGCTACTCCTCGGTTGTAGTGGGCACCATGTATATGATCTTACCCATTATTGGAATGCTGGCAAAACCCTTTTTTGGATACATTGCCGATCGGTGAGATGCATAAGATATACATACATATGAACATACATTTAGATTTTATCTTTTATCTCTCTCTATTCATTTCTCTGTATAGATTTCATCGCCATCGTTGTCTCTTTTTGAGCGGACAAATACTCACTGGTGTTGCCTTTTTTATGATCATGTTTGTGCCTGCAGTTGAGAAACCACTGCCCGAAGTCCAATTCCATAGCCATGCGGGCGTGGCTAATATCAGACACTGTTCCCCATATAGCGAATTAGTAGAGAGCAATTTGGAATCCCATTTTGGCAACCGAACCCTTAACTGTGATATGAAATGTGACGCCGAGCCCTATATGTGGGATATTGTATGCGAGAATTGGTTGAATCAAACTGTAAACTGTGAGATGGATCGGAATAGTTCTCTGTTGGAATTCAGTACGACAATAAGCATGAATGACATTCTGGAGATCAATGAAAATGGCAAGAAATGTCTACACTTTCTTATACCCCGTGATCATGGAATTGTGGCTGGCAAAAATTATACACTCTATAGCCCAAAGGAGAAACAGTATTTCGAGGCCAATTGTCGCATGGATTGCCATGATGCTTATCTCAAGAATCAGTTGAGAGAGAGTGCTGTGATTAGTACAAAGAGTGCCATGGGTCTACCGCAGTTTTGGTTCTTCTTTGGCATGTTGATAATCAGTTGGGTGGGCATGGCCGTTGTGGTCAGCATTGGTGATGCCATTTGCTTTGGAATTCTAGGCGAAAGGCATCATCTATATGGAAAGCAGCGACTTTGCGGTTCCTTGGGTTGGGGCCTCTTTGCTCTGCTAGCTGGCGTATTGGTGGATCAAATGTCGTCGGGTGACGTCAATAAAAATTATACAATTGTCTTTTGGATGGCATTGGTTTTGATGGGTTGTGATTTCTTTGCCTCCACCAAGTTGAGGGTAAGTTGAATGAATGCAGCTTACAAATTCACATGTTTTAAATAAACTCTTTCCTTATTGTCCCGAAATTAGCATGCCCAGAAACATTTGTCATCCAATATATTGAGAGATGTTGGTCAAATGTTCCTCTCCTTTCGTTGCATAGTATTCTTTCTATGGTGCGTGGCGATTGGCCTTGGAACGGCATTGATTTGGAACTTTTTATTTATTTATCTTGAGGAATTGGATAAGGCTTACGATATCGGTGACAGTTCCATTAAGACTCTGGAAGGTCTTGTAATGGGCATACAATGTTTTGGCGGTGAATTGCCATTCTTTTTTCTATCTGGTTGGATTCTAAAGCGTATGGGCCACGTGAATGTCATGAGTCTTGTACTATTTGCATTCGGTGTACGTTTCATTCTGTATTCCATGCTGCAGAATCCCTGGTATATTCTACCAATAGAGCTACTGAATGGTCTCACTTTTGGCCTATTTTATGCAACGATGGCATCCTATGCCAGTATTGTGGCACCACCCGGCACAGAGGCCACCATGCAGGTAAGTATCGTGTGATTCAGCCTATCCAAATTATAATACATTCAATTCTACTACACAGAGTCTGGTTGGTGCCATCTTTGAGGGCGTGGGCGTCTCAATGGGCAGTCTAATTGGTGGTTTACTCTTTGATTCAGTCAGCGCACGAACAACATTCGAAATATTTGGAATTGCTGCCTTCATCATCTTCATTATACATGTCACCGTTCAAATGTTTCTACAACGCAATGGAAATACTGGCGTTGAAAATGGTAAGGCAAGAGAATCAATCTCAGAGTCTACCGCATCCGTTGAGAGGAGGGAGGAGGAGGATGCTAAAGTGGACCAGTTGGCCAATAATAAGACAAAAACTGGTTTTAGTGATGTCGATTTGTCCAGTTGATGACAAAAAACATCTAAAAATGTACTTAAATACATATTATAACCGAGGAATGATTGACAAAGATTCAATATAGGCAGAAAAATTGTCACTCGATAAAAATAACAAAGAATTTAAAATATGTCCCAATGAAGTTGAAACATTTCCACGTAGTATTTTGAATTCAACGCTTTATTTTACTTTCAATTCTTTCCAAAAATTTTCGTATATTGATATATTTGAAATCAATATTACTTATTGAGTTTTTTTTCCTAGAAAAAGCTAATATTCGACTAGATTTTGTTTCATTACAGTAAATATAAGTTGTCTCGCACCGAAAGAACTCCGTAAAGTATACTAAAGTGTACTCAAAAACCAATACCCGCATAATTTTTAGCTTATTTCAAAAAGGCAAACGTCAATTCATATCAAGCGAATTTAGTGAAAATATTTTTATCCATAGATAGAAAAATCTATTAATCATTAAAAAGTTGGCCCGTTTACTTAATTTACCAGATTTCGTATTTAAATCAAATCTATTGACTTCAAAAGATTATTACCATTGTATATATAATTAATTTATATATATATAGATTATATCAAAAGACACCATAATAAAAACTGAGAAATTCCAAAACCGAAAAATTTGATTTGATCATGAGATTCGCTTTCTGTTTGTAATCTCGCAACCGATCCGATTACAATTGTTATAAATAAATTGTTGATATGGAGAAACAGAGAGTTTTTGACTAAAATTTTCCATTACTCACCTGATTACAAAATAAAAAACTTAACAATTTTATGGTAAAAATGACAAATGCCAATTCTTCAGCCTATATAGTATATGTATGTAGTATAGTTGATGTGAAAATGAATCCCTTCAGCAGATAAAAATGAATTGCTGATCGGGCACATGAATGATAGATGATAGTTCTTCAATTTTTAATGCAAAGGCCTGAAAAAGTAATTAAAAATTGTTTTATTGTTTTTTTTTTTTTATTATATTTAATAGAACATTTTGTTTCTAAAAATTATTTTCTTTATTAATAATTGTAACTAATGAATCCGTTTGTTTTTTGTAGGCACTGTCAAATATTTTGCACCGACAGATGCAATGCACATGCTGAATGATCAGGAATATAGTAGTGTTAGCTAAGCTATCCCAAGATGGATGTTTAAATCAGAAAAACAAAACAAAAAAATACCAAAATCAACACCAACAACTCTACCTGGGAACAACAAAATCACACGATTCTATATATATATAAAAATATTGATATATATATATATATATATATATGTATATGGTATACATATATATGTATATAATGTTCTACCATTTGAGTCGCTGCTGCTGCTGCATGCTGAATTTACTTTAAAGTTTTAATCAAGAAATTGTATTGTAATCGTGCTTTAATTTCTTTAATTTTCTATTTTTTTTTTGTGTAATTGTATGTAGTAGTTAATTAGGCCTTGGCAACAAATCATCTACCGCAATCTCATACCTCGACAATACACCCATTCAAACACACACAGACACACACACATCTCCATACGCACATTCATACGCATATAGAAAATCCATTAAAAGAAAAAAAAGGATGACCTCTAAGCATGCCTTACGAAAGAACATGAATTTCATTTGAGCTGTGAATGTTTATCTTTTCCACACACACACACACTCTTATACACTATTTAATTATATATATATATTTAAAATATTTTATGGATTATTATACATTATATATTATATGTATACGTATTGTAGTTTAAGTATTGGCTACTTTAATTAGATTGAACTCTTCTTCTAGCTATATTTTCAACTGCAGCTACAAAATCTCCAAAAGTATTTACTTAATTATACAACGAATGGTTATTGTTAAACAAAAACAAAAAAAAAAAGAAAGAAAAACCCCACAAATACAAATGAAACAAGAAAAAGACATAAAAAACAGTAATCTTTACCTACATCTAGTAGTTAATTTGTAATTATACCGTCAATGTAACCCACGTTTCTTCCATTTGTTTTTTCCGTGTGGGCGACTATTGCCCTTGGCTCCCAATTAGAGACTCCTCGTGCTGTTGCTTTTCCAGTTTGCGTTGATAATCGCGCTGTTTGCACGCTGCCACATTGGCGGCTCGTTTCTGTAATCGGAGAATACAATACAATGTTAATAAAAATAATGGTTTAAATTCTTGGTTATCTCAATTGTAAATGACAATATTCAATTACCTTTAAGTCTTTTGTACGCTGGTAAACATTTTGCATTTCCTTTTTGATGCGTGTCAATTTTTCTTTGTATCGTTTCACATCGTTCATCTAAGTTGACAAACAACAAATTTTAATCGGTTATGTACGTTTAAAATACATATTATTCTTGTATATTCTTTGTGTATTTAAATGATTATATACATATATGATTAGAGAATATACATGTACAACAATTGTTCGCTTTGTCAATTACTTTGTTGCTTTATTTACCCAAACTGGGGAGATTAGATTAAATAGTTATATAGCCTAATTTGATTAGAAGTGCCTTTTCAAGTGCATGCTTGTAGTTTCAAATTTTAAAATATTCATTTAAATAATCTTAGTAGCACAATTTGATGGTAACCTAGTTATAAGCTTGTTTTTGTTTTCAGAATCGAGTTGCATCTAAGCTAAATTGTTTAGCAATTGCACTCTAAATATTTAGTTATGGTTACTAATTGATTTCTTAGTAGATTTCCAATGTTTATGTACTTACCATATCATTCAGTTTGGCCACCTCACTGCAATCTAGTTTGTATTTTTCCTTGGACAGGTCAATGTAAATTTTGTTTTGCCTTCCACTGGAATGGAAAAATTAAATCGGTTCCTTTTATAAATGTATGTAACTACAGCGGCGGCAAATAATTCTGAAAACTCGTAAGAACTCTTAACGTTGCGAATCGGTAACATTATCAAATTTTAACTGATTTTTGAAAGTGATACCTTATTTAAATGCTTTTAAATTCAATTTTAGAATTGGCATGTAAGACTCGCTAATTAGCGAGACAAATAATGCCAAAGAAAAGCAAATTATTCCAATAAACCTTAAGTTGATGCAGTTCTAATTTAGTCAATTTTTGAAGTATTTGAAAAAAGCACGTCTTTGTTTTCAATTTAAAATAATGTCTTTCGATCTGCTTTAAAATCTCGAGAAATAAATTGTTTGCCGATTTTCCCCAAAATATCATGATGTACACTTCATGATTTTTTTCAAAAATCGAGCTAAAATTAATTTTACAGAAATTCTAAATGTTTGATGCCATTTTAAAATATGCTAAAATGCGATTTAATAAAGGTATCAATTTTTGAAGTCGGCTAGAAATTGGCAAAAATACAGTCTGAGGAATAGGTTGAAAATATCTTACATATTCTCTAAATATTTATGGGATATAAATTGATTTTTTCAAATATTTAAGTTTTTGATGCCTATTTAAAAAACGTTAAATTTAAATCTGATTAATTTTAATTTTAAACTTTTTGAAATCGCTCAGAAATTGGATTGGATAATAATGGATTATCTCTTTTTATCGTTTTTGACCGATTTTCACATTGAAAATAGAACTTGTAATGTGGATTATGATTCCGAAAACTTATATTTAGGTATTTGCATTACAACAAGCCCCGCGCTGGCTTAATCCGGCACTGGTTTGACAACATTATAGAATTAGAGTATTACTTACATCAATTCCTTGATCTGGCCACGTACACGATCCAGCGGAGGTTCAGCTATTGCCAGGATACCGGCCGAGAGTTGAGAACTGGCGCCGGTATTATTAGTTGTTGTTGTCGTTGTTGTATGTGGATTGGATAGAGTTTTGACAGGATGTAGTTGCAGTTCTTGCTGGGATTCCATTTCTCTTTCTCCATCGCTGATAGAGAGTTCATTGATAATGCTGCAAAAATATTATAATTTGAATGACAATAGTATTTAAATTGTATAATTTTTCATTTTACCTGTTTAAATTGCTGCTTTTCAACATAATAAGATAAGAAATGTTTAGCAAAGTTGTCAAACTAAGCAACAGCTGATTAAAGCCAGGGCTCAATAAAAGCTCCAAGCAGTGGAACCGGTTCCACTTGTAACAGCTCAATGATCAAATTAAAACGATCAAAGAAAAAAGCTATTTAGTTGTAATATTATTCACCATAGATAATTTTTAATTCTCATATTAGTTATTTTTACGCACAGTTGAACGTATTTCACTAGAATTGCTAATCCAAATATACGCAGAAAATTTTCAATTAGTCTTCCCCACCCCTGGTTCTGGGGCTCTATTGCAGCTGATTTGCGATATTAACAACAATAATAGAAAAAAACATTTCCGTACACAAAAAAAAAACCGTCCTTTTAGTAATTGTCGTAATACCCGATTTGTTAATAGAAAGAAGTGGCGAGACGTAAGAGAAATGACAATGGGAGACCTCGTTAAACACAGGTAATATTTAAATAGTAAATCAAGAGAATTAAGAGTATACATATGCTATATACTGTTCAAAATTTTTCGCAGCTTACATATGTATTGTATGTAAATAACTTTTCACACCCAAAGGCTTTAAACGAAATATGCAATACGATTTTGGATTCACAAGTTCCTCTCCTTCTCTAAATAGACACTATATCTTAGGTCTTGAGTAATCCTTATGGAGAAGTAAAATTCGAAGCTTAAAGAGGTGACTTCTATTCAGCTTGGTATGATTATTATAGAACCAAAACTATGGAAACTTTTATATGCAATAGTACATCTTTGCATCGCCTGGATAATCCTGTTAATACATTGACCTTATCGCTGATCAAACAATGAATCATCTGGTTGACAATATGGAATTAATTGATGGCTGATTGATGACATCTGGACATCGGATGGTAAGGTTATATTACATTTTAAACATGGAAACATGATAAACAATATCTAAGAATCTATTACATTTTTATATATATACTTTCATTATTTTCAGGCTTACAAAAACAAAATCCCCGAAAGTTGAAGAAAACTTGATAAAAAGATCCAAGAAAATTTAATTGATTTAAAATGTTTTTAAATAAAGGTATGTATATGAAAATGAAAACGAATAATTAAGCAAACTTTATGTTTGTGTATGTACATCATCTTTCTTGGCAATGTCATTTCGAGATAAACGTTTTTTCCCGATATTACCTAAACGTATGTTTGGGACTTTCTACCTACTTTCTAAGTACCCTCCCCCTAAAAACTCTACCCACATTCGATACGCTGTCATATGGCAAATAGATAGCCAGGTCTACCAAGAAAACATTTTTCGCTGTAATTACCGCCATTTTTTTTCCAAGGTCAAAGTCATTAGAAAACCCTAAGACATTACAAAAAATTATCTTTACGATTCCGCGCCTACCTGCGACAGTATAAAAGTCCATGTACAAACCAAGATCGGCCTGCACTACAAGCGATGCGCTCTAATCGTCCACTTCGTTTCGCTCTCAGCCGTCCTGATGACCAAATGGGCACCGCCAAACAAATCTGGATGGATCTGCGATGGATGGACGGCAGCTGATTGGTCCTTCTCACAACACTCTCGTCTTAACCGCTTGTAGTATCAGCCAACTTATGTTAAATTTTGTACATTTTTTTAGTTAAATTCTAGCACTAAGTTCAAATTGTACATAGTCATTTAGATTATAGTTAGCCGATTGTACATAGAAACCTTTAAGGAATTCAATTCAATTCAATTGTACATATAAAATCATCCCTAGCAATATTTTTAAATCAATTGTATATAAAACATATAGCCAACTATATAGTCAAAATGTATATTTCAAATATACGTGATAAACATTGCAATAAAATTTAATTTACCAAATTTAAATTCATAACTTTTTTTTTGGGGTGGGAACCATTATGGTTTACTAATAACCAGCGAAACTAAAATTTGAATACAAATCTATTCAATCTACATTTTTCAAAATTTTAAGGTTTATGGGAACTTTCAATAAGTATTTTGCATAAAATCATTTCATATGTTGAAGCTATAACTACATATGTTAATAATTTCACAAAATCTGTCTCTTGGTTTGAGTATTTTTATACGAATGTCAGTTAAATTTCCGAGTGCATCTTGTAATCTTGTCATTCTAAGCAGATTTCTAAATTCTCTTTCGCTTGGGCAATAATAAATAAACATGTCAAGTATTTAAAGTTTTTCAACATTTTAGTGTAATGTTTATAAATTTTTATCATTATGTTGTTGATGTTTGTATAACAATTGCAAATGACTCTAAAAACTAAAAGAATATAACTAAACTAATGAAAGACATTTACACAGAGTTGAGTTATGATTTTTTGTTTTGCCTGGGTTGAACACAAAGTGCAGTTGGTCCTTAATATATAATCAGGGATATGAATCGGGGAGATATAATTTAAAAACCGACAAAATAATTTGTACTAACTAAATTAGTATGCAATTAATTACATTGGCGCAAGTCATCCTTTGTTTATCATTAAGCTTTATCCCTTTTTAAAGTCTAGCAAATCGGCCAAAGCGGCCGCCTTGCCAGTATCATCTTTTTCCAGTTCGGCACGAGTGCAACGTCCACAACAATCGGCGGAAGGTCGATTCTCACACTCTCCTAGTGCTGGGGGCTTAAAATTAGGCGTCCATGGACCCAAGCTGCCATTGGCATAGAAATCCATGGGATAGGCATTAGTGCGTGGCGAGGAATTATCCGGTGTCCATTCGACATCGCCCAAAACCACGGAGAGCTCATACGGATTGAGCAGAGGCTGCGTGAACGCTGAACCCCAATCGATAGATAAGCGGGGGCATGCAATCTGAACAAAGGCATCGATGTCACCGAAAAGTGACAACTTTTGGGGAAAGATTTCTGATAGCAAAATCGTGGTGGTCTCTATGCCCTTGGCCTGCAGACGCTTCTCCAAAAACCGAAGCACTCGCGAGCTGCCCTGACGTCCAAGTGTGCCCAGAATAATGCCAACACGCTTTGCCTTCTTGGCACGCTGTATTGCTGACAAACGGAGACTCTGCATGGCAGCATGATCATATTGCTCAATCGTAAATTTCTTCTCATATGGATCATATTTATAGGCCTGTAATTGTGTTTAAGAATTTCGTTTTGATCGCATTTCATTTACTTAAATTGTTGTTTTCACTTACCTTCAATAGAGGATTGGCTATCATAGCCGATTCGAGATGAAAACGTCCATCACCCAGATAGATAATCATTTGTGTTGTCTCCGGCAACTGGGGTGACGTGCATCCTAATATTTCACCAGGACTCAAGGGTTTTGCTTGGGGAACAATAACATCATAGCCGGCAGCCTTAAGCTCTGCAGATGCCGACTGCAGAGTGGTCACAAATTGTATGGTACTAACAAGAGCTATCTGACCAACTTCGGGCTTAAAATTTAGCTTAACCGAATCCAGAAAGTGCAACGGATCAATTTTAATGTCTACAAATATATATAGAACCTTAATGCCACATGTCTGATCCACTGGTATCAGACAACTGTGGCCATAATGTACCAGTAGCTCGGCTCCCAATGCTTGAGCCGTGTAATCATCGACACAACAGGCTCCATATGTGACATCACCCATAATTACGGTATCGGCGCTGGTGTAACGCTCAATGATATCGCTTATGATCATGGAATACATTAGTAAACCTTCCGGCATCTGCAGAGCTACACGTTTGGCTTTCATTTCCCGTATCCGCCATATGGTCTTATGCAGTTCAAAGTTATAATTCGCGGGCAGACGATCGATGGCCCGTTGCAGTACGGGATCATCTAGCAACTCCTGTGGAATACGATTTATCCGGGCCTTTGGTTTGAATACCTTTTTGGGTCTGGCTCTGATAACAACCACATCGCTGCTATTGTTGTTGTTATGGTGAGTGTCGCTGCTGCTTAGCTGCTCAGGATTGGTTTGTTGGATCACGTCCAACATAATGCTTAATACGATTAAAAGATCAAGACCTGTAAATACCAAAAAAATATATCTTAATAAGCATAAATACGTTTTTCAACATAAATTTCAAAGGTAATTCCTTTTGTTTTTTATACTTTTCCAATGGGTATGGAATTACCGGAAGGTGCCCCATATTCATATGATACTTTCAAAACTGGAACAAATATTTGTTTATTACTTTTAATTCAAAGAAAACTATGTTTCATGTGGAAATACAAGATCTTGAATATCGGCGCGCCATAAATTAAACTTAACTTGGCCATAAACAGATCGAACATCAAATTTGGACTACGTGACTGCAAACATGCAAATGCGAAAAAAAGGACAGGCCCCCAAAATTGGTTAACCAGTCTCAAATCACAAGCAAGCCGGAAAACAAAAACCCAACCCAAAAGTGGTTATTATTAGCAGCAAAAACAAAAGGTAAAATCCAAAATGACTCAACTGCCATCTCACCTTCACTTTAATTCACTTCACTTTACTACAAAGCACTGCAACAACTTTCGAAATTGCCCAAGGTTCTTAAGTGTTATTTACTTTTTTTTTTTGCTATTTTAATCTATGTATGTATTTCCTGCGATTGCCAACAATTAATTTGAATTTAAAGAATCTTCAGGTGCACTCAGACTCCGGTTTATTTCTAATTTCGACTTGATTTTGACTTTATCAGCTTCAACTGACTGCTTGCTTCAGGGGTTGCACTACAATTGGTTTTGTTTCGATTTGGTCAGTGAACTTGTGTGTTTTTGTGTTGTTGCGCGCCATTGATAACCGCCTCTGAGTCACGTAGGCATCAGCAGCAGCAGCAGCAGCCAAACAGTGTGCAACAAGGACAAATCTTTTGGGGTGGATGGTGTATTAAACGCCTAAGTGAAGGTCCTTTCATGAAACTCATTTAACTCATTGAAATGAAACTTATCGCACACACACACTTTCACACACACATTTTGTTTGTTTATAACTTTTGCAAGTTATAATCTCTAATTGCGTATATTGCTTGTTGACATGCGAAATTTTTTATTCAATTTTTTTGGTGTCACAGGCGAAAAATAATTTGCCGAAAATGTCCGAGAAACATACTTTACCTTTTGCACTTTCCCGTGAAATTAAAACTTTTAACTGTTATTAACTTTTTTTTAATAAATAAAAACATGCGGCTACAACAGGCACGTTGCTCAAAGTGCCCGTATTTGCTCTTTAGCGCCATCCCAGTATTTATTCATTGGCGCCATCCCGGTATTTGTTCACTAGCGCCATCCCAGCACTTGCTTATTAGCGCCATCCCAGTATTTATTCATTGGCGCCATCCCGGTATTTGTTCACTAGCGCCATCCCAGCACTTGCTTATTAGCGCCATCCCGTATTCGCTCACTAGCGCCATCTACGCGCTCAAACGAGTTGTAGACACTTTGTAAAAAGAGTTCTAAAAAAACTAACGGTTAATATTAAGTATTAATGCAAGGAAAATTGTCAATAAAATTACCAATTAATTATAACTGTACTTATATAAAATTAGAACCATTTAAAAAACTTTTTAGATCAAAATACTATAATATATATCACTATATATTTGTCATCTGTATTATAATAAGCTGTTCAAATAGGCAAAAAGTTTTACCAAATTGACTTACTGCATCGGCGCGTTGTGCGTAATATAGTTTCCTTGTAATTTATTGATCAAACTGCAAACAAAAAAAAAAAAAAAACAACAGCCATGAACGCAAATTGTCGCATAACGAAATAAATCTCAAATTGCTTTGATTTGCAATCGTAAAAAATGGAATTTATATTTAAAAAAGAACGCCGATCCTTTGGGGCTCGAGTTCATTTCGAGGATAAGGATGAAGTGGTCTTTAGCGAGAATTCTAATCCGGAACTGGTTAAGAGTTTCATTCTCAAGAATCCTGTGGACCGCGTTACACAATATGCGGGCCAGACATCGCTCAGTGTGGCCAACACGGAGCGAGCCACCTACAAGAGCACAGGCATAACTCACAATGAGGGCGGATGGCCCAAGGACATTAATATGCATGATCCCGAGGTAAGTTTTTTCCGAATCAGAGATTAAATTGACAATAATTACAGCCTAGTACTTGCCACGTTAGCAAACGGTGCGATACAAGCGAAAGATCGAAAAGGATGATAATTATATAACACAAGTAATGAATCTAACTAAACCCATGGAGCACTATATACATCAAAATAATGCTGTCAATATATATGAGAATTATTTTGAGAATCTTGATCCGGCTCCATTGCCCGAGCCGTGCAAGTCGCGCACTGTGAACGTTTACCGTGATCCCAATCCGATTAAAGTGCCAGTAAAGCATTTGTCCTGGTCACCTGATGGTGGGATCAAAATGGCCGTTAGCCATTGCGACATGAAATTTCAGGGGGATAAGACGGGACAAAAGTGCAATTCGTATATCTGGGAGGTGGAGAACCCGAATGAACCGTTCCTGACGCTAGAGCCTAAGGTTCCCTGCGTGTGTCTCGAGTACAACCAAAAGGATCCAACCAGCTTGGTTAGTGGCATGTATAATGGTCAGGTGGCAGCCTGGGACACGCGCCACGGCAAGCATCCGGTCATGATAAGCGAACGGGAGGTGTGCCATCGCGATCCGGTCAACTCGGTATTGTGGAATAACTCCAAAAGCGGCACCGAATTCTTCTCGGGCGGTTCCGATGGCCAGGTATTGTGGTGGGACACACGAAAGCTTACAGAGCCACTCGACCGGCTGCTAATGGATCCGGTTAAAAGTGATGAGCAGGATTTGTCACGCTCCTACGGCATCTCGGTCTTAGAGTATGAGACGACGATACCGACGAGATTCATGGCGGGCACCGAAATGGGCATGCTATTCTCATGCAATCGCAAGGGTAAAACACCAACGGAGAAGATCCAAATACGGGTGGGTTATGTGGTGCATTTGGTTCCCTTTTAACCTTGTCTAGTCTATCTTATCCTATCAATTAGATGATGTGCCATTTGGGACCAGTCTATGCCATCACCAGGAATCCAGCTTTTGTCAAGAATTTCCTCACCGTCGGCGATTGGTGTGCCCGCATTTGGTCTGAGGATTGTCGGGAAAGTTCCATTATTTGGACCAAAAGTAGCAGTTCCATGTTAACCGATGGGGCCTGGAGCTATACCAAGTAACAAGGACTTTTTTTGTCCAATTTTTGTACGGACAAAACTAACAAGTTTTGTTATATTTTTTATAGGGTCTCTCAGTTCTTTATCACTCGCATGGATGGTGTCCTGGACACCTGGGATCTGTTGCAGCAGCAAAACGAACCCGTCCTAACGGTGAAGGTGTGCGATGAGCCCTTATACTGCGTACGAACCAATGAGAATGGCAAATTTGTTAGCTGTGGCAGCAAATTGGGCGCCACATTCCTAATCGAAGTATCCGATAATATGATCATGTCGGCTAAAAATGATAAACCTTTGCTCACAGCAGTAAGAGTTCGAAATATCCTATTATCCTTTACGTTTATTATAATTGTACTTTGATTCCACTTACAGATGTTTGAGCGTGAAAATCGTCGAGAGAAGATCCTGGAGGCCAAATCACGTGAAAGCAAACTAAAGGTGAAAGCCAATCATGGCCAGGAGCCCAACGATATAACCATGCTTAATGGCAAAGTCAATATGGCACCATTTGCCGGAGCCTGCGAGCAGGCGGCAAGTGAATATTTTGCAGCTGTGGAGCAGGAACGATTGCGTCGTCTGCCCGGTGGCAAGCGTAGGTGAACGTTTAAACTTATTCTATCACTAAATGGCCAATTAACATTTTGTATTTTGCCATTGCAGAGGATGCGGAGGAGGTTGATGTCTCAGAGGCGGATAGTGCAAAGCTATAGAAACCGAATCCAAATCTAAATCGTGTTGGCTTTTTGCATTGTTATTGATAGAAAATAAAACTAAATCGATAGATACATATGTTTAAATTTATTTCTGTTGTCACCATAGAGTGCACCTACAAATGAATCTGGTTTCTTTAGGTACTAAAACAAACTGCCAAATGAACCACTTAATGGACGACTGTATAACAGATTTTCCAGGCGCCGAAAACGCTTTTTGAATCAGCGCATAGACAAAGTGATTCATTTTGCAGTCCTCAATAAAACTGATTGGACAAAAAAATGCAATCAGAATGCTAAAATTCTGCACTTTTTACATTAGTTTTGGGAAATAATAATAATAAAAAAAAAAAATATACATAAGTATACAGATGTAAATATATAATTCACATAGCCAGATATTAACATATTTTCATATTCATTATCCAAGATTGAAGAAAAATTTATACATATACAAGCCTTTGTTGATAAGTAGGTCCAAGCTTTGATTAAATGATAAATATACATACATACATCAGATTTGATTTCCTATATTCTTAGCTTTAACTATCTTGCATTCATTAGATCATCTTTATATTTATATTATATTCTTATCATTTGTTTTTGTTTTTTTATTTTTAAACGGCATATTTTTGTTTTTTTTTTGTTTTGTTTGAAGAGTTTTGTTAGGTGTATTCGTTTCTAGCTTTGCTTCCTTGCAACATCACATAATTTTGTTTTTGTTTCTTTGTTTTATCATTTTTGGGTCTCTACATTTGAAATTGTAAACATTTTAAGAGGGTGTTGGTGGTGTGTATGTAGGTATGGGCGTGATGGGAGGGGGACTTAGGGGGTTGATTTAAACTTAATCGTAAGAGAAGTTTGTTGTAGCACCAAAAAGCAGCTGATAAAAAGAAACTACACTTAAACTCTAATATATATAATAATAGATCCACATTCAAAAAGACTTTATCATCATTATCTTAAACTAAAACAAGTAGTCAATACAATACACACACACAATAATATCATCATCATGATTATTAATCATTATCATTTTCTGTACGTATTTGATAAAAATAGGTTTTCCATTTTGTTTTATTTGTTTGTTTTCATTTTGCTGTTGCAATTTCTATAATTTAATTTGCATGTTGACTAAACCAACAAAAAAAACTTTGTATTTGTGGCAGTTGTTAAAATTTGCATATTGGCAAAACACAAAGACTTATTTTCTTTAAATGTAATCAAAAAAAAAAACTAATAGTTTATCACTCTATTAAAGAGATTTTGTTTTTGTTTGTGTTTTTTGTTGTTGGTTGTGTTCTTTGCATAGATCAACTTCTAATGCAAATTGTGAATAAAAATAGGACAGCATTTGTTTTTTAGTCTATCTCAAAAACAAAAAAAAAACAAGTCGGTCAAATATACATAATATATATACATTGAAAGATCAATGAGAATTTAGAGATCTAAGGGATTCCATAACAATTGATCATCATATTTTTTAAGTATCGCGCACAAAGAGCCAAAAATAATTGTATAATCTAAATTTGATTGTTTTGTCTTTTTAGAGAATGTTTCGATTTGTTGTAAAAATATGCTAAATGGAACTAAAATTTAAATGTATATTAAAAATTTCGTTGATTTCATATGGAAAACTAATTTTTTGTTTTTCGTACTCTTTGATCTCGTTTCGCAATGAATGGAATCCCATTAGAAGTAATCATACAAAAAACAATAAACACAATTCATTATTTAACTGATGGGGATTTTTACTTGCATTAAAACTTCATTATCACTTTGCTTTCTTCTTGCGACTTTGCACAATGTTAAAACATTTCAACATGGATACAATAAAAACTTTCATAGGCCTCCAACAAGCTCTCCCACAGCAATAGTATCACTCCATCATAATCATCATCATTTGATACTAAGGCTGGTGTTTAAAAATATCAAGGTATCTGTCTCTCTGTCTATGTTTCTTTCTCTTTCGGTGTCTCGCTCACTTTCAATCTCTCTCTCTCTCTCTCTCTCGCAATCTCTATCCGTCCTCTGTCTCTGTCTCTCTCCATCCCGTAATTTAAGTTAGTTTACAATGAGAAATACTTTAAGAATTGTGCCGGCGGCACGGGTTGAGCCAATTTTGCCAATTGGCCACGAGCCTCCTCAACTCGCTGTCTAAAATCAGGACTCTGATCCATAATACAGGGATGTCCATCCGAGGGCCAAAATAGGCAACAGCACAAACTGCATAGGGCCAATACCTCGGCAAATTGATAATCATCGTTAACGCCATAGGTGCGACGCAGCTGATGATAGATCTTCTTCCAGTCTTTTTCCTCGCCCATTTTTTTGAATTTCTCCAGATCCAATATAATGTTGATCTGTTGCTGATTGAAATGGAAACGGGTCAGTTCACGCCAAATGCGCTGCTCGCAGACCAACTTGGCCATGGTATCCCAGGCCTGGGCAGCCGATTCCAAGTCCCGATGATCGGCTATACACAGTATTATCTCACGGACACACTCCTCGGGTAGCTCATGCAATTGAGGCTTGGCCTTTGGATCGGGCTGTAGAATATGAATTGAATGAGTAATTAACAATCGAATCCATATGTCGGGACTTACCTCTCTGATCTGAATCTGATTGGCCACATCATTGATGCGCTTTATGGTGGCCACATGCTCTTGCCACAAATAAGTGCTGCCCAGCGGCTTGCCCCAGCATTTCTGTTTCTCCTGATCGACAATGTGGTCCAATTTGAGGGCCAATCCGCGCAGCACATTCAAATGCTGTTGGCTGTCGTTAACTAAGAAAATGAAATGCATAGTGGATAGTTATAGTCGGAATCCGGTTGGGGATAGGATCTGGAGATTCTCACCATGTGATGCCACCTCTTCGACCATTTGAAGCAGCTGCCGTTGGGCACTGCCCGGCAAGCTGGCTATGCCCTTGTTGGAAACGAGCAGGAGAAACGCGCAGATGTAATGGAATCGTTTGCGGTCGCGGACCGAACGACGGAAATCGAGACGCTTCACTGCCTCACTTAAGCCATTAAATCCCGCTATTTCGCGCGTGCAACGCAAGGTGATGTGATAGTGGGGGGGCATGCCACCCTGCACTTGATCCTCCACTCCGCCTCCCTCCTTGGACTGCTCGTTGGCTCCACTGTCGTGGCAATTGCTCCCCTCCCAATTGTGGCTGCAACCAAGAGACAAGAAAGAAGGCAAAGAGAAATAAAGTAATGCAAAGTCAATTGAACATTTCGGAAGTAAGTTTCGGTTGGTTTGTTTACCTGTCTACCTGTCTTTCTGTTTGTCTGTATCTGTCTCTCTCCCACCCTCTTTCTCTGTCCTCTTCTACCTGTTAAGCTGGCTGAATTTGGTTTACAAGTGTTAAATGTTTGCCAGCTGCTGCTTTGCTTTTCCATAGACGGAAGTGTTTGGAGAAAAAGCAACTAAAGTTTTCCCAGGCTTTTTTTTTTTGTTTAACCGGTTATTAAACAAAGTAATTCGGTAAGAGGGAAATATTTGTCCGAGTGTCAACTGCAAAAATTGTAATTACAACCGGAAAGATTTGTCCATTGATAAAAAAAAATTGTGAATTTTAACTGGATTTTCAATGCGTCAAATGGAAAAATAATTTCTTGTTTATATTTAGTTAGTTGGGAAATGGTCAATAAGAGATCCTCTTATCGGTGGTTGACGCCTAGCTACATTATTACCGGACGCCAATCAGGCAGAACCAGCCTTCTGGAGACACGCCCGTTTCACATACCGCCCCCCAAACTAAACCCGGGACGAGCAACTCTGACCTAGTTTGGAATTGGGCGAAAGAAAAAAGAGAATGCCTGCCACTCAAGGACACTAACCGCCGCGTCCAACAAATGGTCAAGGCACATCGATCCAGTGTATAAAAGGTAATACACAAACTTTGCTTTATATGTTTGCGTGTGTGTCCTTGTGAAAGGAGTTTCACTATTTACTTTCTTTCCCTCGTTTTTCTTCTACTCATTTGTCCGCAAATTAGATTTTCCTTTCAGCATCAATTTAGACCCAAATAACCAGGTCAAAGATGCGAAAAGAAAACAATCAAAGGCGAGACGAAACTGGAACATGGCACAGGCAACAAAACACAGAAAAAAAACGAAAAGCTCATTTCTTTTTTCCTCTCCTACTTCGCCGTAGCTACCGCCGACAACTGAACACGGAAAGTAGGTCACCCCCAACAATTGAGAACTGAACACACAGGCAGACAGACGAACGGACGGATGGTGGACTGGGCAGACATAACTGCTCAAATTATGAGGCGATATGTGTGTCCCACCACTCTGACTTGGTGAGAGGAGTAAGTGTCCTTACTTCGCTCTAGCAAGAAGGCAAGGGAAATTATTACATTGATTGGTTCCTTGAAATTACAATCTCTTATATAGATAATATATACATACATACACACTGGACTAATGCCAATTGAACATTTAAATTGTGTTTTTATAGCATTCAACAGAAACAAATTTAATCTTAATTTTATACATAAATGGGCTATTATTTATGATCAGTTCGGTTGGCGTTATCCCCAGCTGGATATATCTTTTTGTCTTACTGGAAGCACAGCCAAAAAAAAGAAAATAACTCAAAATTCTGTTTATAACATAGTGAAAATTTAAGAGGGAACATATTTTTGTTGGACCCTTTTTAAAAATTGGAGCTGGGAGCTCCAAGGATAACATGGAAATGTAAGGATAACTTCCTGAATTCATTCAGAATTTTGGGATTTCTTTTCGTTGAAATAGCGATTGCAAATGTTGAAAACAAAAACCTTGAAAAAATCCTAAAATTCTGAATGGTGGCTTTTTGTTGTATTAAAATTGGTTCAGAATTACGGGTTGCATTTTTGCTGCGATTTCAAAAAAGTTGCCGTACAATTTTAGAAAACCCCTTTATGATATAGAGAATTTAAAAAAAAAAAAAAAAAAATGGGAATACCTTTTTAATGAGGGCCAATAAAAATCGTAATAAATCGACATTAGCCGTTTCGTTTTGAATTTATAGTTAAATAGTTTTCAGGATATATATTTCGGTCATACGGAAATGAATCCATAAAAATATTGGGAATCGAAAAGAGGAAAACATTTAATTGAACATTAATTTTACTCCATACATGGAAGTAAAAGGAAAAAGTAAAAGGAGTGTCCCATACAGTCTCATTCGGATAATATTTTGAAAGCAAATGGTATAAACAAGATAAACCCTTTTATTTAAATTCATTTTGAGGTTCCTAGAAAATGGAAGTCAATTGGCAAATAAATCAAAGCCGAATCATCTGTTTACTAATGGAAATGAAAATGTAAATTTGAATAATTTAGTATTAAATGGAAATACTTATGGCAAATTTTCCATAATTTGCGGGTTTTTTTTGTGGAAAAATTTAAATTGTCATTGTGATTTTTGGTCTAAAACAAAAACAAAAAAAAAAGGCAAATCAAACCAAGCCCAGTCGTTTTTTTTTTTATTATTGCAATTTTCTACGGCAATTATTGTGTTTGATTTGTTGTTTTTGTCGTAGTAGTTGCTGTTGTTGTTGTGGTTGTTAAAGCAATTATCTTGGGCCATATAAAAATAGCTAACATAAACAAAGAAATTGTTGCTTTTACTCTTTTTGGTCCATGTGTAAATGACGTGTGTGTGTGTGTGTGTTTCTGTACTCATATATTCATCCAGGCAGATTCGAGTCCAACAGTGACTCCAACTCCGTGGACCGACGACCGGAGCCGACTACGACGACGACGACCACGTGATTCATATAAATCACTCAACGACATCATCATCATCATCATGGTCGTTGTCGTCGTCATCATCAAGCGTTCATTTACCTTTTCTCCAAGAAAAAATTCAACAAATGAAATGCAAGAGCAACTGTGGAAATGGAATTGAATTCGCTTTGTCTATTTTTATCAATGCGACCTTTTTCGACATAAATAAAATAATGTGAGATATATGGAGGACGAGGAGGAGTTCTGGGGTGTGGGTAACCCAAAAGACTAGAAGAAGAAGTTCTTCTTACACACTCAAAATAAAAAAAAAAAAAAAAAACATAAAGAGCAAAGTTGTAAGTTCTAATATTAGACTAAATTGGAATATGCAGTGAAAATTCCCATTCCTCCATTCGTTGTTGTCTTCTTAAGAATCATTTTGAACTAAATTGTTCTCTAGCCAATAGAGAGTGCATAAAGGTAACTAGATTGAATATGAATCACATCAAAAATTGTAGAATACTTTTACAACTTGACAGCAACTTGGCCTCCATTTTGCCTCCCTTTTAAGCCATAAGTTTATATTCATTTTTTTTTTTTTTTTTGAAAGTGTGGAAGCAAAAAACAAAAAACAAAAAAAACGAAACCAAATCGATCATTTGCCACAGATGTTCAGTGAAGAGTGCAGTTTAGAGTGGTGAAAGTGGTTCCATGTCCGTGTCCGTGTGTGCTTGACTGTCCATGCACTTTGATTCGCTTTTTATGCAACTTTTTTTTTTCTTTTTTTATTTCTAATTATGGCATTATCTAATGGAATTCGGCATTTGAATTGTTAATTAAGCAGCAACATAACACTCCATAGGAAATTTAAGCATTTAACACAGTTATTAAAAGTAAACTTGGCATTTCTCATGCTGTCAGAGAAAAACTGGAAAACTCAAAAAGCAAAAATTACAAAACAGAAAGAAACAAGTTACTTCATTTCCGCCTTGAGACTAAAAGAGGCCTTTGAACTTAGAAGTAGCAGAATCAAAATTCAATTGAATCCAATATTTTATTGGATAAATTATTCCCAGTTCTAAGAAATACAATGGACCCTCGGTTAACAAGCGAAATCACTTTTCATTATATTCGTTGCCATTTAAAAAATAATAAACTTTTTAAATGTTTCAATGAATTCAATGAAGCTGAATTTGTTTTGGACGAATGGAGGCGTCTTGGTTAGAGTTACTAGTGAGTCCTGTGGTCAACAGATCAGCTATCTATAATGCATATGTACATATGTATGTATGTAATATGTGATATTGTGTACGTTATTTCAGTTCTATTTCTAAAACTAGTCCTCGAAATTTCCAAAAAAATCGTTTTTTTATGTCGTTGAAGTAAAAGACTGCAATAGGTAGGTAAAAAAAAAATAAAGATTTGGTTTTAAACATTTGGATTTTGAAGTCTCTAAAACCTGTTTATAACTATAAACTGTAGGTCGATTTTAACGTCAAATTGGCAAGCTTTTGGCAATTCAAAGCTCTTCAAAGGAGTGTCTAAATGTCCTTTACGAATGCTTTACTCTTTCATTATTGTTATCCCAATCCTTTAAAAGAAATTGCGAGATACATATGTATTCGAAATGAAGCTCCTAAGAATCTTTTCGGGTTCTGTTCATCAATAAGATCTTTACAATGATATATGTATATTGTCCAGATGCCATATAATTAATGAATTTGTTTCTCAACTTCCCATTTCAAAATATATAATTATACAAAACCAAATTCGACTTGACCTTATACAGAAGTTGAGTTAAGCAGTGCTCAACTTTGAGATGATAAGAAATACAATAAAACGTGCAGTTAGCTAGACGAGCTCTAGAGCTCTTCTCTCAATATAGAAACATGTGTATATATATTTTTGGTGCCGTGACTGACCCACTTGAAAGTATCTGGGGTGCCTAGCCTAGCCTAGACAGAAAGGCGGAGAGTGAAGCGGAGTGCGAGAATTTACATAACACACATGTGCACGGAAAATGTCACTTAAGAGTGTATCTTCTTTTTTTATTTACCCCTCCCCCCAGCCTTGTCATTAAGGGAACTGAGCTCGTTTTCTAGCAGAGGACTGGGAGGGAAAACTATTTTTGGCAATTTATTTTTCATTTCATCTGTCAGACTTGTAAATGGAAAATGAAAATTCCGGAAGTGAATTTAGATTTTAAATTAAATGTTAACTTTTCATATTAAAAAACGCATTCAATTGGATATTTAGCTAAGCCTTGAATGGCCAAAAAGTCGGTCAAGTTTAGGCCAACAACATACCTACCTATACTATAATATAATGTATGTATATACATACATATATAGAAAGGAGCCACATTTAAAGGAAAGTGTTACTGGCCTCCTTTTTCACAACCTTCAAACTCAAAATCGATGACAGCCGATAGCCTAAGGTTATGGTGAGGTAGGCGATTGTATATACAGAATATGTATATAAAATATGAGAGAGAAGATTTGCATACAAGAGTAGGTAAGTAAGGAAATTGATTCTGTTCCCCTTATCTGAGCATGTAATTTGACTTACTTATATACTAAAGAAAATGAAATTCAATAGAGAGTAGAGGGAAAGGTAAAAGTTGGATTTCATGCAATTTCCTTCTAATGGCCAATCATCAATCAAAAAACAATCGATCAATGACTGAAATCGAAAACCGACCACCCGATTTTGCATTAGTTTTTTTTCTCTTTTTCTTTTATATATATACATACATATGTATCTACATATGTAGCTTTGCATTAGGTGTACACACATGGGGCACATTGAACCAAGTTGAAAAGCAATATAAATCATATTTAGAGAGTCGTGTACGATAAAAGACAAATGTTTCATGATTTGGCCCATTCATTTTCATTGTGTTTCTGTATATAAAAATAAATGCAGAGTCTACTACCGTGTATGTATGTATTAGTATTTATTGTTGCTCTTGACAAGTCAAGTCATCATCATCATATTGAATGATTTAACAAAAAGTGGTTATGTATTTATGTTTATTTTGTGGTCATTCGCTAAAAAAAAAAAAAAAAAAATATACTATCGCTTCTTACTTTGCTCAATTTTCATTGGTGGAAAGAAATATTTCAAGATTATGATATTGAAATAGTTAAATTAGTTTTGGAGGTCAACATTTTTCTTTTAGAGCATTTGCATGGGAAAGCCTTTAAGATTTTCTTTCTCAACTGGTCTTGGCTTTTTCAGTCCAAGGCAAAGTGTTTAAATTGTATTTCCATTTCCGTTTCCGTAAGTCCATTAAATAATTTCAAGTATTGTATCTCAGCATAAGTAATTAAATATAATTATAAATTAAGGGCGATATTTAGTCAGATCACACACACACAGGAAAGTAAACTCTTTGTTCTAATATCTATTGAGTGTTTGCCATTGATAAAACATTTTTACTAGGTCGTTTGAGGGCCTTGGCTTGTTTTGGATTATTGCAAAAAACTCAGCGTATAGTCGCCTCTACCCCAAAAGTAGAAAAGGGGTTTTATCTTATCTAGGCCTGAAAGTGAAACGCAATTGGCAAGAGTTGAAAGATTTGAAAACAAAAATTGCCCTGAGCATGACCCAAAAAAAAAAAAGACAGTTTAGAGATACATACATATTTATGTACATATGGCAGTTGAAACATCATTTTACAAATTTAAATATTGTGCATTTTGTCTGTTATTGTTATACACTGGGAAAAAGGTGATGATAAATGGTTTTGTGACCCAAATCGTCGGTCTACAGATAACAAAGATGTTTGCATTTTAGCATACAAATGCATTATAAAGGAGGGTGGGAGCAGGGAGCTGGGGAGGGTGACTGACGGGGGGGCTGGTGTTGTAACATCGATTTGTCGTTTAGTCTTTTTTATTGCTTTACAATTTAAATTTTGACTATTGTGTGTGTGTGTGTAAAGGGGATTTCATAATTTTGATTGTTTTTCATTAATAATACATACATATGTATGTATATGTCCACTCACCGTTTACGTTTGCCACCGCATTCGAGCACCTTTAGACGTTCCCAGCCCTCTTTGGTCTTAACCCATGCCTCGCCAGGTGAGCGAAAATCTTTTGAAATGAATGCCATTATGTTTGTTTTGCTTGATATTTTTTTTTTTGTTTAATTTGTTGCTTTTGGTTGCACTAATTACTGAATTGGTCACTGCGTTGCTTGTTGCTTGTTTATTGTTGGCAATTTTTCTTTTGTTGATTTTGTTGGTGTTGTATTTAATTCAAAGGTTTCAGCGGACGGCAGTTTACGAAACGCGTTTATTATTATGATTTTTTGTATTTTTCTTTCTTGGTTTTTTAGTTAACGGCTGTAAAAAGTAAATTTCGAAATTTAATGTAATTTTTTTTTGTTTCTCTTTGACGCTCCAACTGACAGAAAAAACAAAAGTTTGTTGCGCATTTTCCTCAAAACTTGGAATTGACTTTAATGTCTAGACATCACGATTACCCTTTATTGTTCCATCTCCATTTGGTGGGTGAAAAATGAAAGAGTAATGAGAAATCGAGCAACAAGCGTTGAGAAAAACCAAAACAAAAATGTAAAACCAACTAAAAGCAAGAGAGAGCACAACAGAAACGGCAAGAGGAAGATGGAAAAACACGACGCAGTTAGAGAGCATCAGAGAGTAATAAAGAGAGCAAAAGCTTCGACCAGCTGTTGTTTTTGTCATAGCCACAGTGGTAAAAGATGTATTCAAATTTGGACAAATCGATTATTGAATATGAGCACCAAAATTAGAGTTCCATATATTTGTATGTGTGCATAGTTCTTTTTAAAAAGGACTATATGTTTAATTCTTACCGAGTTCCTTCAAGATTTTCTTTAACTGCTTTTCTTTTAAAAGACCTCTTACCGAGTTTTTATACGTTTTTCGAATGTTATTTTGGAAAAATAAGTTAAATTTTGTAGGAATATAAGAGAATAATCTACTTCTTTGTATGTTCGATTTATAAGGATACAAATTTGTTCCACGTTTTTTTATAGACACTTAAAAAATTAAGTTAAATTTTGTACGAATGGAAAGAACAGTCTGCTCTCCTGTATGATTTGATTTATAATGATGAAAATTACTTTCAAAATTGAGGTTGTAAACTAAAATGGTTGCTATGATGAAAATATATGTTCCAAAGTCAAATGGTTGCTATGATCAATCGAAATTTTAAATGATTACAGGTCATAAGTACAATGGGCTATTTTGCCATATGGACACCCACTGTGCAAGGCGCGTGGGGCTGGTTGGCTCTCAATTGGAGTGTTTTGTTGTCTCTGCCTCTGCCTGCTCGCATAGAGTGTGTGTGTGTGTGTATGTTAAACGTGGAACTGTAGGTACACAGCTGATTTCTGCAATTACGCGTTTGTTTTGCCTTTGTCGTTTGTTGTTGTTGAATTTTTTGTCGCTTTGATTTTTTCAAGCGCAATTTTTTAAAACACGCAACAAAATTTTAGCTTTCATTTCCGTATTGAAATATTATCCATATTAATGGATTCACACTTACACATGTTTTATCGAAATGTGTGCATGCGTTTGTGGTAATTTACTTCTCCTATTTTACGCACTTCTTTTAAAATGAATTACTGGCCAGCTGCTTAGAGCAGTTAATTGCTTTGGTTCAGTTTGCAGCAGAGCATTAGCCTTAGCCTTCAGCCAGGCCACCAAGAAACCACCAATAACCAACCCAATCCAGCCCAGGACCCACTTTCAATTTTGCTTGGCTATTTGTAAACTAATAACACAACACTCTCTTTTTTTGATTGTACTATGTACACGAAAATAAATGATTGAAGACAAAGCCAAAATAGTGAAAAAAAAAATGAAAACTGAAATTCGTTCTTCATATAATTTAAACAAATTGATAGAAAACTCAAATTGCACTACACAGCAACAAAACACACACGCACAAACAAACAGAGAAAAAGAGAGGAGAGACCAACAAATGCATTTGAGCTTTTTTTTCACATTTTATTGTTTTTTATATTGATGCAATTTAATAGCCGAACACGCACGGAATTTCTTTACTCACATACACGTGAATTTTGGCGTTTTGCATTCACCGTTGTTTGGTTGCTTTTATTGTATGCTTCATTTAATTAAATCAATTTATTTCGCCGACACAAACAACCGTTACAATACGACTTTTCTTCACGACTGCAACAAAAAAAAAAAACGACGGCGTTTTTTTTGTTTGGATTTCGAT
Source organism: Drosophila insularis (assembly GCA_018903935.1). Lineage (NCBI taxonomy): Eukaryota > Metazoa > Arthropoda > Insecta > Diptera > Drosophilidae > Drosophila > Drosophila insularis. The sequence continues at coordinate 2,912,841 of JAEIFP010000517.1, forward strand.
AACAATATCGATTACTTAACGTACTTTTGTGCCAAAAATACAGGGGGGGCAAAAGAAGTCATCCGATTTTGTCTCATTTTTTTCTTCTAAATAATGCTAATGTTTATTTGACGAATAAAATTCTCAAGGTTTAAATAAACATTTATTTTTATTATTATTAAAAAAATGACTTCTTTTGGCCCACCCTGTATTCATGTATGTATATCGATATCGATAAACTAAACAGACTATCGATAAACAAAACGAGAAAAAACAGCCGGGAACATGGAGGATTTAATTGTTTTTAAAAATTTTAAATTTAACTTGAATTTTTTCCCCGGCCTTGGGAACATGAGAAAGCAAGTGATGCCCCAAAAACTGTATAAGCTAAACTTGGACGAGTTTTGGCATCACGCCCAACCATATGTCCATAAGGTAAGTAATTGTAATTGTAATCTATTCCAATTCATTTCAGATCTTTGTCATGCACCTGACAGATTTGGACACTGAGGACCAAGAATTAATATATGCGCGGAGCACCTGTCCGAAAAAGGAATCCAACGAATATGTATGTAAGTACAGTAGTGTCAAACATTTATTTATATGAATTATCTTAATGTTATTACAAGTTTTAATTAACACAGATCGGGTGTATTGAAACAAAATATCCATAGATGCACTCCCAATGCCACAGATGTGTGCATAACTCCCCCATATTTTGGATGACACTGCTTTGGGTCCGTTTTTTGTGCCTGCTCTTTCTAGTGGGCAAAGAGCCTGGGCTATCTCCACGGACAACTCGAAGGATAAGACCGTCAGAAACATTAAGACCCTTTGCCAGGAAGTAATATGTACATGTCCTCAAATACCAACTTTGACGTGGTCAAAGTTCGCCCCAGACCTCTGTTTTTGTGATAATTTAAACGCATTTTAATATTAATCTTAAAATAATATACATTTTTATACCCTTGCAGAGGGTATTATAAAATTGGTCAGATGTTTGTAACGCACAGAAGGAAACGTTTCCGACCCTATAAAGTATATATATTCTTGATCAGCATAAGAAGCTGAGTTGATATAGCCATGTCCGTCTGTCCGACGGACATGGCTATATCAACTCAGCTTCTTGCAGAGGGTCCGTCTGTCCGACGGACATGGCTATATCAACTCAGCTTCTCATGCTGATCAAGAATATTTATACTTTATATGGTCGGAAACGTCTCCTTCTGTGCGTTACAAACATCTCACCAATTTTATAATACCCTCTGCAAGGGTATAAAAACAGCATATTGATATCTCTGTCAGGAACTTTTATAATTTTATTTCAAGAAAAACAGAAGATTTTTATAAAAGCAAGGATGAAAAGTAGGACTAAGTTTTTTTTCGAAATACAGAAGATTATGGTGTAAATTTAATTAAATTACATAAGATAATATTTCAATAAACAATCTTTTTATAAAGATGATCTTTGTTCTTTTTTATAAAAGAAATTTATTTGTAAAACAAAATTTTGATGGATTCGTTGTTATTTTTTCGGCTGAATAATCTTTAAATTTTGTATATTTTTTTATTTTAAAATTCGAATGAAAAGCCAAGTAACTTGAGATTTATTTTCTAAAATGTTTTGGTAAAAAACTCTATCCAGTTCCAGTTAATATAGCCTTAACATAATCCATGAAAAATAGAAATTTAAAAATGAAATAAAAAAGTAAAACAAAATTCTGTCAATATATTCATGGAAATAAATGCACTTTTTTGAATTCTTTTTTATTTTGATAAACATTTAAAATAATTATGAATTGTTATTCATAGAAATTGTTAAATGTAGAAGAACTGTAGAATTTCAAAATGTGGAACATTTTTTGCGAGAAATGCATGAACAATTAATTTTATAACAAATTGCTAAAAAATATATTTGAATTTACTTCTTAGCTTTAACAATTTAGTTTAATTGTTATAAATATTAACAAATTTCAAAAAGTTAATTTAGAAGTGGTGAGGGGGGGATGGGGGGTTGTTTAATGACTATGTTTGACGGCGCCACTGCAAAAGGGACGCAACTCGATCCAACAACCTCGGAGTCAAACTCCGACCTCGGAGTCGAACATCGAAAGAAAGAGATAGAAAGAGCACACACGGTCTGTTCTAAAGTGTGACCAGACCCAAGATAGGAAAACTTGCAACATAAACAGTGCTGCCGGGCACCGAAATACAAAAATAGCTAAATTAATATGCAAAATAAGTATTAACATGATTTTTCTATATCACCATGAAATTTATAAAATTAAATTTATTCGCAGTAAGCGCAGAAATTACAAATGAATAAAATACTGATATAATAATATTATATCATGAAAAAGAGCGTTCAAATTTTGAAATACAGTTTCAAGCCATGGCTATAGCCAAATCAATCCACAGCTGACATTAAAATCTTGGTATTTTTGCCGTAACAATATTTTTTGTGTGAGATTTCATAATTTCATAGACGTGCCGGAAAATTGCAAATTGAAAATAAGGGAAATCAAAGAAAATCATAAACTATATTTAACTTATATATAATGTCGGAGCAAGGAGGTCCCGGTCCCAAGATTAAGTACGGAGAAAACGCACCCAAGTTGGATAAGGCGCAGCTGCAGTTTATGAAACTGATCGAGGAGCAGAACTTGGATCGTGTACAAAAGTTAAAGCGTGTGCGACGCAACAATTTGCTTACGGCCGGAGCCTTAGGTCTGTCAGTTGTGGCCATTTACGGCTACTCCATATTCTCTGTGCAGCAGGAGAAGTTCCTGGACGATTTTGAGGAACCAAAAAAAGTGACCACCAACTAGCATAGTACGGTGGCACTTGTTAGTTATTTTTGTTAATTCTTTTAGTCCATAAGTCTGAGTTCCTTACACTTTTATTTTATTTTGCATTGTTCAACGTTTTCAAAGTTGTTTGTAACCGTAACCATGTCACAGACCGCGGCACGCGTTCTGACCAGTGGCATGCGTCTACCGCCGCTGCCTACCATTCGGGATCTGGTGAAACTCTACAAACTACAAGCCATGAAGCAGTTAAGTCAAAATTTTTTAATGGACGAGCGTCTAACGGATAAGATTGTCAAGTCGGCAGGCACCATAGATCGGCGTGATATAGTGCTGGAAGTGGGACCTGGACCAGGGGGCATAACACGTTCCATTTTGCGTCGTCAACCACAACGATTGATTCTAGTCGAGAAGGATCCGCGTTTCAAGGAAACATTGGATCTTCTGAAAGAGTGTGCTCGTCCCCTAGACATTCAGGTGGATATCTACCATGAGGATATATTGCGCTTCAATATGGATCAGCATATTTCGGATACCACACAACGCCTTCATTTAATAGGAAATCTTCCTTTTGCTATATCCACTCGACTGCTGATCAATTGGTATGCCGATCTGTCGAACCGTCGCGGAGCTTTTCGCCGGCAGGACACTTGCATGACTCTAACCTTCCAAAAGGAGGTGGCTGAACGGATTTGCGCCCCATTGGGCAGTGAGCAGCGCTGCCGCTTGTCAATTATGTCACAAATTTGGACTGATCCCAAGCTAAAGTTCATCATTCCCGGCAAGGCGTTTGTCCCGAAGCCCCAAGTTGATGTGGGTGTGGTTAAGCTGATTCCTTTAAAGCGCCCTAAGACGCAGTTGCCATTTGATCTGGTGGAGCGAGTGATGCGACACATTTTTAGCATGCGTCAAAAATATTGTCGACGAGGATTTAGTAATTTGCTGCCACCTGAACTACGTGAAGAGCAAACCCCTGAACTATTCCGTAGAGCGGAAGTGGTTGATACATTGCGTCCCTTTGAACTGTCTGTTGACGAGTGTGTACGCCTGGCCGAAGTCTATGCCGAGTATGTCAAATCAAATCCGGAAGTGGCTCACTATGATTATCGTGCTCCAAAAACAATGACTTCATCATATACTTCTCTATAAATATTGTAAAATTGTATAATGTATTTGATTAAAAAGACTACAAAAGTGTAAGGCAATAATACAAAAAAAAAAGTTGTACACGTTTTTTTTGGACGGGAATGCTTAATTTGAGTGTTAAAAGCGTGAGATTCGAGCTCCACTTGGACGGTCGAACTGTCATTCGGTTTGTTTTGTAAAGGCACTAGTGTAGCATCATTGCCACTATGCTAGAGGCGCTAGTGGAGCATCACCGCCACTACGCTGGCTAGGAACATAGTTAGACCCAGATACATTGATTTGCTACTAGCTCCATTGCAACGATGATCCAGGAAGCAGAAACAGAACGTGGTATTCGTAAAGTAGTCACGTTTAACGTCGTGCTCCTTTATTGTGTGATTCACATAATGTGCCAGATGCCAATCAACGGCTGCTGGGCGACAGCCTTCGTACTTATCGGCAGGTATATCCGTGCGGAAACTTAGGGCGCTAAGACAATCACGTGTGATGGTCTCTTGGGCTGCAATAGAATATAATTTTTATTCATTTAGGTATTATTAACATGCTGTATTTTGTCTTATCACTCACCGCCTCGACGTTCTGTGACTTTCACGCAAATATCATTGGGCTCCGGGCATTGTTCGCCTAGGTAACCTATGCCACGCCAATTGAAATGGTCCGCACAGCCAGGCGTAGCTGAGGTACAGCGGTAGCACCAAATAGCATCACCTGTTTGGGGGGAAGTAAGGTATATAAAGTATAACAAACATTGGAGTTACATTTGTGAGGACGCACCTTGTTGAATGAAAACTGCCAGCAGTAATAGCAAGGTAAAGGGAATGATTTGAGCTTGCATATTGGAGATTCGTTTACAAGATTTGGAATAAATAAATTAACTTAATTATTACACAAAAACAAAAGTTTACACAAAAACAACGCCCAATGGAAGCGTTGCCAGAAGCAAGAATGATGCCATATTTTCGAAACAAAAATCGATATATAAACATGCTTATCGATAACAAATCGAAACAGGTGCAAATGATTTGGCGCCAAATATTAACAGCCTTTTGAAATCTATGACAATGGATGTTGACTAAAACGAAACGTTTTTGCAAAACTTTTTGCATAAATTTAACATTTGCCAAAAGTAACAAACAAGTATACATATAAGTATTACGATTTCTTTGTTATAAATTTATATTATTTTTGAAAATATTTGCAAATATGTTAACTTCGTCATGCCCAAATTTGTACATCTTTCATCACGACTGCTTAATTTATTCAATTATCTCGATGCCACGCTTCACCGTCCAGCCCCGTCGATTCCGCTTCTGGTCTTACGCTGTTGACTGTTTTTGGACTTTGTCAATTAGCGTAGACCCTCCACGTCTCCACCCCTCCAACCCGCCTCACGTTTTCAACCACCATACAAAAACAGAGCCCAAATCTTTCGTCTCTGATTCATCGTTGGACCTTTAATTTTAACAAACATCGCACATTCCGCACATAAAAATAAAATCGTCTTATGGCGTTCACCAAATACGAACAGCAAAAGTTTATTACCCAAAATGGGTCTCGAAATGCTGATCTGAATCTGAATTTTTCGAGGAAATGCCATCAAAACGGTCTAGAAACTAGGTATTTATAACGGAAATTGGTGTTGAGGTCGTCTAAAGTTAAGAATGAGTAATTTTTCAAAGAATAAAAAAAACGTTTTTTTTTTAGAAAACATTCTAGATTAATATAGATTATTTGTTTATTTTGGTATTTAAACTTACTTATAAGCTAAACAATTACTCATATATTACATATATACATTTGTATATATGTATATATCTATATATTTGCAAATATCGCATACAGGGACTTTTGAATAAATCAAAACAAAACACATACAAGTACAATTTAAAAAAAAAAATAAAAAAAATGTTCACACATGCCAGGTGAGAGAGTTCAAACTTTGTGTTAAATAAAAAAGTGTTATGCAAATTATTATGTTATTTACAAAAATTATTGTATAATAATAAATAAATTAAAAAGGTAAATGAATCATTCACTCACACACACACACGCACACATTCACACACATACATGCATAACAATTCATACAAAAAGACTATAAAAACTATGAATACATTTTATGTAAAATCACGTTCACGTTCAACATCTTCCGCTCGTCTTCTTTCTAAAGCCGCAGCAGCAGTTTTCTAGAGCGTTACAATGAACTCCTTGCCGGTCTTGAAGTCAACACACTTGAATTGTGGACAACATTTCGGGAATGACCAGTTAACATCGCTGGGCAGCTCCTCGCAGCCAGGGGCCTCTACATAGGGACAGGTCTCTATCGAGATCTCGCCCGCCTCCAAATTGCACGTCATTGTGGCACAGATGCCCTTCGGTTTGTACTCCTTGTCGGGTAGCATGGCACGACGGGTGAACTTGTCGAAACATTTGCCGGGATGTGCTAAAAGAGAGCAGGAAAATGAAAAATAAAAAAACAAGAAGAGGTTAGTTCGTGTGCGGAAGTTGAAGTTAATTGTTGTTGTATATCTCTTTGTTCGTGTTCTCTTGAATGAACGTTGCATTTTGCATTTATTTATGCATATGAGGAAGTGGCTATAAATTCTGATTATACATATATGTCCGTCGAATGGCTGAACGGACATTTACATTGGCCTTACTTGGCCTCAACTTGAGATAGGTCGCTGCTGAATGATTGCCAAACTGGAGACTACAATTACGGAAAAACGTACCGATATCAAAATAATTTATTACATTTTTCCTCACATATATGTATGTACATTGACCAGTTGATTGTGCCAAATTGTCTCTTACGAATACAATATTCAAACTAATAATAGACATAAATGTTTATTATTTGCAATTATTGGAGAGTTTCTCTCAAGTAGTTGGCTTTGTGTAATGATCTTTTTATCTATAAATATTCTCAAATATTCTATGTCCATATACGAATCACTCAACTCAAGTGGATGTCGAATATTGAAAACTGTAAAGTCATGCCCTAACAAAGTTGGCCAAAATACTTCATGACGGCTTTAAAAGGCTTACGAGAGGGTTAAAAATAAGTACCTAAAACTCAATTGTCTTTTTATGTGGTTGTAGGCTATTTTTAACAAAAAAAAAAGCAAGTACTTAAGCCTCCTCCGGCTATTTCTATGTATTTTTGCGTACTTTTATTTATACCAATTCAAACAAATCAGGCAACAACAACAACATCAACTGTTGTTCCATTGTGAAAGGCAAAATGTTGATTAATGACCGGCGGCACTCTTTTGTGCAATTAATTCTCATATGTGTTTAAATACATATATATATATATATATATATATATGTATGTATGTATATGAACTCATCCCATCATTGCCTATTTTTAATTTGGCGCTAATTTCTTATAGATTAGTGAACCAATTGCCGGCTCAGACATAGAGCAAACGACCTTCACGAATTTCTAAGCCCCGAAATCCGCATAGCGATGCAAATTAGTTAAAAAACTAAAACAACGATAAGACAACAACAACACAAAAAATCAGCACATTTCTTATGTTAATTTTGTGTTGTTGTTTTTTGTTTTTTTTTTGCGAAAAACCCACAAAACGGCAAAAAAGGGGCCAAGCAAAATGTCTCTTTTTGATTTTTTCTTCTCTTTAATTTTGTTTTTATTGTTTCCTTTTTGTTTTGCGTTGTTTAAAATGTATAATATTTGCTTTTATTTTTTGTTTTGCTTTGACGTCAACGAAATATACAAAAGGCAACAACAAATCAAAATATAAATCACATGTCAGCAAACAACAGAAAAAGGAAAAAAAAAAAAAGCAAAAGAAAGATTGAAATAAACAAAAACAATAAAAAAATAAACTGACAACTGACGTCAAATAAAATTATAACAAGCTCAAAACGCCGCTCCAAAAAGGTCAACTAAGTAAAGAAATTGTTTAAATAAAGCCATCAAAAATTTATTTTTAGCCACTTAATGAATGAAGCATAGCGTTTGGCAAATAAAAAAAAAACTTTTGACGTTAGCAAAACGAAAAAGAAGACAAAAATTATTATTTTCAAATGATGATTGTTAATAGCAACTAAGTTTAATAAAAAATATTAATGCTTAATTATGATGCATTCTGCTTGTATGATGTGTATTCATAGCCAAACTGTATGCGGTTTCAAGTGAGAGTTTGTGACAAAGAAAATTAGCCTTAATTACTTGTGAATAAGCAAATGAAAAGTCATTGGTTTCCATTGAAAAATGTTTAAAATGTTCTTCTGAGTGTTGGTCAGTCATTCAATCTGTTTGTCTGTCTGTTGTTGCTCTTATCAAATTGTATCCTCCACTTGTCTCATAAATCAATCACTAAAAATTGCCAACTGCTGCTATCAACTTTTATGTTTTTGTTAGATTTGTTTTTATTTTTTATAGTTTCGCCAAAGGTCGTTTATGGCATTTGACCATGTTTCGTTTTTATTAATTCTATAGAATTTAATTGGAAAACTTAATTAAAAAAATTCTATGACAACAAAACAAACCTAATGGGGAAATTAAAGAAAAAAACGGCGATAAAAAAAAATTGGGGAACAAAACAAAAGACTTAGACAACAAACTTGCTCATACCCTAAACATAGAATTGGGTATATCAAAGGAATCAATCCCATTATTCATACATATATGTACATAAATTTATAAGATATGGCCTTGTTATGCTTACCTGGATGCCGTACAGCGGGTTGAGTGTAAACAGCCGCCTCGATTATGGCCAGGCTAAGAATAAGGCAGGCCAGGCTTAGTGTATAAACTTGTTGGCTATGCATTTTTATATATATAGATGTGTATGTGTGTGTTTATTTTTCTTTCAATTAACTTAATTTGTTAATTAATTAGTTGTGTTTATGTTTCACTTCACTTTGTTTTTTTTTTTGTTTTTTATTTTTTGCTTTGAATTTTGCGCGAGTTTTTGTGAGTTTTGAGTAGATGAAACTTTTCAATTTTGAAACTGAGCTCTGCACGTTGCTCTGTGCTTGGTAGGTAACAACTGAGACTTTTGCTAAGCAGCAGCTCGTATATAAGCGCTATCGTTCGCTCTCTTTCTCTCTCTCACACAAAGCACATGTTTTCAATGTGTTGCGGCATTTTCGGTTTGTTGGGCGAAATGCTTTTCCACTCTCTCTTTCTCTCTCTCGCAAGGTTTGTCTTTCTGTCTTTTGTGTTCTTTGACTGATGTCGGCACGCCCACATTTCTCTATTGTTCTGCATTATTTTGCAGTTTTATGTAATTAATTATAGCCATTGACTTTGGCTTCATCATCGTCTTCTTTATCTGCAAATGGCTTGGCGGCACCGCCTTGGGGATTTTTCCAATTTTGTACCTAGGCGGCGGCATCGGCATCGGCATCGGTATATATGTAGATATGTACATATATACATATACATATACATATGTATGTAAGTGGTATATCGCCCCCACCCTTTTTTACTTTGATTGCTTTCGTTTTATGGTGTCCCATTCAAAAAAGGAGATTTACTTAGTCATCCATAAGCCAGAGATATTTGCATACTCTTGCATCAACACGAGGCATATACACTATATACATACTTGACATTAGACATCTCAAGACTTACAACTGGTCTACATTACGGCAACTGTGGAGTCAAAATTCCATGACGATTTTGGATACTATTCGTTTTGATAATCCTTTAGCTATATATAGAAGGAGAGACTCGTGATCGAAAGGGTATACCATTATCGCTAGATCGGTCACATTATTGTCTATCACATTCCAGCAACACATATTTGGTGCTTTTCTTATAGCATTAAATGACCTTTTAACTGTGTGTTGATGGTTCAATTCTCATTATGGAATCTTGCAATTTCAGGTATTTTTGCAAAGAATTGTTTACCCTATATGGCCAGCAAATGTTGATGGATACAATAAAGAAATGTATATGGCAATGTGTTTGGAGTCTTTCTTTTTTATTTACTTTGGTGTCAAAAAGAAAGCTACTGCATTGAAAGAATGAAACATTTAACAATTATTTAAATATGAACTTAAATATATGTACATATATGATCAATCTATATAATCAGCTCTTTTGTTACATCTATTCAATATACATATATACAAATATGTTGCAATATGATTATAAAAATTTCATTCTTTAGTTGCCATGATTAAATGAAAAACTAAAGACTGCAAATCTCAAGTTTTCCTGTTCTTTCGGCGACCCTTTTTTGGGGAGTGGGTGTTTTTCCTGAATCACAATATTTAAGGCTCGAAATCAAAACTAGGAAAATGACCTTGACCTCTTTGGGGGGAGGTTTGTGGCAAAACATTTCTGTAAAAGTGCCGAAAGGTTGACGAACTTGCCACACAAAAGTGGCATCCACACTAAATTACAGACTATATATGTGGTAGGCATACATAATAGAGGATACTAGAGACAAGTTGCTTATTATACTATTTGGCTGACGCCAACCTGTCGCCTTCAAGAAGAGGGGCGTAACTTATAATGATATTGAGTCGCCTGCTGCCTGTTTTGATTGTTGTTTTTGTTGTTATTCTCGTTGTTCCTACCACAATCGAGTGGAGTCTTGTAAAAGAATTTTGTTTAAATATGTACATACAGTTTTCTTGCTGTTGTTGTTGTTGTTTTGCTTTAACCACATTTTGCGAGTAAACATTTTCAGTGATGGCTTTAGCTGTTATTCCTCTCTGGCCTGTACTTGTTTAACCCGTTTCCGTTTATTTCCAAGCGCAAACCAGCCTTGATACGCATATCACACTTGCTCTGGCTCCGACTCTGACTCTGAATCTGATTGTGAATCTGACTCCAACTGTATTCGACTCCGTTTTCCACTTTGATTGAGTTTGAGGCTAGAAGGGTTAAAGGGTTGGTTAAAATGTGGCTGCCTGGCTGGCCGACGCGGGGGTAGGCGGGGTACGGTCTGGTGCTAAATGGCAATCGTGTGACGTCAATTTGTTTGTGTTTGCTGCTGCTGCTGCTGCTGTCTGAGGCGCACGCTGGAATTTATTAATTATCCCCCCCGTCTCGACTCGCATTGCGAAAGCGACTCCAACTTGAACTTGGTTTAGGCCCCCAGCTTAAAACATTTTTGTTTATCACAAAAAAAAAAAAAAAGTAAGAGACGCATGGGAAGAAGGGGGGACTCTATGGGCTAAAAATTCCATTCGTTTCTTAACCGATTTATGCTTGATTTATTGTTTATACGATGCGATGTTATTTTATTGCTCATTTTAATACCCAGTATGTTAAATTCAACGAAAGGGTATATGCAAGCCGTCAAATTGCATGTAACCAAAAAAGACCTTAGCCTTATGACCTTATGACTACACGTTTCTTATAGGGTATTTCGCAGTTGGCAATATTTAATAATTATTTTGGTCTACGTGCCGTGGACAATGTAAGTCTATAAATTGATAAATATTTATAGGTTTTAGTTGGTATTTTTTTTTTTTTTGTTTTGTTTTCTGTTTTTCGCATTTCGATTTTCTGTTTTGACATGACGCATAATTAGTAATTAATTCTATACAGTAGCCAAGACAATTAATTCCTTTGCCTTTTGGACCAATAAACGAGCAATTAATTGAAAAATGTATTATTGATTAATTGCTAGGGACATGTCCCTACCCGCCGCCCACCAATTAGACATGTGATGGACAAAGGAAACTGGTTACCAAAAATTCCATTTTATATTGATGCTTTTATGCCATTGGAATGACAATTTTTAAGGCCCTTCGAAGCATCTAAAAATTTTCTCTTATTTCATTCTTGATTATAACCTGGTTTAACTATCGAATCAATTATTTTTTGCAACTAGGATTGATGTGAAAAAGTCCTGGACTTTGGTCTCGAAAAAGAAGCATAAACGTGTTATCTTAGAGCCACTAACAATTAAATTTATGATATTAGTTTTTGTCATTCAATATTGAAAAACTGTCAATTTCATAAAGTTTATGATGGCGACAACTTGGAGACGATATCGCGAGATATTGGTCGAAAATTCCTGCATAATTTCGTTTTCATTGGTCAGCGGAATAAGAGAGGGGGGAAATAAGTAGATTTCGTTTCATAGACATTAGACCGGTATTTCTTTTGGGATATTTTGGCGGTAGCTCTAGCAACGTGTAATAAAATCTTAAGACAACGATTAGCACATGGCCGAGGAGATCGATCGTATGAGAAATCAAAAAACTAGTCAAATACGATGCTTGATCGATTGTTGGCAATTTCTTTGGCGCCAGTACACTTTGATTTCGACGCCTTCTATGCGGATTTGATGTTTCTTGGGGGTTTTTTGTTATTGTTGGTTTGTTTTTGCTTTTACCATTTAACCATCTAACATTTTCGATGTGTTAAATATGCAAATTTGCCACAAATTGATTAATAAAAGTCTGCAACGAGTTTGCCATTAAAGAAATTTCTTTCTCTTTTTTATTTCTTTGTTTTTCCTTCAACTTCCCCTTCCCCCATTTCTCATTTTATTCCCATTTCATTTAACGATTTACGACTCTGGGGAATACCTAAATTGAGCTTCTTATTGATTGATTTGGCAACTAGAATAATCTGTTCTTTATGTCTCTATTTAAAGGAATTTTGTTTTTTTGTTTTGTTGTTTCTTCTTGACATTAAAGTCAACAGTGAAAGCAATCGAATGGCATTCTGTTCATTCTCTTAATTCTCTCGTTGATTTTGAACTGATTTTTGCATTATTGCCTTTGATTGATCGATCGATTTGGTGGTCATTTTGTTGTTTCGGTTACGCAACGGTTGGATTTCCTGATTTCAATTGCTCCCCATAGCCATAACCGGCTGCAGATATAATTAACGCATGGCTTAACAACCAAGAGATCATCGCAAAGGGTGACAAGAGGAGAAATTGTCATGTTTATCTAAATATTCAAACGAAAAGACATTGACCATAAAAAAAAACGTCTAACTTTACATATGTTTGTATGCATTTGATTAAATTAAAATTGTCCAAACAGCGATAAACGATTTCGGGGAATTTCCGCATAGTCGAATCTACTGGCTTGTCTGGTGACTCGGTGACTAACCCAAAAAGTACATACAATGAGGTCTCCAAGTAGTACGAGAGTGAGTCTCATCATAACTATGCCAAGTTCGTGTTTGGCACACGCGTTTTGCTATTTAATATTCACACATTTATTGAAGATGAATTCAAGAAAGAAAGAAAAAAGAAGTCGAAAAAAATATGTATGTCCCTCTATTGATTGCTCGAGACTCTATTCACGTATACTGAAGTTATCGAAATGATATTTTGAGATCTGACGCAGGTCACTGAACGATGTCTTCTCGATATGTGACTCGGGACTGCCCTTGGTCTGTAGCCAGCTCTTCATCTGCTGCAGTTGCTCGCCAGTGCCCTCCAGTTCGCCACGTACAGTGCCATTTTTGGTGTTCATAACCCAACCACGTATGCCCAGTTGCTTTGATTGTTTCTCTGTGTATTTGCGAAAGGAAACACCCTGCACTTTGCCAAAGATCTCAAAATTGCAGCCATACAATTGTCCAGAGTGAGCCATAACAATGAAATTTGAAAACAACAACGAACAATTTCTATATCTATTGACAGTAAATTATTTCAACTATCGACTCGATTGAAGTTTCCTTGACCTTGCCCAAAATAAAACAAAACAAAACAAAAAACATCCAACCACATCTACTGAGTGTGAGAGAGATCGATGTTACTGGTGTCAAGAATCCTATTTCTGCGGTCATAAACTTATCTAAGATTTTATATCTACATTTGTATATGTATATTTGTTTAAAAATCCATCAGTGGTCCGTTGTATGCTAGAGTTAATTTGCTAATTTATTTAGCTCACAGTAGCCGACTGCTTGATGATCGTGGTCCATTTGCCCACGCTTTTCGATACGCTTTTCGCTTCATTGGCTGAAATCACTTAGCATTGCCATTGGAACGAGATGCGACAAAAGGAATGTCCGTTTGGTAATTAACTCAAGTTTTAACTGTAAAATAATGGATAATTAAATTACATTTTAGACATTTTAACATCTTTTCGAATAATAGGATATACATACACATATACATACATAGGTAATAAATTAATTTTTGGCTAAATTCTTTCTATAGAGATTTGTTTGTCTTTTTTTAATTTTATTTATTTTTTTTTTTTTTCGTTTTCTGTTTGTTTCTTGTTGTTGTTGGGGGTAAACCCAAGCTCTCTGGAAGTTAAACAAATGCGAACTGGTCCAAAAAATTCACAATATGGCGGCTGTCTGGAGCCATTGGCATTGCCGCCACAATGACGCCTCAACTTTCACGATCCGGTCTATGCTTGAATTTCAAATGAGTGACGTGACTTTAAAACTATAGGGGAAGAGAAAAAAAAACTAAAATCGTTTGCAAAAATCAAGATTTAATTAAAGCGAATTTGTCAACAAAACAAAATACAACAAAAACATGAATATACAGCAGAGAGAACTTGCATGTGGAGATGATGATGATCGAGATGGAGATGGAGCACGACCATCAGTAGGAATTCCCAGATTTTTGTTTTCGATTCGATTTTGTTATTGTGTGTGTGTTTTTTTTTGTTGTATTTAAAATTTGCATTTCTTCGACGCGCAGTTTTTTGATCCACTTTTTTCTGTTTTTTTATTTTCCTTCTTTCTTTCTATCTGTGCTGTGTCTTATGCCAATGTATTTTGTTGTGTATGTACCTTTTGATTTAAAAGTTATTACATAGTACAAAGTTCACTTAAAATTTAGTTTAATGTGTTTATAAAACCATTTTTCATAAATAGTTGTGCATATTCAAACTAAGAAGTACAAATAATGAAAAATTAATGAAATGATATAGTCAAAATTGATTTACTGTGTTTTTTTAGTCGGCTAAAAGATGTAACGATTTTTCTAAATGTTTAAATTTAAATTAAAAAAGTTATTTAATTGTAACCGTCATATACAACAGATGATTAAACAGCTGTTTTTAACGGCCGCATTAGCCAACACTGTTACCGATTCGAGCGAGAGAGCAAAAATTTTACGGCGAGAGGGCAAAAATTTACGGCGAAGGGGACAAAAATTTTACGGCGAGAGGGACAAAAATTTACAGCGAGAGGACAAAAATTTACGGCGAGAGGGCAATAATTTTACGGCGAGGGGAGAATTTACGGCGAGGGGGGAGAAATTACGGCAAATTGAACATATGTTTTGGATTTAAAATTAAGTTAATTGATTTGCAGTTAAGTTTTTTAAGTTAATTTGATTTTTCTAATTCGATCACATGATCACATGGAGGTGGAGGTAATCAATAGATTCAATAGATTACTGGTAAACTGGCAATATTATTTAAAGAAAGAGAATTTCCATTTTTGAACGGATTTAAGACGAAGGCCTCTTCGAAGACGTAACACAAAAAAACTTGAACGTTTTCAGGGGCAAACAATAATCAACAGGTGCAGGTTATAAGTATAGTGAGAAAAGTTTTCCAAAATCTAGCCGGCTGCCATGGCTGAAGTGAAGGACTGGCGCCCATTTGTGTATGGAGGCGTGGCATCTATAACAGCGGAATTTGGTAAATATATAGAGAGAGTAAGAAGATCGCTTATCTCTTGAATCATAAACAATTTAGTATACATACCTACATATATGTACTGCATACATACATATGTACATACATGTGTGAATAATATATACATATAATAAACATATTTACTTATTATTTGTCCAGGCACATTTCCGATTGACACAACAAAGACGCGCCTCCAAATTCAAGGTCAAAAGATTGATCAAACATTTTCGCAATTGCGCTACCGTGGCATGACAGATGCCTTTGTAAAGATCTCAAAGGAGGAAGGATTACGGGCCCTGTATTCTGGGTAAGGAACTGAATGGAATGATGGAATGAGCCGGAGCATGATAGCAATGATGTGCATGGTAGCATCATTTAATTTGCTTATCATAAAACGTGCAAGTCGCATGTCCAGCATAATGTGTGTGTGGGATGTCGACGACATCGATTGATAAAGCGTCTTCTGCGTCAGCTTTAAACTTTGCTCCCGCTCGCTCCACCGATAAGCTAAACGAATTTCCCCTTTTAAACTTTGATATTAAATTTATTAATTTCATTCCTAGAATTTGGCCAGCAGTGCTACGTCAAGCGACCTATGGCACCATTAAATTTGGCACCTACTACACCCTTAAGAAATTGGCAAATGAGCGAGGATTACTCACCCACGATGATGGCAGCGAGCGTGTTTGGAGCAATATACTCTGTGCCGCTGCAGCTGGTGCCATCTCATCGGCCATAGCCAATCCCACAGATGTGCTTAAAGTTCGCATGCAAGTCCATGGGAAGGGTACCCAACAATTGGGACTCATCGGGTGTTTTAGTGAGATTTATAAGTATGAGGGTGTACGCGGATTGTGGAGAGGCGTGGGGCCAACTGCCCAGCGTGCCGTTGTTATTGCATCCGTCGAGCTGCCCGTCTATGATTTCTGTAAATTGCAATTAATGAGCGCTTTTGGCGATCATGTGGCAAATCATTTTATGTAAGTTCTTTCTTTTTGACTATCATGTGTATATACATATATGTGAGACATTGAAATTATCTAATCTTTTCTCATTCCGACCACTGACAGATCGAGTTTTATCGCCAGTCTGGGCAGTGCCATTGCCTCCACACCCATCGATGTTATACGGGTGAGTATGCTGCTGGAATGTAGTAGCAATAGTCCAACAATATGATGAAATTATTGCACAGTATTATGAATAGCTAGAGAATCTACTTCAGTTGCTACTTGGTCAGCTCCTCACCTTAAATATTTAGAGATTTCAATTCGAGAAGAGAGTCTGTCGCATAGAAGATTCTTTGAATGTTGAAAGTATATTTATTATTAATGTATAAGCAAAACATCAATGAAATTTGCTTTGAATTTTCGGGTCATTATTTAAATAAAAGAAGTAGTTTACTGAACAGCTGAACAAGTTAGTAAGTAAAGTTAGTTCTAAATGTTCTTCTTAATAGAGATTTTTAAAATTGTTAAAATTCTTACTTAGGTTAAATTTCTTTTTGAGTGCAAATCCTGACAAATGAGATTTTATGTGTGAATGATTTTTAATCTCATTTGATTCTAGTCCTGACAAATGAATTTAATTTTCACACAATTTTGAATTTATTTTTCGTTTGTTGTCAACCAAAAAAACATTTCGAAAATGAGAGAAAGTCAAGTCCATTTTGACTGCTGCTATAACTATTTCATATTCAATTTTTATACCATACACCCATGGGGTGAAATGGTAGGTATATTAAATTCGCCAAAATGTATGTAACAGGCAGAAGGAAGCTTTTCTGACCCCATAAAGTATATACATTCTTCATTAGCATCAACAGCCCAGACGATCTAGCCATGTCCGTCCGTCCGTCCGTCCGTATGAAAACCTAGATCTCGGAGACTATAAGAGCTACAGTCACCAAATTTGATATGTAGTCTCGTGTAATATGACGCTTATCGAGTTTGTTTCAAATTTTTGCCACGCCCCCTACCGCCCCCGCAAATTAAATAAAACCGATTTTCTCAAAAACTATTCTACCTAGAGACACCATAGTTGGTATGTATATTTGCTTAGTAAATGCGCACATTTTTTATATGTAAAGATTTTGGCACGCCCCTTTTCGCCCCCGTAATTTGGAAAAAACTCGATTATCTTCCGTAATTTTATACCTTGTGCAATCAAATTAAGCACACTCAAATTTGATACTAATGTTCAGCAAAATACCAAATTTGATAAAAATCGGACTAAAAATAGCCAAGTTATGCATATAAACGTTTTTCCATATGGCCGGAGTTGGCCGTTGGCTGGTGGGGGCGCTAGGGTGCTCGAATGCTTGAGTGAGCGAAATACTAAGATATGCTTGTAAAAAGCATGTGGACCGGTTTTTTTTTTAAAAATACGAAAATGCATTTGTTATTATAAATTTGAAATATTTGTTTTACTGGTATATGGTATACCTAAGTCGGCGAGACGACTCACTTCATTTTAATTGCCTATTAAGCAAAATTCCTGTAAAGTAATGTTTGTAATGTAATGTAAAATTATCCACTAATATTGTTCGCAACATATTACAGATTAATAGAAAAAAAAAGAAAATGTCATCATTTTTATGGATTTCGACAAAAACATTTGGAATCGAAAAGGAGAACAGGCCACATTTAATCGATATATGTAGCTATGTTTGTTTCTAGAAACATTAGAAGCATTAAACCATTTGTTGTGGACTCTTATAGGCAGATGGAGTTTCTATCAAAGTTTTGCCTTGTCCCCATAATTCATCTGACTGTGAGATAAAGCCTGACTATTTACAAAGCTTTTGTATTGACTGATCCTTCAACTGTCTGACTTAAACAAATAGACAACAAAAAACATCTATTTATTTTTATACGTTCGCACTCTATGACGTGGAGCTACACACTAATTTGCCACTAATAAATGCCCGTATAAATGAGTGCAGTTGTCGGTACTTCCCGTGTAACGTTTGTTGTAATGTTGTTGTTCTTATTTTTGCTGCATCAATATTTGGTGAATGTCCACTGGCGACACAGTGGGTCATGAGTGCCGTTTTTTGTACATTGGAGTGTTGTCGAAGTAGTCAGATCAATGTTGTGAAAGTCTAGTTTTTAGCCTCGATTTGGTTGTCCCTATATACATTGAAACGCTTTATGTCCGTCACGTATGTATCATATATGTATGATCACAACTGTCGGAAAGATTAGCAAACTCGGATTGCTATGACGAAGAACAAATACAGATAGCACACAAACCCAACAACACGTTACGGAGTATATTTAACAGGAAAAAAAGCAAGTTTGATATAATGGACAAGAGCAATGTAAAACAAAAACAAACTGTTTTTTTTTTTATTTTAATCCAACGAATTGGACTTGAGCCGGCAAAGCAAATCATGTGTTTATTAATTTTATTTTTATTCTAGACCCGCCTGATGAACCAGCGGCATGTAAATCTGAGCATGAATGGCCTGGCGACCGCATCGGCCACACCCAGGCTTTATAGCGGCAGCTTAGATTGTGCGGTACAAACGATACGCAACGAAGGGTTATTCGCCCTCTACAAGGGCTTCATACCCACATGGGTGCGCATGGGGCCCTGGAATATAATATTTTTCATCACATATGAACAACTTAAGAAATACTAACATCGGCTTTAATCATCATACAAATAATTATCAGGTATCCGAAACCAAAAAGGGCCCATTACAGGCCCAACTGTGTGAGCTATATATATATATAAATACATAGATTGAGAAATTGTTGGACGCCATCTGAACCGATTTTCGGTTCGTCCAAGTCGCCAGTTTGCCTTATAAAATTATAGAGTAGTAAAAACGAGGGACAGCGATTTATATAGCCGGCGCATTAATAGTATTTCTAGTTTCATATATCGAATTGTGGATCTACTTTTCCTTTGTTGTTTATTATTATTATTAGAATTTTTTTTATTATTATTATTATAATTTCTTTTTTCGTATGCCTGGCTTATGGGAAGGGGGAAAGTTTTATGCTTGCATTTCCTTAATAAAATCATTTATAACGGTCGTATTAAATATATATATAAAATACATAAACATTTACTTTGTAAATAAATGCATTTAGTGATAGTCTGAAAAAGCTTAATAATAAACTTGTTGAAAATCTCATGACAAATGCACTTTACTGATTAGAAAATATTTGCCCGAATAAACTTATGATAATTCACAAAGAATACACAATTATATAAAAAAAATGCGCCTTTTGTCGAAGATTACTCAGAGAGGCAAGAAGAAAGGGCCTAATCTTGGCAAATTTGACTTGAAGAGAGTGGGGCTAATCGGGCTACATATATATGTATTAATAGCAGTGCACTATGGGCGATTTTTTATAATGGGCGGCATAAAGTCATAAAATTTATGGTGAAATATTAAGAAAATGTTATTTTTTATTAATAGTAAACCAGCTGATCTGTTGAAGCTCGCAATTATATAAATTGGCGCGAAAAATTTCATGCTGTTGAAAGTGCTTAAATTATTATTGATTTCTTTTAAATAAATATGTGTAATATGGACAGCAAAGCTCAAGGTATTTAGAATCTTGGTGTTTTTAATGTCCAGTGTGATTGTTGATTGTATTTTTAGCAAAAATCTAACTATTTTAATTGTGTTCCGTGGAGTATTTCTTGAAAATTGCATATCAAAACATGCAACTAAAAATGGCAAATTACTAACGGATGTGTCTAGTTTATTGTAGTAATCATTTGTTTTGCTCATTTTTGTTCCTTTTAAAAAAAATTGCACTTGAAGTTTCCTTTACGTTCAACAACAACACGCTTGTTGATATTTGGAACAACAACAATCGCAATGCTGATGCTGTCGCAGCGTACATAATGGAAGGAATAAATGAAGACAATTTGAACAAATTAAACATACAGCAAATTAAGGCAAAAGTGACTAATTTTGAATATTATATAAAACGATACTTGCCCAAATACAATCGAAATCTTGAGCGATTCAAGTCAATTCACACAGAATGGTTTGCAAAATGTATGGAAATAAAAATTGAAGTGGAGGATACTGCTAAGCCATCACCATCGAAGATGGGTCGATTTTAATTCTGAAACCTTTCAACCTCAGCCTGGCTCTTTAAAATACGGCGTAAGTCCATTACATGCATGGATTCGATTTATGTAATTCGTCTTGAATATATCGTACCGTATGGATATAAAGACATGGCATATCAAAGGCGATGATAAAAATAAAATGATGATAAGAAAGAAGGAAATTCAGCAAACAGTATGGAAGGTAATGGGTTTGCATATTAGCATACCAAAACAGAACGGAAGTGGTAACAGCAATGATGGTAATACGGCGAGACGAATCTTTGGAAATACAAAACTGTTTGCATCCATAACATTGTTTGATGAGGTCATTTTGAATCATTTTTACTATATACATATTAATAGCAATATCGTGTGAATTCTCGATCAGCCCAAAAAAGTACCGACAATTTTGTAAAGACACTTTTAATCTATATATGAAAACATATCCGTGGTACCCAATGTCTCCAACTGTACATAAAATATTAGTTCACGGAGCAGACATTATAAATTTGTGTATAGTTCCAATTGGATGTTTGGGTGAAAATGCATCAGAAGCTCGTAACAAACATTATAAAATGGACCGACGTTCTCATGCCAGAAAAAATTCTAGATTAAGTAATATGGCTGACGTTTTTAATAGAGCCATGGACTCATCTGATCCATTAATATCAAGCTACTATATAAATAAGAGGCAGCAAAATTTGAAAAAGAAACCGCTTCCAATAGAAGTTATAAACCTTTTAGAGTATCCAACATCAGAGCTGAGTTCATACAATTTTGGAAATGATGAAGACACCGAATCAGACAACGAAAGCGATGACAAACATGAGAATACTTTTGTTTTGGATGAAGAAGATTATTAACTTTTTGATTTTTTAAGTTTGGAATATTGTTAAAACATGGTAAAATATTATTTTTTCTATTTTTATGCTTTGCTTTATAATAAAAATTGAAATTTTTGTACAGGTGCCGGGGTTAAAAAGGGGCGGAAAATAAAGGCGTGGTCAAATTGACTAAAAAAAAAATCCGAAATCAAACTAAAATATTAGTAACACTTAAAAAAAAAAAATTAAGCGCCTAGCTCTATGTGTGGACTTTATGCCGCCAAAATCAACTAATCGCCCATAGTGCAGTGTTGATAATAAAAAGCTACAATATGCGATTAAATAACTTAAAGTGCAACGAAGTATATTCAGTTCGAAATTAAGACTTTCATGAGCATGTCCCAACTAGAGGAGACCCTTAAAGATGCACTCAATCGGAATAATCTAAAACGATTCGTGATTGCATTAGAAAATGGTGCCAGACCTAAAGAACCTGATGAAAAGTTTATTTGCACCTACGAGAGGTGTCTCGTAAAACCCAACAGCGTAGAGTTTATTCGAGCATGCCTGGAATACGGATGTAAAACGGATTACGTACGTAAAAAAAAAAAATAATGACTAATTTCTATTTTCTGAAAAATTCTAATAAAAAAAAAAATATATATATATAGTTTAATCCAGTTTTACAGAAAGCAGCCATCAATTATGCAGCGGATTCGGCGTGTAGTGCTAATATCCAATTTCTTCTAAGTTGTGATACTAATTTAGAAATAAATCACCCGTATGAAGGATTGACTCCGCTTAATGCGTTGGCAAAGAGCTTAACAAACGCTAATGTTAATAATTTAGAATCTGCCATTTATGAACTTCTGCATTATGGAGCTTCGCCCAATATACCCGATAACGAGAACATAACACCTCTGCACTATATAGTAATGAAACGCGATTTAGATGACGTTCCAAAGAATCGATTGATTAATCGATTTTTGAAAGAAGAACACTTGGACCTGGATAGTTTTCGAAATGGTCAACTACGTCAATTACTTAGAGAGCAGTATCCCTATTTAAAATTACCAAAACCGCTTTCAGAAAATAGAAATATGGACATAAATTATGACAATTTGTTGAATATCCTTAAATTTGGAAATACGAATGATTTTATAGCCATGGCAGTGAATACTGAAAATCAAATTGATATCTTAAAGCTCTTGAAAGAATGCATTACGAGTGGACGACATCAGCCATTTGATGAGTTGCTGAGGACCCAAACCAACTTGGATATAAATCTAGGGTTCGTAATGTATATGATATGTATGTATTATAACTTTATGAATCATTTCGTCAATAGGTTTGCGGGAGAAAAAAATATGACACTCATCGAGATAAGTTTGATACATGGCAATTGGTATACTCTGGAAGAACTGCTAAATCATGAGAAACTAAAATGGCCCTCGGACAGACGAATGTTAATAAATTTGATAGGCAGATTGGATAAGCAGCCGGTAAATGCATACAGCGATTATTGGAAATGCTTTCACCTTCTAGTCCATAGCGAACATGTGGATGTCAACGAAACGGACGATAGTGGTCAAACTCCATTACACTATGCTGTTAGATATCAAGACAAATTGGCTGCGCATTCCTTGTTGGTCAACGGTGCCCATTTGGGGGCCATGAACACGTTTAGTGAGATGCCTTTAACAGATATCGATGAACCCATGTGGTTAGAAAAGTATTTTAATCAATGCATAACAACGAAAAGCAAGACAAGAGCTGATACAAACTTTGAGATAATAATGGATTTTAAGAATTTAGATATATCTGCCATTGGTTACATGGCAGGAACAAAGCATTTACGTTCATTACTAAATCATCCCTTAATCACAAGCTTCATACTATTCAAATGGAGTGAGATTTGTGGAATTTTGTACTTTAATTTGATGATGCATACGATTTTTACTGCTTTGCTTTTAATCCATTCATATTTAAGATTTTCCCAACTGCAAAATGAGTCCACCTGGTTAATATGCTTGATTTATGTATGGTTAGCTTACCTCACACTCTGTGAGATTATAAAACTTTACATTGACGGTATATATCACTATTGTAGGGTTAATGCTTTACTTAATATTGCTCTGATTTCATTATCCTGTCTCAGTATCAGTATTACAAATCCAGAGAATCAACGATCACTTACTGCTTTTGCCATACTCGCAACATTCCTTAGACTCTCACATTTATTGGGGGCATTGCCATATCCAAACTCAATATTTACACATATATTAATGCTACGCGAGACATGTAAAAATTATATTACGATTCTATTGTTTTATTTCATATATTTTATAGCTTTTGGTTTTGGTTTTTTCATTTTGTTTGCCAAGCCAACGACTATAACAGAAACAACAAATCAAAAGGATAAATCGTATCATACTTTCACTAATCCCTTAAATGCCGTCATTAAGACTATAATTATAGCTACAGGTGAATTTGATACAAGCAATTTACAATTTCATGATTTCTTTAGCTATTTATTCTTTTTAATCTTTGTGATCTTTGTAGCATTAATTTTATTAAATTTGCTTACTGGCATATCTGTTGGTGACTCTCAGGTAAATACTATATGAATGTATGTATATACATACATATATGGCATACATATGTACATATATATTTGATTTTATGATTAATGCAAACATTTTTTTTTTTTTAGACAATACGAGCTGATGCCGAAATTAATAGTTTAATTTGTCGTACGAGATTCTTGTATGATTTTAGGATCTCAAATCACAATTCGATTACAAAAATATTGATATATCCAAATAACGAGAATACGGTTGAGATTATACTGAAAGAAATGGAAAACGATGATGCTAAACGAAATAACTCATTCGAAATGGAAAGCCCATTTCTGGTTAGAAGAATATTACAGATGAATGGCAAACATAACACAAAAGTTCAATATATATTTAAACTTCTTCAGAAGCAGAATAGCAAATGGTTCAAATGTAAAATAGATAAGAAAACAATTCAGAGAGCAATAGATATACAACGCGATTTATAGCTGGTAAGAGAATTAATCCCATATTCAATAAATGTCAAATTTTTTTTTTTTAATGAAAATTTTTTCATTTATGTTTACACATTAGCTTCTACAATTAAGTCAAAAATTATTGACAATTTATTCAATAAAGTTCAAAGCATTTTTAGATCGGATTCTCTTTTTTGCCCTCATTTTTTTGGGCTAGAGAAAGTTGAGAATGGCATCCCATTTATCAGTCATTGAGTCCGAAATAGATAAGGGTCTGGCTGCCATGTATGATGCAGATCGTTTGGAAAGAAAATCTCTGGTGCTTTGGCGCCGACCATGGATCACCATAATGTATAGCTTCGTTGAGGCTTGTGATTTGATTTTGATTTTTACTGTCAAACTGCTGAACAAATGGTTTATGGCCATTGCATTTGTAGGATCTTTTATACTCTTTATACCGGGTCCTCATGAGGTTTATACGGCGATATGCAAAAGAAATTTTGGCTTTATCTTGTATTGGCTTGGACTGGGTGTCGTCTCATCGGCGGGCTTTGGCACTGGAGTGCATTCGTTTTTACTATATTTGGGACCGCACATCGCCAGCGTGGCATTAGCAGCCTATGAGTGTAAGACTCTGGAATTCCCAAGGCCACCGTATCCGGATGAGAAAATCTGCCCCAACGAACCGTATGCAAAATTATCCAACATTTGCTTATGGAGCATTTTAGGGAAAGTATGGCCAGAGGCTTTACTCTGGGGCATTGGTACGACTTTGGGCGAGATGCCGCCATATTTTATGGCCAGGCCGCAACGTGCTCCAGGTGAGTATATGGATGGTATTGAAAAGTTGGAATTGCGAGCCCAGCATCGGCTAAATGGCAATTTAAATGTATTGGATCGAGCCAAATTGCATATGGGCCACGTGGTGCAAAGAGCCGGTTTTTTTGGCATATTACTATTTGCAAGTATACCCAATCCCTTGTACGATCTAATTGGTTTAACCTGTGGCCATTTTTTGATTCCATTCTGGAAATTCTTTATAGCCACTCTCATAGGCAAAGCTTTCATCAAGGCGACCATTCAGCAAATAATCGTCATTGTGGCATTCAGTGATGATCTTGTTAGCAGGCTAATCCATGGCTTGGGACAAGTGCCCATTGTGGGTCCTCACATTCAGGCCCCAATTAGACAACTCTTCAGATCGACTAAGGAACGTATGCATAACAATGGCCATCATGACGAGAACTCCTCGAGTTTAGATTTTATTGCTACAGTTTTTCAAATTTGCGCTTTCCTGATGATCGCCTATTTTATAATTTCCACTATCAATTGTCTAGCCCAGCGACATTATCGGCGCTTGAAGGAGACTCAACGAAGACTGCAAACCATCTCAATGGTGGTCGATGATATTGGTCATAGTTCCAATTTGAAGGAATCTTCATCACATCAAAAAATCACAAATAATGTCGACACTGACCAAACTCAAGCTCAAACATTTAATGAAACCTAAATAAGATTGAAAATACCTCCAGAGAATTGGAATTTGAAGTGGGTTAAAAAATAAAAACGAAACGAAACTGTTTTTGTTTCCATTTTAAACAAATTTTCACTGCACTCATTTATCTTGTGCTTATTGCTTTTATATTTGCTATAAATTAATATTAACTTTACTTTATTGGTCTCGTTTTTTAGAAAAAGGATAACTTTCTCCATGCCAGGATCTAGACTAGGATTTTAAATAAACTTCTAAAAATATTGCTCGAAGTTTTTCAAAGGGGTTGGTCGAAAATATATCGCAAAGAGTACCATAAATATCCTTTGAACTCAGTAATAAAAGGATTAAGGATAAACTTTGGTCAGATTATAGTTCTTGATGAAACAGATCATGAGATGTCCTTACGATGACAAATACAAGGACCTATTTGTTTGGGAAAATATAGCAAATATCAGATAACCAGATAGTCATTTAGTGCAAAGGATATCTAAAAGGACTGCGGAGAGCTGATATGTCAATGCTTGGACTTGCCAAAGAACAGAATAGTAATAATAACTCGGTTATTTTAGGGACAATTTGAAAGTCTGTTGGCTAGATGAAGGTCGGTTTATATCACCAGGTCCTGAAAAGGACCTTTTCGTTAATTCTTATGCCCTGCATCTTTAGATGACTCAAACTTTATTAGGTTTTAAATTGGAATCTTAGTCCCATTAGTGATTTAGTATATTTTCAAGCGAAGACAAAAAATGCTAAAGAACAGCAAAGTATTTCAATCAAACATAATTTTATGAAGTTCTAATTTAGTAATTTTTTTAAGTATTTCAAAAACTGATGTCCTTCCCTCTGCATTAAAAAATTGTTTGCCAATTTTTACAAAATATAATAATGTAGCATTAATCTTTTTTTAAAATAGGGTGGAAATTATTTTTTTAGGTATCCAAGTATTTGAAGTCATTTTAAAATATGTTAAATTGTGATTTAATTAATAAATAAATTTTTGAAATCGGTTAAAAATTGGTCGTAGTACACACTCTAAAAAAGGAAGAATAACTAAAAAGTCTTATTAAAAATATTTTCGTTTTTTAATTGGATGTTGGCACTGAATCGATGTCATTTTAAAATATGTTAAATTGTGATTTAATTGATAAATAACTTTTTAAAATCGGTTAGAAATTGGTCGTAGTACAGTCTAAAAAAAAAAAGAAAATAACCCAACATTTTTATTCAAAATATTTTGAAAGGCCATTATCTTTGCAATTGGAAATTTGTCTTATAACTTTTATAAAGGAAAGCTAAAATTTTAGTTTTTCGAATGGATTTTGGCACTGAATGGATGCAAGTTGAATAAGTGTTAGAACAAACTGTCCAAAAACTGTGAAAGATTTCTAAGCGTTAGAGTTAAATCAATTGAAATAATGTTAATGTCCAGTTACTAACAGGAAATACATATTCTCAATAAACAATTAAGATTAACACATAATGTTTAACGTTTTGTATTCTTTATTTCATTATAATTAGTTTCGTTTTGCATTTTTTGGGTTTTGGGTCGGTTTTTGATGTTTTGTTTTAGTTTTATTTTCTTATTCTTGCTTGATGTGTGAGTCTGATTCTGCTTCTGATTTGGTTTTATTCGTTTTCTGGTTTCTGAGATTTGTGTTATTCGTACATATGTATGTATGTATACATATGTGTGTATATATGTATATATATTCATGATCATTGTACAAATACATTTATATTCAACAGCAATTTTTAACACAAAGCTAAGCAGTTTGTGAGTTGTTTTTGTTTTGTGTTCGTATTATTGTTGTTGTTGTTGTTGTTCGATAAATACAAAATGACACCACATATGTATGTATTAATTAATCTATGAATCAATCAATCATTGAAACAATAATTGTGTTTATTGCGGACATTCTGCTTTTGCTTTTGAACAATTAAAAGAGAATTTCTGTATCGGCAAAATGCTTAAATTAAAGCATTATTAACTAAAGTGCAATTTAGCCATGCTACACAATACAATCCGATTCCTAACATTTGCACTACGCACACATACATACACATATATATATATATTTATATATATATATATATATACATCTATGCATACATATATAGAATATATATATACATATATGTATATGCATATGTATATTAACCTATATATAAGTACCTTCATTTTAATGCCAATTAATATAAATATTTAGTTGGGACCTTTCATAATGTAATAGTACTCATTATTGGTATTACAATTATAATAAATGGGTGTTTAACTTGTACATAACTTAAAAGCCTTGATCCAGGCAGTTTGCACTTTCTGTCTGTCCCATATGAAATATGCGTTAATATCTAAAAATACATACACATACATACACATAATAATCATAATGATAATAATAATAATAATAATAATGATGTTGTAAAGTTATAGAGTCTTTTCGAGAGAGTGTATAATTGTTTGTGTTTGTGTTTGTCTCTGTATGGATGTGTGTAAGTGTGTGTGTTTTGGTAATTATAGTTAATATTAAGTAGAAAATTTCAACATATACATTCGGAAATTGAATCAATCAACCAAGCAGCGCACATTCATACCGTATTTACTTATTCATTCGATTTTACCCCACATTGGATTAATTTATTCACTTGATTTAGTTTTTCTTTTTTTTAATTTTTTTTCCAATACCGAATTCATATTGTTATTTGATATATGTATATGTACCCATTCATATTGAGGGGAATGGGGCGAGTATACATATCTAGAAACTGTAAGCCCCTTTCAATTGTTTCTCTCTTCCCCCCTTTCCATGGAATGATCAGATTCATATTATCTTCTATGTATATATGTACTTTAACTACATTGATTACAAATGCCTTTTGTTTTTTGTTTTTTAGTTATGTTTTGTGTATTTTGTGTGTGATTTCTGCATTATTATTATTTATCATCATTATTTATATATATATTCATTGTATTTTGTATTTCCATCTAAACCCATTTACATACATATTTACTCATAATTTTGTCAGTATTTCAATATTCCTGTATTGCATAAATTATTTACTTTCATGTGGATATTCATAATGTAATTAATTGTTTGTTTAGCATAAATTTATTATCATCATTGAAATAATTATTAAGTTTAATTTTCTGTATTACATATTTGAAGTTTTGTTTAATTGTTTTATGTTTTCTTTTTATCTGTTTTCATTTTGTTTTTACTAAAATTTGACGTCTAATACAATTTGCTTATAGTTTTGTTTGCTTAATTTTTGGTTAAAAATTCAATTGCCTATAATTTATGATAAATATATATATGTATATATATATATGTATACTATATATATGTTGCATTTGTTTAAAGATAATATTCGAAATGAAAATAATTGATTTTTTATATATATAAATGTTTTTTTTTTTTTGTTTTTCTTTTTCTGTGTTTAGTTTTGTTTTTCTTTTTTTTGAAACCCTAAATGAACAGGAAAATTGAATTTGAACGCATTGCCATGGGTTTTAAATAAGGATCCATTTCCTATATAATATTGTTCGTTCCAATTGAAGATCCATTTAGTAGGAATATCAAAATATCAGAGTCAATTGGCACCAATATGTATTTCGTTATGGATCCTTTTGTCTGAACACATTATAATTAATTCTACTATTTAAATTGTTTTGTAGATTTTTGGTTTTTGTGTGTATTTGGTTTTCGGTTTTCGGTTTTCGTTTTGGTTTCGTTTTAAAGACTTGAAGCAAATGAACTTGATTTGAGTTGAACTTGTTGTATTGGAAGTACATTGAAAGACAAATTTGGTAGCAGCTTATTAAATATTGTTATTATTATTTATTATTATTATACTCAAACGTTTCCACTTGTTATTATTTTTAGTATGTAGTTTTTTGTTTTTGTTTTGTTTTGTTTTTTTAAAAAAATATTAACGGCGGGAAGTACTACAATCATTTTTCAAGCATTTAGTTTAGTTGTAAGATTTCATCAATTTCAATTTAATTGGCTTGTTATATAGAAATCGCTATCATACACGATTTTGTAGCAAAAATTTCTTACGATTTTTTCATTTTTGTTTTTAGTTTGATTGTAGAAAAATGTATGCGGACTTTATGCTTTCTTTTTATTTTTGTTTTTGGTAGTTTTCAAAAAGGTTTTCATACGGGTTTGTTTGTTTGTTTGTTTTTAGTTAGTTTTCATCTTTTTTTGTTTTTCTTTTGTTGTTGTTGTTGTATTATACTTATCAAAAAGCAAAAAAGTTCTTCTTCCTTTGTATTGTCCTTAATGTCTCAGAAATTTGTTGTCAGTTTATGATGAGAAAGTGGGGTGAAGTCTGTTTCTATCGGAGAATTCGTTTTCAGTTTTATGGTTCCCATCATCATCTACTAATTATCATTTAGGACAATGGAAATTGTTGTTGTTTTTCATCTTTTTCTTTTTATTTTGGTTTTGTTTTCTTGCATATTCTTTAATTTTTGGGTTTTTTTCTTTTTGTATATTTTTATTTTTATTTGTTTTTTTTTTTATTTTGTAATTTTTCTTCTTTATATTTTGTTCATTATAATATTGTCTACTACTTTATGTACATCCCTTGTTTTGGTTGTTGTTCTTGTTCTTGTTGTTGTTGTGTCCATTGTATCATCATTATTGGTTGTTGTAAAAATCGGAAGTTATATACTTGTATACTTAATGACAGTTATCGTTTTCATATTTCTGCTTGAGCTTTAATACTTCTTATTTTGGATTTTCAGTTTTTCTTTTTGTTTTTGCTATTTTTTTTTTTTATATATTTTCCATTTAAATGCTTTCAATTCGATTGTTACTCATTCCTTTTTTTCTTTCATTTTAATAAGTTTTTTTTTTTTTTGTATTTTTTTTTTATTAGTTTAGCTTTGGTTTTTTAAAGAACGTTTTCTTTTAACCCGCAATGCATATTCAGTTTGCAAAATAAAATATTGTAGTTGATTGCCTTCCTAAGAATTTTTCTAGCAAAACTAAATGTCAACAGAACCACAGACAAAATGAAAAGATATGAAAAAAAAAATTAATGTATTATATATTTTGGTAAGCTGGAATACCGACTTTGAGATAATACCCTATAGCCAAATAAGAGCGTTGTCTATTGAACTTAATGAAATTTGCAATGCCAATTTACAAATTTGACTTTGGTTTGCTCAAATTTTTAATTATTAATAAGGAAAGAATCAATGTATTATTCAGGCGGAAGTTTTAAAGATAACCCTTTGGGTACAGATTAAAATTTAGTTCATTTGGTAAAGGGTCAAGGGGCAGAGGTTAAAGGGGAGGGGTCTCTTCTAATGGTTGTTTCTCTTTTGGGTTGTAGTTCTTTGTGTGTTTTTGTTTTTTCATTTAATATATATTTATAAACTATTTACAATTGCATTGGTTATCCGACAAGAATACTTTGAAGGTATTCTTGTCCAATGCTTGGCGAGATTCTGCTTGGGTACCAGCAGAGATCCCTTAATCATACACCCTGCGCGGTGATGTCCACATTTATTAGTCATACAGTCCTTCAATGGAATAAAGATGGCATTTAGATGTTAGTATTATAATTATTATTAATATTATTATTAAACTCATTTCGTTTACTCACTTCATTTAATG
Source organism: Drosophila insularis (assembly GCA_018903935.1). Classification (NCBI taxonomy): domain Eukaryota; kingdom Metazoa; phylum Arthropoda; class Insecta; order Diptera; family Drosophilidae; genus Drosophila; species Drosophila insularis. The sequence continues at coordinate 2,944,400 of JAEIFP010000517.1, forward strand.
CTCTGCAAATATCCATAAAATTTACTTATTAAATTACAGATTATTGTGCTCAAGTCAATGTTTGTCGGTTGTTGTTCCTCATTTTTGTTGTTGTTCTTCATATATTAATCTTTCATTCATTCATTCATTCATTGGGCCAATTTAGACGAACCATTCATCCTTCTGCGCAGCACCAACAGCTGCAGCGGCATTGGCGGCATTCGAATGATTGCCAACCCCAACTGCGATGTTCGTCTGGCTGAGACCGGCCGAATTTTGTTGTGAAAGATCTTGACCTAATTGACGGAATTTGCCAAGCACCAAATGGGACGGACTTTGGTGGCCATCTTCAAGTAATTGTGTGGAATGCGGTGGTACCCGGATGGTCCCGCAGGGTGATGCCAGTTTCCCGACGTTGGCGGCAATTGTGTGTGCTCCCTTGTCAGAGTGCCAATCCCAACGCCATGGTAATGCAGATGTTTCGATGATCCATTTGTATCGGCATTTGTTGGATGCACTGTATGTAAATTATTGAGTTGTATTGCATTGAATCGTTCGATTACTGTTTATATATATTTATTGCTTACACTGCACTGATGTATTTTGATTGACGGTATTCTCATCTTGGCGACGGCACACACAAATAGCAATGGCCACAATGAGAGCACTTAGCACAAGCAGAACACCGACCACAATCAATACGAACCAGGTCATATCCATGCCAAAAACAGTGCTGGTTGTTTCGCCTGAAAGAAATAACAATAAATTATATATGTAATCATTCATCATCGTCATGGTAAAAGATTTTTGTATTGACTTACTTTGGCATAGATTTTGAACTGATTCATCGGAATTATCGCCACAATGATTTACCCCATCGCATAGTAGATCGGGATGTATACAGAATTCACGTGTGGCACATGTGAAATCTTTGCAAGTATGCTCTGCAAATCGATCGAATAATGGTTAATGTCTTTCTGAAAAGGACTTGTCTAATCACTTACTTGGATCCTTAACCGATGTTATTACCAATTTGAAACCATTCGCATCCGTACCCCAGCCATCGGTCACGTATTTCAGTGTCACGAAATTTGTGCGGGTTAAAAGAGCATTCACTGTGTTCTTTGTATTGCGACAGGAGATGTCAATCTGAAATGATGAGAAAAAAAAAAATAAAATATGAAAAGGATACAAAACTTATACATAATCTGAATCTTTTTGTTTTTTATATTCAAGTATTATTTGTCCTATTTCTGAATTTTAAAGGGGACCATTGCCGAATCAAACCAGGGCGGAGCCCTGTTGTCTAAGCTCTCGGGTAAATTAGAGAGTACTTTTCAAAGTGAAAGTTAAGATATGAATTTTCATTCATATTTACAGACTCAAATAGATAATGGCTTTTTAGAATTATTGAAACAACACTTTTGGTTAATTTGCCTATTCTTCTAGACTGTATTTTGGCCAATTTCTAACAGTTTTTAAAAGTTTATGTATATAGCATAATGACATCAAACAATTGTATATTTGAAAATATTAATTTTAAACCAATTAAAAAAAAAACATGACATATCCATACTTTTTATTTTAATTAAATTTAAAGGCATTAAAGAGAGATATCATATTCGAAAATAGTTTAAAATTTGGTAAAGTTGCAAGTTTTTGAGAATTGATCACTGAATTCTTTGTAAACTAAGTGAACAATGAATCAACCTTTCATTAAAAATGGCTTTAAATCTCTTGAAGTTTGGGGCCCTCTAAAGGCGCAATCCGGCTCTGGGATTAACTGAGTCTGGGCAGTGGCTAATTAGCCTTAATTATAGTAAATATATTGCGACACAAATGACAAAATGTATTTAGTTAAGTTAACCCAGTTGTGTCATTTATTATTAGTCGTTTTACGTTCAAGTGAAAGATAAAATATTTTGATGAAAAAAAGGAATAGCATACTTTTTTGAGCTGTATGTTATTTTGTTTGTGAAAATCAAAGCAAGGAAAACGGCTACGGAATGGAGGAAGTGAAAATTGACAATCACTCAAAAGCATATCTATCGATATCTTAGTTGCCACTGTCTCTAGCATGTTGCCTGGTCACGTCATCAATGGCGCCGCAGCAAAACTGCAAAATGATGACAATGATGATAATGATGATGTCTCTGTCTTGGTCTCGGTCTTTGCCTGCTCCTTGTGGCACGTGTATGCGCCACGTCTCCAGCTCTTGTGTAAATTTGTAATGTTGTTTGGCATTGCCTTCTGAAACTTCCACTAAGGGTTCATCAACGAAGGCCCCCCATCCGCACCCGCAGCAGCAGACCCGTAGTTCTACAATCCACTCCTACTCCTACTACTCCTGCTTTATATCCACCAACCGTAACCATTGCCGCTTTTTGTGTGCGTGTCATCGTTGTAGGCTTTGCTGTGGCTGTTTCTTTCATGTGTGTGTGTGTGTGTGTGTGTGTGTGTGGGTCTCTGTGGTTGCCATGCATCTTCGACGTGCCGCGCTTTGTGGCATATTTTAATTTTGTTGCAGCCCGAAAAATGCAAACTTTTTGCAACCCCGCCACTCCGAATCCACACCCCTTTTACTTTGTCATCATCTTAGCCACTCTCTTTACTCCTTTTCCACTCTCCCTCCTTCTATGTGTGCAGAAAAATTTTAATTTTGGATTTTTGCGGCCAACTGGCAGCTTTCAGCTTGCAGGCAGTGACAACTTCTTTTGTCAAAAAATATTTACATACACGCAAAATTGTATTAGTTTTTAGTGGAAAGTGTGTGTGTGGTGAGAGTGGCAGGGGAAAGAGTTGGTGGCGGGGGGAGGGACGAAGGCTTCATTTTTGGTCGCCTTTGCTGTGGCCAGCAAAACAGAGTTCTCCGAGTATTCTTTGCAACTACTGTACATGGATTTATTTTTGCCTGCTACTTGGCACCCCCGTTCAGAGGGGCTTAAGCCAAAAGTTAAATCTTTGCTTACACACAGACACTCACACACATACAGATTGATAGAAAAAGAGAGAGAAAAGCTGCTTAAGGTCGACTGATTCTTAAGTTTGAAAGGGCAAAAAAACAAAAAATTGAGAAAGAAAACAACAACAAAAATGATGGCAGATGAAAAACAATTCACTTGAAAAATTGTCATACATTATACAACATGTAAAAGGTGCTTATTGGAAAATTCTTTGAAATGCATCTTGCATATTTTGCATCAAGTTTCAAGTAGACAAACAAATTTCATTTAGGAAAGCATAGCGAAATCATATTCGTATATTACTCGTATTTATTTTTTTAATTTATTTACTTTAGTGCCTGAGTTTTATATCAAATTCATATTGCTTACAGTACTTTAAATTTAGCTATATGTTCATCAACATCTTCTCTTCGTTTCAGTTGTTCCTTTTTGTTGTTTAATTTTTTTTTAGGGACGAATTGACATTGGCTAAGACATTTTTAACGAGCTGGGCCGCATCATCATCATCATCATCATCATCACGCCAATATCGATGGCAACAAATTCAACCAATTTAAGCAAACTAATTATCAAAAGAAACACAGCAAAGACCCCAGCTGGAGGCAGTGAGTCCAAGTGACAGTTATTATGCCAGAGGAGGCCAGAGGAGGCCAAAGGAGGCCAATGGAGGGCAGTGAAGGCCACTGGATGGCAGTGATTCGATTACCCGACTGCTATTGCTGATTCTGCTTATGGTCTTGTCCCTTTTGAGCATCGTAAATAAGCAAGAAGGGGAATTGTATGAGCCATAAAAGTGAAAGTATCATTAAAACCGTTCAGCCAAATCAATGAAATAAACAAGCAACACAGAAAACGGAGAAACAAAAGTGCAGAGGGAGAGAGAGCAAGAGAGAGAGAGAGAGGCGTAGAGTGTAAAACGAAACAGAGATAAACGAAAGATGAAATTCAACAGGCACACAGCTGCCAATGAGGCCTTTATTAGCCATATCAAACACGGCTTACAAACCAAAAGCCACAAAGCCAGACGCACAAACGTTTTAATCTTTAAGAGACCTCAATAATGTTTTTGTTTTCTTAAAAAAATCATTATTCTTTTTGTTTTCGGATCAAGGTCTCACAATCTACCAAAAAAATTCATCTATTACTTATTGAAAGCACCTGATCGATCGCAGTTAAAATAAGTTACGACACTTTAAATGTATTTCATGAATTATTTAAGGCCTATTAAAGGACTTGAAACTATTTATTAGCATAGCTCTCCCTTCTAAGTTGCGTTTCGAACAACATTCGAGATTTAATGACATTGTAAACTTTGCTTCTAAAGGCTTCAGTTTAGTTTTTGAAAACATTTACTAGTAAAATCTTGCAATCCAACTAAGGTTAGGTGTCGAACTAATTGGATAATGTTTGGAAAACTTTTCAATACGGAACAATAAACGTAGAGGCATATACATCTTGATGCTTACAGGTATTCTCTTTAAGCACAGACATTAGATTAGTGGATTGGATTACTGAATAACGGGAAATGAATGTACTATGCTTAGCATAGGGTACCTTGGATAGATGTCAATGCTGTCTAAGGGAATTCCCATAGAAATACATCTAGAAAATTTTAGTGCCTGTAAATTTGTGCAAAAAATGTTTAAATAACGATCAGAAAGTGGCCAAAATACAGCTTAGAAAAAAAATAATTTCTTAAAAACTAAATTTTTCTTGTCACTTTGCTTAATAAGGTCATTCATAGATTTTTAATTAATTTTGTAATCTATTAAAATGCACTCCATTCTATATAGAATTACCTATGGAAAACTTTACTTTTGATATCTATGATTTAGTAATCGAGTAGAGACTAGGGATCGATGAGTAAATAGTCTTTAAATGATTTTTAAAATATTTACCATTAATATTTAATATAAACCATTTCATATACTTTAAGTAACTGGGATAATTGTTGGGGTTTTTTGTTTTTGTTTTGGATAGCTGCCCAGTAACACAATTGGGCCGACATGCAGGCGACAGGCAAGACTAAAATAATTTGTTGTTTTTAGTTTTATTTTTGTCGCGCATAAATTTTCAAGGTTTCCCCCAGAGAGAAAGTGCTGCCAAAAGAGAAGAGGAATGAGAAACGGTTTGTTGGCATTTTTCTAATTTTTTAGTTGAACATTTCTTTTTTTTTTTTCATAGTTTATTTTACTCATACATACGTCGCTTCCTTTGGCATGTTTGCGCGTTGGCCAAATAAAGGATTTGGCTTATGCTTATGCCACCACCACAACCACTTGCCTTGGCTCAAAGAATCCCTTAGCCTCAGTCTCTCAGTTTCAGCCTTAGTATCGGCTTCAGCTACAGCCTCGCGCGCTAGCTCTCCTTCTCTCTCTCACTCGCTCTCCCTCTGTCTGCAGTTGGCCGTTGGCAAAAGCCTTGCCCGCATTAAATAATAATGCAGTCAGGCGAGTGCAGAGCATATGAAAAATGGAAATTGTTGCTGATAAAATCACAGCGCTATCAGCCAAAGCAAAGGCAAAAGCAAAAACATAGTGCAGGCAACTGGCAACTGGCAACTGGCAGTTGGAGTCGCATTGCAACCGCATTGGACCCACCGTAACCCACTCAAACCACCTACACGTATTCAACCCAACAGCCAGAACCGTCGACCGACCGACCCACCGACGGATCGACCGACATTCTTGCTGTCATCATTGCAAATGTCGCAAAATTATGCCTTCGTCTACATATGTAAGTGTGTATGTGCATGTAACTTTATATATACATATATGTACATACATGTATTCACATGTATGTCTGTGTGCGTGTGTGTGTGTAGCATCATCATCTTCCCATTCCCAATCCCAGAACTATACTGGCTCAACGGAAGCCCCGCAGGGATTGAACCTAAAATGTCAGAAGCATCAACGTGATCTGGATAATGTGGTGACTGTGGTTGTGGCTGACTCAGAGTGGGACAGCGAGAGTGTGTGAAAGGGAGAGAGAGAGAGAGAGAGAGAGAGAAAGGGACACAGAGAACAGATAGTGCAACTCTCTGGTAACGTTGGCCCACAATTTGTGGTGCATTTGACGACCAGCCATTGCTCCAGCCGGTTTTCAGCCCTCAATTCATCCACTGTAGCCACTTGCAACTAGGCAATGATTACCCTTAACTTTACTCATGTGATACAACAATTTCTGATTACTGATTGGCAAAATTAACACAAATTGCTAAAACTACTCTGCAGATAGATTGCAAACTGTGTTTATTTATTTTTTGATTAATTAAATTCTAACTGGATTAATGTCTCAAATAATCGTCTCATATTATGCAACATTTTTGAATCAGTTTCAGCTATAAAGGACTAAGCTATGAGAAACAAATGGAAGCCTAAAATAGTTTGTATCACTCCTTAGGGCGTTTGCCCTAAAAGGTCAATCGATACTTTTCTAATTCGTGACAAGCTTAAATTTTTACATTTTAAAATGTCAATACTTATTGATTCTTAATAGGGATTTATGTTGAAGCAGAATGCCTTTTTTCAAAGTATGAAAACGTAGATAACATATGATAACGTTAAGCAAAAAAGAGGAACGGTTTTTTTGTTCTACTACCCAAACAATTCTTTTTTAGTTCAGAAATACAAATGCGTATTGCCGAAATCTGACTTAAAAGATAATTTTTTATTTATTAAAAATTGAAGGAAATATAAATGAATTTTTTCATTTTTCTTCGATTAATCGGAATAAAAAATCGCTCGATGTTAGTCATATAATATAATCGATTAATGATTTGGGGTTGCCATCACTAAGCAAAAGCCACAACTCTGAACTCTTGAATTGAGCAATAAATACGTTGACCTATCAAAAAATATAGCATACTTAAAAGGGCAAGTGCCACTTTTAACACGTATACGCAGTGTTGGCCAAAGTTTCTGCATTGTTTAGAGAGAAAATCTATTTTCAATCATTCATTTGCAAGAACTTGTTTTGCAAATTGGTAAAATATTTAATTTGATTTGCAAACTTTTGTGATTCCTGCCACATGAAAATTCAAATGGATTTTTCTTTTGCGCTTTCGTATTTTATAAAATACCTAAAAATTGGAAAAGTGTTTCCTTTCATTGGGTGGCACAGATCAAATTGTCTGCCTAAACTAGTCGATTTGCTTAATTATAAGCACTTAAATGAATGAATAATCACTAATTTGTATTCAGTTTCCATAGTACTTAATGATGATGTACTATAATGTGCCTGCGCTTGATGAGCAAATAAACCTAGCAATGATTAGCTATTGCCAGGGAAATTAATCCTGCCAACTATATAAATTTACATAAATACTATGAATACCTACATACATACACACAGGGATACTTATGTATGTGGCTACATGTATTTATGTATGTAAATAATGTTGCTGCAGCACTTATGGTATGGTAAATATTTATAAGGATTTCATTTCGAGCATCAATAAGCAGGTTCCTCTAATTTGCATATGCAAATTTGAATTTTGCTAATATAACATTTTACGCACGTCGTCGTCGTCGACGACAGCGACAACGACAACAACAATGAGACACAAATCCCTAGGGCGTGTTCTGTTTAAAATCAAAAGATAATAATTACTAACTCTCTGAAGACGAATTTCTTCACGTTACCTTTAAATGTGAAACTTTGTCAATTTAATCATCTAAATCATTAGTTAAATCATTCTCATCTCCTTTTACCATATGGAATTCTATTAATTTCTTTTAGTTTTTTAGTCTTACCTTTGGCGTGGATACTGCATGGGCTCCATCATAGACTAAAAGATGATCATTGCAATCCAATTGCAGCATATCGAAACGCAACATGAAACGCTGTAGAACTGAATGCGTTTGGAAGGTAATTATGCAATCAAGATTTCGTTCATTCTGTGACCAGAGAACGGCGCCATCAATTTTACGATAAAGTTGTTGAAGAAAATGATTCTTGCATAGCGATTGCATGTAGTCTGTAATGCAAAAGAAAGGAAACAAGTAAATTCAATGTGAAAATGAGGGAGTGAAAGTATCTAGAGAGGTAAATTGATCTTGTAAATTGCCATGGTAAAATCATTTCAAACACACCATCTTTTTAAGTTACCAACTTACATAGCTACCAAAACACCAAAAAAGGAGCTTGGCATAGCAGAGCAGAGTAAAGAAACTCTGTGGGCAACTTCCTTTTGGCTTAATGGCTGCTCTGCTTCTGTTGTTGTTGCTGCAACGGTTTTTCCAGTCGGTGCCGGAAAATGTGCACTTAAATTTTAATGGAAGAATGAAAAATTCATTTACGCTTCGTTTGGCCGTATTACTTGCACATGCTTCCTGTGCTTGGGCTTACTAGTTGCGTTGCCATTATTATGTTTCTTATAAACTGCTTTGACTATATTTAGTTTTTTCTTTCTCATTTTAAATAGCTATGTACATCTGTATGTATGTATATATATAGAGATATAAAAACCTTTATCATTTAAAAATACAAAAAAGTTGAAAGTGAGATTTTGTAGCATATTTCTTGGCAACTTCATTAAGTTAATTAAAAAGCTGTAGTTAAATAATAATAAGCATTTTCACAACCTTAGATTGGTCCAAACAAAGACTTATCATTAGTCTGGCAAAAAGAGAATGAGAATTGTATTGCCTAAAGGCCTCAATTTTAACTGAATATATTCTTCTCGACTACTACCACTCACCACTACCCATGTATGTGTGACTGTGTGTGTGTGTATTTATCTACCATCCTGACGATGGCAGCGGCAAAAGATCAAAGCGAAATGTGTTACAAAATTGCCAATTACATATAATGTAGGAGCAACTGTCTATGCCATCCTAGGACTCAATGTGGCACCACAATTGGCGACTCACAGTGGAGCAAAATAGATCAAAAAATTGTGTTGACAATTGAACAAACGATGGACGATGAGATAAAGACAATTTTATTGTTATCAATGTTAAGGTTTGCTAAAAAATTAAACCAAATTTTATACATTTTTTGCTTTGCTAGACCAGTGTGCAATGATTGCGGGACTATAGACAGTGTTGAATGAATGAATGGATGGATGGATGGATGGTCGGTAGGTCCAGGGATGGTAAAACAAAAGGTGAAGGTGCTGTCATCAATTCAATTCAATTTTTGAATTCAATTTTGAAGTTGGCAACGCGACAACGACAACATTTGTGAAACGTTTGCCTCACACATGACTCCTTTTGCTATCGTAAAACGAATTTACAGTGTGTGTGTGTGTGTGTGTGCTTCTATCCAACGTTTGTCCTGCTGTTCCATCATCTTGTGGGCTCTATCTCTCTCTCTCTCTGTCTCGCTTCGTGTGCGTTTTATTGAAACGAAATTGAATTAGTGCGGCGGCGGCGGCGGCGACGACGGCAAAGAGCGGAAGCGGTTGCTAAGCAGGAAATTGCCTGAAATCAGGCGCACATAAGCTGATGCCACTGCTACCATTTACCACACTATACCTAAAAGGCCAGACTCCACCCCACACACACACACACACACGCCTACAGATACACATTTAAAACTTAAATGGCGGCACACGTTGACTTCATTTGCATTAGCTGGCCAGAAAATGTTGTCTCTTACCATTTTCATTTTAATGCATTTGGCACTTAAATTGCCCCTGCCCTCCAATATTCCTCGCCAAAATAGTTTTTATTTGTTTTTTCTTTTTTGCCTATTAAAACTAATTAAAAGTTACTAACTATATAATGCAAAATAATTCTCACTATGCTAATGCAATTCAATTTAAAAGGTTTTCACAATAAATACAAATGACTTTAACTGTTTTTGTTTCGAAAATAATTATCAATTTTCAACGCGAAAAGTAAATTAATTTTTCATTTATTAGATTAAGAGATTGAGAGAGTGTTAATCTGAATCATAGCTGGTTTAGTCTTTTTAAATTAACATTTAGATCCGACTGGAAATTTTGTCATTGAAATCCAAGTCGAGATGGGTCGATGGCATCGCATCATAACTTGCGCTAAGTCGGCATGGCCATTGCTGGGATTTCGTTTACTTTTCGTTTTTTTTTTTTTTATTTTGGCCATTTCGACTCACCAGCTGGCTTAATGTTTCCGGCTAAGGACATATAGTGCCAAAGCAGGGGGCACGAGAATGAGGATTTGCCGGATGTATTTGCTGGTCTTTAATGCGTTTACCAAAAAAAAAAGAAAGATATTCTTATATATAGAAGAAAAGCATTGACAGTAGATGAAGGGAAAACAGCAAGTGGGATATGGTTTGTCTTCCTTTTTTTTTGGCGTTGATTTCGTTGAAAGATGAGGAAAGATGCTGCTGCACATGCTCCATTGGGCTGGTTTGGCGAGAGCCAAATGATGTTTACCTATGTGCTATCCCATTCCATTTTATACCATTCCATACAGCGTCGCCTTGCTTTGCTCTGCCCTGTCATGTTTGTCTTATTTCATGCTTCTTTTCCTTAACAGTCGATGTCTCAACTCGAATTCTGTGTTTGCCAATACATACAAATATATGTACTTTGTGTGTGTGTGTGTGTGTGTGTGTGTGTGTGTGCGTGTCTATATCTATTCACTTTGTCCATTCCATTGATGGACTAAATCCCAGGGACATTTACTTTTATACTTTGCTCAAACAACAATTTGTTGTGCTTTATTTTCGATTTGACAAATACTTATTAAAGTCACACCCAAAAAAAAAAGAAGGTGCTTCATCCAAAAAGTAGGCAACATTTTATACAGATCTCAAGAATTGCTAACAAAAAACATAAAATACGAGACTATTTCCAACATATAACATTATCCCTAATTTTCAAATATGTCATGTTACTGTGTCTTTTTTTGTTTTTTTTTTTTTTGTTGGCTTATTGCCAACCAGTTAGACAGCCAGTCAAGCTATCAATGTTAAGCCCTAAACTCAGTCCGAGTTTTTTCATTGCATAAACAAATTGAAGAAAAGCATTTACACACACAGACACATCAGGGATGAGGAAATGAAGGGAATAGAGTATGGATATTGTGTGATGTCCCTGAAGCTGGTTGCAATTTCAACTTTCCCAGATCCGCGAACCAACTGCAAAATGGAATTGTTTTCACTTACCGCCTCACCGCCTCACCGCCTGGCTGACTGCCTGTTTGCCTGACTGCCTGCTTGGCAGGCTTCACTTTAGTTCAACTCCAATGGCAACTCCAAAGACAACAACAACAACATACGAACATTTGTGTCAGCCAGCAAATGCCTTAATTTATAGAAAATGTATCTCTACCATCACTGCCAACCCTCATTCCGAGCTATGGATACGGATGTCACATGGGCTTCATTCCCTATCCTTCCATATATACGCGGGGCTATCGTTTGTCTTACACTTTACTCAGAACCTGGGAGCATAGCTCAGCACAGCTGCATGTTAATCCCTATATACATACACACATACACATGTGCACACTCTCTCACACACACACACACTTATACCAGAACGCTGACAATCCTGTCCAGAAATGATTGAAGTATTTTTCTAACACAACAACAAAGCACTTTACTCTTCAACTCGTCACTGTAATTGATATTTTACAATTGTCTGTCTATGTGCCTTCCTTTTTCATTCTCTCCCCCGCATCTTTCTATCTGTCTCCTTCTATCCATTTTCTTCTCTATCTCTCTGTCTGTCTGTCTGTCACTATCTCATTCTGTCAGTTTTCTCTCATTCAAATTGTGCAGAAATTGTACTTCTCACTTTCTCTGGTTTGCCTCATCTCAATCATCATATGTCGTCGACGATATTCTCATTTTCTCTTCAACAGAATGAAATGAAATTTTTGAAGTGCATTCTAACTAACTGTCCAACTAGAAACGAATAATGTCTTATGGCTACATTAAAATTATTCATTAACCATTCAATTATTTATTTTCTCGATAGTTTTCTATGTACAAACCATAAATTGCTTAAGTTACTCGAATTAATGTAGCATAAAGAAAATCTGAATCTAAAAACGAGCTTTTATAAAATTAGTAAAAATAGATAAAAATACAGAAGAATGGCTTTAGTTTTAATTTCCAAGGTTCAATCGATGACATTAATTTTTGTAAGCTTTTGTTTTTATTGCGATAATAATGCAAATTAATAAAAAACCATTGTAGACAATGTCAAATGCTTAAAAATTAATTTTGCTTATACTAATCCCTTAAAATTTAAATATCCATGTCATTAATCGACAGCAGATTGGTAACCCAAAAAATATTCTAACATTAATAGGGATTTCTTCTAATTAATGATTCCATGTGAAATTTACAAAATTTGAAAAGTTTACTATTATCAAAATGCTTGGTATTCTTTTCTCCTCTCTCCCAGACACCCTCTCTCTCTCTCTCTCTTTATGCTCATTTCAGAGCTTTCAATCCGCTTGACCACCAAAACATTGAAATGCAAATTTAATGTAAATATTTTAAACTAATTTTCAGTGATTATGCAAAACCGCAAATAAATCTGCTGCAATGGCAGAAAATCTAAAATCCAAGACAGAAATTTAGAAGGCAAAACTTGCTAGCAGAACATTCGCAACAACGAGAAGAGAAGGAAGGAGAAGAATGGAGGAGGAGAACCGCAAAACAGGAGCAAGCCAACTATATATGAGGAGATAGAGAAGAAGCAGTCGATGGTCGTCGGCGGGATCGACGGGTCAGGGTGGTAGGCCATCCTTCTACTATAGCTCTAGAGAGTACAATAGTAGGTTAGGTAGGTAGTCTAGGTGGTTTTTCGTCCTGCGGGCAAAAGTTCTGTCTGAAATCTGCTCGTTGCAACAAAATAATTTCGTTGGCTCGTTTGTCAAACTAATGGCCAGGAATTTGAGCAATTTAAGCAACAAAGGTTAAACAATGAATTTCCTGCGCTTCAATATTGAATTTTTGTTAACCTTCCACCCGACTCCACCTAACATCCTGCTTTTGGTCCATCTCCTGCTCCTTCTCCTTCTCTCTGCCGAGTGTAAAAGCGCCCTCCAGCCTCAATATTCGACTGACCCGAAGATGTCATCATTTGGCAGCATGAAGCTGGAGCAGCCGGAGCAGAGCACAGTTGACTAAGCCGACCAACTGCTGCCGAGTGAGTTCACACGCTCCATTAGCCCGCCATTCATCCGCCTGGACCTCCCCGCCGAAAATTCATATATATGTATGTATATGTGTGTGTATATATATTCGTTTACTTGCCCAGATGATGCGCCTCTGGACTTTTGCTTTAATGAAATAATTGAAGTAAATGCTTTTCGCTTGGGCGATTTCCCTCCATCCGCCATATATCCTCTAACCATTTTTCGTTTTGGCATAATGATTATAGTCTTACCGAAAATGAGCGAACACTTTTGATTCTGTCCATCAATTTTACATGGCTCATCATTATAATTATTATTGTTATCACTTTTTTTATCACTATGCCCGTTGGAGGTTTATCAATGTAATGTGGACAAACTTTTGAGTTTTACACTCCCCAAATTGGCCGTCATTAATATCTAAATCAAGTTTTTAAATAATAAAGTTAACAAAGCAACTACTTATGTTTTTATATGGTTTACGAAAAATTGCCCACAAACTTAAAATAAAAGAAACCGGCAGGAGAACGTAGCAATATACTCTTACAGGTTAAAAACAACAAAGAAATTTTGAGTTAGAAGACTGTTTATTATTATTTTAGAGTGTTTGAAAAGTAATATGAATTTCAGTGCCAAATATTACTTCAATATATTTGTCTAGATTACGCTAAAACTGGTTCAGAATTACAACATATACTTTCTTGTTCTGCCTATAAAATGATTTTCTTTGTAAGACAATATTTCTAATGCCAAAAAAATATTTAGAAATAACACAAAAGGAATTTCTTTTGGCCTAATTTCTTCTAAGAAGAAAACAAAGCAATGCCTTAGAAGCAGACAAACATTATTTTAAACTCTATTTACTGCAAAATAATTTCTTTGTTTTTTTTTTTTAAGTTATCTTATTGATTCATGATAAGTGGTCAATATTATTTCTGACTTGATATTCATTTTAAAAAAGAACATAAGAAAAAAGAAAGTTGTTTCCCTTATTTTTAAGCCTAACTGATAAATGGTGAAGTTCCAAATTAATTGCCATTTCAATTTCATGTATTTTAATGATGACTAAATAAAAGTTTGTTAAGGGTGAGAAATAAATAGATTATCTGTTATATCTAACAAATTAATAATAAGTAATGCACTTAGCTGCTAAGTACCACATTACCGAGTAACACTTGATGACAATAACAGTTAATATACAATATTGTGAAGAATATTTTTATCACATTCGATTGTGGAAATCGGTGGAAAGTAGTCGTCAAAGTTTTTTTTTTCGATATTCGTGGCCATGAAAATTCTCAGAGACATAAAAAGCATTGTGAAACCGGTACAGGTTTTTGCTTTGATACCGTTCTTTAATATGGATCAAGAGGAAAGCTTCAAATTGGAAATTGGTGGAAAAATCTATGGATATCTTGTGGCATTTCTATTGCTGATTAGCTCGATAATGTTCTGTGAGGATGTTTTATTTGTCTCATGGGCATACAAGCTGACAACCAGCAAATCGCCAGCCATACAGGGAGACACCGAGGAAATCAATCGCACTATCGAGACCCTATTCTGCATCTGCAGTTACACCATGATTGTCCTGTCCAGTGTGCACAATGGTGGCAAACATTGTCGCACTCTGCGTGAGATAGCCAAAATCGATGAGTATCTGGAGGTGAATGGCTTCAAGAAGCAATACAGTTGCCGTATTTTGGGCACTTTGTTGGCCATGTCATCTGCTGGTGTTGTTGTGGTGGCATTTTACTATGTTCATTACCTCAGCGAGATGGACATGGAGAGGCAATGCATTGTGATGTTTGTCTATAGCCTGCAACTGCTATATTCCTATTTGTTTGCCATCTATCTGAGGATCATACTGATGAATCTGGCCCAGCGCATTGAATTCCTCAATTGCCGCCTGGATGAGTTTACCAAGCGCCAGGAGAAGTTTCCCACCTATGACAAGGAGAACTGGCGCGAGTTGAGCAACTTGATTGAGATGTTTTGTAAATTTCGTTACATAACCGAGAACATGAACTCGGTAACGGGCGTGTCATTGCTTTTCTTCTTTGGTTTCTCCTTCTACACGGTCACAAATCAGAGTTATCTGGCCTTTGCCACCTTGACCTCACTCCGGAGTACGGCCAGTATGAGCAATGTCAAGGATACAATGGGCTTATCGTGTGCCTGGGTTATGGCCGAAACAGCCACCATGATCATCATATGCAGCTCCTGTGATGCCTTGGCCTCTGAGGCCAATAACACCTCCCAGATACTATCTCGGGTGTATGGCAAGAGCAAAGAGTTTCAAAATATCATTGATAAATATCTAACCAAGAGCATCAATCAGGATGTTCAATTTACAGCCTATGGCTTCTTTGCCATCGATAATTCAACGTTATTTAAAATATTTTCAGCTGTTACCACCTATTTGGTTATATTGATACAATTTAAGCAGCTCGAGGATTCCAAATTGGAGGATACCATTGAGGCGTCTGCTACTAAAAAATAAATTATACTATAAATGCACCTGTGCACCAATTGTTCAATGAAAAGTATCAAATGACACTTAAAAAAACTAACACACAATTCAATTAAATAAATTTCTGTTCATGTGTAAATGTGGAAATCTTTGGTATATATTTTAAAACTAATTTTGAAACTGAGCAATTATGTGGGACATCAAAATTTCAAAGGAATATTGAATAACACCCAAAGAAAAACATAACATTTATTTTTATTTTAGTTGTGCGATATTTCACAGTTTCCAAAAGAAGAGTTCTGTTTAGAAAAACGATAAATTTTCGTATTTGATTTGAGGTAAATATCAATAACCCCCCTTTACAATCTTAAATTCAATGGATAAGAATAATATATTTCATATTTGGTTTGCTTTTAAAAAAAGTTTCAGTTTGATTAAACTTTTATTTTTATACTTGCTATAGAGAAAGAACACCGTCTTCATTTTAAGGTATGAGAATCAATCAAAAGAAATCCAAGATATTTCTTTCAGTTTTTTCTCTTTGACTCTCTTGGTCTATCTATCTGTCTGTCTGTTTTACTGTATACTTTGCAAAGTGTCAAACTTATCGATATTTTATGGCTATTACCAAGCGTCAACTTCATCACATTCCCATTGCCAATTCCATGGCCTCCTTTGGCAAATGGCATCCCACCAGCTCTCCCACTTTAGTTCATTCTTTTACTCGTCCTCCCTGTGGGCTCCTGCTTCATCTTGTGCAACTTAAACGCATCATTAAACTTTTTGTCAGTTTTCGGGAGAAGAAAGTGCAAAAGATGTGGCAACCTCAAACAAAAACCACTCGAGCATGACCACAAAAGACGAAGTGACACACTAATGAAAGAAAGACACTAACAGGAAAGGAGTAAACTGTAGAGAGAGGGAGAGAGAGAGACAGAGAGAGGGAGGGGTGGACAAAAAGTCTCATTGAGCATTTTCTCCTGTCCTATTCATTTCAGTTGATTGCAATAATCAAGCAAATTGCCGCCTATCAAAATAAAAATGTAACGTATATCTAAACTTTTCGATTAAATTAGTATAGGCCATTAAAATGGTATTCTCATTTCAAGTTACTAAACAAATATCCGTTTATACCCATAGACACACTTTTCTTTCTATCAATCTATAAATGATTTTTGACATTTTGTTATTTTAATTTCAGCTTTTCTGCCATTATCTGATCATAGCCTGATTTTCAGCTGTCTCTTTGATTGACAATGGTCACTGTTAAAACTTTCGACAGTTTTGTCCCTTTTTTTCTATTTTGTTTTTTGTTCTCTCGATGAAGGATTTTCTTGTCCTTTTTTCTTTCATTTTCAGTGTTTTCCTCTTGCCGTTTTCAGTTTTTTTCTTCTTGTTATTTTTGCCTGTTTGCACAAAAGTTTTGGCAGCTGCGACTGATAAATTGTTGAAATGGGCATTCGAATTATGTGAAGAAATGACAAATTTTTCATTAAGAACTTGTACAAATTGCAAAAAGAAAAAAATGCAAAAATTAATAAGCTACACCGATGTTTCTATACACTTTAAAAATTGTGTGTTGATTAGCTAAAAACCTAGCAGTCTGGTAAACCCTTTGGGGATTCAATTTCCTCAAAAGATCTTTAGAAATTATAATTTCTCTAATTTCTCTGATCTTCGTCTAGTGGCTTATACTATTTTGTAGAGTAAATTAAAAACTTTGTTCATTTTATCCCTTTTTTTTCCTTTTTTCTTTTGTTTTGTTACTTTTCTTGTTGCTGATCTATTCAATTTAGTTTCTTGGCTTTCTTATTCACTTTTTTCTTTGTTAATTAAATTTCGTTCGCGTCTGAGATAAATATTTTGCAAAAATTATTGGATTTTTCTTAAGCGAAAGAGAAAAACTTTGTTTGCATAGTTTTACCGCTAGTTTATTACTGCATTGTTTGGTGTTGCCTTTGTTGTTGTTGCTTATTTTGATGCTATTGTAATATTCTTTTCTATATATATATCTATTTTTTTTCTATCTCTTTGTGTCTCTTTCTCTCTGAACCAAAAGCCAAGCCCGGCAGATAATTTTGTTGCTGCTTTTGTTTTGCAAGTGCGCGGGAATTTTCTTCTTTTATTTTTATTCTTTTTCACTTGTATTTTGTTTTTGCCATGTTTTCAGCAACGCCTAAATGGATCACGCACACACACACACACACACACACACACAGAACACTGAGATGGGGGGTGAAAGTGAGGATGATATAGAATAGAACCAAACCCATCCCAATCCAACCCAATTCAGCCCAATCCAACTCAACTCAACGCAACCCAAACCAAGCCTAACCAAACCAAACCAAACCAACACACAACACAAGCCAACAAAATCCAACTCAACCCAGGATACAAAGCCCAGAGAGGTTTGTGGACTCTTTTTGGACTTTTGTTTTTGTTGAATAGAATAAAATTTTCTGTGCATTTGATTACAAAAGGGATTCCACGTGCTTAACTGAGAAAAGGACGCCGCCGTCACCGCCGCAATGCCTTCCTCTCTCCTCATCTTTGTCCCCATCTCTCGCTCTCTCACTCTCCTTTGTATAACCTAACTCTTATCTGTTCACACAGTATGGCGGGAGGAAGGGGATTGGTGGGGAACAAAAGAGAATTTTGTATACTCATTTTATGTTCTTTTGAGCTACATGACATAAACAGAAGATACGCCAGAAATTTGATTAGATTTATCAATTAAAGAACTCATCGGATTTCGCATTCGAATGTATGAATCTATGGATTATGTGGTTTATGGATTATTTTCATATATTTAATATTAGTTTCACTTGATTTACCAATCTCGCCTATAAATATGCAACAAAGTTTGCCAATACAAGCTACAAAATGAATTTAAATCATGTGAAACACTTACTTAGAGAGTTTTCGGAGATATTTGTCTCTTTAATTATACTAACTATTTACCCTCTTGAAATTTTAAGGAGACTCGAGATCTCTTTTGAAGAAAGTTTTAAAAGTTTAAGCAAATAGTAAGAGAGTTACGCTCGGTCTTGAGAAACCAAAGTCTACCAAAATCCTACACAATTGGATTAATCATTATATTTCCTTTTTTTTTTGTTGTTGTTTATTCTCAATTATCGAACGCCGTGTTGTACGTGAGATGTGTAAAATTTTGGCAACATAAGACAATATATGCACTCTTCTATGGCCTAGGCATTGTACACGTTGTTCTTATATATTGACATGGAATTCTTATCGTTCCGACACATTTTATATACATACATTTAAGGCTTTAGTATTCAGTATTCCGGACGTTCGCCTCCGTTTGACCCAACCAACCAATTGTGTCAAAGTCTTCACTTGGTTTTGTGCAAATTTTCTTTTCGTTTTGGTTTCATTCTTTCTTTGCAATAATATGAGCATTATACAATCTTATAAAATATGTCACGTTGCCGTTGGCAAAAACATTTCCCCCTACTACCCCAACTCGGACTCTATATGTATGTGTGTGTGTGTGTGTGTGTGTGCTTGAAACCAGGCCCAGTGCAACCCAACTCAAGCATTCGCATTCGCGCTGATGGCCCACTGCCAATAATTTTGTGAGAAAAACAACTGTCGACGACCAAGAAATGGAATAAAACTTTTGCTCTTTGTATGGCATAAATCTGAATGGATGGATTTGGACTTAAAACGTGGAGGCTGCTAGTGTTGGTGGTGGCACTGCTGGCGGTTGTGGCAAATTGTGGGGGTGTGTGCACAGACATTGGGGACCAACTGGTCCACTGCGGCACACATACATACTTATATTTCGAAATAAATTTGTTTCAAGAGAAAGGGCTGCTAATACTGCTGCGGTTTACCCACATTTAAGACCAAGAAAGACACACAGAGGCCAAAAAGGAGAAAGAGAGAGAAAATTTGGGTAGGAGTTGGAAGAAGAAGGAAAAAGGAAGCGGCTTTGCGTGAGCAATAAATTTTAATTTTCTAAAAATCCACAAGCATACAAAACGCCGCAATCATTTGCTTTACTTAACATTGTGTAAATTATTATTTCGTTTCTTTCGTCTGAAAGGAAAAAATGAATTATTTGAAGAACAACAACAATAAAGGAGAATGATTAAAAGACGGATAGAGCAAGAGGGGGAAAAAACTCATCACTCATGGATCCATAATCTAAGGGTAAACTCATCATTCTGCATTGCACCCAGAGGGCGGAAATATATCTTGAAATTAAGCTAATACAACACACAATATAAATATCAACATAGATCTTTAAGAAGTAGCTAAATCTTCAGAGTAGAAATCAAATTGTTTTCGATTAAAAGAACATTTATAGTCCATTGGGGTATAAGTCCTCTTTTTGATGCTCTCTCAAGAAAAAGAGACTAAAGTATGGAAAACATACTGAAGTTTATTAAAAAGAGTTAAGAGTATCCAATAGTTGGTAATTCAATTGAAAGCATTCAATTCTTACTTGACTATTGGTGATGACTCAGCGCGATATCCGTAGAGAGCAAATACATACACGTCAAATAAAAAGGAAAAAGTGATAAATGTTTATGGAAGATAAATTGCAGCCAGTGGCAAAAATCAAGCAAACGCATAATAAATGCCATTTGTAGCTAACAATTTTTGGCCAAATAGCAAGCCAAAGAGCAACAGACAACAACAACAGTAGCAAAAATATCACCAGGAATAGGAATAGGAATAAGAGTTGGAGCAGCCTTTGGGCAATGCCAAATCGACTATTGATGCGTTGGCATCTCATGGAGCAAGTGGAGAACACTGACACCCATACAAACCCCCACCACAGTCATCGCAGTGAATGGCGGATGGGTCTCTTCCTCCTCTTATCCGCTGCACCCTGCAGCAAACAATGCGAAATTGTCCACGAATTGTGGGGCGGGCAAATCATTTATCAATATTTTCGGGCATTTAATTCGTGTATTTGAATTCGTATTTGGTTTTTGGGTAATTTTGATCCATTTTTAATTGGTTGGCATAAATAAGGCGTAAATAAATTGCAGCCAATTTGTGATAATAAATTTCAAATTGAATTTCATTTTCGCTTTTCTATTTCATCTATTATCGATTTTGATACGTTTTTGTCTGTGCGTTAATTGCTATCATTTTTGCAAAAAACAAAGATACAAACAACATCAACAAAAGCAAAAACAGAAACATTTAATTAATTAAATTTCGTTTAGCATTATTATTAAAAGTTTTTTTTTTTTTTTGTAGCGTCAATCATGTCAAAAGGCTTAATATTCTATGATTAAGCCCGTTACTTATCTTGTCTTTGAATATGAAGAAAAAATGAGGTATAAACCCAGAATGCTTTTGCCCAGTAATTAATCCCATCTTAACGATAGCCGGAAATAGGACTGCATGGAGAAATTTTGCCCCTAAACGTATAGGCTGGAAAAATATTTATTATGTGCAAAAAAATTATAACTTTTTGTATGGCTTGTAACTTTAAATCCAAAACTTATTACTCAGTAGTATTTTAAAACGTCTTTATATAGTTCAAAGAGCGAATACTTGGATTGTTTATTGCATACTTTTGGGAGGAGATTTCCTATAATTAATATTGACAAATTTCATTGGGTTTTGAAAATCGAATATTAAACATCCGAAATATGTAACATTTGTTATTTGAATTCAAGGATGAATGATAAGAAAAATAATTTGAAATGTTATAATACTTCTAATGCTAATCTATGTTCATCTATCAAAGTTATAATAATAAGTTGTTTATTCCCTTCAAAATGGCAGATTTCCCAAAGTTTTTCCACTTGATCCTTTCTCTTTCTAGCTGAGCAAAGTCAATGCTGACAAAAAAATTTGTTGCCTGAGCACACAAAGTAATTATGAAAACCACTTGGCAAGACAAAAATATTGTCACACATGCATATAGAAGAGACTTCGTATCTCTTTTACATATACACACACACACCACAGATGTATTTACTTAGGTGTGTGTGTGTGTCTATGTGTGTGTTTGTGGGCCAACAAGTTTGCCTGCTGCTGCTGCTGTTGCCTGATGCTCGTGCGAGTCATTAGAAGTTACGCTAATCAAGTTGAACGTGCAGAATAGGCGGTGGGCGTGGCAAATAGGTGGCAAAGAGACCGCAGAGACTTTGAAGTGTTGGAGACAGGAAATGACAATTCAAATTAAAGACATTACCAACCAAAATTATACATATACATACAGACCATTTACATACATATAGTGAGTGAATGTAGACGACGCCAACGAGGTAGAAGAAGAAGAAGAAGCAGGATGAAAAAAAAAGGAAAACGGAACGTAGTGAAGTAGTAGTCGTAGTCGCCTATAGGAGCAAGCAGGATAAGGTGGAGTACCACCAGAATGGTAAGATGGTTGGCGGGGTTCGCATTGCCACTTAACATGAAATTAATTATGAAACTTTTGTGCAAAATTTTTGTTGAACGAGTTGAAAAGCCTCTAACCGCCTCTACCACCCACCGCCCAACGACCACTCCTCGGAATCCCAAAGCCCAACCCCGTATTTCTTTGCTCCATCCAGAAAAGAGTAGAGTGCAGCTCAGAAATGTGGCCAGCAAAAAGCAAAAGGGAAAAAAGGAGAGAGAAAGAGAGAGCGAGAGAAAAAAAAAGCAAAGTTTTAACGCGCCTGGCTATAAGCATGGGAAATTAAGTACACGCCACGTGGGCCACAAAAGTCTGCCGAGGACAGCCTAGTAAAAAAGGGACGCCAGGGCTTAAGAGGTGCAGGTGGTAAGAGGCAAGTTTGTCTGTGTGTGTGTGTGTGTGTGTGTGTGTGTGTGTGTGTGTGTGTGTGTGTGTATGCGTGTGTGACCGCAGTGAGTGCAGCTGAAGCTAAGCGTTGTCGTTCTTGTCGCCGGAAATGAGCAAGAAAAAGGGCAGAGTCTAGAAAAAAATATATGTATATATGTATGTACATATAATGCTCACAAAGTACAGTGATTTCAGATCAAATCTTTTCAGCAAGACATGAAATGTTATTATAGATCAAGTTCTCATACAATTTTCCAACAGGCCCCTTACAATGTTAGCCAGAATAAAACAAAGGGTTATTTTAATGCCACTTGTTTTGCTTAAGTTTGGTAACACTGTGCGGCATTAACGAGATTTCAATTTCATCACAACATCCAGAGGCAAAAGCAGAAGAGAGCCCTGCTGCAATTAGTTGTGCTGTAGCTGCAGCTGTAGCGAGCAAACCGGCAACCGGAAACGAGCCCAAATAAGTATGCAATGAACTTTATTATTATTATATTTTTTGCCCTCCACGTCCTTCAACTCCCCTGCCCTATTTTTCTAGGGCAAACCGCAAGCAAAGTTTGTTGTAAGTTTTTTTTTTTTACTTGAAAATTTCTTTTAATTATGATTTAATGCTAAAATACGGAAATAATTTGCATGACTCGCAATGTTCAAGTTATTTCTTTTATGCACTGACCTGCTGACAAAACACTAAAATAACGACTCACATAAATATGCAAACATATATACTTACTACATATTTATGCCTGTGTGTGTGTGTGTACATACAGATATTTATTTTGCTTATGTATGCACATTGACATTGGCATCGTAAAATGGTATTTATTTGTTGTTCTTTATTCCACAATATGTCGAATGTAAATGACACACACGCACACACGCACACCCGCACACTCAAACACCCACACACACATACTCTCAGGAAAAGAAAATGTTATATGCTCCTTGATATGTGTTTATAGTTCAAACATTTCCTTCATATATTTTGTTTTTTTTCTGTTGCCTTTTTTGCTTTATTTTGTGGCATTTTTATTACATTTGCTCAAACAAATTTTTATTGTCAGAAAATCACATAAAGCAAACATTCTTGTAGCGACTTTGTAAATACTTTCAGTGAAAAATAATATCGATCCATGAAAATGCAACAATTTCCACAGAGAAACTTCACTCACAGCCCACCTAATTCAGAAAAATGTGTCAAGCAATTGTCCTTTCTATGTTAATATTAAACACTACACAACAAAAAATTCCATTTCTACCACTCTCACTTGAAATAACGAAAAGATACACACACAGACACAAAAAAATAATAAATAATTCTCTTAATGTTGGCAAGATGAAGGACCTTAAAATTATATATATACAGCTAGAATTAACTAATTAATCAATTGCTTTTTTTAGGCTTTTTTAGTGATACGTCTTTAAAAAAATCTGTTATAATAATATTAGTAACATCAATAGTTATAATTTCATTAAGAACGTTTGGAAAATAATCTTCAAATCCTGTGTTGAATCACTGCATTTTAAAATTTCTGAAAAATTCCTAGGGCTTTATTTATTAGCTCTTTTTAGTTGTTAGAAATAATAATTTATAATGTGTTTTAATGTGTCTCTTAGATACATATCTCTGGAAAGTTTTTACATAATTTTAACCCATTTTGGACCACTGCGAAACTTATTTTATTGGATTATATTTAAATCAAAGAAAAAGAATTCAGTTAGTTAAAATAATATTTTTGTACTACTTAAATTTTTTTGTGGTTTATGTGAGACAAAACATTCATACAAAACATTTTGTTAACTATCAACATAATTTTAATTTGAAAGTAAGTGTTATTTATTGAGAATAGTGCAAAATATTCCAATGTAAACAAAAATCTTTAAAAATAAAAAATCACAGATTATACAAAACACAAATTTCATCGAATAACCTCTCAAATGGTTTTTTTTTCCGGCCAAACTACAAACTAAAATAATTCAAAAATTTGTTAATCACAGATTTGCATCTTAAAATCAAAAATTATTTAATCCCGGTCCAAAATGGGTTATTTTTAATTTTTAGCATTTTGAATTAGTTAAAAATCAAGTAAGAAGAACAAAATTTGAATTAGTTAAATGTCGAGTAAGAAGAACTTAATTTTTTAAATATTTGAGCTGCTAAGACTTCTATCAGTTTAACATTACAAAAAAAAGAAAGAAAATTGACAAAAATGTTAGACAGTGTAATTTTGAAATATTTTTGTTAATGTGTAGGCAAAGTTTCATATCATTTTCGTACTTACAATGTTTGCTCTTCTCGCCTGCCACTTGACTCTGGGCCATGGCAAAAAGCATGATGAGCAGCATTAGAAGCCATTTGGGAATGCCCGATATGGGGTTGGATTTGCTTTTGCTTCTGTTCCCATTCCCCATCCCCATCCCGTTTCCGTTCCCGTTCCCGCTCCCACTCCCGCTATTGCTGGTACTAGTGATGGCATCTTTTTTTCGTTTTGTTGGCGGACCTGGCCCACATGATGTGGGCGTCATCATCAACAGCATCTCCTCAGCTGCTGCTGCTGCTGCTGCTGCTGCTGTCGCTGATGATGCTGTGACTCAATTTTTGCAGCGATTTTCGCTGCTGCTTTTAGCCAAAAAGTTTTTGCTTGTTGTTTCTGTTTCTGTTGCTGATGATGATTTTGCTTTTGTTCGCTCAGTTTGGTTCGTTTGCTTATTTGTTGTTTGTGTTGTTGTTGTTTTCGAATGGAGATTTGTTGCTATTGCTGTTGTTGTCATTGTTCGGCAATTAGAAGAGCTTTCATTTAGGGATTTTCATCTACATTTTTCCCAAAGTTGACTCTGCAAAAAAACAAAAAAAAAAACATGGTAAAATGTAGAATATGGAGTTTAATTAGTCGTATATATTGGAGCAAAAATAGAGAAAAATATAAAAAAAAACAAACATTAAACAATGATGACAAGGCAACAACAAAAGTATGAAAAACCTAAATGAATTATTTTATTTATTTTGTGATAATTACAGAGATTTTTGTAAATCGTTTTCCATTTACTATTGCAAATATAAAAACATATTATGTTGGAATTTTTTAATGGATTCAGTTTAAATGTTTATGAGAATTAGAGTATATAAATATACATATATATTTCTCCATATTCAATATTAAAAAAACTGCCATGTTTTGATATACACAGCCACTTTGAAAACTTGTTCTTTTTCAATGTAATGTGTCTTGTAGATAACTTTCTAAAAGAGAAACAAATCATTTAATTTAATGCCTTTCAAGTTAAACATTTCTGAATTATAACATCTTAATCACTCATAAAACATCTTAATAATGCATAATTTATTTAATTGATTCTTCTTTTGACGACTAGACTAGACTAGTCGTTTAGTGTAATTCGGTCGATAGATGAAAGCGATTTTTTATAGCTTTCATTAATTTGCCGGGATTTATCAAGCTAAAGGAATCGTTTTTAAAATTTTTAATCATTTTACTATTCACAATTGTAAGTTTGAAATAAATTTAAGTAGTTCCTTTTGATTTTAATATATCTTGCATGCAAAAAATGAATCCTAACCTCGCACCTTTCTATCATCCCTGTGTCTTTTCATATTTATGCCAGAGAAAATATCACATAAATCGGTAAATCAATGCATAAATTTAACCAACGTCCACGGTAAAAGGACCATGTGTGGGTCTGTGTGTATGTGTGGAAGGACTGGATGGACTTGTGCTTGGACGTGGCGGCATGGCTTGGATGTGGGTGAATTTAAAAGAACGAGTATGTTATGCAAAAAGAAATATTACGTATACGCCGCTTGAAACAGTTTATCATTGAAGCGCAGTCCATGCATACATTGCCCATATGAGAGGAGGTAACAAGAAGAAGAGGAAAAGACGAAGGATAGGAAGGAGAAGAAGGTTCTGTTGGGGTAGGTGCGTGTGAAAAAATAATGAGCATCAACTGCAAACGGCCAGACGGTGGCCAATCCAAAAGCTCATACTGACTGGGTGCAGCTGCTGGTCCAGGGTTTAATATCAGGGGGTGTTGGTGGTTGATGGGTCATGGGTGGGGAGGTGGTGCAGTAGCGATTGTGGCGCCTTTGTACTCACCAAGTTTATCACATTAGAAATCAACGGCAGCAGTTACGGAACGAAGTCAGCAAGAGAGCAACAGAGAGACAGAGAGAGAGAGAGAGAGAGAGAGAGATTGAAGGGGAGAGAATCTGAGGAAAAGAGAACTGAACTGTACCTCCATTACCCGATTTCCCTTATTCATTTTCCACTCTCTTTTTCTCTCTCGCTTCCGTTCGTGTCCCACATAAAGGCACAATAATAATGAGAAAGCCCGAAGCAGCAAAAACTTCAACATATATCACACACACACACACACACACACACACACATACAGATCCATACAGACATATATATTTATTGTGTTTTATTTTGCACAGCTCGAATTTAGCTGGGTTTGTGTTCCAATTTCCTGTTTAATTAAATCGCATTATAGTTTTTCACTTTGTGTCCTCTTTTCATTTCTTTTCCTACTTCTTTTTTTTTTTTTTTTTTTTTTTGTTTTTGTCATGATTTACACAATGTGCAACGAACAAAAAGGAAATCAGCCGTTGCATAGTTTTATGTGCTCGATTTCATTGTATTGGTTTGAATTTATTGCAAGTCAAGCCAAATATAGGCATGAAGGATATACACAGAAAATCAAAAATTGTAATTTAAACACTATGGCTCAAAAAATTAATGGGCAACATTAACATTTATTCTGAATGGAATGATTTCACGATCAAGGTAAACTAAAATATAATGCCAAATTGTGCACACTTTAATCCTTGAATGATAAAAAAGTGCTAATATTTTAAAATTCGTTTTCATATTCGCAAATAACTAACTAATCAGAGTTTGTCACTCGATGGTAATATATAGAGAACTGATCTTTTCAGTAACTTGTCTTTGATATCAAAATTATATCAAATGAACCATATTTGATTTCTGGCTTTGACAATTTTTAAGACCGAAATTCATTTAGAAATCCCTTTTATTTCGTATGGTCTACTCTCTCAAATCTATAAAATTTGTAGATTTATTCTCAAAATAATACAAATAAATAATGTGACCTATAGAAAATGTCAAAAACTTATGTATATACACCTCCATCTGTAGATACGCTCCTAATATAATCAAATTGTATTTTAGTCTTCTTATTGTGGAAAATGTTGTTGTTTCTTTTTTTGTTTCGCCATGTCTTTAGATAGATATTGAAATTGTTTTAATACAAGATTAACATGTCAGTGCAATTGAAGACGACGATCTAAATTTACATCTTCTTTTAGTAAACGGTTTCTTAGTTTTCTCTTTTTTTTTTTTTGGTGTGAATTCTTTATTTGGAACCTGTCTATACTAGGACAGTTATTATATTTTGCAACTTTTACTGTAAATCTTTATATATACACAACTTATTAAATTGATCTCCACATGCTTAGAGAATTGAGTTTTAAGCACATGCTCTTATTTAATACGAACAATTAAACCAACAAAATGTTTTCTTTGCAAAAAAAAATGTAAGTGTACCATTTTAATTTTGATTTTTATTATCTTTGGATAGAAATACACAACTTTGGTGATTCTAGCTATTAGAAAAAGCAGCTAAAATCTGATCCTTAATCCTATTTTGATCCAAACTAGAAACACTTTTGTTTCCTTAAATTGAATAATATTTAAATTCAAATTCTTTCGTCTTCTATGTGGATTGATATCCTTTTGACAGCTTAGCACAATGAAAATTGATGGTCCCAATTTATTCGATTGCATATAGTATATATGTATAAGCATTTACATATGCACCAACAATCAGAGGCGGATCCAGGAGGGTACGTTCCCTTTTGCCAAATGGATTTGCAGAAGAAAAAATGCCTCAAAGTTTCCTCCCATCAAATCTTCCTCTGGATTCGCCTCTGTCTACAATCATAAAAAATTAGAATCCCCTTTGCGGCAATTTTAGCAATTTTACAGCAACAGTTCAACTTTTATGAATTTTTAACCAAACTGTTCGGGATTTGCAATCATAAATACATACAAACATCTGTATACATATGTATGCATGTATACATGCATAAGTATATGTATATAGTTGTTATTTTGTGTTATTGTACGTCCTTTTTGTCATGGCAACCAAAAAAAGAAAAAAAAAACTTTTCGGACCAATTTAGAAAATCGCTTTTAAAAGGACATTTGAAAATGTTTTCGTTCTTTTCTTGCTCTTTTGTGTTTAATTTTTATGATTTAATTGCCGTCTAATTTAACAAATTGAAAATTGTTCAAAGAGAAAATAAAGTGGAGAAACATAAAACTTTTAGTCTTTATTTTATTTTGTTCATGTGCGTGTGCATGTGTGTCTGTGTGTGTGAGAGTTTTGCCAGTGCTTTTCATGTTGCATGGACTCGCTGGTAGTGCCGAGAAGCCGCATAAATTACAAGCACTAGAGGCATATCAACAGCAACAGCAACAAAAATAACAACGGAAAAATGAAGGTCCGCCCCGAAAAACAAAAACAACAACAACGCAACAAAAGCCGCTTTAGCCGACCATAGTAACAAAACTAACAGTAACAACAATAACATAAACCAAGGGAATGGGTATATAAGTGCGTAGCATAATAGAGAGAGAGAGAGAGAGAGAGAGTCAATCAAAAAGTTGTTATCCCAATGAACTGCTAAGATTGTTATTTACTGAATAGATCAAGAAAAAATATCTTGAACCATCTTGAAAAGCAAATTAAATTATTGCTTTGCCATTGAAGCCAAAATCCATTGATTATAAAATTGATTTCTATACCTCTTTATGCCTATGCCTTCTACAAACTACAAATGCTTTACAAAATAAAACTAATATCTTTTGCTGAACCAAAATAAAATAATGTACTAATTGCTAAAATCAAATACCAACCGAAACTTTTAGAAATTGCTTTTCAAAGAATACAAATGCCAACTCTTTTCACTTGCTTCTCATTTATTTAAAATTAAACTAGGACTCAGAAGTATTTTTAAATAAGTTTGAAAAACATTCAAGTATTAAAAATGTAAAATGCTGCTTTATTTTTCTTTTTTTTTTTTTGGAAATCTAACTTACGCATAGTTAAATATTTTATTTTAACTTTGAATTCGATTTATTTTTAAACAAATTGGAAAAAAGAAAATGCCTCGAATTTATATGTATCTCACATAAGTTCTTCTTCAGTCTCGATGACTTTTTGGTGTACAACTATTACAGAAACCCTCGCAAATGAGTGTAAATGTAACTGTATGGTAAAATACTCGCACAACAAAACACAGCAGAGCACAACACAACATAAAACTGAGTATAAAAAATTAGGCGGCATACAATTAATGGCCCTGTGGGGTTTCATCGCCTGCCATCGCTTTGCAGTTACATTCGTATGGATTTCAGTTAGCTTTGTGTGCATATGTGTGCTTCTGTGTGTTTGCGTGTGTGTGAGTATTGTATATGTATTTGTGTGCGCCTTTTGTTGGGCAAACTAATATTTAGTTTGCTTTTGCCTTTTGCTTTGCCACTTTCTGTTGGTTCTAACTTCACTGGCTCCTGCCTTTTTGGCCTGGCTAATGGAAGGACATCACAATGACAAGATCTAATTCTTACATCAGAGACTGGCTTACTGTTTACCAAAGTGAATTTATGATATACAATATTTGGCTAATATCCATGGTAATTATTCAGAATGACATACAATTTTCTTTATCTAAAATCATAGCATTAAATGGGTAAAATCAATTTGCTACAATTTCTATTGAAATTTCTAGTCGTTAATCGAAACTATTTCTACTTTAATTCACATTCAATCAAAATATTCTATTAGTCTTTCCTATAACCGTCATGGGTATATATATACATAGATTTCTATTGGAATATCAGATCCTCTATATACATAGAAGAACATTTGTCTATAAATTATGGAATGTTTGGAAGTACATAGTTTTATATTTATGCGAAATTTATGTACTGCGTGTAGTGAGTCAAAAACTTAGATACACATCAACTACATATTACAAAGAAGAGAACAAAAGAAAAAAGAAGCAATTTGCAATTGT
This sequence comes from Drosophila insularis, assembly GCA_018903935.1. NCBI lineage: Eukaryota > Metazoa > Arthropoda > Insecta > Diptera > Drosophilidae > Drosophila > Drosophila insularis. The sequence continues at coordinate 2,974,791 of JAEIFP010000517.1, forward strand.
ATTTCGGTCATTTTGCTGTTTGGTGTTGTTGTTGTTGTTGTTGTCGACACCTTTTTTACCACATACATACAGGTAGATTCCCTGATACATTCATATATGTATGTATATATAGACTGATGTCGGGTGTATTAACTGTCGGGCCGATATAACAAAAGAAATTACGCTATAACGGCAAAGTGTTTTATGTTGGCAACACTTCAACCCCGTCGGTGAATGCGAATGGATTTTTGTTTGTCTGTGTATGTAAGTCTGTATGAGTAATTGTATGTGTGTGAGTGGGTGGGTGGGTAAGTCTCTGTCTGCCTGCACTCCTCAACCTGCCGTCAGTCTGTCTTATGTCTGCACTAGGCATGTCCATTTGTCTGCTGAACGGAACTGCCAACAGCCACCTACGCGACGCATGCAAGTCCAAGCATGTATGTGTGTATGTGTGTGTGTACTTGTATTTGTATGAGTGAATGAGTAATTTTTCAAGCTAGCTAAAAAGCCGCATTGTTTTGGCCACTGTTTGTGTTACACCCTCAAAATGTGTCTGTGTAAATTGTACATACATACACACAGCCATATATATAGGTATTTGTGTGTGTGTGTGTGTGTGTGAATGTACATACAAGTCCATTTTTAAGTAATTTTCTGCTGGTTTATTCCTTTTCTTTTTGTCCACTCTTACGCTTGTCGTTGAGGTAACATTCTACTGAAAATGAAATAGTTTTCTCAAAATGTGTTAAACATTGAAATTGCGTGGCAAAAGGAAAATTGTATTTCCCTTACATCTCCTTCTGTCGGTCTGTCTATCTCTCTGTATGTAACAAGTCGAAAGAATAACAAAGAGCTTTTACACAATGCCAAATATATATATTAATGTATTATACATATATAAAACATGGAAGGATTTTAAAAATATTTTCGTAAAGAGTCTGATCAAAAAATCAAGATATTCGGCTCAGAAATTTTGAATTAAACCATTTTGTTAGCATGAGGATTTATCGGAATTGTTCAATCATTTCCAAAACTCATATATAAGGAGCCGAAGAAGTAAACAATTAATAAAATTACTCACATTTCGAGTAGTGTCCAGACTTCCCAGACTCCCACCCCTTTACCAGTCCATGATGTAACCACAATTTTTCTTACCAACATGTAAGTATATAAATTCCCTTTAGTGAAATCCTATTACGATTGCCTCTATAATATTTAATTTCATGGCATAAAGTTAAACGACATTTAAAAGCAAAATATTGAGGCTTTTAAGACGAAATTTTTATAAAAAGTTTGCACATTTATTTTGAGGTACTTGCAATTTTATTTGAAATGAAAAAATCAAAATTATTTGGATTTGATTATTTAATAATTTCGAGCTCTGAATAAACACATCTAAACGAGTTTCCTTAAATAACGAATATCAAATGTATTCGTTTCATTTAATCTGTATTTTTACTTCTTTCGGTTTACTTGACATTCGACAAGAAACTTATTTAAGAGAATATTTTATTGTATTTATATTTCTGTGGTAAATTCTACAAGATCGAAATATCATAGATAATACAAAAATGCTTTATTACAAAAATCAAAATCAATCATTAGAGAAAACTCTTTGCAATATTTAAAGTATATATTTTTGTTTTGTAAATGTATTGAGTACAATTTATGTAGGCCCTTTTTTTCTAAACGCAAAATACAATTTTTTTTTTTTTTTTTTTTTATGTGTATTTTAGCAAAGAATCGATTCACAAATGATCTTAACAAAGCTTTTAACTTAACATAATGTAAAACGCCAAACAGTTATTACTAACAGTGTAAATTTTAATCTTATTTATATATGTACATAAATCTATATTTTTAGTGGTATGTTTATTTAGTTATACAAATCAGCAACTTAGCGTATCATTGTAAGATATTGCCTTCTCTTCAGCCTGTGGATGGTCCTTTGGCTCGCAAGAGGTCTCGCCAGCCGGTTTGCATGTGTGTACAGTCTATCATTGTACCTGCTGGTGTGGCGATTTATTTGGTCAAAATACAATTAAATAAATATATTTTACACATACTTTTTATTAAATTTTTTTGTAGCATACAATTTGGCGCTAGATATTCTTATTGTGAAATTTTTCATTTCAACTAAAATCGAATTGAAAAAAAAAAAAATCTGTGCAAATCAGTTATAAAGACTTATAGAAAAGATTTTGCCAAAGAATCGGCGATTATTTAAGGTAGTTGTTGCTTTAAATCAAGTAAAGGGATAGATGTATACACAATTTGAATTTTACCATTTCTGATTTATTTGTGAATTGCTGTCAATATTTGATTAACAACCTTTCCAGCACACACACACATACACAACAAACATCAACTTTCCGCCAATATACCCCTTTATCATCATTCGCTTCATCTGCTACTTTTCGACATTGGCTGGGCTACTTGCCCTATTTTCAGCGTATTAAGCAAAGTGCCAAATCATGAGATTCAACTTGCGATAGGCTGGCTGATTGGTTGGCTGGATGGTTGGTTGGTTGGTTGACTGGCTGGTTCGCATCGAGTGTTGACAGCCAAGAGACAATCCCAACAACATAATGATGCTGCTAGCTGATGAAGAAAGCAAAAAAAAAACCAACAAAAAAAAAAAAAAAAAAAACAACAAAATAAAACCGCAAGACAAAAACAGAACAGAGCAGAACAACAAAATCAAAACCGCCCTCGATTTGCCTTTGGGTAAATCTTTGTGACAGATTAATAGCGAGGACACTAAGCCCAGAGTCTGGGATACGCAAAAACCGCAATAGCAATCAAATTTATTTATTTATTTTTATGTTTAGCAGTTGGCCACATCGACACACACATACACACACAAACCAAACATACAAGAACATATCAAGTTGTGGGGCTTAGAGGCTTCAAGTAAAATCACTGGAAACGTATAAAGGAAAAAAAGGGTCGAGGTCAGGTCAATGATTAATACGTTCTCGAGATGGCGTGTCCAACTGAAACTAATAGAGTTTGGTTCACAAATAAATCACCTGTCGAAAGCTTGAAAACATTGCCCCATAGCAGTTTCCAAAGAAAGCTCCATCTCTTGGCCACTAATAATTGAAAGACTCTATCTGCCTAACTAAAGACCAAAAACCAAAAACGTAAAAATAAAAAAAAGTAAGAAGAATGGAAATCTAAAAAGGAGACAGGACGCAACAGAATGCCTCTCCATTACACATTTCCTGACCCTGGCTACGGTTAGGCCACATACATATGTACATATGTGTGTGTGTGTGCGTGTGTATGATGTATGTATAATGGAAACCTAAATACATAGAGCATACATACATACATACAAACGGATGTATGTATGTATTTACATACGTATATGTAAGTATATACAGGTTTGACACTACTTTTACACACTCGCAGTATGTATGTATGTATGTACGTGAAGGACTTTTAAAATCGACCACTACGCCTAAGCGTAATAGTGCAAGCAGGACAACAACATTAACAGCGCCCCAAAGGCTCTCTTCTCGTGAACAAATGAAACGTAAAACGAGACAGAGAGAGAGAGAGAGCCGACGAGAGAGAGATAGTGTGGGAGAGAGAGCTAGCTTACTAACTTTACTAACTACTCGCTCGTAGTACTCGCATACTCGTACTCGCAGGCGTAAAACTGTGTGTAAAACTGAAATTCGGGCTCTCTGATGAATGAGATTAACCATTACAACACATCCACACACACACACGCATATATACGCCGATATGCCGGGTCGGAATTCCCTCGAAAATCAACCCTCTTTTCAAGGATCTCATCAACCCCTGACAACCGCCAACGCAACGCAACGAAATGAAACGAAACGAAACGCACTTGCTGCTCCATAGTGATGATGATGATTAAGATGATGATGACGATGAGGATGATGATGATGATGATGCCCTGCACTCGTTACTTTTTACCTTTACTTTTATTTTAGATTTATTCTAACCAAAGGGCGGTTTAGCTTCTGTGTAAAAAATTGCTATTTCATTTTGCTATTTTGAAAGCATTTAAATTTGCAAAAGTAGAACCCTTAGCAAAATATTATTCTATTGTTGCTTTCTTATTTGAAATCTTTTGTCTATAATTTGTACTCACACTGTTATTTTCCATGCACCAAGTTGTCATTCACCTTTTGTCATTTTAATCAATTTGCATGCAGTTTCAGTTTCTGAAATGTTTGGCAACTTGCTCACCCACACACACACAAACACACAATGTTGGACACACACAAAAAAATTCCAATTGATATTTTATATATGTGTATATATATACATATATCTATTTTTTTTCCTTTTTATTTTCACATTGTGGACGACGACGCGTTCTGTAAACGTTACCGTCTCAACGTTTCACTTGCGATTGCGACTTGCACTCGCTGATGGTTAGCTTTAACTAGCTTCAACTAACGGCAACACTTTGGCAAACATTCACATTTTCCATCAAGTTGGCAGGCCGCTCTCTCTCTCTCTCTCTGTTAAATCATCGATTGACGAAGTTGAAGATGAAGCGAGAACGCGCTAGGACTCTGTAACCCCGACAGCTTACCACCCACTCACGCACTTACTACAACCACCAAATACTACAAATTTGTATTTTAAATACATACATAGTTAAAAATCTCAAAAACTCGAAAATCAAAATAAATTAAACACCTTAGTATTGCATGTATATATGTATATGTATGTAGCTAGTAGATTTTGCACATTTTTAGATTAAACAAATAACAAAAAAAAAAAGAGAGACAGAGTTGCCGCTTGCCTTGGGACTGCTAAAGCCGGTGTAATAACTACGGGTGATGGTGGTGGCAAATCACAAAACTAGCAAACAAAACAACCCCTATGTTACTCTCTATTTCTCTCTCTGTCTCCCTCTGTCTGTAAGCAGGACCAAAGATTCTGTGTTGCCAGAGTTTAGTGTAATCAAAAATTTGGCGCCCTGCATTATTCACAGAGAAAATTCAAGCTACAGTTTTTACTCTGTTTTTTCGTTTTATTTTTTTGTGCCCCTCATCTTTAAGTTAGGGTGGCTGTTTGCGTGGTATTTCGAGCTTATCAGATGGGCAAATGTAACATGAAACTTGCTTTGTGACGTTTGTCACTTGAAATCGATTTCATCATCCAGTTCTAAACGCCAAGATGGCTCTGTAATTTGTCGCAGCGTCACCTTTATTGCACTGCCACTGACATCGGACAACTTAATTAGACACATAAAAGAGGAAGGCAAAGACGAAGGCGAAGGATGTTGTTAACTTTAAAGGCAGCCCACGCACTGATTCATCCTTCTTCATCTTTTCATCTTCATTCTAGCTATTCTTGGAAGCGCACTCAAGCTAAAGCGCCTTCAGAAACATGCGTTTATCTTGTAATTAAATTTAAATGGCACAACTTACGTTTCATACTCTAGCATACAGAGAGGGTATGCATATTATTGCTAATGGCCACTCTTACTTGAAACTAACAACATTGCCTCACTTCTTATGTCTCAACAGACATTTAAGAGTATTTGTAGTGCATTGTGATAAACTTTTAATGTCGTAAATGTCCTTTTATGCATTTCTTTTTCCCTTTTTTTTTTCTTTTTGCTTTGCTTTTACTTTACAGCAAAAGTGTTTCCGCCAGAGATACAGAGATTATTGATGAGAATGGGAACAGAGTCATAACGTTATATATAATTCATATGTATATACCTATATAATTATATCAAATGTATCGATTAATCAGTAAAGACTTACTAAATTAAATTTAATTCATATACGCCACTTATTAGTTAACATTTGCTATCCCGTTTACCACCATTTAGGCCGCACAATTTTCTTCTCTTTTTTTTTAGCTAACCAAAGCATTTCAGATTATTTACATTTAAATATTGCACTCTACGCTACGTTTATTGGCGCAGATCTGAAGATCAATGTCGAACCAATTGCCAGAGGTACAATAATGCGTTATCGGCTGCTCATTGCGGCATATAAAGTACTTGTTGCACATCTTTGAGTCACGGATGCTGATACCATCCTCTTTGCCACTGCAGTCGGGTAGATCGTATCCAGATTGTAGAGAACTCGCCTCTATTGAATTTTTAATGGAGCAATTCACTAGACCGGGTATATTGCAATAGCCCTCGATTATGTCGAAATAAAGGCCATGAGGACATTGTCGTACTATGGACACACCACTGGCGCATATATAAATTTTACTACACGATTGATTGTCCCTGACATGGGCACCGTTTGGCAAATCACCACAATCTGGTAATATCGACTTTGCGTTGCCATTCGAGCAATCAACTAGACTAGGGTGATTGCAAACGTTTTGCTTTAGATCGAAGTGCAGGTAATCTGGACAATGTTGAGGAACGGCTTTTCCATTGCTGCATACGTAAAATTTGCTACATAACTGAGGATCTCGTAGGAAAACTCCGTTTTCTAAGTGCGTACAATCGGTACCTGGAAAAATGTTTGAGAATAGTTTTGAAATTGTTGCAGAAGGTTTCATTTGTTCAGAGACAATACCTTCTTGAGATGACGATTCAATCTCCTCAGCAATCAGCAAAGACGACAGTGATTTAACAGGAGATGGTTCTTTAGGAGGATATCCTGGGGCTACCGATCCTTTCTTAATCTTCAAATGACTTGCATCTTTATCTGCCTTTTTGTTGCCATTCGAACAATCAACTAAACTGGGGTAATTGCAAACATCCTTCTTTATATCAAAAAAGAGTCCGATTGGACAGTGTTGAGGAATGGCTTTTCCATTGTTGCAAACATAATATTTCCCACACAACTGAGGATCTCGAAGGAAGACCCCGTTTTGTGAGAGTGTACAGTCGATACCTAGAAAATTGATTTAGAAGAGTTTCATAATTGTTGCGTAATACTTACTTGATGGTTCTTCGGAGAGCGGTTCTTCTGGAGGTGGAGTAGTCTTTCTTTCGGGAGATGGTTCTTTTGGAGGTGGGGTTGATGGCTTTTCAGGAGAAGGGGTAGGTTTTCCTTCGGGAGATGGTTCTTTTGGAGGTGGTGTTGGTTTGCCCCCCGGAGATGGTTCTTTTGAAGGTGGTGATGATGGCTGTTCAGGAGAAGGGGTAGGTTTTCCTTCCGGAGATGGTTCTTTAGAAGGTTCTTCGGGAGCAGGGGTAGGTTTTCCTTCGGGAGATGGTTCTTTTGGAGGTGGTGTTGGTTTGCCCCCCGGAGATGGTTCTTTTGAAGGTGGTGATGATGGCTGTTCAGGAGAAGGGGTAGGTTTTCCTTCAGAAGATGGTTCTTTAGAAGGTTCTTCGGGAGCAGGGGTAGGTTTTCCTTCGGGAGATGGTTCTTTTGGAGGTGGTGTTGGTTTGCCCCCCGGAGATGGTTCTTTTGAAGGTGGTGATGATGGCTGTTCAGGAGAAGGGGTAGGTTTTCCTTCCGGAGATGGTTCTTTAGAAGGTTCTTCGGGAGCAGGGGTAGGTTTTCCTTCGGGAGATGGTTCTTTTGGAGGTGGTGTTGGTTTGCCCCCCGGAGATGGTTCTTTTGAAGGTGGTGATGATGGCTGTTCAGGAGAAGGGGTAGGTTTTCCTTCAGGAGATGGTTCTTTAGAAGGTTCTTCGGGTGCAGGGGTAGGTTTTCCTTCGGGAGATGGTTCTTTTGGAGGTGGGGATGGTGATTCTTCGGGAAGCGAGGTAGATGGTTTTTCGGGAGGGGGAGAAGTGTAGGATGGTTCTTCAGGACTTGAAATGGATTCCTCTGTGGAAGAATTATCTAAAGAAGGGGCAGAAGATGAAGCTGGTTCCTCAGAAATCGGATAATCTCCATCTGTAGGATAAGTTTCTGATGGAGAAGCCGACGACGACTCAGATTCCTCAGGTATATGAGTTTCGCTGGATGATTCTTCGTTTGGTTCGGTCACTGGATCAGATCTAGAAATATCTAGAGAGGAAATATCATGACCGAGTTCCGGCACATCCTTAGAAGACTCTTCGAAGGTTAAAATGTTTTTTTTGTTCAAAATATTTTCGAAGGATTCATTAAAATTGGCAAAAATATCCTGTGATAGTTGAATGAAAGGGTTTTCAGGTAAAGGTTCCTCGGAGCTTGGCTCCTGCGAAGGTTCAGTCACATCTGAGGACGATGGTTCCTCTGAACTTGAGATGTTTTCCTCAGTCGAAGTATCCTGAGATGGCTCTTCTGAGCTTGAAATATTACCTTCCGAAGAAGAATCCTGGATGTGTTCATCAGAGTTCTCGAAAACATCCTGTGATAGTTGAATGAAAGGGTTTTCAGGTAAAGGTTCCTCGGAGCTTGGTTCCTGCGAAGGTTCAGTCACATCTGAGGACGATGGTTCCTCTGAACTTGAGATGTTTTCCTCAGTCGAAGTATCCTGAGATGGCTCTTCTGAGCTTGAAATATTACCTTCCGAAGAAGAATCCTGGATGTGTTCATCAGAGTTCTCGAAAATATCCTGTGATAGTTGAATGAAAGGGTTTTCAGGTAAAGGTTCCTCGGAGCTTGGTTCCTGCGAAGCTTCAGTCACATCTGAGGACGATGTTTCCTCTGAACTTGAGATGTTTTCCTCAGTCGAAGTATCCTGAGATGGTTCTTCTGAGCTTGAAATATTACCTTCTGAAGAAGAATCCTGGATGTGTTCATCAGAGTTCTCGAAAATATCCTGTGATAGTTGAATAAAAGGGTTTTCAGGTAAAGGTTCCTCGGACCTTGGTTCGTCTGAAGATATGACATTTTCCGTTGTTGTATCTTGAATCGAATCAGTCACAGTCGAAACCGATGGCTCTTCTGAACTGGATCCATCACCACTGGCGGAGTAATCAAGATCATCGGATGTGGTATCCACTGATGGGGTTGACCCTAGTTCTTCAGAAGCTTCCGTGGAATCATCATTTAATGATTCCGATTCTAAAAGCAAACACAAAATTTAGAAATTGCTTTCGTTGCCCTGAAGTTTTCTATCCCCTGACGACTTACCATTCTCCGAAAGTTCTGAATTTAATAGCAATGAACTTTGAGATATTATTTTTACAGGTGAGTTTTCTGGTTTTTTTACTTCAGTTGATTGTGACGATGGCCAAAAAAAACCAAAGATATTAAAGAATATCGGTTTTTCTGGGGTACGTAAAATTTCTTCTGGTTCTTTCGCAGACGTATCCTTGGAGCTCGATTGTTGTTCATCTATGCATGCTTGTAGCTGCTCACTAAACCGAAAACCAGCATTGCAGTTCTGGTCCAGTTGCAGTCCCATAAATCCCAAACATAAGAAATATGATTCTGCTTTCTCTGGATTCGTAATTTTATAGCCAAACGATTGTCCTTCACAGGTATTCAAAGCAAGTGCCTGTGGAGTGATCAACAGACCAATCCACAGAATATTAACTAAGCAAACAATTAATTCGAAATATCAAATGAAATGGACGTATTTTAAAAATATTGTTTATACGATTTTACTTACCCAGTTGCATTTTAAGGGCTCATTCGGTTAAATGGTTTATGTGAAATTGCAACCGCTCTTTATATATACCCTTTTGTGGTCGCAATCAATTAACTGAAAGCCCTTCTTTGTCATGGCCTAAGTAAATAACTTAAGTGGAGAAGCATGGTAAAAAAAAAGTTGGCACTACAGTAAAGTTATTTTAAACAAATTGTATTGGCCTAAAAATGTGAAAAATCAGGGGAATTTGTCATTATTTAAGATAAAGGAAATGGTATACTTCATGTTCTACATGAGCATCTGATGTTTGCATTTTAACGTTGAAGATAAGTTTACAGTGAGGTGCATCGATAATACAAGGAATATATCTAATATAAGTTGGTACGTATGTATATATAATTTATATGTTACTCTAGTTGAGATAGAAGAAGGTAGAAAAAACTTTGCCTAATATTTACCAATAATTTTTTTTAAAGGAAAGAAAAGAAAGTCATTTAGTCACAGATTGTTCAAATCATCTAAAATGGACACAGTACAATCGAATCTTCTATTCAAGGGTATAATGGTAGCATTACTATTATTCATTCAATAAGTTTGAACAAAAACAGACACCAATTTAGATTAATTTGGTGATTTTAAAGCATATGCAAAAATAAATTAAATCAATTCTTTTTATATAAAAATAAAATATAAGTCAATCGTTTTCATTGGAGTCATTATAAATAATTATATACATTTAGCAACGATATTTAGATTCTATGAAATCTAAGGCATACAATTTAGCCATATTTGTATGCGTTGTTTAGGTCTTTCAACTTAACAGAGATTTACGGTAATACTTGATTTTAAAGTGTTATTTTTGTTGAACTATGAAAGAAAGCCAATTAAATTCTTCGTCGAATGATATATTATTCATAAAAATCGGATAAAAAATAGATAAACTTCTTTGCCACAATCAAGTATTATTCGGCAAAACAACCCAACTAACTCCCTCTCTTTCCTTCACATGCAGGTAAAAATGGACTATAGCGATGGCTAGTATTACTAACTCTTTTTGTGAAGAAGGTTTATATTATTGTTTTGCAAAATGTCTTGCCTAAAGTCAAGCCAAGAAAACAAATACATTTAACTTGCAAATCACTTTTGTATTACATCTTCTCACCTTTTATAGCTTACTCTTTTTGTGTATTTCTTATAAAAGTAAAAACGTTATTAATTTAATTTATAAATAGTTTAGGTTTGTTCGTTGATTTAGGAAATGATTTCTTACATTATTATAATAATTATTCGAATTTTTTTAGTTTATCTGGCATATGCTGCGTATACGTAATTTTTCTGACAAGAGATTAACCATTTGAAAATACAAAAAAAAAAACAGTTTCATACAAATAAATGTATTTTATAACAAATGAAATGAATTATGGTATACATATATAGACAGAATAATGTAACGAATGAATGAAAAACAGAAGAGATTGAGAAAAACTTTGAAATCAATTATGGATATTTAAGTAAAGATTTTCAGAAATGTCTTCTATTTAAAAAGTGTTCTAAAAAATCTCTTAATCTGTCGTAATCTTGCCTTTCGTTTTGACAACAATTGTTAGTAACTTATCATAATTCACCTTGCCGATGACGACAATGCCGTGTCTTGATAATGTAATTATCTAATAAACACATATTCACCGTTACTTTTCGATATGTAGCCAAACCCCGAAATGCGCCACCCGCCCCCGTAAGAGACCCCTTTGTCTATCATCTTGCTTGTTGGACAACTGCCTGGTCCGATTAGTTGTTCTAGATAAGGTGCTGTCGCACTACTTATCGTATTCTTGCAATGATTACTCAAAAACCCGGGGCGCACTTGCTCCACGTTGTTGTTGTTGTTGCAGCAGCAATTGTTACTCTCTCCCTCTATGTGTATGTGTATGTGTGTGTGTGTGTGTGTGGGTGTGTGTTGCTTCTCTATTTTTAGTGAGCCACAAGAGCTTTTGTTTTTACCCTATATGGGTATGAAGGTGGGGGGACAGGCCGGGAGTGCCTGGTGTGCCGGGTTCTTGCCTAGACAGATCGGACCTCCATCATATGTAGGCATTTTAGTTCGTACTCTTATCGTAACTTGTGTGGCTTCGAATGTACCTAGTTGAGGAAAAATTCAATGTTGGATTTTGTTACCTCTGGTATTCGAGCCAATAAGTTCGGCCACGAATTCGCATTTTATCTTTTGAATTTTTTTTATTATTATTATTATTTTTTTTTTTTTATGTTTTTTTATTATTATTTTTGAATTTTTATTTGCAACAACTGCAGAGGTCATCAGTAAACATTTCATCATTGGCTTTAGTTCACTGATAGCAGTCCAAAAAATACGAAAAAAACCACAAAAATTTTTGATAGTCATTAAAAGGTATGACTAGGCAAAGGGGAGGGACTAAAAAATAATTTGACCTAATTAACATTGATTTGTGAAAGGAATTTTCTAGAATTTTCATTATACATACACATATACCTACATATACATATATCTCCTTGTATTTCATTTGAAATTGTAATGACATTTTAACATTTCGAAGGTAAAAAATGTATTAAGTAGGGGGAAGAGAAAACTCTATCTCTTTCTATCTCTCTCATTCATTTACATAATTCAAGATCATTAAAAAGAATTTCTATTTCAATTGCCAGTCTCGATTTGAACCCACAATTCTAGTTCTATAGTCTGCCTATTCAAGAGTTTTACCCACTGGGCTAAAGGCAGAAAGATAAGGCATAATATAAGATATCTATTTCAATGTTCCATTGTATTTTCTGCTAACAAAAAAAAAAAAAAAAAAAATTCTTTTGGCCTGAAACTGAAAATAACATTTGGCCAAGTCGACAGTAAAATACTCTCCGGTAAATTTCAAATTAAACGCCAGAAAATTCGAATATAAAGTAATTTGCCAATTGCAAGTATTTTCAATGCATTGCCAAAAAAAAAAATGCACAAAAATTGGCAAGTCTGACAAAAACTTGCATTAATTTGCATATTGTGAAAAATGTGGCAATGGATTAGAGTGGTCTCGAAACTACACCTCTTAGTGTTATGTTCGAGGAGCCTGGCCAAATTGCACATTCGCACATTCGTTCTGAAGGCAAATTGCATTTTTGTTTTTTGTTCTGTTTTTGGCTCAACTGCCCCAAGCACTTGCTCATCCGTTAGCTAACGAGACCATTCCAAACACGATAACGATCACTATAATTGCACATATCAAGCTTGACAAAGCCGTCTGCGTCAAGTGCGATCAACGCCCTCAAAAATTTTTGGAGGCGTAACTGCATTGCAATGTGACTAATCAGTTGGCTTATCTTTTCATTGCACTAAAAGCTCCATTGAACTAATGAGCCAGATGAGTTGGGATACACGTTGTATTTGATTGATATGGTAAGCAAACTTTATTAAATTATTCCAGAATTATCAAATTACTTGGACAGCTCATCCTCACGCTGCAAACGATTGCCATAAGTGCGTGCCACCAGATCCCAAACATCCATGAAACGATCCATACACTGGGAAATGCAACGTTGCTCTGATGCATTTAGCGAAGTGCCCGGTCGGGCGATGCATGCCTTAAAGCACTTTCCCGTCATATTGGAGAGCTGACCCTGGGCATTAGCCAAAGCCGTTTGTTCCTTCATTTGATTCATAATCTCTTCATTGCTTATGTCAGCCATCCTACACGCAAAAACCTTAGAAAACTTGAAAAACCACCAAACTTTTTTTTAATAAAAACTCACCCGAAATAGAAATTAATTTTTATATATGTAAACGTACGCTCTTGCTAGTCAGTTATGAAGTTAACTTAACAAATGTGTTAACATAAAGTTCAATGGCCATCTACGATGAGTAAAATATTTATTTTCACACAAAAACTTTAACGGCCTACTTTCTACAGAAATCTAGATTCAAAAGTCACATCTCTTAGGGCCAATACAAATATAAAAAATGTATATCTGAAAATATGGAAAATGCCACGGAATAGTGCCTCCTTATGAGTCCTACAAATAATAGAGTATTTGTCCAAACAAAATATGTCATTGGAAGGATAGTTTCATCCTGCGGGTTTTTTTCTCAGAAGAAAAAACGACACCTCCTTTTAAAAAAATATATCACATAATCTTAAACATTTTCACAAGAATTCTCTGTCAAAATTTTTAATAACGATAATTATATTTCCCTTTTCTGGAATTCTTTTTTGCTTGCTGGACTCTTGATATTAATTTCCAATGGTCTTCTTGGCCCGTTTGATAACAGTTGGGCATTTTAAAACTGAAACATTGTATGGCCCAAAAGCAGGAATCGAAGATGGCTGACACCCTTTCGCATTATGTCTGTAAGTATGTATATGTATATGTGTCTTTCTTGCATTTAAAAAAATTGCTTTTCTGCTTCTAAAAATTATGACAAAAAAAAGATATAAGCGGTGTGGATGTCAGGTTAAAAAGGGAGCGGAAAATGATGGAAATTGGTGACACCATTTTGATTTCATAATTCAAAAGCACATAAAAAACAAAAAAGGGAACTTGGCCCATATCTAATAGCTTTTGCCATCTGTTATCAAAGCTCCAAGATCCTGAGATAAACTCACAAAAATTTGGTATGTTTAATCTTACTTCTCCTACTTTTTTTTGGCCCCAGTTAACTGGAAAAATTATGTTAATCGAATGAAATAACCAAAAGGGCAAAAGGTATTCATGTGCTTTTAAAAGAGAGAGATGGAGAGAGATAGTTTATGTGTTTGCAAAAATAATAATTTGGAAGTGGTAAATATATAAACATATATGTATATCTTTACATTTAAATATATTTAAACCTTTTACTAATTAACCACCTACAGCCGGGATCGAAGTCAATAGAAATCAAGTTTTATCGTGGATAATGCAAATGATTGTGGGTTAACGAATAAAAAACACGACCAGAGAAGGTCTTATAGCCATGTCTATCTATCCCTTTGTTTGGCTTAGTGCAGGAATTTTAAGTACATCTCTTATTTTGCCAAATTATATAGCTTCGATAGAAAAAATTGTTAAAAAATAGAGTTTTAGATCAATAATTGTAATAAAGTTTCGCATTTCTTATTTTTAATACCAGTGACAAATTTGATCAAGATCTGGCTAATATATTCGGAAAAATTATGCCAAAAATTTTAGAAAATTAAAAAATGCTCATAATAAACTATAATTAGTCGAAATTTAATCAACATCAGACTATAGACAAATAAAATTTAAAATAAAAAAATGTTAGACCAAGACGTCCCTGCATTGTTCCAATTTAAGAATATTTTAAATTCAAGCCAAATAAATAAATTACATCGAGTCACCGATATTGTTAAAGAATTTACGAATATTGTTTACGAATTTCAAAGTCATTAAACCCGAATGAACTTAAAAAATTCCAATCCAGAAATTGATTTATCGGAATTACCATGATATAACTTCGCCTTGTAAATGTTTTGCATGTTTTCTATTAGTTTCAAATATTATAGTCAAAAAAAAGCTCTGATAAAATCAAAATTTATGTAGATTACATATAGATTAATCACACTGGAATCTAAATGATATACTTTGATTGACTCATATGAGATGTTGTATTACTTTTGCAACACTTTTTATTTGTTAGAAAAAGAATTGGATAGGTACCCAAAATATTGTTATTAGACATTGTAATTTTTTTTGTAAAACATTTGTTTTTTTTAATTAATCTTAGATTAACATGCACACACTTACACACATGCACATACATACATACATTTATAAGACATATACATATATATATATATTCAATATTCATTGATATAAAAATAGAATCTTGTTCATAGCAATATTTCATTTGAATTCTTAAATCTAAAGTACATTTTGTAATTTGTAAAGACACTTTTCGTTTTAGTTTTTTTTTTTTCATTTTTCTTTAGTATTTTTGTTCTCATTGATAGTTATTATTATTTGATTTGTATAGGTAGAGAGTTGAGTGTAAGAGTCGGTTGAAAGTTGAGTATTTCAATGAATACCAAAATAAATTATGGTTTTCCAATATGTATACATTCATGTACATATATGTATAAGCAGTTTATATATTCATACTTTCAATGTGCGTTCTGTATGTTGCTTGATTGATCTACATATATAAACTATATTTGTATATATGTATGTTCTGTTACGACAAATCAGTGTTTTTTATTTTTTGGTTTTTTGTTTATTAGTTTTCATTAAAAACGAATTCAAGCACTTTGACCCCAGCTAATAATTTCATTTATAATTCAATGAGATAACACATACATAATTCACAACATTTAAATCCCTAAAATAAATGAGAAAAAAAAACGTTTGTATAATTTCTAGATGTAAGTAGAATCACTTTTACATTAACATAAACATATAATATAAATAATATCAAGCACAAAATGCTTGTAAATTGCAACCTATTGTTTTTTGATCGAAATCTGAAACATATTATACTCACATACATATGTATGTATGTATTTAGTACTCATATTGAATTGGTTTTTAAATATTTATTGTTGTATTCATTTGAAATATGTATGTGTGTGTGTGTAGAGAGAAAATATAACTTTGGGAATGCACTCGAGAACACCTTTTTGAAGGATCTTCACATTGTTATAATACTGTATTAAACTGAGTACGAAATATCGTTAAACGAAGAGTAGAAGACATATATTTCTTTGATAGATGTGCAAAAGACACTAAAATGTTTTGTTTTTTTTTTTCAATAATTAATATTTATGGTTTATTCAAAAGCCAATAATTGTTATTATTGCATATATAATTTCGAGTAAAAAGACTCCTCTGAAACGCATTCAAAATTTTGTGCGCCAAAACAGAAAAAAAAGAAATAATAATAATAATAATAATAATAATATTGCATATGAATGAAACGACGAAATGTATATAGTATTTACAATATGAATAGCTACAATAATTTTCTACCAGGTGCGCAGGGGGTGCTTAGGATTTAGGAAGGGTGTCAATTAAATTTGAAGTATACATAGATGTAAGTAATAAATATCATACGCATATACATATATATATATATTTATATATACATACGTATAAGCTTTATGTATATATATATACATACAGATAGGCATATGTGGAATGTACAATCACTTTAAAATAAGTAAGTATTATTGCGTTGAGACGACAACAGGCACAAAGATATTATAATAAGTTTTTGTTTCTTTTTTGTTTTGGGAATAGGAAGATGTTATTTTATATTCCCTCAGCTGGACCTAGGCCACATTGTTAGTTTTAGTTTCTGGCCACCGATCCCAGACGATGCCAGTCGCAAAGCTCCTGACGCAAATCATGTTTCGATAAATCCAACTCAAAGCCTCCAAGAAGTTCATTCTCTTGCAGCGTATCATGCGACCAGACGGTCACCTGTAGACGCCGCTCCTGAATAATGTTCAATGGCATGCGATATTCCAGCTAAATGAAAAGAAAGAATACATTAATTTCTAAGAGTTTCATTAGATCGATAACGCTTACCGTTTCCATAAAACTGGGCACACAAGTTTTGCGCACAACTTTGGTCTTGCGTTTGGTTTCTTTTTTGGGATCCGGTTTCAGGTAGCACTTGACATAGGTGTTTGGCTCCTGACCACCCTGTAACATGGGCAGCCCTTTGGCGTGGTGTATCTGAATGAAGTCGAAATGTTATACAAATAATATTTAATATATTTTTAGTTTTACTCACCATCACAGTAAGTACGCCGCGTTGATATTGCAGCGATAAACGTATTTGGCCAATTTCATTGGGATTGTCGCGAGATGGTTGACGTTTAACCTCTGCCAAAGAAATGCATACAATTATTTTTATATTTAATTTGAGTGGGTTTTTTTGTAGCTTACCCTTAATCTTTGGCATTTCCAATTTGGCCTCCTGCTGATCTCGCAACAGTGGGTGGAAGAATGTATAGACTAAATCGGAATGGGCTATCTCTTCGGATGCATCGAAAAGTGATTTTAGGAAACGTTGTATAAGAGGTAGACGTTTTTCGGCCACTGACTTGATATTTGAACGACCCACATGGACACCAGCTGGAAGGCTGTAATACAAAAATAAAGAATCAAGCAAATAAAACAACAAATTGGTAGCTAGAAATCTTTGATTTGATACACTTTATAGACAAAATTGTGTTTATACAAATGTTTTTAAAGCAATAAAGTAAATACGATTTGAAAAATAAAAATTTAAAGCCCATTGTCTTTCAGGATCATCTAACAATAAGAAGTCTGCTAATGTTTGTTTACAATTTACATCTGGAATTGACTTTATAGTAAATCGATTTATTTGATTAATCATCCATTTCTCAATCAAATCAATAACCAATACCCTTGGCTATACTAAAAGATATGTATTTTGGATAAATGTTATGGTAAAGATTACTTATATGCAAAAAATATGTAATTATATCTACATTTATACAATATTTGTGTTTTTGTATGTACGTGATTCCGATTCTGATTCGTTTATAGCGATTGCTTATCAGTTGACCGCGAATCGTCGTCGTCTAGTACAAGCCCATGGGTATACAACGTTAATAGCTGATAATTTGCCTGACTGAAAACAGAGTGATTTCATTGTTGTAGAGGCTTGCAGAGTTTTAAGAGCACACTGAGCTTGAAAGAAGAGCACAAGAATTGAGCTTGCGTATGATGTCAATGTGAGAACGGGTGGGGCGGTGGGGGCCTACTACCGCTCACGATATCGGGCCCGATAAGCGACAGCGTGTTGTCGTTAGCTCTCAATCAGTTAACGAACGAGCTGGCGTACGGTCGAGCCAACTAGCTAGCCAGAGCCAGCCAGCCAAGTCGTTCGATCAACCAGCGACGACGTGGTGAAGTTTTTTTTTTTGCTTTTTGTTATTGTTTTTTTTTTTTTTTTTGTGTTTTGTGATTTTTATTTTCTCTTTTTTTTTGGAAACAGAAAAAAAAAAAGATAATAAAATCAACTGTAAAAATTGCAAAATGCCAGCCAAAGTGATTTAGTTTTTAGAGATATCAAAAAAAAATCCCAAACAAGCAGCAAGACATGGCTCAATTGAGGAATGTGGGACAAGGTAAATTTTGCAAACCCCCAACTCTGGCCAGCACTAGCCACCCCTTTGTAAATGTTATCAGAGCTCTATAAACAAGGATTACCCCCCTCGTTTGCCAGGTCAACAACATGCTGCCATCATTGGTCCCATAAGCGCCTCAATTATGTTATTAATGGGCTTGATTTTTGCATTATTTGGCATTAAAATTTGGGGTTTCCGGCGTCGTTTGACATTCGATAGAGGATCTACAGGCCAACAGCAGCAGCAGCAGCAACACCAACAACGGCAGGCAGCGCCACGTTATGCCACTTATGAATCGCAGGTGAACAAAACATTATTTTCTTTTTATATCATTGGCTGGGGCGGGAAAATGGAACGGACAAAAAACAAAAAAAAAACTGCGAATATTGTTGCAATTAATAAAAGTTAATATGATACTCCAATACCGAGAACCACAACTGGGAACTGATAAGGCAATACAAATAGCACCACCAAACCGACTGAGAGAAGGAGAGAGAGAGGGAGAGTGTGTATGTGTGTGAGAGAGAGAAAGTTTGCCGAATCTGGAATTGAGACGCGCGCGTGAGTAATTTGAATTGTAAATGAGATAAGGAGCAAACATGCAAAACAAAAAACAAATTACTAACAACATTTAAATTGAAGTTAGATCAATTGAAAATTTCTAAAAGGACAAAATTTCTCATCAGTTTAAACAAATATTACCATGATCTCATTTGTATCATTTGTTTCTCTCACCTATAATGGCTCATCACTAATTAAGTAAGTCCATGCCATGTGTGACTGTCTGCGGTCAGGTGTTTGCCCATTCGACACCTTTGCAATTCACATTTGTGAAGCATTCAAGCGTCTTAAACAGCTGAGTCTACAGCTGTGTGAAGCGAAATACACATACATACATACATATATGTAATGCTCTTATTAAAACATTGAGAAAATAAATATATACATACATGTATGTACTTTTATTTTGTTGCAGATAAATGGCACAGATAATGCAGTCCATGGTGTATTTCGACAACGAAATATTGAGGAATTTGAAAGCACACGGCCAACATCAGCGGCAGGTAACAAACTGTAAAACCTTTGATCAAATCAATTCGTTATATTGGTCAATTGGAACGAAGCGTATATATTTCTTTGCAAAATCATCAACTAGAAAACACACAAAGGCAAATGTATTTGAAATCAATAGTTACTTAAATTTTTAAGAGATTTGGAATTGTACTTAGAGGAATCAAATATATTTCTCATCAGCATAAACAGACAAGTTCTATTACAAAAGAGTCGAATAGAAATTATTTAAGCAGTATTTTAAAATACTTTTCAAAGTTCAATACAACTAATCAGATGATTCATATCTACTAGTTAATTAAATTTCATAAAAATCAACAAAATCCATGTAAAAATGAATAGGCTAAAATGGGCCAACAGGTGTGTCAAAATGTTTTTGTTTAGAAAAGATTGAGCGAGATCGTATGCACTTGTTGTTGCTCGAAATTTAAGGTAATTGTTCTAAATAAACTTCCAACTTCTACCATTTAAGGTAACCGTTTTATTACTGGCAGTGTGCCAAATTTACGTCTACATGGAATATCTTCGCCGGATGAGTCTACAATTGGAAGCGGACTTAGCACAGTTGTCTATAGACCAGAAGCTCCACAAGCTTCCCATCGCCGAAGACGCAGGGAAGTGAACAGCGCCAACTATGAGTTTCATGAAGTGCCACCACCACCCACACGACAACCACCAGCACCGCCAATTTTAGAAGTCACTGCAGCAATAATGGAAACAGCACCTGCCCCTGTTGCAGCAGTTCAACAAACTGCGGAACCTGCCCTCGAACTGGGCATACCGAATTTCGATCATTTTGCTGAAAAATATGAATTGATCAGTGCCCAAGCCTCGTCATCATCATTATCAACATCTCCAACAAAACAAAATCAATCGGGGAACAAGGATAGTGGAAGGTATGTGAAATTCGATGCAGTCGATGATGTACCCGAACTATTGACACCCGACGATGATCAGGTGGGAGCAGCTATAGCAGTAACAGCTGTCGTTCATCATCAACAGAAGCCAGAGGAGCCAGCGGTGAATTCCGCAGTGGAATCGGAAACAACGCAAAGCAGTCAAGAGCAAGACAGGGCATTTGTAATGGAGGTTATTGCTGGAACTCCATCGCCGGGACTGGAAACGCCAACGGAAAGTAATTTATTCACCGATTTGGAATTACCAACCACAGATGACAGTGTGTTTCAGCGCATCCGTTCGACATTTGAGCTGAATGAGGCGGATATACTTGATGTTGATCAATTGCAATTACCGGCTGCGAGTAGTCCTCCTGGTTTTGGCAAAAGTATTGAAGAGGATTGGGAGAACTTTGAAAATCTAGATGAAGTGATAGCTCCGGCTGGAACTAATGAGTCAGTGCCAGAACCCAACTGGGCAGAGCATCCAAATCTCGAGAATGTTGAAGTCGAACAGGTGGAAGACCTATTTCATGAAATAGAACTAATAGAGCCAGTGGAGAAGCCTCAACCGCCACCCTATGAGGCCGGAATGCCTCCTTTTCTACCCGATTACGAGTTCCTAATGCACTTGGAAAGCGGCAAAGCCAATAAGGATAGTTTGCCCAATTACTCTGATGTGGTAGGCAAGCAAGAAGTAACTAATATAGATGATCTGTATGCCGAACTAGAAGTTACGAACGGTGAGACACACACCTTTGACGAACTCTGCCAGGAGTTGGAAATAGTTCCCGCATTAGTTCCACCGGAGCCAGCTAAAAGGGCGCCACCGCAACCTGCACCACGTATCTCAAGGCCACCAGTCACCCTTAATGTGCGTGGTGGTAATGCCCCGCCGTTGCTTTGCTATCAGCCGGATGAGTTGCCCGGCTCTAGTTCAGGTGAAGACGAGGCGGCAATGGCTTTAGCTCCTCCTGTCGTTGCACCACAACCTGCCAAACGGAAAGTTCGTTTCGATACTGAAAACTTACAATATTATCAATCGGCTGAAATGCCAAGTTCAAGTGAATCCGAAGATATGGAATTATCGTCGAGCATGCCGAAACTTTTTGGTAGCCAAGTATCCAAATCACAAACGGACAGCGACGACAATGACGAGGATTACAATGATGATGATGATGATGATGATGATGATGATGATGACGATGATGATGACTCCTTTGTAAGGGCCATAAGCGAACATCGTTCCATGACACAGGCATTGCGTCTTCCAGGGATTACATTGCCAGTTAGAAATGACACAGAGGCTTAGGACTTTTTTTCAAATGTAATTATTAATAATGTTATGTAAATAATTTTGCCTTAGCGAATACAGTATTTTAATTGTTTTAATTAATACCAATTGAAAACGGTATTATCCTGAATATTGCCATACAGTTAAAGTTGTATTACATGTAAAATAACAGCAAAAAAAAAAAAGAAAAAAAAGAATGAAACAAAATAACAATCAAATGTCGAAATAGAAAGAAAACAAAACGGAAACAGATAAAACTGAAAAGTTTTACGATCAGATTAAATTACTATAACTATACCAATAGTCAAATAAATGTGTCTGATTAGAATCAGATAAGATTACATCCAAAGATTTGCTTTTTAACGTTCGAATCGATTAAATTCTCCTATGCCATGGAGAAATTCTAAAAGATTGCATTTTTAAAACAAATTTTAAGTGAATGTTTGTGCAGATAGTTAGTTTATAACTTTGAGAAAAAAGTTTACTCTATAAAGTATATATATACACATATATCTATATCTATATATATCTTTATCAGCATGAAAAGCCGAGTCTATAATCTAAAATCCATCTTTTTCATAAATCTCATCAATTTTCGAGCTATTAATACCATACTCAAATCTATGGGTATTCAAATTAAGAAGGGCGAAAGCCGAAGGAAAGGAAAGGGTCTAGCCAAAGAGAAAGGGACAGAGTCATTGTAAGTCTTTACTTGTAGGCTATGTGAATAAGTATATGAATGTATGAGTGTATAGAAAGAATAATAGGTCTTTAAACTAAAATGAATTTAATGAATAAAAATGCGGACGTACTAGTGGAACTCATTCATTTAATACTCGAATAAATAGAGAACTTAAAGCAAATTTGACAAAAAAAACCCAGAACCAAATTTTACTTTCTCTTTTGTAATCTGTATAAATATGGATATATACAGATATAAACCCCTAGCATGCATTATTAATATTTACTTTAATTAGTCATTAGAGCATAATTTATACAATTGAAAATATTTGAAATATATAGTATTACGGTGGTATTGGTGTTATAGGAAATGAAACTTAATTATGCGAGTTACATATACATATATTTATTTGTTTTTTGACTTTAGTTCTGATTTTCTCTGCTCCCAAGTAACTTAAGAAGACAAGTTTTTCTGTAATTTGTTAGTAATTGTATTCAGATGATAAACCGTAAATATGGCCTTCTTATCATTTGCGGATTTTACCAAAGTGGTTTTTGATTATAAATAAAAATAAAAATTTTTAGCTGGATAAATATGTATTTAAGACGTTTTTGCTAAAATCCTTATTTATTACAGATAAAAGTATGAGCTCTTTGAAGAAGTTGTAGATCTATGTAGCAAAACTAAAATTAAATCCACACCACAAATTTTTTTAATTTAGCCCCAACATTCTGAATTGTATATGGAAATTTTTTGGCCCTTTGGCTAATACTATACTAAAATTGCTTTTTACTTAAACTACGAAAGAAAGTTAATTGAATTTCACCTCAAATGACATATTTTTCATTAAAGTCGCATAAAAAGTAAGTACATAGATCAGATATGACGCCTATCAATAAGGCCAATTTTTAAGCAAAACATTGCCAATATATACAGACATAAATGTTAATATTTTCTGGGTTTTAATTCAAAGCACATTGAGTTGTTGATAAATAAGTCCAGTTTGAAATACTGCAGAGGTATATAATATCTGTTTTTTTTCACAATTTCTTACCAACAATAAACATAAAAACATTGTAATCGACAGACAAGGTTTTATTTTTTTTTTTTTTAGAAATTTTTGACCAAATCTAATCGAAATTCAGAGAGTAATCACTTTTCGTTATATATTCAGGCAGAGGCCATGAAACAACTTTATGATCCTTAACCCCAGTAATAAAGCTTTTCTTTTGTTGCAAAAAATTGAATTGAATTTTAGTACGTAAATAAACTCACCTGTGCAGTTTGACCAGGGGAAAATGCATGCATAGCTTCTGATGGAACTCGACAAATTCGCGATATGATCGAAATAGATGTGTTGGATCTAGTTGGCCATGCCGCGTCACTTGGAGTATATACATATAGTATTTTTCCATGCTATAATGCTTTTGGAATCTCACAACGACTACAATTTTAAGTCGGCCATCCTGTTGCATACTGCAAATCAAAGAAACAAAAAAAATTAAAGTACATACATTAAGTTGGCATAATTTTAACAAATTCAAACTTACGTATATTTGCGGGGAACGAAAGAGAGAAGCTCTCCGGTTCCCTCGTCGGCAGTGAAACGCATTTGGGCTAGATTGTGTAGAAAGAAGTTGAATTGAGTGAACCAACTTTTAAGCGAGGATTGTATCATTTTAGCGAAAGTAGCTGCTGCCTCGGGATTCGATTGCGATGGCAATAGGGCACGTCGCACATAGGTAACGGCATTGGAATTGACGCCAGGCATCCCAGCTGTGGCCATGTGGGCCAGTGTATGAAGTAAAAGATCAGCATTTTTGCGTACTATGTTAAAGGCACGACAGCAAAGATCAACGAAATAATGAAAATCTGTAGATGGCTTATCGCCACCATTTATCACATATGCCATATCCGAGGTGAGGACGAATGGTGTGCGATCTCTGCGAAGATATGGAGTAATTATTATATATAATTAAATAGTTGCTATCCCTCTCTCCTTCTGTATATTACCTTTTGAAGTTGCCAAACATTTGGGCATCGCCTAGGAATTTACCAAAATCTATATGAAATAGATGACCCGAAGTCTTAAGCATAATGTTGTCATTGTGACGATCACAGATACCAAGAACATATGTGGCCACACTATAGCCAGCGCAGGATAATGTAAAATTTCGTACAGCACTCTGATATTCCAAGGGACTGGGATTCTGTTTTCCCAACCATTCGGCAATGGGTCGATCCTTAAAGGAGCCAGTCAGACCGCATTCAACTTGTATTTTGCGCAAAGTCTCTGCCTCAGAGACCAACTCAATCATGCCACTCTTATGACCAGTGGGCACACAATTGAATGTCACCATTTTGAGATCCAAACGTTCGGCTAACCACATTTTGTTCATTATTCGTATCAATTGAATAGTCAATTGATCTTGTTGTAAATCATCACCGCACTGCAACGACAATAAAAATAAATAAATTAAATAAATTGATATGAATGCATATATCGATGAATGTCTCTTACCTTAAATATGGCTGGCAGAGGCTCTGCATCAGGACCCACAAATGTGATTTTTAGGGGTAAAGTATTTGAATTAAAGTAGCTACAATTGCGTACTTGTATGCCCGTGACCTCTAGCTCGGGTCCCAGGGGTAAACAAGTGGGCTGCTCTATTAAATCCTGATGTACTTCATCCATACCGGCAGCCAAACTCTTTTGGCGCATTGACTCTTTGGCATCCTTCACCGACTCGGCCACTTTGGTTAATTTTTGACACATACGATGCTGATACATAAAACGCTGAAGCATTTTCTCGCCACAGATGGCCATCAGGGCGCGCAACATCATTTTGTTGCGACGATAGTAGCGGGCTTGTGTGATTTGACTCTCATCATATTCCTGATCCACCATGGCGGTGCCAATCGAGTTGAGCGGATCGTCGGGCAGACTGTGAACTAGCAGCCAATACATGTGATGAGCGAAACGCGGCGATTCCAGGCACTTGGCCAATAGAAAGCGTGCCAGTGCCGAACCCTCATATGTATCATGCTTTAGAGATTGCACCAATTGAGGCAAAAAATCAACTAGCTGATCATTTGGCATTTGTGATATCCATTCCACAGCCTTTTCACGCACTTTGGCATCAGGATATCGAGGCAAGAGCAATTCCAAAGCCTGCAGCGGCGACAATGGGGTCCACGAATGGAGCAAGGCATGCAAATCGATCAAATTGGCGTAGTCCCAACTATGGGCGGCATGTAGAACCTTAGGCAGAGCATTGGGATAGTTTTGCAAATACAAACGCTTCTCCCAGAAGACTTCACGTCGTTCGGTGGCCCCCGTATAACCCAATTCCGCAGTATCCAACAGTTCCTCCTGCAAATTGGCATCCAGCGAGGCGAAATCGTAGCTAGAGTGGAAAAAATTAATATATAGAGAGGAAGAGTTTACATTTCATTAACTACTACTCACTGTGGAGCAGGCTTAGGAGCCTCCTGATGTTCGGGAAATTGTATATGACCACCATAGTGGGGCACTTCGATGCTCAACACTGGACAAAAGTCCGGATGCGGATGGCAGCCGCGAGCTGGAGCCGGTCCCAGCATTTTGTCTGTAGTAGGTGGCCACACCGACAATAAATAAGGACCACAGATCATGGTGCGTTTAAAGTCAAACAATTGTATGGAACACCAACCCAATTCGGTGGTCACCTGTTGACGGCGTTCACCATTCGTGTCCGCATTGGTGGCCGATGCTGCCTCATTCTCGCTGGCCGCCTGTTTGCCATAGAGCACGAATGTGATGCGAGCCTCACGCGGCAATGTGCAAATTTGATGCTGATCGAAAGACAGCCAAGCACTGAAATTCAGGCGAGCAAAAAGGCCACCACTCATGTCATTTGAACAGTTCAGAACATGGGGTTTGGATAGCAGACGAGTGCCATATACCAACTGGACACAGAGTGAATAATCTTCGTACTTCCAGTGAGGTGGCGGTCGATGCAAGCAGTTGATGCTAACCACAATAGGTTTTGATACACATGAGATGGGAATGGGCGTTGTGGCATAGTCTTGCGTCTTCACCGAAAAGGCAACCCGAAAGACATTGGCATAGAGCTCGACAAGCTCTTGGACTGCATCGCGTAGCCCATTGCACTTGAGTTTAATCTGTTCGAGAAGAGATCGCGGTCGTAGCGTAACCTGGGCATAATCACCATAGTCACTGACTATTTCCGGATTGCTGGCTCCCGTCTGAGAAGCATATTTGGTTGTTTGTGCGTCCTCGCAGATCTTCTTCAGATCGGCTATACAGCTTGCTATCTCCAGAGTATCGATCGAGCCAAGAAGAGCACATATTGCCTTGACCGCCTGCACCACGCCCGAGCAGCTGAATACATTGCGTCCAGGTGTCGACCAACTGTCGGCCACTGATTCCAGTTTATCGATTTCCATTTCCAGGGTCTCAATCAGTATCATCATGTTGTCGTAGGTTACAATGGGAACCACTTCGTTGGGTAACAATTGCTCGGGCAGCAGACCAGCGTCGTGCTCATCATCTCGCTCTGTTCTAGCTATGGCCTGCATATTGGAAGCACTGCTCAGGCAGAGACCCAAATGGACATCCTTCTCCAGTTGAAAACTGTTGTGCACACACTCCAGTTGGCTTAGCTTGGAACTAGGAGCCAGCCATTCAAGTAAGCCAATCGGCCTGACCACATAATCGGTAACCGTGCCCTTAACTTGACCCTCCAGCGAGGCCAATGCCTGTGCTATAACCTGGGCCACAACCGAATCAACTGAAATCGAAATTATTTGATTACCTTTAGCAATCTATAACAATTTACGGCATCACACTTACTGTCACAGGTAAAGGTTACGGGCGTCCCATAGCCCTTCACTTGTTCCCCAGCCGCCGAAGTGGCCAAAGCATGCTGCTGCAGGGTATTGAGAGCTGGATGTACAATGATCTTGATGCTGGTATCCATCATGTAATGATAGTTAAACTCGGCAGCCACCACATGGCCGGCATTTGAGGGTGCATCATCGTGCGGATACCGGGTGCGCAATTCTCGAACCATATGATAGAACTCGAGGAGCTCTAAATCTTCAGAGGGCTGGTCTATAATCATTTCATAGAGACGTTTGCACGTTTTTCGACGATCGAGCACCACATGAGCCGGTATGCTAGATGTATAGCTGTCCGTTAAGCCTGATGCTCCTGCCTCAGGGAACGCTCCAGATGCTCCAGGTTTCGATCCAGTGGGTGGCGCTGATTCATAGAGCTGTTGATTTCGTGGCGGTAATGGTGGAGGGGCTGCAATTGTTGAACCACCATTACCTTCCAGTTGTTCTCGGTCAGCCACCCCAACGCCAGATAAATAATCTTGCCGCCAGCCAATTAAACTAGCATGTGGACTGGCTGATGATGCCGCCGATGCCCCCGAAGCTGCCGCTGTTGCTGCGCTCTTGTCCCACCTGTTGACTGCCTCGTACATGGGATCCGAATATTGAGTGCAAGCATCGCCGCTATATAGAAAATCGAAGGGATCGTATTCAGCATAGTAGGATGTGCAATCGGAGGCGCTGTCATTTCCTGCAAGTAGCGAATGCATGGTTAATAACCACGAGATTACACAATTATGGTGATGATGATGATAATATTGGTGGTGGTGGTGTCGGTGGCGCTTAGTGGTGGTGGGAGCCCATCTACATACAAAATATAACCGACTGGCAATGTACACATTAAAATCAAGGGGAGAGCGAGAGATACATAAATACGTATTATTTTAGAGACAATCCAAAAATAACAAATTCAACTCTCGTCGTGAGAACATTTCACAAATCTGTGCTAACAAATTGGCATTCGCCGAATGTCACTCTCTCTGCGTCTCTGTCTCTCTCACTCTTTCGCTTTCTCTGACTGTCCAGCTAATGACCTTTGATAGTCACCTCACGAATAAGGACAAGGACAAACTAAACTAATGCCAAAAAGAGATCTTCTAAATAATAATATATATGTATATATATATATATATCCACAACCACACCATATAGAACCCAACTTACAACTAAATGGAACTAAAACTCAAGATCTGTGATAAACCAATTGAATCAATTGCGGAATTGAGGCATGTAATTGCCCTCGAATGTATGTATGTATATATATAGTATATAATGAATTGCATTATTTTGATTAAAAAGTTTTGCTCATTACAACAGATTTGAGATTAGTTTTGAGCAAATATTAGAGACGCAATTCAGTCATTAGTCGATTGAAAAAAGATTGAAAAATTTATATACATATGTATACTATATATTCTTTATAAGGTCTCATAAATTGCATCCATCTGCATGTTATGGACATTTATTATGGAATATGGTGGCTAAAAACGAACAATTTTCTATATCGTAATTCAATACGATATACAAGTATCATAAACATATACATTATATAGATTCCATAAAAGATTTCGTTCGATAGAAGAAACAATTATACAAAAATTGTGAATTTCAAATTTTAGGATTGAAGACAAAGGATTTGGAGAACGAATTGTAATAGTTCTGGTTAAACACATACATATGCTTAATTATAGAGTGGCATTTGGATTGTTAAATGCTTAATAAAACAACAATAGACATATTAATTATTAAAAGTAATGGTTTATTAACGAACTCAAATATGGTTTTTTGTTTCTTTGTTTATAAACTTTAGTATTAAACATATGTATGTATTTTTATAAAGATATTTATGTATTTATGTTTTGTAGTAAATGTATATATATATATATATATATTTGTATTGTATATTGGCAAATCACAATTGCAAATTAAAGCAAAACAAATCTTGGATTTTCACAGTTAAACAAATTTGGAAAACTATCTAAGTTTTATTTTCGTGTTCTTGGGGTTTTTTTGTTGATTACATTAATTCTCATTGTCTCTCTCTTTTTTTTCTATCTGTCTCTTTATATCTCGTCCTTTAATTGCGGAAAGGCACAAATTTTGACCAATACTTTGATTTGGCAGAGATATATATATATATATATTGTTAATAGAATGTGTAATGTGTATGCTTGTGTTTTTTTTTCTCTTTTTTTAGTTTAGAAATTGTAGAGTAATAGTTATAGTAGTAGGTAGGTGGGTCTAGAGGGTGGTGCTTCATCTAAAAGGGGGATTGGGGTTATCCAGAGACCAAAGCCCGGTTAGATGGCGGCGTGTTTGTTGTTGTTGTTCTTGTGGTGTAAAAGTATTTAATTGTTTTTTTTTTAAATTAGTTTCTGTTTTTTTTTTTTTCATTTGGATTTATTTATCTGTAATTTATTTTTGCGACACTGCAAAATAGAGAAACAAAATCAAATTTTAATTTGTAACTATAGAAACGAGAAGAAAATGTTGAAGGGTTCAAAGCGAAATTCTATTGGATCAGTATTTCTGATTAATTTTTTGGGAAAAATGCGATTTGGTTTAATGAACACATCTATGGGACAGTTTTTAGACGGTGAACCGACTTTAAGATGAAGAGAAGTATGGAAGTTAATCGGTGGTTGAAGTTTGACCTTTGTAACGAATCTCATTTTATTTTAGGTTACGTAGTGTTTATACGGACGGATAGAAGGACGATCCAATACTTTCCACAGATTAATTAAATGTCTATTTAAGCCAATTTGTTATTCCATTCCATAACATATCGGTTATTATTGTTTAGTATATTCCCTTAATTAATCCCCATAGCGTTTATATGTAGTTAACGTTATGCCGATGTGATAAACCAATAAACTTACCGGTATTCTCATTCAGCAAGGGATCAAAAGCCTCCAAAACACTGACACGGGAACTAAAATCAGGGAAAGGCATCAGATGAGTTTTTAGACTAATCGTAATCGACATTAGATTAGATCCACTTACTAGTCCTCTTGATTGAGGTCAATCAAATCGTTGCCAGTACGATGGATGATACCAGCCGATGACAACTGTCCGCCACTGATAGACGCTACACGTCGTGGCTGTAACGACACGCCATTTGCCTCTGGAATCTTCGGTTGGCTAGGCAAGCCATTGTTCGTCGCTGGAGGATGTGGAGGAGGTGGGTTTGGACGCGAGAAATCCATATGGGTGGATGCAATCGAAGCAGGAGCTGCCGTAGCCGAGCCGGACGGGTGCTGAGCATAACCATACCCATGGCTAACGTACTGAGGCGGCATAAAGGCAGCCGAGCCGGGCACTATGGGCACTGCGCCGGGATAATAGAGGTAGGCGGTTGGTTGAACTACAGGTTGGACCACAGCCAATTGATTATGATTGGGCAGGCTGTAGAGACGTTGCAATTCCTCATTATTCAATGGACGTTGCTGCTGCTGCTGTTGGGGTTGATAGGGAACCAATTGCATGCCAGCACTGGCAGCACCTGGAACTGCTCCACCGTACGGCATAGCTGCTGGAGGCGGTGCGAAACCATAATGCGGACCAGGTGATTGCACTGGAGCATGCGGGACTAGAGCCGTTTGTGGATTCGTTGTCTGTAGGCGCTGCAAATCCTCGATTAGTTTGCCAAACGGTGTTCCTCCACCCTCCGGATGTTTGCTAGTTGGACTGGCAAAGCTTATCAAATCATTCTCTGGTGTCTGAGCCGCTGGCGGGGTCCTCGATCTTTCCACATTGCTACTGGGTCGGGCTTCAGTTGACAATGCTGCCATCGATTGCTGATGGATCTCAGAATGCCTACGCTGGGTAAGATGAGGACCGCCAGCACGTTGCTGCTGTCCGTAGCTGTAGGCAGGGCCATATTTCTTATGCCGCCTATAATCATCTAGCGCCTGTTGCTCCAAACTGAGAGCCGTTGCCTTGGCCAAGTCATCTTGGAATTGTTTGTCATAATCAATATTGGCCTGGTTTGACATTCTAGTGCCACTGCAGAGTGCAACAGTTTTCTTGTCGTCGTCGTCTTAGTCTGCAAATGACGACAAATATTTCAATTATAAAAAACAAAATATTAGGTCGGAAAAAATTATTATTTCTTTATACTTTTGTTATTGCCTTTTCTGAATCTCTCGAAACAAAGCCGTGTGTACTTTTTTTGTGCCTACATATGTACATATGTATGTATATACATAGTAATTCTCTTATCTGGCAAGCGATAACACGAAATCGGACGATAAAAGTGATTAGAGGTATTGCAAATGTTTCTTCTGGAGTGGCCAAAGGGGAGTGCGGTAAAAAGTAATTTCTCAGGTACGGGGTAGCGTTTCATTTAAGTTGATAAACAAAATAAAAAGGACAAAGTCTTGAGATCTGCTTTTTTTGGGAAGGGGAAGCAAACTGGATATGAAACCAAGAAGACTCAAAAAAGCACCAAACCCGAAAATGAATCACCAAAATATTCCCTCGGTCGTTGTCATAACAAAATCGATAACATAATTCCCTGATAACATGTTTTTTCGAACGTGACACTTACATACATCAAATAAATTAACAAATAATAAATAATAAAACTATAGACTCCCGAAAATTCTAAAAAATTGTTTTCAAAAACTCTGCCAAAAATGCCATAAAATGCTAAGAAATTTGTTTTATCAAAATTCTAAATATGTACTTCCGGTGCCAATTACATCTAGTTAAACTAGAAACTTCTATCGCCGACTATTGTAAAAGCCTTGAATGAAATTTGTAGATAATTTAGAATTAAAATTTTAATCCATTCTAGGCATTTGTTACATACAAATGAACTCTTAGATATCCTTTAATCACTACCATGTTATAAAGTTAAATAGTTATTAAAAAAAATTATTTTAGCAAAATAAATTCTTTTATTTGATATTTATGGCATGTTCTTACATATTTTTATTGTTTTAACATAATTTAAAACAGCGGATATCAAAATTCCAAACAAATGTTTATAACATTGTGATAAAGTTTTTGCATGCTCGTTTTAATACTCTTTCCATATATATATACATAGATAAAATAGAGCGACTTAATCTCCCACATATAAAGTCCATAAGAATATCGACATAATCGAATCAACAAGTTATTCGATTGTCACGATTTTTTTTTCGATTAATTAACAACGTATTATCGAAATTTCACTGTACATAAAAATTTAATTGAGCGGTTATATATGTACATTATAGCATATTATGCTGATCCAATATTGAATAAATGATTGATATAAAAAAATTTAGAATAGGGTATTAAAACAAGCGGTGAAGTCAGCTGGATTTTTCTTATTGTTAAAATAGATGATAGGAAACAGCTGTTCAGCATGAATGCCCAAACAAGCACAGATGCTGTTTCATATACAGAGAAACAAACACACACACACGCAACATATCTATGTACATATATATGCAGATACATAGGAAGGCTAGTGAGGGAGAGAAAGATGGGGCTTTGTTAGTAAAGAAATGAGATCGGAAACCGGCATAGAAAGAGAGATAGAGAAAGGGAGAGCCAATGTCTCTCTTTTAATAGAGGTTAGAGTCAATTACCTGAAAATTTATGCACAATATTCAATAAACAACAATCAAAACTAAATTGAATATAAATTTTGAATCTTATTTTCTTTTTGCAACACACACTCACACACACACAATAGTAAGGCGGGCAGTGGGAAGACGAAACGATAATGGCGTTTGTCATTAATATGCATACTTATGTACATACATATGTATGTATGTACATTTGTATGGCTACACGGCTCTTCTTCTTCTTCCTTTTCTTTGCTGCTATTTTTTCGCATTTTCAGCCAACTTACATTTTCTTTATCGTTTTTCCTTCAGGTAATTCAATTCACCTCCGATTCTCTGCTGTTTGCCGATGACGCCTCGCTCAAATTCAGATATTGTACTGTAGATTTCGTTATAATGTTACTACAGCGTTTCCCCTCCCACACTCCATTAAACTCCTACTACAGTACACTAACACAATAGCAAAAACACACACACACACAACAGATGTACACCCATACAGTGAAACGTTATGGGGAAATACTGATCAAACTTGCACTTTAGTTAAACATCAACTTTAGTAGCTTCAAACACTTCTATTTACATACAATAAATAACATAAAAAAACTAAAAAGAAAACTGCGTGTGTGTGTGCGTGTGTATATTGCCTCGTCACACTTGCACTTGTCGTTTTGTTCGTTTGTTTTGGTCGACTTTCGCGTCTCACAGATTGACCTGTGCTAGCTGTTTTTTTTGGACTTTGCTACGAAATAATAAACTGTGCTAGCCAATTTTAAGGACTGTGCTACGAAAAAAAAAAAACTGTGCTAGCCAATTTTCGGAACTGTGCTACTAGGTTTTCACATGTTATCGACAATCGAAACTAGCGGTGGAAAATATTTTGTCTGTCTATCGATATATCGAAACTCCAAACACCCATCACAATTGAATTACAGGCACATCGTAAAATCGCTTCAAGTCGTTACTTTTATACTCTTTTAGTCTTTTTGAATGAAAACTTTACAAAATTGAAAAACTGGTTAAAAATTTACTTTCAAACTATTAAAGAAAAACAATTATTTGCTTACAATTTTAATCGTTTCAACCCTTTTGTTGAATACTGTACTAATTGACTTTAAAAAATTCAATATAAATATTTTTTATAGCGTATTTGAGTGCTTCATTTATTTCTTACATTTTAATATATATTTCTATATTTACATATCTTGATGGTTTTTTCGAATAATTTGTTTTGTAAATTAGCTTTAATCGCGTCGGTGCAGACGTTCTTTATTATAAATTAATCAAATAAATAAACAATAAAGTTAATAAATGACAAGATCGTGTTTTGATTTTAACATTAATGGAATGTTTTAGCTTACACATACACATTTAATTTCCGGCCTGCAATTTTAAGCAAATTTCGATGCTTATGTTCAGATCAGGCTTAAATCTATTAATCAAACGCAATAAATTTAGTTTTTTTGATTTCGAATTATTGGACTCCAGCTCATACAATGTAGAGAGATTAACCAATAGACTCTCATTCAATGATTTCTGTGGGTTCAAATTAATTGCTCTTTCATACAGATTGATTGCATCTTTCAGTTTTCCAGCATACAACAAGCAAACACCCATATTGTTCAAAATCATGGTATTACCCGAATCTAAATGCAAGGCCTTTTGAAAAATTAAATAGGCTTCAGGAAAATCATTTTTAGCCACAGCAATAAGACCCTTATCAACTAGATCCCGCAGATCTGGATTGGAGTTCCTACAAATATGGGATAAATTAATTAGATGTACAAAATTTCCTCAAGGAAACTTACATTTCCCTTAATCTTCGGGACACAGCAAACTTTTGTTCAGCTCCAAAAATATCACCAATTTGCAAATAAATCCGACCCCACGCTGAATATAAGGATCGTTGATCATCTTTAGTGAGACTCGGGCGAGTTAACAAGATGCCGCTAATTATGTCATCGATCATACTGAATTTTTTCATCTAAAATAAAAATTTTTAGAATGAGTTTTAAAGTTAGTTCCATTTACTCACCATTAAGGCACAATTAACGATTGAGTGGAGAACCATTTCTCCTCGTATTAACCAAAATTCTTCAGCTGGACTATTCTTTAATGCAACAAAATGTTCTCGAATTTCTTTACAGGTCACATAAAGTTCCGAAAGTCTATCCAAGGCCAAATGAGGCTTGCCCAAATACGTGGGCAACTCAGCAATGAGCAAACGAAATGAGAAACAGGCTATAGATCCCGTCTTACCATTATACATTTCAGGATAATGTTCAAAAAAGACATCTGGTCCATTTAATTGACTCCCAAAGGGTTCTGCTTCCGCTTGGAGCAGCTCATATTCTCCCAACTTGACCAATAGGGCAAGACGAGTGAACCAAAGCTGTAGAGAGTGTGGTGAGTGCTTAGCTGGTTGTCCAGAACGTCCATACCCTTGGCCATATATGGTAAGCAATCGTCCAGTTAAATTCACAGCCGAACGAAAACAACTGGCTTGGATAAGCATCCTTAGGCCACGTTCATCTTGAGTAACATCATCGGCACGGAGAATTTTTCGCTGTTGTAGCTCAGTTTCATCTAGATGTTGGCTCACCGCTATAGTTATTGGATCGGGCTGGAGAATATAAATATATACTTTAAATCGATCAATGATGTTGCAATTTCTCTTTGTCATACCAGGTCCCCTTGTATGTGTATGCCGGGCATAATCAATTTGCTCTGTTCGGAGGGCAATTCCCACAAATTTCGGACATCTTCGCTGACCTTGATGCCTCCGTCATCTGTCTCTGTATATTCCACATATTCGGGGGGTTGAAAACCACCTGTGAAGCCGCTGGCCAACATGTTGGTACCTCCACTTGGTCTCGGCTCTGGTTCTTGCTCTTTTGTTTTCGGTTTTGCATGAGTTAACTCATCAAAAAAACTGGGCGGATCGTTAGCAAAATATTCACTAAGATTTGACATTTGGCCCTACCAATAATTAAGACATATGTCTCGACTACACTGCAGAGTTGCCACCTATTTCGATATTATTATTAATTTCTGTGTCGATATTATATCGATGTTTATATTGATTTATCGATAATGTTAAATTTGAAAATGTATCGAAACTGCTATGCGGCTGCAAAACGGAAAAGACATTGCAGACAATGGTCAATTATTTGTCATATATTTTAAGTTTGGGAACTAAAGCAGTTTTTTACTTCATACGCTAGATAATAAATATATGTACAAAAAAGTCAAACCTATAAAAGTTATGATGATTTTATGTGCTATGCAATGTGGTAAAGACCTATAAGGAAGATTGAGGGGATAATGCAATGCATTTGCTAAAAACTGTTAAGCTCGTTAAACTCGAGTAGCTCTTGAATTCAAATGGGGTTAGCCGTTAGCCGTTGGGGATACTTATGTAGATATGAACTTCAGCGATAATCTCTAAAAGATGCTGCTTTGGATATATCATATCATTGACCAGCCATGTTTGTGCAAAATTTCAGAAAGATCGGTAAATGAACTTTGGAATCCAAAAAATCATAAATTCGCATGATCTTTACCCTTAAGATTAAGATAAGATAAAGGAACGGTAACTTTTGCTATAATAAATTGTATTTATTTTATCTTTAGCAAATGTTTCGAAAGGTTTTGGCTAATAGCATTTTTATTTTATTTATTTCTACGATCTTAACAAATCGTAGATATACCAATAATATTGTAAAGTTGTCTCAAATGAGTTAGTTGTTCATAATTTGATTTGAATTATTAGTCAATAAAATTCTATTGAGTAGTGAAATAACAAACAAAAAATCTGTTCAAACCAGTTTTTATCCCATTCCAAAATAAAGAATGTTTACTAATTAAAAAAATTTAACGATTTGTGAATCCCCGTTTTCCTTTCGCGTCAACATTGAACTCAAAAGAGGATTTCATAGAATGAAATGGTACCACTTTTGGAATCATCCGTATACTGAAAATAGCTAAAAATTCTACTTCGTAACTATATATATGTATATATGTACCAAATGTATAGTGTATATATATGTTTATATATACATACTTCATAGTGAAGTTGGACTACAAATCATAGATTTGGTTGCTTTTGGTAAGAAAGCCCGACACTTTCACAACAGTTTTGAAAATCTTATAAGCCGAATTCTAAAAAAATTCACACTTTCAACTAAGGATATCGATTCTATTTTTCTCCTTTTTCTTCACATCCTTTGATACACATAAAATGAGATATTTTATATTATTTAATTCTAATTTTTTGCGAAAAGTTTTAATTAATTTAATTATAACTTTAACTTGTTTAGATGATGCGAAAGTTTTTATCCATATATTTTCTGTCTTTTTGAAATAAAGTCGGTCAAATAAAAAAGACAAATTAAGCGAAATTCTTAAAATTTACGATACATTCAAAACTCGCTTTGAAATAAGAAATTTTGTGTTTTTTTTTTTTTTGGTTTTTTATTTTGACTTTGTTTTGTGTTCTTGATTTATTTCCAGACCAAGAGAAAGTCAATTACATTTCTAATCGAATGAAAGGTATACATATGTATATATATTTTTTTAATCTATGGCCAATTAAAAAATTTCGAAATATTTAATTATTTAATTTATTTATTATTGTACAATACAATTCGTTATTTTGTCATTTGATGACATACATACATTTGTTTTTATTAATTTATTATTTACAAAAGATGACGAGAAAAAAGAGAAGACAAAAAAAAAATGAAAAAAAAAAGAAGAAACTACAGCCTCTGCCTGTAGTTAATGTTTATTGCCCATTGAAAATGGTTTCGGGATAATAGCTTGGAGCATTGAACATGCGCGGAAAACAACCATTGGCATCCATTTGACCCACAGGCAAAACGGACATTATATCACTGCAAAGAGAGAGAGAGGGAGAGAGAAAAAAACAAAAATTAAAAATAAATAAAATTAACATTAAAACAAAAAGTCGTGTGTGGGTGTGAGGGTGTGAGGGTGTGCGTGCGTCTGTGTGTGTGTGGTGCAATTCGACACTCGGAAAGTGAATCGAACCGAACCGAAGAACCAGCGGGATGTGGCATATGCTACACGCATGCGCTCGATGCTGTGGCACGTCCCCTTTTCTTTTTTTTTTCTTTATTTTTTGTGTGTGTTAGCCGCTAAAAATATGCTTAGAGAGGGCCAAGGAATTGCTGCAAAATTGGAAATAAAACACGCTCAAGTGGATATGCAAGTGAAAGATGTGGAACTGGACGCAAGTGTTTTACGGTCACTTACAAAACGATTTTAATGCCAATTCCAAAACAATAGAAATCTTTTTTCCATTTTTTTTTTTTTTTTTTTAGTTTCTTTCTCAATGCTCAAGTGAAATCGTTCAATGAGTAGGTTTTTTTACGAGTTATATGGAACTGAGCAAGTGACAAGAGAATTGGTTTGACAAAATCAATTGGTAATATGGTAATAATAAAAAAAAAAATGAACAAGTGATGAAAACCAGCAATGAATTTTCGTTTTCTATAATTGGTGAAATGAAATTCAATAGCAATTCATGATCCTGGCATAAAATTTAGTTTGAAATCTACAAACAATTTTCAATTGAAAATGCCAACAAAAACAAAAAAAAAAAACGTTTTTTTTTATTTGCTAGTTCAACTAAAATCATAAGATTTCTTTTGATTTTGTGATAAGTAATGATTTTTAATTCTTCTTACGGTCTTTGCTGGGGTGTACGATCCCTTTGTCTGCGATTTTTAAACCAATTGGAAACCTGGGTTAGCGTCAATCCTGTCTTTTTGGCCAGAGTCTTCTTCTCATCGGGTGTGGGATAGCGATTGGTCAAGTAGCAATCCTTTAAAGCATTTCTTGATTTCTCCTTGAAACAATAAACTGTCTCCTCGCCATCCCAAATGGTTTTGGGTAAAGGATATTTCTTGCGTAGACGATATTTATCCACAGCCCCCAATGGACGTCCACGGACCTTTTCGGCCTCTTTATAGTGGGCCTTGAACCACAGATTCTGCAGATCGACATGATATTTGATGGAGAAACAATGTGTCTCCAATAAATTGTATAATTCATGAAATTGCCCCAAATTATAGGCAACCATGGCGCGGGCACGAAGTACACTTTCATTGGTACGAAAGAATTCACTTGGTGGCAGGCTGCAAAGAAATGTGGTAAGCTTCTCAATGTCACCTTTTTGTTGCAAAGCCTCGCACATGCATTGAATCTATAAAGAGAGGGATTGCATCGTTGCAAAGAAATAAACAAACGGTTACAGGAACATATATGAAAGAGATCTCTACCTGATCAGTGGAAAATATCAACATTTTGGCATCGGTGGGAAAATTGGTCACAGCGGACATATTATGAACGGTTGTTAGATTGGATATCAAATGGCCACTACCATTGCCGGAATTGCCAAGATTTGCAGTGCCGGCGACTCCAACAACACCGACACGTTGTAGGCCAAGTGTATCTGTTGTTGTTTTTGTATTGCCATTGACATCGTTCTCAAACATAATACTATTCAGATTTGGATACAATCTGGGCGTGGTTGGGGCAATTGGCGGTGGCGTTTTATTATCATCATAGCCACCATTTGTGATATCCTGAAAACGTCGTTCAAGCAAATGTTGTTGATGTTGATGTTGTTGTTGTTGATGATGATGATCATTTTCTGTGGCCTCATACACCTCATCCAATTGTAGTACGGTCTTGCATGATATATTACGGCGATAACCTAAAAGGGTGCAAATTACATATACAAACATACACATATATACATACATACTTATATATAGAATTTCTTTTATTTTATTTTCTTTTTTTTCGCTTTTGATTCTATTTTGTCTGTGACTAATAAAGTTTTCTGCCTGTTGTCTTTCGACACCTTCATTGAAGACGGCGTATGCAAATAAATTAAAACGTCATTTGAGACACACACACAACATATATACAAATGTATATATGTATGTATATATAAACATAACTTTTTGCATAAGTAAATATTTAAAAGCATTATGCATCGACTGACTCTGACTGGCTGCATTGTTTTGGCTACATGAAATGCTAAACCCTTTAGCCGAAGTGTCATATACCCTTTAAGAAAAGATCACCAAAGATTCTTGACCTTATATCTATGCAAGGGATATTTTATATCCCATTCTTTTATAAAAGAAAATCCTCTATTTCATTTTCTAAAAGAATCTGTCTTTTGAAATTTGAAGTCAATTTTATGATCAACTCAAATTTATTTTTGGGATATTAACCTTGATTAATTAGTAATTGATTAACAGTGTAAAAATTATATTAATTTCTAAAATGTTAAATTTATGTTGATTTATGATGGAATTGATTAACAAATTTTAAGAATTGTAGTATAAAGTTTTTTACAATTTTAACAATTATTCTCTTGAGTTCGAAAAATAAACTTTTTTACAATTATTATCTTGAATCAGAAAATTTTCATAATTATGAGATAATTATTTACTTCTAAATAAATTGAAATTATGAAATTATTATCTAGACAATACTATTCAGATTTGTGAGTATTATGAATAATTTATGCACTTTTTTTTGGCTCTTTATACTCCCAACTAATGAGTCTTGACAAAATCCTTATTCATTGAAAAATAGTGAAATTACTAGACCAAAAAATTTGATTCTTTAATCGGATCCCTTCTAAA
This sequence comes from Drosophila insularis, assembly GCA_018903935.1. Lineage (NCBI taxonomy): Eukaryota > Metazoa > Arthropoda > Insecta > Diptera > Drosophilidae > Drosophila > Drosophila insularis. The sequence continues at coordinate 3,015,424 of JAEIFP010000517.1, forward strand.
AATAATTTTTTTATATATATCGACCATTAAGACTGAATCGATTCATGGTTGATACCATAAACAAGATAATATTGAAAAATGTATGGCCTTAAAACAAGGACATTTTCAGAAGCGTTTTAAAATTGTTTGTAAAGCAAAAATTGTATTTCCCTATGCGTAATTTTTTGATTTAATTATCTCTGTACTCTTTATTTATATAAATTCATATTACTCTAACCAAAATCAACAATCCTCCAATAAAATGTGTAATCCTCAGCAAAAATGAAAGAACAAAAAAAGAACACAAATAATAATACATGGCAAAGGCTTTAATTGTTTATGTAGCGCGTCCCATTGACGCCTCGAACTTATCAATTGTCTGTCTCTGTCTCTCTCTCTCTCTCTCTTTGGGCCAAAATGTAATATAAAACCAAATGGCATCTATGTACTTACCAGCATGAGGCAAAAATAGTGAGGCCATGGGTGAACTAAGATTATCCTGTTGGATGGCCGAATGGTCCGATGATGTGCCACCTGATGAGGTTGAGTCCAAATCACCGCTAATTGATACTGATAAATTTGTTGAATTCATATTTTTCTCAAACATTTTTCTTTTGCACAATTGTTTTGGGCTTGAAATAAGCTTGATTAATAAAACAAAACAAAACCAAATAAACAAACAAACAAAAAAATCACTTGTTTTTGGCTTGCCGGGTTTTATTGTTATTTTTGTTTTCTTTTCACCAATTTAACTTGTCATTTTTCTAACGGTTCTTATGCACTTGAACAAAATCAAAAAAAAGGGATATATATATATATAAATTGATATCTCTGGAATTTAGTTTAAAGTCGTTGTTTCGTTTGTTTTTTTTTTTCAAATTTGCCGTCTAAACGCTTTGGCTTTTCAAACTCAACTGCAAGTGGAAGTGGCAAGAACGCAATGCTGCCGCCAAAGGCAACGTTAACGTCGACAGCGCTGCCAGCAGCAGCAGCAGCGGCTGCAGAGGCAGCAATAGCCAAAGGGAAATTGCATTGCGCCAGCCAGCCAGGCTATGGGAACATTTGGGAATTGGAACAAGAGAACCGTTAACACACACACACACTGACTGGCTAATACTACTACTGGCTGCTTCGAATTTTTGAGCCAGCCAATTTAGGGGTTGTTATCCTTTGTAAAGGGGCGTGACTTCTGTCGGCCATTTTGTTTTGTTTTTGCTTCTACAATATTTGAATATTGTGCAATTTTGCTATTGTGTTTGTGTTTCTTTGTTATCTAACCTGTTTTTTTTTTTTTTTTTTTTTTGCTGTGACCTCATTATGACAGTGATTTTTTGTTTTTTTTTTTTTTTTGGAGTTTAGATATCTAATGAATGCCCGTGTGCAGTTTCTAGGAATTTTACGTTAAACTTCTTATGACATTGCTTAATATACATATGTATATATATTCTTGTTGCATTTTGTTGTCAGAGTTGAAAAGAAAATATAATATGCAATTTGATGCCCACCTCCCTTCAATGGAAAAACGCCAATGTAGGAAGTTGACAATGAGAATGAAGAAGAGCATACAGAATAAGAAAGAGAAGAAGAAGGAGGAGAAAGAAGAAGAATAATTCATCTAATGGCATCAAATTTCAATTACACAAAATGTGTGACATGGCAAAGGTGACAAATCCACAAAAAGGCTAAACAGAAAGAGCAGCAGCAAATGCAGGAGACGATTATCATTTGGGAGGGGTTGGGGACGAAGGGAGGGTAGACCCAGTAGCACCAGCAGCAGCAGCAGCACTTTTCAATTTTCTCGTTCTTGTTGTTGTTGTTGTTGTTTATTGTTGAAAAGAATTCATTTGGCATCAAAAATTAGGAGGGTTGTGACAATAATTTTGTTGTCACCCTTGAATTTTTTCGAGATTTGTCACAGGCAACAGATTTGTGATCACATTGGGAATTATTTGATTTTGTTGCGTGAATAAAGCAAAAGAAATCTCCAGAGAGAGAGAGGGAGAGAGATAACAGGTGCATACTGTTCCTGTTTCTCTAACCTCCACCCCCACCCCCAACCATTATAACCTTAGCAACGCCCTTTTTGAAAAAATTAAATAAAAGGTGTTCCCTCTAATTGACCGCTATCGAAAGGCTTATGTAATCGCATCATCCTCATATTGTATCAGCAGCTAATTCCATTCATTTGGGGAATCACGTGTCAGGACTTAGACAGCTTTAAGCTGGTTGTAGCCTGTCATCAACGGGACTAAAGCTTTCGCCTCAATTGCGCCTTCTCCTCCTCCTCCTCCTTCTTCTTCTTCTTGATTGAGTAACGGTAAAGTTTTGTCTCGACGCGTTTTTGGTTCCCACAGTGTTTCATATTTAGTTGCTGATTTAAGCAGATTTTTTTGCTTTTGTTTTCCTCACTCCTCCCCTTCCATCATGGCTAGAGTTGGAGTTTGGTTTGCTTGTCTGATATTACAAATATTGCAATTCGGCGTCCAGAGAGTGTGTGTGTCTGTTTGTGTGTGTGTGTGTGTGTGTGTGTAGAGAAGTGCATAAATGCAACATACAAAAGGCAAGGGCATTAGAATCTTCATTAGTCCTATTCATAAAGAATTTGATATATTCAGTAGCGGATCCTCAGAGGGAAGGAGAGAAATTTCTCCTCCAAAATCGAGATTCTAATTCTGAAACTGGTAAAATTTCTTCTACCAATAATTCTGAGATAGATCCGCCACTGAATATATCTTTATAAGGAGAATAGATGTTGATAATGATACGTAACATGGAATTTAGTTTTTATTTTAAGAGAAAGTCTGATTAAGTTGACTTTAAAACTTTAGTTCCTATCTAAAATGTTTATTCTTTTATATTTAAAGTAAAGTAAAAGTTTGATAATTCAAATCAAATTAGAATGAAACTGATTCGAACAATTGAAAATTATTTTTTAAAACGAATTGTAATATCATTTAATCCCTTGATGCCTGATAAATCAACTCGGAATCCCTCTATATAAGATAACGGAAATTCTGACTCTATAGAGTTGTTTTTGCTATTATTTTTAGACTGTAAATTTCGTCAATTTCTAAACGATTTCAATAAGTTATATCGCAATTTGATTGCATATTTTAAAATGGCATCAAACCCTTGAATATTTAAATATATAAATTTTTACACGATTTTTGACAATTTTTTTGAATTTTTTGCGAAAATTAGCCAAATTTGATTTTTTGAGGTTTTAATGCAATTAGAGATGAGGAAAATTGGTGTATGAATTTTGAAAATCGTTCGAAAATAGAAAGAATTACAGATTCTTGAAGTTAAGGATATTTGAATCTGTGATCAAGAATATTTGGGATTTTTAAAATAATCCATTTTCCGATTTCAAAAAGTCATACATCAATCATATTGGAATTAAGAATATTTTCAAATATTTTAAAATTTGGAAAAAATAAATTTCGATCCGATTTTTGAAAAAAAAAATAATGATAATTTGCGAAAATTTACAAATTTAAATCTTAAAATTTAAATGCAGCTTGAAAGACATAATTCTAACTTGAAAAGAAAGACATGAATTTTTAAAAAACTTCAAAAATTGACTAAATTATAGCTTTTTGAAATTAAGGTTTATTGGAATACTTTGCATTTTTCGACCCAGATATCCATTTTGATAATTAATGCGATTTACATTGAAATTCAAAATTGAATTTAATAGCATTAAAACGAGATATCACTTTAAAAAATCGGTTGAAATTTTGTAAAGTTAAAAGTTTGCATTTGCCGGATCAAGGTCAGTATTTAAAAGAACATAATTTGAGAATTTTTCAGAATTAAATTTTTGGTGAATGAATAAACCATGATTTAATCTTTCAATGTTCAAAAATCTTTTGACAAAGGGGCTTTTAAAAGCCCGTTTAATCCGGCACTGTTCTTTTATTGAATAAACTATATAGAAAACTAATGCTAAGGAACATCTTACACCAAGATAACTTTTTGCATTTAATACAGAGTATCCCGAGTCGGTACGTCAATTTATATATATAAAATAAAATTTTAATTTAATTACCATTTCGTTAATATGAAACAATATTGTATCAGTTAAGTTTTATTATCAAAATTTTTGTTCTTTAATTTTCAATTAATGCAAATAGTTCGAGGGGTTGGACCAGCGGTTTTAGTTAATACTCATTGACTTTGGTCTTATTAAACAAAATAAAGAAATGAATAAAATTTTACAAATTTCAAGTTACGTTTTTTTATTTTTCCATCAAGATCTATTCCCCGAAACTAGCTACAAATATTTGTTGTATCAAATATCATATTCCATTAATTTGCCTATTGATTATTTTCTTTTTAATGCCAAGAGACTTGAGCCAGAGTTTATAATAGAAATAAGAGGGATAAACAGAATTGAATGTCAAACCAAAAATCGTTGAATAGAATAAACGGCTCATTCACTCGAAGACAATACCTTTTACATTTTTTAGAAAATGTTATGCAAAATGACTCCAACTAGACAGAAACTACATCGTCTATATAACGATGTTATTTGCTAGTTTTTACGGCTGAATCTGATGATAAGTTACTTCCTGTCAACCAAAAATTGTGTAAGATGAAATTGGCAAGCAGTTGCTGGTGATGCGATTCCAAGTATTTTCTTATATAAATTCGTTCAGAGAATGTCCTTTTTTTTCGAAAACACTTAAGGATGCACAAGAGTTTTTAATCTCGTCTCGCTTGTCTCTGTGTCCTTTAACTCTCACCCAAGCCAAAAGTTTTGCCCTTCCTTTGCCCTTTTTGGAAATGTTGATTTACACATAACTTCTTACATAATCACTTGTCGTCTACTCGACATGGTCCATTGTCTGGGTCGATGAGACGCGACTGCCCACAAATTGCAGTCAGGAACAATCGGGAGCAGGAGCAACCTGCTTAGATAATCCTTGGGTTTTTGGTTTGAAAGCAAACAGCTTATAAGATACAGATAGGGAGAAAGAGGGAGAGGGCCAAGTGTAGAGAGAGCTAAGTGTATAATCGCAAAATTCTGAACAAAAAAGGTTTGTAAACTGTCTCCCTGTCGAACGATCGAGCCAGCATTCTTTTCATTCATTCATTCATGAATGCCCAAGATTACAATGGCTGAGTTTTCATTATCCGCCCCTGATGATCGTCGCACAATAATGGGCAAACACGCTGGAATTGAGGGATTTTGTGAGAAGGTAAGAGGACATATACCTACACATTGTCGAGGACAAGGCGTAGGAGTAACAGATTGTGTCTACTGATTTTTCGCACCTTTAGAAACAATTTGAGTTATTTATAAATCGCAGCAGGAAAAAACCAACAACCAAATATGTATGTGGTACCCAATTAATATACTTCAGCAATTAGTTAACAAAAAAAAATACGAAAACCAAATGAAATGAAGGAAAACAATGTTTTGAGAAAATGGAAACATATGTCATTATATATAGAAGCATTTTTACAGCTAATTGGGGTAATATTCTTTCCCTTTCGCTTTTCTCAATGTTCATTCAAGGGGTGAACTCAAATTGAAAGACGAGAACCTCATTAATGAAAGCTTCGGATGACCAACACAAAAAGATAAATAAGTTGAACCAAAAAGTTTCTCTTACTATGTAAAATGAACTATTTATTTATTTCAATTTTCATATTGTTTGCTCTAGCAGTTGCCCAGAGATTTGAATATGATAATTGAGTTCGTTTTTAAGGGAAATTCTTTCTAAGAATTCGAAGCCTAATCCCAATGATAAATATCATGGATACCCTTACAAAATGCAAGGTATATTCATTTTAGACTATTTATATTGTTTTATATTTAGCTCAGGTCGAGATTTGTTAGTTTTGTCTTACTTCGGTTAGTCAATCAACAAATATATTGTATAAAAATTAATTTCAATTAATAGTCTTCTCTCTTTTAGATATTTTTACTTTTAAAGTGAGAGAGTGGCAATTGGCGAGGGTGTTTTGAATTCGGTGCGGCATACTTTTCATATATTCTTTTATTTATCTAGATCAGATTGATTGATTTCTGCTTAAAATTTTGCAGAGGAAATGAAAGGATTTGTAATACAAAATGCCATTCTTCATACCTTTGTTCTCCCTTCAACACCTTGTCACTCTTGTCGATCAGAAATCTTGCTGACCAGAAGATCTATAAGCCAAAAGTTTTCAATTATAAATGGGCAGATAAACTCAAACATTCAAATAAAATTTGCAATTGATTTTCTTGTTCCGAACACTTTGATTTCAAACTATTTAACAACTTGATTGTATAGAGGAATTACTAGTTATAGCCAAAAGTTCAAACTGCAATCAAGATTTAACAAAGATTCAAAACAGAATAAGTTTACTCCAATTTTAAACTTTAAACTTCTCTAAAACTTCTATTTAAATCTAAGGAAAAAAAGAACCGTGTAAACTAAATAAAGAAGTTGTTTTTAACCGCTTCATTAAATGAAATTGTGGCAATGAATATTCTCGCGGGATGCAATTAGCTGATTTTATTTGAATTTTGTGGACATATGCTGAAAATCTGTTCCCTGTTGCCACACCACAAAATGAGCAAATAAATCATAAATGTTTCGCTATCGTTTTATTCAATGTAATTGAGCTAACACACCCTTAAATCTCACCATGAGCCAGACCATTAGCGAGGAACAGGACCACGACCAAGGACCAGGACCAGGACCAGGACCAGGACCAGAGACCAGGTCGTTATGGCTACGCATTTCTCTGAACACACCAAAAAAAAAAAAAAAAAAAAACGAAAACACTGTGTAATCCGATACGGAGCTGGTTTTTGTTACCTTTGTTTCCCTCCCCTCTCTCTCCTCCTGTTGTTATGCGTAAGATTGTGTGTTGTCGAGCAATTTGATGAACTGCTCCCGGATAGGGATAGAGGGAAATTTCTCATTTAAGGGTTGCCCGCGTAAGCTCCTCCCACATTGGAACGTATTGGCAAATGGAACAGGCAAGTCTCTTGGCTCTTTCACGAAATTTTATTAAAAGGTCAAAAGAAATTTGAAACAGAAAACAGAAACAAGAACAGAAATCAGTTAATTAAATAACTACTTGAAAAGAATTGAGATATGAAACATTTATAATATAGTGTTTGTGTGTGAGATAAGTCACACTTTGTTGGAATGTCCTTTCTCTTGGCGATAATTGACATTAATCAAACGAATACTGCCGCCCACAGTGGCCATTGGTTTCATAAAGTTGTTCAAAGTCTCGGCCACTGGTTCCAATATGTCGCGCATGGAGCATAGAATATTATAAAGAAATATCATCGGTGGCTGCAGATAACCATTAAAGATCACTGTCAATATAGGTTTTATCATATAGTCCGACGTCATGTGGAGTAGACCAACAATTAAGGAATTGACCAAGGAATATAATACAAAGCGATAGCATTGCAATATAAAGGCCACAATAAAGGCAACTGCAATGTGAAGTAAACCAAAGAGTTCTGCCCAGAAATGAGTGGCATAGGTTGTGGCCCGATCGGCTATTATAATGGAATTGATTTTTGGATGTGTATCGGTGGTGCTTAAATAGTCGGCACAACCGTGCTCAAAGGGATAAATGCCAATGCAAGTGTGACGCACTGCCTCCTTCTTATTCCAATGCGGTTCGGGCAGATCATCGATGATATTCTTATGTCCCTTTGTGTTCGGTGGAGTGCATTTGCACATGTTGTCCAAGGTAGCCAGCAGACGTGCCCAGTAGCCAGCTGTTTGTCCTGATGCTAGCTTCTCCGTTGCCTTGTTCGACTTGAGTTTGCTACGCGATTTTCTTCTAGGCGGTATAATCATATGCGGTAGTTTCTTCTTGTGATAACGTTGAAATTCTATGCGATGGGGTTGACATTTAAACGGGCGCTCCTTGGGGGCAGCATGAGCCTGCATCTCGTAGAGAACATGTTGCGAACTACTGGAAACTGTGGTGCATTCCGTACTCCTTTCACCACATTCACCTTCGTTTTCGAATACGTGATAGTTTGTCGATTTCGCTTGAACCGGAAATATTTCCGAATCAGTGGATATGCTCTGTCGCGGCAATGGCAGAAAGTTCTTTAATGGAGACTGCAATTTGGCCGTTACACCAACATGATGAACTTCAATCAGATGTGATTGTGAATTGGTTATATTTATATCAGTTGATTCGGACATTTTTATGAAAATTTAAGTTCTATTTAATGTATAAATCAGATAGTAAACAAATCTGTCTATGGTTGACTGATAACAGCTCTGACAAAAACGCTTGTTATTTAAATAAAATAAGGCAAATTTCGACGTTTACTTTATGAAATGTACATACTTACTATCAAACTAGAACTAATTCTTCGATTGTTGCCCTGCTATTTATCTCAAGCAGATGACAATCTGACAATCTGACAATGGTTACTATTCAAAGTAAAATAATTTGTATGGATTTGAATAGCCCGCTAAATATTAAGTACACCTGAATTTTTCTGGCAACGCTACTTTACAAATTTTTCCCTCCGATAAATTTATATAAAGAAAAATAATCGATAATAGAAAATAATTCAACACCATCCAGAGGTCTATCGATTTTTTGAGCAACACTAATTTTGAGCTTTTTCCGGCATTTTAGACGAAAAAAAATCAAGTAAATAATTTTAAGTCACCCGTCCCTTTTAAATAAATTCATTTTCGCTTTAGCCAAATTTTGCAACGAATCTCTCTTCAATGTTATCATCCGCTTGGCGAAGTGTTGCAAATAGCGTCGAGTCACAATTAACGGCCGCATATTTTCGAGGTTCGATACGGAGCGGTCGAGTTCCGATTTGCTCATTTGGTGCTGGGATAAACATAAGCAAACGATTTCTGGTTTTGCAAATCTGTTCAAGTCCAAGTCGCAGAAGTCTCGTCAATTGTAATATATATATATGTATATGTATTTGTGTTATAATCTTATCTAGTTTAGTTAATGTTGCGGTTGTTATTGTTGTTGCCTACCTGTATATCTCTGTGATAATTTGCAATATTGTTTTTTTCTGTTCATTTTTGTTGGCAGTTCAAAAGTTACGCACCGTCGGTCTAAGAGGTATGCATAGCACTTTAGAGGATGTGGCATTGGCCGGTATGCAGGTGAAAATCCTGCCAGCCCTTCAGGATAACTACATGTACTTGATTATCGATAATAAAACAAAAGAGGCCGCTGTTGTGGACCCCGTTGATCCCGATCTGGTGATTAAGACAGTCAAGGAGGAAAAGGTGACCTTGAAAAAGGTGCTAACGACACATCATCATTGGGATCATGCAGGTGGCAATGAGAAACTGGTTAAATTGTGGACTTCTGGCGAATTGAAGGTCTATGGCGGAGATGATCGCATTGGAGCTCTGAATGAAAGAGTTCGCCAGAATGACACCTTCAATATTGGGTCGCTCAATGTGAAGTGCTTATCGACGCCATGTCATACCACTGGACATATTTGCTATCACGTCACAGCAGCGGTGGATGAAGCCGCTGAATCTGGTGCTGTTTTCACCGGCGACACCCTCTTCCAAGGTGGTTGCGGTCGCTTCTTTGAGGGCACACCCGAAGAGATGTATGAGGCATTGTGCACTAAACTGTCAGCTCTGCCCGATGACACCAAAGTGTTTTGCGGTCATGAATATACACTCCAGAATATGAGCTTTGCTCGTCACGTGGAGCCCGACAATCAGCTCATTCAGCAGCGTATCGAGTGGGCCAAATTGCGTCGCGCCTCACAGGATCCAACTGTTCCGTCAACCATAGGAGAGGAGAAGTCCTGGAATCCATTTATGCGCGTTCACGAGTCCACAGTGCAGAAGCATACAGGAAATACTACAAATCCAATAGAAACTATGGGAAAGTTGCGCAAAGAGAAGGATAATTTTAAGGCCTAATATGTTTTCGAAATGTGAATAGTTAATTTTCTTAAATCGTTGGCTAAATTGTGATTAGAATGTAACTGGAAAAAAATATATACGGTTGGAATTTTACAATGTTGCAAAGGAATATGAATAACTTTTAATTAAATTCAAGAATTTTACTAAACTAAACGAATTTTTGATTTGCTTGGTAATTTGAAAAAAATTTCCATCTACTTTAAATCAAAACAATCCAAATGATTTTAGAAAACGAAAATTGGTTTTGGTATAAAGCACTTAGCACCAGTATATATGTATGACATTTATTGATCTGTAGGCTAATTGAAGTTCACTTATTAAATCCTCAGAGTCCTCTAGGCCAACTTATGTATAAACCTATTAGAGCATCAGTTATTCCCAATTAGATTCCATTCTCCGGAATGGATCTGGATTTGATCTCCATGAGATCAAAAAAGATTAAAATATGTATCAAAATATGTAATTCAGCCAAACTTTTATAACAACCGAGACTCTCAGCTAGTGTGAATAACTTGAGAGCTCTTAAAAATGCCGTGGACTATTTGAAGTCAGCATTGATATAGAAAGAGAACACTCTATATATGGCTATAGCTATGGCAACAGACCTATGGGTCTGTTGCAATGCAATCTCATGCTAGGGATGTGGAGATAAACCCAGAGGCAGAATTTCATCCACGAATGCATGGGACTCTAGGAACTTGGCGATTGCCGGTGCGTGGCTCTGACGCTTCTCCATGGGAAGTGAAAGTGTTTTAAGGCTGCGGGAAGGTGAGGAAACAATGCCACAGGCTGAAATCAAAATGGGGATAGTTTAGCTAAATATCATCTAAGCGAGATTTATATCAAACAAATAGAAACAATTTTGTAAAAATTTCAGGGTCTGATGACGTACATATGTATGCATACAATACACACATATGTATGTACATAAATATGCGCGTACGTATGTATGTATGCATGGACAGTTGCATGCCGAAATTGTGTACATACACATATATATATACATGTGTACGTACATATGTACATACATATGTATGTGTGTATAAAAAATGCTAAAAAATAAAGTCAAACGTTTGCTTAAATCTAATAAATCTTTGGAATGGTGGTTTGCTAAGTTGTTAGATTAAATTTTTAGTGGATCCTAATCGTCGTTGCATACATTTTATAATTTTTTTCTCCTTTAATTATATTATTTCCTGTAATTACATACATATGTATGTGTGTATGTATATTATTTTATGCAGGCATTTTATGCTTTATTTTCTCCTTTAATTATTATTTATACAGACAATGTACATATGTACATATGTATATAAAATGCTGGACGATAAAAGTGAATCGTTTGCTTAATAATAATAAATCTTTGGAATGGTGGTGTGCTAAATTTTTAGTTGGTTCTCATCGTCGCCGCATGCATTTTATAATTTTCTTTCCTTTAATTATTTTATTTTTTGCATACATTTTTCATTTATTATTGCCTGTAAGTACGTACAATGTATGTTTATTATTTTGTGCAGGCAAATGCTCTATTTTCTCCTTCAATTATCCTATATACATGTACATATGTATGTACATATATGTATTGAAATATATTTCTCATCATAAATATTAATTTTTTGTGGTTTTTCCTATACAGGTTCATATGTACATTCATATAAATATTCTATTTCTTAAACAAGATTTTTTTTATGGGGTAAAAGTTTACCCAAAAATCCCCTTTGATGAGCACATGCAATAAGCCCCTTCGCTACGCCCTATTCCATACAACGATTTTAGTGAGAGCACCCATTTCGATAAAAATAAATCGATCACCATTGCTAATTCATATCGACATGTACAAACTTTGCAATTCCAAATTTTTATTTCTGAATTCCTCAAAAACTGTTCACAAGATATTAAAGGAACTTCGTCCATATCCATGTCCATTACGGACATGACATTTTGGCCAGCGCTGAGAATATTGTCGAATAAGCTCGTTAATAATCGTTCATCGCCAAGATTTTAGCTTCAATCTGTGGCAACTCTGTTCTATACAAAACAAAACAACTTTTATTTTATATAATTTTAAATAAATTGTAATGCCTCGCAATCTAAATGCCGAGCGGGATAATCCCTGCCTCAAGGTAAGCTTCCAATTCAAGAAAGATAAAAAGCTTAATATTATTATTTACATTCGTATAGGAGCAAGAACTGTCCTTCAAATGTTTAAACAAAAACAACTTTGACCGGGAAAAGTGTGAAGTTTATTTTGCCAATTATAATAATTGCAAAGAGTTTTGGGCAAGTTTGATAAATTAAACCCAAAAGTTTATTGTATATATAAAAATTTCCACAATAGAATAAAATTCGAGCTGATCGCCGGAGCAAGGGCATCGCACCATATTTGCCGCCCATTGAAGAGCGTGAAGCGATAAAGGCGGAATACATGAAGGCGAAACCTCCAAAAACCTCATAACGAAAATACATAGATAGATATATGTATAAAAAGAAAATGTTTATGTTATTATATTTGCCATGTTAAGAAATCATTTAATTTTCGTCTTCTTGATGTATAACATTAGATGCGACTATTTTAAGCGGGGCAAGCGCCACTTCTAGCATAGCAGTTGCCAATTCCATTTCCAGATTTTCTTTGGGATCATTGAGAATGAGCAATTTCAATGAAGGCAGACGATAAAGGCAGGACAGGCCCTCGACCGTGATTCTGGTGCCTGAGAGATCCAATACCTCGAGGCGTGGATACTCGCTGCCCGAAACACGGTCCAGGCAGAAATCATCAAAGGTGGAAACATTGTGAAAGGATAGAAATTTCAAGTGATCGAGGCATCGCAGATTTTCCAACCCTTCAAAGTAGAGGGTCATATTATCGCAGCGTAGGGCTTCCACCTTAAAATCGGGACTAAATTTATTGGGTAAGCTGAATTCGCCATCCTCTGTAGCGCGGTGCCAGCGCCGTTCCTTAGTAAATTTGACTGCACCACCGCGATATAGTATGAAGTGGGCAGCCGCCAATTCAGAACCCAGAATCTTGTGCCTTTCTGGGATGAACTGTTGCATGTGTCGTTCAATTTTTTCCTTTCGCTTGTCCCACCAATTTCGCAAATTCGAGGGACTTAGGTCAAGAGGTTGCTGCATCATCACTATAAAGTCGGAAGTCTGCTCCGAATCGGAAAATAGCTTCAGTTTGCTATTCCAGTCCTCTGGCCGATCGCCAATTGGCTTACGCCAGCTTAGTTTCTGTTTGTCAGCAGCAATTTCCTCACGGATTCTTTTGACGGTGCCACTCAGCTCATCCTGACTAGAACTATTGGGCTGCTGATGGGTAGATAAGAGTCGGCAAGCTCTATTTGCCAGGTGTCGCGGACGTATTAATTTTAACATATTTGCTAGCAAAATTTCTTATTTAATAATAATTTTTGGACTAGTTTAACAGTAGCCCTAGTGTTAACATAATATTAGAGATGGGGATGTTTGATTGAACAGTCTCAAAATGAGTCTGTTACAACAGCTGTTAAATAATATTGAAACAAGTTGGCATCCCCAAACTGGTTGTCGCCATTTTTTTTCCTTGCGTCAAAACGTTTTAATTTAAGAAAGAGAAAAAAACAGAGTAAAACGTAAAATTCCACCGATAATTGTTACTAAATATTCTCAAATAACACAAAGCCTTTGGAAATAAAGCAGCAGCAGCAACAGCGCAACAATAACAACAGGATTTGATTATTACATGTGACTCATTTGTTGACTGGCAGTGTGAGAGCCCTAGAATTAAATTGGAGTGCAACTCTATCCATATCAATATACATCACAGCATGGTCAATTCGTCAGGCAGCGAGGATGGACAATGGCGTAGCCCCCAAATTGGCCATTATCTCAGGTGTGTACAGTAAATCGTGTTTGAAAACAACAATTTGTAAGAAAACTACTTTACATACATATACATACATATATACTATATGCGAGTCATTGAAAAATTGTTGCTGCATATACACGCACACACACACACACACACAGGCACGTCTATTCGAACACATGCATGAAGACAGCGACGGCACATCAGAGGTGCCCAGTTAGCGAATTTGCCGCCAAAACGAAAGAACAAAGAAATTATATAGAAAGAATTTTTACAAAAAAAATTAAATTAAAAGAAAGTTGGTTTAGTTCTTTTTCTTTATTTTCATTAAATTCATTTTTTTACAAGTAATGTTTTCCCCAGATTCTTTAGTTTGCGATCTTTCTTTCTTACTGCATTCAATGCATTATTTAGCCAGCTATTCCGCAAAGGTGACAACACTAATGTTTTATCCTTTGTCCTTCTATAAGTGTGCGTGTGTGTATGTAAGGTTTCTGTCTGTGTGTGTCTAGGTGTGTGTAGGTGGATGAAACAATTTTTGTTTTCTTGCTTAATATTCGACGGCAAAAGCTAAAAGCAAATTGAAATTGTAAATTAAACAAAATCAAATTTCCCCTTTACTTATCTTCCATTTCACTCCTCATCCTACACCCACACACACATACGACTTCTTTTCTCCGTCTCCTACTTAAATTTCTTGTGCTTGGTTAATCTTTTTCCACTTTATCCCATTCTACTTTATATGTTAAAAAAAAAAAACAAAAAACCAAAAAAATTTACTAAAAGTAGAAAAAAAGAAAAAGAAACATATTAAAACAAAAACCAATTTACTGAGAATTTATTTATGCAAATTGCATTCGTAATTGTGCTTTTTAATTTACTTGAGTTTTTTCATTGCAAATAGGCCAAAAAGTGTGTACTTGTCCCATGACCGAGGCGCGCGATGGCCAAAATCAACAAAAACTAATAATCATAAAAAACAAAAAAAATTAAATCAAATCAAAACAAGAAAAATCAAACAAAATAAACGATTAAATCAACTGCAAAAAGAAAAGATATGCAAAAAAAAAAAAAAAAAACAAACAAATCAAAACGATTAAATAAATCAATAAGAGAAAAACGAAATAAGTGCTCTCGCATCAGCTGCTGCAGTGTCTGATCCCGATCCTGGTCTTCGTCCTGGTCTGGTCTGGTCGTAGATGGACACGAATCTTCTCAAGTCAAGTCAAGTTAACATCAATTCACGGTGAACTCTGTCTCTCTCACTCTTTCGCCTGGCGGTAAATTATCAACAACTCAAAATCAACAACACCAACTCAAAGAAATCAACCAAATATTTTCAATTTGATTCTTCTGATAATACAATAACTAATTACTCAATTTTTTTTTACAAACAAAACACACACACACACAAAAAATGTTTTAAAAAACTGAAAACCTTTCAGCTGGTTGCGCAGTCTCTTTAGTAAGTGTTTAACATTTTACAGCCCTTGAGAAGATGATTGTGTGTATATGAAATGAAAAATGTGTAAGAAACTTATGTAATTGCTTCCATTTATGGGAATAGTTGTAACTGAATTGACGAAATCACAAGTGGTTCTTGTATGAAAAGGATAAATGCCATGGGAACTTCTTCCCCACTTACTTAACTCTCTCAGGTAAGTAATCTCAAATGTGATATTCGCTTTCAGTTGTTTCTCTCTCTCTCTCATACCTTATTCTATTCAAAGAACACAGTTAAACGAACAAGGCGGAGAACAAAAGCATGAAATTGCGGATTCCAATGCACTGAGCAAGAGAAGGAACTCCAGATTGTGATTGCACCTGGCATACATATACATATGTAATGTCTAGGCCAACTGATGAATAATATCGGGGGACCAGTAAATTATTCACTATCCATTATTGCTTACCAAAGTCTCAAATTAGTCGGGATTTCAAACAACAAGCGTTTCCTTTGAATATATAGAAGTAGTATATATTTATATATTTTTCAAATGCATGGCAAATCCCTTTGGATTAATGTAAAATTGGTCCATTCAAAGTGATTCTATTTTCTTGCTATTTTCATAATCTATATATTTGTTTTTTTTCTTTTCTACACAAATCTTGTGGCAATGTTTTATAATAATGACTAGCATGATCAAAAACAATTGCCACAATTAATGGCCATCATTTTTGAAAGAATTAAACTTTATCTCCTTTTTTTTGTTATCAGTTTTAGATGAACTTGGCAAATTTCTTTAAAAGTTGTTTTCTAAGTCATAAATATAGTTCATGAACAGATCCAAAAAATCACAAAAAAAAAAAACTTTCGGCTTTCGAGGGGCATTACGAATATATTTTTAAAATTGCCTGACCGCTTGGAAAATTCACTAGTTGGGGGTATAAAGAGATGGAAAAGGTTTAAAATTATTACAAATATTGGCATTTCAACCAGACTTTCCCCGCCCCCTGGATCCTTCCATGATATAATTAGAAATGTTTTGAATTGCCTTGAGAATTCATTACATGATTTTTTTTGTTTTTTCAAATAAAATTGCAAAATTATGATGGATAATGGTTTATAATAATTTGTTGAGTCTCCTTTAATTGACCTATCCACAATGACATCTAAAGTTTAAGCCAATCTGGGGGGACTCTCTCTGCTTGTGAAAGATCCATAAACCATATTGTATAGATATTTGTTTGCCTATCTATCGTGTCGGGAATTAACAAATTCAAGAGCACAAAACTATTTTGATGCATGCCATAATACACATATATACATGTATATAAATTCTTATAAAATCTCTAAATTCCAATGAGCACAATGAAAAAACAAGTTAACTAATTTCTAAATCAATCCTAATTCCAGTTTAGGCAATGGAAAAAGAATCAATTTGGTTTTTGATTTTTGTTACAATGATTTCAAGAAAATATATATTAATGTGCTTTTGATCTTTCTATTCACCTACCAACATTCTCACCAACACCCATGCCCTCCGCCTCACCGCCCCGAATTTTATGCCCATTAATAATGGAACAATTTACAATTTATTTTCTCTACTTCTTGTTTTTCAAGGGAATGTTTTAACGGTCATAAAAGAAAATGAAAAATCTACAAATTAGTTTATAAAAAGGTCTCTCCCTCTCTCTCTCTCTCTCTCTCTCATTCTACGCAACTTCTTCATTCTCAAGGGCACAATGTAAAATGTAAACTACTTGCAACAAGACTGAGCAACCCAGCAACATGTGTATATATATATATAATAGCCAAGACGGAAATCGCGATCCTCGGTCAACAACAACAACCACAACAACTTGTGCGATGAAATGAAAATCGTTTAGTGAAAACTTTTCCACAAATTTTAGGGATTTACTTAATTTATCTTGTTTTTAATTTTTCTTTTAGTGCCGGCGATGATGACGAGCATGAAGGAGATGGAGATGCCCTGTATATACAACCGCCGCAGGCTAGCCGGGATTTATCAACAACACGGCGTGAGAAGAAAAAACATTCCCGCGAGCGACGAAGGCATAAGGATAGAGGAGAAGATGTAGGAGGAGCTGGAGGCGGAGGAGGAGGAGGAGGAGGTGAACACCGTTATGGAGATTATCGTGCTGCAAGGGAGGAGCAACACTATCATCATCATCATCATAGACGAGAGCGTTCTGGAGGTGCAGGCGAGCCATCTAGACATCATCATCATCATTTACAAGCTCATCCACAAAGCTATCATTATGTAGAAACGAATGCTTTGCCACCGCCGCCACCGCCATCACATCATCATCACCAGCACCAGCATCACCATCATGGCATTTCTCGTATCCAAAATCCACGAGGAGGAGATTCCTATCATCATTCCTATGCAGCAGCCGCAGCAGCAGCAGCTGCCTATCATGGCTCTAGTGGCCGGCATGCTGATTATCTTATGGAAGAGCCACCGCTAACATCCTCAGCTGCACCACCGAGACGGACCAAAGATGCCGAAAGTCTTGAGCAAGATTTGCGATCTCGCTTGCTTAGTAAACGGCATAAATATGTCAAAGATTATGAGGGCAGAGGAGAGATACGCAGCAGCAGCAGCAAGGAGGGTCGTGGCGTCAGGGAACGTGTTGGCAGGAGCAGCCATAAGCAGAGGCATGAGCGTGTTATCGAGTTACTCGATAGTCCTGAGTCAGTGCATCCGGCCAAAGGGAGCAGAAGAGGAGTTATGGAGCAACAGCAATTAAGCAGCAGCAGTAGTAGAAGAAATTTACAAGAGGATCCCGATTTGGTGGCACGACGAGAGAAACTTTTGGCCGCCGAGCGAGAGAATCGGCAAAGGAAACAAACGGCCAGAGAGGAATTGGAGGCCAGGCGAGAGCTTTTGTTGCGGGAACGAAATGAACATCAAATGACTTCGGGTGATGCTCTCAGTCCCTCCAAAGTGGCGGCCAGTGTGACGGCTGGCTTGAATATATTCAAGCGAAAGAGCTACGAAAAGGATCAGGACAAACAAAGGAAGCGAAGAAAAGCCGGCGAGCAACATGAGAATAAAGAGGACGATGATGATGACGACGACGATGATGATGATGATGATGATGATGATGATGATGACGACGATGATGATGATGAGGACGATAGCGGTAGGGTTCGTGCCCAGGGTGCCTTGGACGAGGGGGAGAGCGAGAAAAGTGATTCCGATGACGATGAAGAGGATGAGGACGACGACGATGATGACAGCAATGACAGTGCCAGCGATTCGAATAGCGCAGAAAGCTATGAACATAAAAAGAAATCCAAACGGAAAAACAAATCACAGCCGCAGCCCCAGCAGAACAACCAAGATGACAATGAATTACCCGATCTGCCAGACAGTCCATTAAGCGTGGGCGAACTCTACAAGTCACCGCTGAAGCCAAAAACGAAAACCAAAACCAAACAGCACAAACAGCGCTCTCATTCGGTTAGCTCCTCCAGTTCTAGCTCTTCCTCCTCCTGGAAATCGAGTCGTCGCAGCAGTCGTTCCCGCACCTCGAGAAGCCCATCCCGCTCCAGCATAGAGGATGAGGGCAATGCACGATCACCTAGTTCGAGCACCCGCAGTGAGGAACGTGGCATGTCGCAGCAGGAGGATAATAAGCCATTGCCTGTAAGCGAGACAACAAAAGCATTGAAATCTCTGGAAGATCTGCCACCATGTGATGACAAAGGTGTCCCTCTGCCCAACTATTACCCTGGTGTCCAGGGTTGCCGATCTGTTGAGGAGTTCCAATGTCTCAATCGTATCGAGGAGGGCACTTATGGTGTTGTCTATCGCGCCAAAGATAAACGAACCAACGAAATTGTTGCCCTCAAACGACTCAAAATGGAAAAGGAAAAGGAGGGATTCCCCATCACATCGTTACGTGAGATTAACACTCTGCTTAAGGGTCAACATCCAAATATTGTCACTGTTAGGGAAATAGTCGTTGGCTCCAATATGGATAAGATATTTATTGTTATGGATTATGTTGAGCACGATTTGAAATCACTAATGGAAACAATGAAAAATCGTAAACAGAGCTTCTTTCCGGGTGAAGTTAAATGTTTGACACAACAACTGCTCCTGGCCGTTGCCCATTTGCACGACAATTGGATTTTGCATCGCGACTTGAAGACATCCAATCTCTTGCTCTCCCACAAGGGTATCCTTAAAGTGGGCGATTTTGGTTTGGCTCGCGAATATGGTTCGCCGCTAAAGAAGTATACCTCTCTGGTGGTCACATTATGGTATAGGGCACCGGAATTGTTACTCTGTTCGGCAGAGTATTCCACTCCCATTGATGTTTGGTCGGTGGGCTGCATTTTCGCCGAATTTCTGCAAATGTTACCTCTATTCCCTGGCAAATCCGAGATAGATGAACTCAATCGCATTTATAAGGTAAGTTTGTCAAAGCAACAAAGATTTCACTCAATTATTTATGTTTATTTTTGGTTTTGCTTTTCTTTTATAGGAACTGGGCACACCGAACGAGAAAATCTGGCCTGGATATAATGAGCTGCCCGCTGT
Organism: Drosophila insularis; assembly: GCA_018903935.1. Lineage (NCBI taxonomy): Eukaryota > Metazoa > Arthropoda > Insecta > Diptera > Drosophilidae > Drosophila > Drosophila insularis. Next base: position 3,035,181 of record JAEIFP010000517.1, read on the forward strand.
CAAGAATATGCTCAGCCAGAACTCACAATTTACCGAGTATCCTGTCTCACAGTTGCGTAAACATTTCCATGATAAAACATCGGAGGCGGGTCTAAATTTGCTTCAGGGTCTCTTAACCTATGATCCGAAACAAAGACTGACCGCTGATGCGGCCCTCAAGCATGGCTATTTCAAAGAGCTACCCCTACCCATCGATCCATCCATGTTTCCCACCTGGCCGGCGAAAAGTGAGCTAGGGGCGCGCAAGGCTCAAACTGCATCGTCGCCGAAGCCACCATCGGGTGGTTCCCAATTCAAGCAATTGGGTAAGGATGAGCCCATTGCCACACAGAGTGGAGCCGCAGGCGTTGGTGGAGGCGGCATGGGCTCTATCAATACAGGCAATAAACTATCCTCGGGCATTATAACGGGCAATAAGAAAAGTGGCATTACGGCTGGTGCAACGGGAGCAGCAAATACAGGATTCGTTCTCAATGCGGGTTTGACACAACGCCAATTGGCCATGGGTCCCGGTTTTAGTTTGAAATTCTGATTCCGGTTGGGATTACGGGTTTGGATTGGTTTTCACTCAAACCGAATCCCGCCGTCGCCGTTGCCGCTCCCACTCTATCCATGTTCCCGTCCCCACACATTTTTTTTTAGCCAATTTTCGATTAATTGTTATGTATAGAACACTTAGCCACGTAAGTCAAAAATTTCGTTTAGTTGTGTATGTAAAAATATTGTTCCAAAAACAAAAATTAATTTAAAAAAACAAAAAAAGTAAAATATATAAGTCGAAAATAGATTGCAAATGTGAAAGAAAAAGTAAGAATTGAAATGTTTCAAAAGTGTTGTATTCTTGTAAGAAATCTATCTAGCCATCTCGCTCATTCTTGTGATCTCATCTCATCTGAAAAGAAATTTTTGGGATGACAATCGAATTCTCTAATGAAAGTGTTCTTTAAGCATTTTATTTAAATTACGCAAAGAGAAGAAACGAATGAATGGAACAAATAAATGAACTTGAAGGGAAAAATCGTATTTAAAGCAACAAATGTTCCATCTTTAATCTCAATTCTGGAGCCGGTAGGGCTGGTGGCTCTCTTACATTATTTTTCTGGCAAAGATTTTTAATTAAAAATACAAATGAATGTAAAGAAAGTATAGGACTTTAATGTATTATATAAAATTTTAATCTGAAACGAATCTTTTTAGAATTCCCTTTCTGATTAAATAGTTATTAAAGAGCTCGCTCTCTAATTATAAATAATTTTAGGGAGAGCCCCGACTCTTCTTGTTAATGACGATTCGACTTCTTTTTGAGTCATATTTTTAATCATAAGCGACAAGTTTAAGGAATTAATTTTAATTTTTTAAAATCATTTTTGGGAAACGTCAATATTATGTCTCCACTAGGTTTCTTTTGAATTTGAAGTTGTTTGCATTTTATTTTGAACTTTTTTATATGACAAGAAGACTGTGCTGTTCGAAATTTTAAGTGTATGAAATGCATATCTCGTTTGTTAATTCAAATGTATTCTTTAAGTATTGATTTATTCAAAAGAATAGATCAAAAATGTAACATTTTACAAAAGAACTAATTTTCTACTTAATCCCAATCCACATTTTTTACATGCTTTAGGCTGATAGAAAAGGTAGACTTAATTTTATGTTAAAATGCAAATTAGTTATATATATATTATGTATGCATATATATATACAATTTATTTTTGAATTATAAAAACACATTTCCACCATTCATCCATTCATGCCATGTCAACTTTAAAACTTAGACTATAGAAAATACTCGCTGTTATATATCCTGCTCCTGTATATCATAAATTATTGGATATTTCTATGTGGACCACAAATAGAAATATATATTTTGCCACGTTGGAATGTAGTCACGCAGTGGCCCAGCTACCACTTTGGCAATAGGGACACTTTCGGCCACAAAACCCAAAATTCTATTTATCTTTGACTTGGTATAGTTGTCATAAAATGGAGAGCGTACCAAGTAATATAAAAGATTGATGCAACGGCGGCTTAGTTCTAGTTTCTGTTGCTGTGACATCAAATGGCGATGCTGGCGATACAGGTGCACACTATAGAGATCAAGGCTGAGGGCAATGGCATATTGTTTCCAGCTGCGACGACCGAACACGCCCATTGAGAGCAAATGAATGAGTGGTTTAGATATATACAAATATTCAGCTTGCATCAGTTCTCGGGGTATTTGAGTTCTAACCGCCTCGGCGTTGTCCACATGAAGCTTAAAGTCGCGATATTGAATGGGTGGAGCGCCCTCCACTTTGCGTATTAAACGTCCGGATCTCTTCAATTGGAAGGTAATGGAATGCTGAGAGTTGACAGAATTCATAGCCTCATTTTCGTCTGTCACCACAGATTTTTGCTTTTTGAGGGCCCTACGGTTAAGTGTGGCAATCGGTGGTGATGTTATTATGTCGGATGTTGAATGTCGCAGAATAAAGAATCTTCCGGCTGCCTTGAAGGTTTGAATTAGGGCAATAACGAGCCATCGGCCAGTTTGACCAAACAAACGTCTAGCCGATATCTCAATGAACACCTCACTGTACTCAAGTGTGGTCAGAGTGACCTTTAGTCGATAGCAAAGTTTAGATTGCCGCTGGAGTACAGAGTCGGTACTATTCCGGCGACGCGATTTCTCTATGATGCGATCATTGTAAAAGACCAGCATGTTGGACAACGTGTAGACCAGCTCGGATAGAACATTTGAGGAGGATATGCGACCTATGGGAATTGCATCAGAGAGGGTATAAGCGTAAGCATATAAGGGCTCTCAATTTATTTAATTAACTTTTTGTTCTTATCTCTGACCTGCTACGAAATATGAGACCCATTTGGCTGTGGTCTCAAAGTCGCCAACCATATCGGGATTTTTGGCTACCCAGGATTCGTAAGTTTTTAGTATATCCTTTAAACTGTCCATGTTTTGTTCTGTTTTTTAATCGTTCGATTGGTAATATAAATTAAACAAAAAAATGGGAATAACTAAAATTAAGTTGCGCGTAAATGAAATCCAACCTGCTGTTTTAGAGTTGCCACCTAATTTGATATTGGCCAGACAGTGTTGCAATCAAAGCTGAGGAACTGGTTCCATCACTAAAAAAATTTATTTCGTCTTGAGTCTCAAGAAATCAAATTTAAAAATAATTTTTTTTATACATAGGTGTGTGTTACAATAATATACTAATTATTGAATCAAAAAGTCTTAATATCCAATTAAGTCTAGTATAAACAAGCAGTTTACTCTGTCCGTTTTATATCTTATTTGATAAAGGTTTTCACCTTTATGTCGTCCACATTCAATTTTCAAACAAACAACTTGTGGATTCTTGGTAAGTTTAGTAATTAAACTATATTTGCATGTATATAATAATATTGTTTAAATGTAATTTAATTAAATGTACAATTTATTTAATAAGAAACTTAACAATTTATATTCGAAGTCAAGCGTTTCAGAGTGATTTTGAAATTCTCACTCACGGTATAGTCCTCTTTGAAAACCACAATTAAATTGAGTTCAAACTCTGAAATAGAATATAATTATATTAAAGGAAAATCACCTTAATTATGCAATAACGAACCAATTTTAAAGTTCTTTGTTATTAAAGTGGGGCACGTAAACAGTCGAGGTAATACCATATATATAGGTAATTCCAATTTAGGCATAATATTTCCATCGCTTATCTGTATGGTTTGAATTTCTGTGGCATCTTTGGAATATCCTTCGTCGCAACCACATGTTTCCACGCGTACCAGCTGAAGGTCCATGGATTTGATGGCTGCCTCTGTATGCTGGACGATAATGTGTCCTGTAAGTGGTTCGGTAACACATGACTCGAGTCGGTCTATACTGCCCGTAATAAGGAATCGGGGCATGGATAAACGCTCTTTAGCCGTCGATGTGGCATTCTTTTGCAGCGAGTCGGGACTCAAGCTAAATGGCACCGCTTTGCGGGCTTCGATATCACTTTCACTCAGTTCTCTGGGCTTGTATTGCACGCAAAATTGTTGAATTTTCTGCAAAGATTTGCCAAGAAAACTCCTCTTCACATCACATCTGAGTTGATAGTTGATGCTAATGAAGACCCCGTGATAGGTTTCATATAGCATTTTGGGCTCCTTGCGGCAAACCAAAGGCAACTCGAAATGAAACTCAGAGCGTCCAGGACTGAGTTTGCCTGGCGCTGCCAACTCCAGACTGGACTGTAGCAAATTGATGGGTTTTACCGAGTTATAGAATGCATCGAAAACACCCACAGTTTTGCTGCTCAGCTGAAGGTTGACGACCCCCTCGAGAGTTAAGAAAATGCCTTCGTGTTTGGTTTCTGTTTCCTGAGGACACTGAAATTGAACGCAGCCCAGCAGCATGTCCTAAAGGAAAAAAATAACACAAAAATTCAGTAAGAATTTAGTTGGTTTTGCATTTGTTTGTTTACATTCTCATGGTACACTTTATTTTCTCTGTTTTTTAATTTAATTTCAAAATTTATTGCATTCATCTCTCTTTGGTTGTTTGGCCGTCGAGCGCAGCTGATTTCCTCATATCAGGTGGCAGCTCTATTAAGTTCAAACAATTTGTATTAGTGATGGGCGCGTGATAAACCTTATAATCTCTACTTAGACAAATATATTGCTTAAGAATAAATCATAATTGCATCATTAAATTTTGACTGTGATTAATATTCCATTATTTTCTCATGAATTAAAAATTGTTTGATGGAAAAATATTTGGTTTTAATATCCGGACTATTTGGTTATTTTAATTGAGAAGTGTGTAAATAATTGAAAAATGTATTTATAAATACTTTTCCAATTTAAAATTCCTTATAGTACTTATTAATAAGTAATGTGCTTTTACAATCTCAATGAATATTTTATTTCTGATTATGCTAAATCAAATTTAATTGATATAAAGTACACATCACCTTTTTATCAGGTAGGTCATTCGATATATATCGGCAATCTTTAAACACTTAACGATACATTATGGTGAGGGAAAAAGCGAGGATCGACATAATTAAAAATAACGTTGCGTAAAATTTAAACTATAAAACTGATCGTTTAATAGATGGGTTTAACTGATACTCATTCTCGCTGTTTATTACTGGTTTCCCCCGGGGGTCCAACGGGGCGGTGTGCATTTTAGTAACGAGCTGTTTAATTCCGACAATTATATGATCTAAACAATTATAAAGAGTTGCATTTACATATACATATGTATGCATAATTAAAAAAAATTAAATTTAATCATCGCTCCGACTTTGGTATACCATGCACTGTTTTAAGCTTGTAACTATCTAACAAATATTAATGTAATTAGTAGACAGGAACAAGGGGTGGCAAAATTTAAAAACTTAAACTTAATCACGTCTATTCTTGCTCAACATGATCAGGAATATATTTATACTTTATGAGGTGAGAAGATTTTCCTGCCTATTACATGCATTTTAATGGCTTAAATATATCAATTTGTGGGTGCAGAGTACAAAAATTAAGTAGCCCCTAATGAAGATTAACTTTTGTGGGGTGTCAATGAATTTATTTAGTCATGTCCGCCCATATGTCTGCTTGTCTGTCTGTCTGTCTTCTATTTACTTTCTGAATTGTATATCTTGTATTTAAAATAGATCGGTCGTATTCATTTTGTAATTTTTCAGCGGTTATTATGAAATTGTCCGTTCCGATATTAATTTTGTTTATTTGCAATTAAGAAATATACTCATAAAAACAATACGAAAGATATTTTTTTCAATAAAAAGCTCTTTTAAAATAATTCTTTTAAGACTCTATACAAACTTCGTTACGATCGAAGTTGTTTTTAACTTTTGATTTATGTATTCAAGTGCCCAGCAAGATACCACAAAGATAGTTGAACCACCAAAAGTTGGTAAAATGATTTGTCAAGAATATTTTCTACTGTTTTCATGATACTATATTATATTATAACTATTCTTTTATATTCTTTCTATACGAAACATATGTATAATAACAAGAATAAAATATTATTAACGTTTAAACGAACTGGAAAAAGCTCACGAGATTAATATTGAAATTAAAAAAAAAGCGATATTTCTTTGTTTGCCTTTGCCAGAAATCATAAATAACTAGGTTATGATTTGCTGTGATCTAGGGACAGAAGTATCCTTTACATGAGAATAACTCCCAGCTTCAGCAACTGGGCAACTCAATATTATTAAATTGCCCAACTAAAGAGCTGTCCATCGTACTATTAACTTTGGTTAAATAGTTTAATTCGCATTATTTAATTCCCAAATGAACGTCATCACAATGAATTTAATAACAGCTGTCATTTAATTAATTTTCACATCACAAAATTTGCTATTTTTATTTAAACTTATTAAATAGCAAGATGCTGATACCAGTCATATATATACATACATATAGGGAGAGATTTTCGACTGTCTTTTTCCAAATCTCACATACATTTCGACTGCTTATATCATGAGAACTGGTACAAGACTAAGGCACAGTGGGTGGTTATTGCATCAGATCAATATTGGATGGACACCATTAATATGAAAAATATTTTCGATTTGTTTATAATGCATATTACGATTTGTTTGCAATATTTAATAATTTCAAATTAGTTTTTAAAATAGAAAAAACTTAAAAAGAATTGTTTATATACAGAAACAAGAACTAAATTTTATTTAAATTTATAAGTTTTTAAATTGGTAATAGCTTTTTCGACTTGCCTAGTATGCGAAATATATTTGTTCAAATTTATTGAAATTTCTATTATATTCCTTGATGCTTTTTACATATTTTATATTTATATATATTTTATAGCACAAAAAATAAAATATAGCAACTATTTTTGGTTGACTTCTGTTATAATAAACAGCCATATTAAAAATTTTGCGACTGTCAGTTAAAATTTGAAGCACCAAAAACAATTTTTGAATCGAGTTTTCTGAAAACGAGCCACTGTGCACAATTTCTCTCTTTGCTGAGTAAAAATCCCAAAAAGGGAAATGTTTGTAAATAACCCAATATAGGATTTGGCGCTTTGTAAGAAAATTAAAAGAGAAATGTAGGGAAACATTGTATACACTTGGATAAGGGGTCCTCAAAAATGTTCAGTGGGAACCTCACCTTAAATGCAGACGGGGGGTAGTCAAAGGCATTTCTACAACTGTTTTTCAACTATAAATTGGCAGCCGGCTTAAATTGGTAACCTGCTAACAAAAAAAAATCTAATCGAACTGTTGATATGTGTTTGTAGACCATTTTAAACTAATGGGTTAAATATAGGGCCACTTTTAATTATTTAAACGAAAAGTTCTACTTAGGTCTTTATTTTGAAAACTAGTTTTGTTAAGATCATAACTGGTCAAAGATAGTTCTTCTTTAGAAATCAAAGCTTTCTAAGCTTATTCTGTAGAGTTCTTTGATATTTCTTTTTAATTTCTTTAATAAAAGAATATTTTAAAAACAACTTCCTCTTAGGAAATGATTTGCTAAGATAACCTATTAAATTTTATCTTTAAATATTTAAAAATTCTCGATTTCATTATGTTGCTTGTTATCAATTTGCTATAGCTTATTGAACTTGTCAAGAAACTCCCTCTCATTTCCACACTTTGTCCCTTTCTCGCACTGATTTCTTATATTTTTTTTTATGAAGGGGCAGTTTTGGATAAAGTTGTAATTTTTTTTTATGATTAAATTCAAAGTTTATGTACCATAAGGCGTGTGTTTGATAAGTGTCATAAAATGAAATTGGTTTTAGTTAGTTGAATGTGTAATACACTAAAATGCTGGAGGATATGAGGGCTGAGGTGAAAATTGTATGCGGTTTACTTGCCCCATTGCATATACAGACATTCCATTTGTATGTACATATATAGTATAATATATATATGTGTGTGTATATTGAAAAGGTACCCGCAAATGGACAAAACAGGTAACTGTAAGTGAACGGAGGTCAACAAATGTTATCCCATTAAACGCATATATAATCTTATTTTTCTATCTGCCCTATCTTTGTATTATCTTGCAAGAGAGGGTATAAATATTTTGGTCATTTCTGATACTCTTGATCAGCATCACAAGTCAAGTGTATGTATATTGTCAAGTCTGTTCACAATTTTTCATCTTACTCTTGACATGTTTGGTAACAATTCGCATTACTCCTGGTTAAATTTGTAGGAGTTCATGGAAAAAGGGGACTTTGGCTTACACACCTGAAGGTAGACAAAATCTTACAAAAAAGAGATGTCAGTAAGATTACAAATTTTTAAACCCCAAATTTTTAATTGTTTTGAACAGGAAAATTTAAGCAAAGTATTTTGAATGAATTATGAATGGTTTTTTAAACTAGACCAAGTTTATTAATTTTAAATCTAAACAAGAACACAGATTTTCGAAGAATGCAATTGACTTACTGTCATGCATTAGGGGGAGAATGCAGAAAGGAGGATTCAAAGGAAGGATTCGCCATCAATGAACTCCATCAAATTCGCTTTACTCATTGTGTCCTTCTGTTTGTGTATTTAATTCATATTTAATATCAGTTTTCAAAATTTTATACTCTTGTTTGAGCCATTAATTCAATACAAGTATGAAATAATCTACTGTAAGAGAAAATATTTAATCAATTTGTTCTTTCTTTTTTTATATTTTCGATAGCCATAAAATTTATTCGGAATTGACAATTGACTTGTTTCAACATTAGAACATTTGAATCAAGAAAAAAAAATAAACAAAGAATAATATTAAGTATTTGTGGATTTAATTAATATTGGCTAACTTTTAAAAAACATAAACAGAAACGGGAAAGAGACTTATACAGAGAAGAAACTAATTTATGATTCATGTCCACCATCTGAGACTATAAAGTCTCAGACTTCCTTTTTTCTTTTATCCTCTGAAAAAGTGTAATGAGAAATTTTGCTCAAATTTAAATTGCTTAGAATATAGTCTATTACTAATTAAATATACAGATAATTTGTTGTTGGCAGCGAGAAAGAGCCAAAGCAACTGCATTTGCTTTCCCTGTATAGGGAAAGACTTTGTTGAAGAAAGTTAAAAGTTGCTCAAGTTAATCAAAAAGTTTATATCTTGTATAATGATTTCCTCGAATCAAATTTCCGTTTGATACTCAAAAGCAGAAAGCAAAAAAAGAAAAAAAAAAGAACCAAAGGTGAATAAAGCAAATTGATTTCAAGTCATAATTCAAAATTCTTTTCATTTACCTTTTGCAACTCTCTGTTATTATCTTTCAATTTGCCAAAACAGCTGGCAAAACAGCAGAAATTTCATCTTCACTCACTTACTCCACCACAAGCGACACACACGCACACACACTCGCACACATTGAACAGTTTCTTTTGTATTAAAAAAGAATGAAAAGAAAAGAGCAGCAAAAAATACTTAATATACAGAAGCAAGTACATACATACATATGTATGTATATTTGTATATATATTCACAATATTTAGAGTTTACGGGTAGCAAAGCATCCAACTTTATTATTCTTAGCATACTTTTCTGCTGACTGGCTTCCTTACCACTTGCCTTATGAACGGACCTGGGGACCGGTAAGTGCATATCAATTTCCTATGTCCCGTCTCTTTACCCATTCCACTATCCCTCTCTCTTTATCTCTCTCGCAACTTCACACAATCTATTGCTCTTTGCGTTGCACAAAAAACTTTAAATCTTTAATAAGCTTGTTGTTGTTTTTGTGTGTGTGTGTGTGTGTATTTGTGTGCGTGTCCTTCCTAAACATATGCACTGCTTTTTATGTTTGCTATATAAATTACTTAGCATAAAATTTGCTCTCGGTCTCTCTGCTTCTGCTGATGCTTCTTTCGATATACATGCATATAAATATTGCTGCCTACATGCGACCAAAAACCAAAGCACTAAACCTAAATCTTAATGGAACCGACATTTTAATACTCTTAAGTGCAACGTAATCGAGCTGCAATTCTCAGAGACAGACAACAAGATGTTTACAGTTGATTCTTTTTGGGCAAGTTAATGTACTTTTTATTTTTTCAGTGTATACAAAAATAAACGAAGCAAGTTTCAAGTTCACTAAATTATGTACATACATACATATATAAAGGTTACTTGCAAGTGCTGTCTGTATGTATGTATGCATGTGTGTGTGTGTGTGTTCAGTATGTATATTTACTCGGCTTGACTCGACTCTACTCGACTTTGACTCGTAACTTTCTTCCATAAAGAAAGTCTCTTACTCTCGCCTATACACACAAAACATACACTTATAAAGAGCAGGAGAAGGACATGCAGGAGATGGAGTGAAAAAATGTATTTATTTAAGGCATATATTGTTAATAAATGCAAGGAATGAGTAAGAAATTTCAGCTTGCTCTTATTAAAAATTGTGATACTGATATTTAGAACGAGAAGGCATATTAAATTTACAAAAATTCTAGCATTTAAAAAAATATGGAAGAAGGCCAGCCGGTAACTATTTAACAATATCTTTATTTATAACAAATCTTGTCATAACGTATACGCAGGGTGTGCCACAGTATAAAAATCATATGATGTTTTAGTATTCTTAAAAGCATCCTTTAACTATATCTGTTCAAAAATTTTAGGGTAATTCAGTAAAGCTTTAAATTTAATATTTTTCTGCAGAAATATTGGGTCCAAAAACTGGAAAGTAATTTTATTTTAAAAGGCCTTAAAATTGTAAAAAAATTTGTGATAAATTGCAAAATTGAAACAATTAACTAATTATTAAGGGCTGATGACTTGATATCTAATAGATGAATATCTCGAGTTCTATAAGATGGATGGAGGCTGGCCTATTCTTCATAAGTTTCTTGTTTAAAGAACTTTCCTTATAGGGCAGACTTTCGCTTGAATTATAGAATATTAGTAATGTTAGGAAGAATAAAATATGATCAAAATCCAATGCCCTTTTCATAGATGGCTATAGGTACATTTGTTGTTGGCTCCTTTATCTTAAAAAGCTCAAATAATACTATGAGTAATTAAATTAATCATGTGAATTTTTATGTTTTATTTCATATTTTCCCAGCATTTCTAGTTTGCTGATTTTATTTTCAGTGGTAAAAGTAAATAAATCAATTTTTAACTATTTTGCATTTTTGCACAAATAATAAAGAAACTAGAGAACCATGAGTGATGAGCATTCAGTTGGCAACTTTTGCAATTTTGATGCTTGATTTGTTTTTATTTTATTAGATAAAAATTGAGAGCTTACAAGTTGCAAGAAGTCAATTAAAAGAGAAAAGAAGCTAAGGAAAATTCGATCAATAGCAACAAGCTTCATAGAGAAGATCTAAAAAAAATGTTGTTGATTCCCACTAGTTAAAGTTTCAATCGAAGTGCTTTGGAAAAATAACTCGTAACAAAAAAAAAAAAACAAATTGATAGGTGTGAGTTACCATTTAATAGAATATTTGCATAGCTATATAAAAATATAAATTTTAAAATTGACCAAATAAACCGATTCAACAAGTATTTTGCAAAAATATATGTATTTTATATGTTGAGTTATTAAGTTAATAATTGTTACTTTTTCCATATTCACCTCACCCTTTTTTTTTGGCAGGGTTTGCCCTTTAGAGAATTTATTTTATTCTATAATCTATAGGTATATCTGTTGTTGCTGATTATTAAAATTTATATAAATACTTACTCAATTAAAAAAAATTTTTGCTGCTTATTATTATTCGTAAATTTTCTAGTTTTTTCGGTTAGAGTGTTGAAAAATATGTTGCCAATCAAACACCAAAATGTTTGTTTACTTCGTTTACATCTAAATTTGTTTATCGCTGATAGTTGTTGAAAATTTGAAAGAAATTCTCATTGTCCTTCATCCCAATAAGTATGCTACGTTTTATTGTGCTAGACCATTTGCAGTACAAAGCATATATGGTAGAAGCTTAGGTGTCAAAATATCAAAAGTTATATTATTTTAGAATCCTATTAGTGCTAAGATTTTGTTAAAAAATATTTAAGAAAATTAGAAATTTTGACAAATCTTTGTATACTAACGACGCAAATTTAAATATTATTTATTGTTGGAACTTTTTCAGCATTAATTTAAACCAGAAAATCCTACAAATTAAATTTCTACAAAAGAGATTCATCAATTATCATTGGTTGATCTTGTTAAATGTGTTGGCTGATGGGAATCTGTAAATTTTGGCAATTTTAATATGCCTTTTCTCTTTAATATACTTTCTCTATCCAGGGTACAAAAACTGTTGCTTTTTTTTATTGTCATCTCAAATGTGGAGACAATTTCGTTTCTGCTCAACCAAACCGAAATTGAGTTGAAAAGATGGTTGAGGAACCATAGCAAAGTTAAGTCTAACCACTCTCAGTTTCCGTCCTTTCTATAAATGGGCCTGTGTACAAGTGTGTGTATAAGAGCTTGTGTGTGTGTGTGTGTGTCTGTTTGGAACTAAGTGAAACTTTTCTTTGCAGACTTGTTGTGTGTACGTGCTATGTATGTTTGTATGTGTTTCTTTTAGCTCAATTTTTTTTCCTTTTGGGTTCGAAACATTTTACATTTCGACTACAGTATATAGTAGAATAGAGAATCGACAAATTCAGAGTTTAAATCACAAAGAATAACAACAACAAATGACAATAAGAATTTATATATTCTTTTGGGTAAGTAATGTAAAGAGAGAAACTTTTCACACCAAATGTTGCCAAGACAACTGATGCTACCATTTCCACTACCATTTGCCTATTTCAGTCATCACCCACCATGTCGATTTGATAACATTGTGGAGAGGAAATGGGAGGAAAAGTCCCGTTTGTCAAGTCGTGTAATTGATTTAAAATTAGCACATCGCTTGACAAAATTTTAAATTGTTTACATGAGCGCCTTGGGAGCCAGCTGGCAATGTTTCTATCTATGTGTGACTCTCTATATGTATATATATATGTATGTGTGCCTGTGTATGAGTGGGTGGGTGACTGTATGTGTTTATGCATGTTTAATGAACATCATGACTGTGCCCAAAACAAAAACCGGGGTGCTGGGAGGAAGGGAGGAAGGAAAGGCGGGAAAAAAAACAAGCCTGGGCTGCTGTAATCGCATTTCAATATGCTGCCATATCCCGTTGCGCTTGTTCCTTGGGCGAAACGGCAATTTAGTTCGTTTGCTGCCGGAGGTCAGGCAAAGAGTAGTAGTAGTAGTAGGTGCAGGGCCAAAAACTTTTTCCATAGCCCACCACCATCACCATCTGACCCGTAAACGAGGTCAACACAAAAAAACATTTTGAAAAATTCATATGCAAACGTATTTTCAGTAGCAGTTGCAGTGGCAGCAATTTCCAGGTGGCAATGGCACTGCCATCACAAGCAGAAGCAGCAGGAATGCAAAATTTTCCCTTTTCTCTTACCATTTCCAGGGAGTGGAGTGGGTTTCAAGAGGAGAAACTTTTTAATGGCCGCACCAATTTTAATAGGTTGGAGTCCAAAGTGATGTTGTTTGGTATCTCTCATAACAGGCAAGTTAAAGAGGCTGGGAGACTGAGAAACAGGAAAAGGACGGGAATGGCTCAAATGTTTTCCCCAAGTTGAGCGTAAAGTGCAAACGTTTTGCAGCTTTATTAAGTGCTAGTAAATATCCAGGAAAAACGAAGAAAATTCATTACGTTTCTATTTGAAAATTTAATAAAGCAATTACACAGTATGACAGAATTTATTAAATTGCAGGAAAATTTGTTTTCTATTTCCAGAACAATGAAGTTAAATAATTCACATTCTCGATGAGTTTTTGTGTGAACTACTTCGTCCTTTCCTTTTTGTAGAGCAACAAAAACTTTGACAAACTAAATAATAAATCTATTAGAGCAGGTTACACCAAAGAAAGCCTTAAAAATAATACTTTATTGCCATCAATTATTAATAAATAGATGAGGTTTAAATAATTTTAATACAAATAGGAAAAATATTTTTTAATTTAAGTTATTGCAAGCAATAAACAAAATGAAATAAAGCATGTTGATCGATACGAGATTCCTTTTGTTTTTTTCCAACATATTTCGATTCTTAATAGATTGAAAATTAGGTTTAACAAATTTTATAATACAGTGGGTTTATTATTGGTAAAAGTATACATATTATAGACCTTCACGAATCTGGCGAAAATCTTGAATTAAATATAGAAATATCAGATGTAAAAATATAAATATGTAGACTCTTGATCAGAGTATAAATCCTGGGTAATACAGAATAAAAGTAACCCTAAAAATGGTTAAAATTGTATAAATCAGAGGTTGTGTGTTCTATGTCAAGCCAAAACCAAGACTATTTATACAAAAAAAAAATTATAAAAAGAAAAGAATGATATTTGCTGAGTTCGAAGTGGCTTGCGTGATTTTATATTTAATCTACAAAGTTTCCTTTGTAGCTTGTTTTTTTTTATACACAAACGGCGATTATAAAATTAGAAAATAGTACGTGTCCACTTGCTGAGCACATGATGGGATTTCACGTCTGATTTCTTTAGGAATCCTGTCCTGCAGGTAATTCTTGCTTCAATTCAATACCATCGAGAAATTCGGGCACCATCTCTTCATTAATATGCACGTCCTCTTGATTGTCCTCATAGCTGGAACTGCAGTCGTAATAGTCATCATACTCTGCCGCTCCTTTGTGTAACATTCAACAGGACAGTTGTGAACCAGAGAATGGATGGTCTTGTCATGATCACCATATGCCCTCCATATTGGCACAGTATTCATTTGAAGAACGAATGAGGCAGCCATATACTTTAGATTCTCGACTAGATTATCACTGCAGAAGAAGCATTCCCGCTTAGTTAAAGGTTTCTCTGGTAGTTTGTCCCATTCATCAGAGTCCATAAGTTTCTTACCTTTTCAATGTCCTCAAAAGCGGCTTCATCATCATCGCTGGCATCCCTGTCATCATAATCCGTTTGTTTGGTTCGTTCTGTAAAGGCAAGACATCCTGTGACGGCTGCTAAAAACGCCAGGGATTCTCCTGGGACATCGCTGAAGGTTGGAAGAAGTCAACTATTCAATTTCGAATTTCACAACAAGCCAAATTTAGATCTTCGAAATCCTTTTTTGTTTTTTCACTCTAGATCTTTTTAATATTAAACAAACGTAAACCAAAATAACCTGTAAAAATGCCTATAACCGATTGGTGTTAATTCCCTAAAACCTAAATCTAAACTGAACTAAAATTCCCGTATTCGTAGTGCTTGCTTTCGGTTCGATTTGACAGAATAAACAAGGCATGTTTTTCACATTTTTCTCAGTGAATAATTAAGTTTTACCAAGATCAAGTCACTATATTATATTGCGTCCATAGGAACAATCCGTCGAAGAGAGAGATGGAAATTGTTCCCCCACAAACTAAATATTCTTCTCCACTTGAATCGATATAGCCATGTCCGTCTGTTTGAGACAATTTCACCTTCTCGATTAAAAAGCAACTGGAATGAAACTTGGCAATTAAGCTTCTTTTATTATACCTAATCAACCTTGAAAATTCGTCGGATCGGACCACTATATAACATTAGCAGACATAGAATTTCGAATTCGATCAGAAAGTCTACTTTCTTAAGAAATATCTCAATGGGAATATTTAAAAATCTTGTGAAAGTAGGCTTAGCGAAAAGTTTCTCATAATTAAAAAAATAAATAAAAAAATAGTAAAGGGTATATATATTTTTTCTTGTTATTTAAAAGTTTTTTTTTACGTTAGCAAAAAAAACTTAAAGGCTATTAAAATGTATCTTTGGTTCCCGTATGTTTTTTCCATATAGAATGAACATTTAATTTTTTGTTAGTTCTTTTCAAATTAATAGAAATTTCTTTTCCGAACAGAATTTAAAATTGCTTGAAGATTAATGAGAATTATTGGTCTTTAGATTAAAATATTTGAATAAAATATAGAAAATTTTGCATGTAACTGCTTTAAATCGAAAATGTTATCCTTTAAAGGATATTTAGCAAGTGCAAAGAAAGACCTGCAAATCGTACTGAGTTTTCCCTCAAAATGTTAACTGTTGTTAATTGTTTCTGGTGGCTTTGAGTTCATTTTGATGGTCATATTTCTGACAGTTTTGCAGAGCTCTTTGAAATCCTGGCCAAATGTTTTCAATTTGCCATCAACTTAGCTTTACTTGAATTTAAGCGCTATTTTTGATGAAAAAAATTAGGCTCGAACTCGAGCGGAAATTCTTTACTTCAAAAGATGGGTTGGCGTAACGAAATAAAAAACGCAACGTAAAGTGAAACATTTTCCGCATTGTGTGATAAGCTCTTTGACTCCTTCTAAAGTGTTGGGTGGGTGAAGGGGAACCACCACTTAAACAGTAACCAGCGGTCACAATGGAGAGGAAGGCCTAATGCCGTGTTAATAATTGTTACACGGGTGTCCAGCCAGCATGGAGGATGCCGCTGCTTTTGCTCTGAACTGAACTCTAGCTGAGCCGCTTTTTCGTGAGTAATTAGGGTCTGGGATTAGGTACAGTCTCGCCTACGCTCCAATAAATTTGTTGTTCTTTTTTCCTTTTAGGTGAAAGAGATGAACCCACGGCTTGGGGCGTCGGCACATTATGCCATCTCGCGTCCGTTTCCCCATATACACTTGCTGGCATGCCGTTATCCTTTCTCTCTCTCCCTCTCACGTTCACTGTCTCACTCTTTCTCCGAGTGATGTACGTGTTTCGGCTTTGCTTCCGTGATAATTTTCAAACTTTTGCACCAATTATGTACACGGCAGCAACGCAGGCGAGCGATATTCCCTTACTTCTTAGTCCTAGTCGGGAAGGACTTTTTTTTTTAAGTGTGTGTGTGTGTGTGCGTAGGTGTGGGTGCATGAGTCCGCCTTCGTCTGTAGTTTATGCTCATTACGTGAGTGCTGCAAACTCACAAATTGTTGTACAAGAAATTGCCGCCAACGGCGCTACACAGCGCGCTCATACACACACACACACACAAACTCACGCGGCTCTCACTCACACCTAAAAGCTGGCAAAGTAAAGGAATTATTTTTGCTTTTGTAGCTAACAATTTTTCAAATTTAATTTTCAGTTAAACTGTAAGCTCTCCGCATTGCTCACTAATAAAAAACTTAGTTAGCTTAGTTTTACCTCTCCATCGCTTTATGTGTTTTTTTTTTTCACTTGGTACTCTGTAACCATAATATTGAACAAGGTATATCATAGTCGATACACAAAATATATATTGAAATATGATAATGAAACTAAAATTGAAGTTATTGCAAACTTGAAACAAATTTAACGCCCTGGGCACTACAGAGAATGCTGCTTTTATGCACACTTTCATGTAAAAAACTAAAACAAAACTAAACCAAAGCCGTGCATGGAATTAGGAACATCAATGCAAAAAAAGAAAATATTGAAACAATTTTCATTTGAGGAAATTTGACGCTACTTTCAAAATTTGTTGCCTCGACTACCCCATTTTCTGAATCTATGTCGGACTCATACATAGTTAGATAGTTGGAGGTTTAGGTGTAAATCACAAAAAAAAAAACACTTACAAATTGCAAAACATATTAAATTATATTTAAACTTTATTATTTACCTCTTAAGAGATTTATTTTCAATACTAAATCGTTAAAAAAAATCATGATAAATTTCCAGTTGGTACAAACTGAAGATCACCAATTTATCATTTGATTCATTTGATGTACCTCGATTTCTAGTTTTTTGTTAGTGTTTAATGAGTTTAAGTGGACGACCAGGCTGTAAGTCTGTTTGATAGATAACGAATTGATTGATTTGATTAATTTGATTGATTGCTTAATAATGGGGAACAGTTACAGTTACAGAACTGTAGGTCAAAAATTTTCAGGACATTCCCAAATATCTCTTTAGAATCAAAACCTCTTTTCTGAGAATTTTATATGAATACCCATATCTAGAAAAATCTTAATCTAATTTTTTATTATTTATAAAAAATATCGCATTCGTCGGTGTAGAAATTGTACTTTCTTAAAACAAATAGTATTAAGTAATACCCAAAAAAACAATAATCAATAAACAAAGGGAATGTGAAGGTATAAATTAAAGGCAAACAAAATTTCTTAGAAAGACAAAGATCAGAGATCTGAGACATATTTTTTAATGTAGGTTTTTTTATATATATAATATATAATATTTATTCATATGTAGAAAAAGAAAAATAGTCTTACACATAATAAAATAAAACAGTCAACAAGCACACGTTTAATTAGCTACTTAAATACGTTTTTTTTTCTAATACCTGTTTTGGTGATTTTCTTGAAAAAAATGTTTGTGTGTGCTTGATTTTTGGTAAGAAATATGTATATCAAAAAAATGGCAAAGTATTGAGGTGCATTTTTTGAGTTAACAAGCGACAAAATTATTATGAAAACAAAATGTTTAGTTGAAGGTTTATTTATTGACAAGGTGAAAAATCGGCTTCAACAAACTCAAAATGTTTGTCAACTTTGGATAGTTGAAGTTCCCTATCCATTGTTAAGACTTCTGCCAACTTTATTGATTGTCCTTCTTTTTTTTTTCTTTTGTTGAAAGAAACAATTTCCGTTGACAATTGCAATGGCTTTTTTTGTTTAAATTTGATAGAAAATTTACTGTTCAATTGAAATTAAAAAACATTTTGTTGATTTGTTACTTTGTTATTTTTATTGAAATCAAAATAAAAAGGAAAATCACTGTTTTTTCTTTCCACCCGTTTTGATCGGTAATGTTGGATTTGCCGTGCAAACATCTTGAAGGCATTTGCAGGAAAAAAAGAAAGCAACGTTTCTGGTGATGACCATTTGAACAAATTTCTTATATAAGTAAGTACCTACAAATATATGTATGTATATATGTACATATATGTATGTATGTTTTCTTTTATTTTGGGAGCAACGTTTGTGGACATTTTGTTAAAGTGCTTCTGATTTGAGGAAGAGAAAAACCAGCGATAGAAACAGAGCCAGAGAATTGAAACTTTTTCTGTGTCTGGACTGTCTACTTTGTCTATTTTTGGCCATTTCCTTCCTACGTACCTACGTACAGTTGTCACCACTGGGTGCCGATGCTTCTGGCGAAAACAACTATCTTTAGAGAAGTTTCGAAGGCATCACCAGGATTGTGAATTGGGGATTGAGGCGGCTGTTGAAAGTTTCCATTGCATTTTGCAAAACTGAGACGAACTTCGCTTTGCTTGACTGCTGAGCAGGATATATGTATGTACATATGTATACATATTGTTTGTTTACTTTGGAAATTGTAAATGGATTAGCCACACACTCTTGCAGCACTTTCGGCCGGGTGAGGAAGAGCAGCCAACTTGGGGGAGTGTTAGGGACTTGGCGTAAGGCGCGCGCCAAGCCCTGACAAATTGAATTTGTTAGGCGACTCTCGGCGAGAAGTTTTTAAGAGAAACTTTTCAACGTGCATGAATGTGAATCTCTATATATATATACATATGTATGTATGTCTGTGTGTGGGGGTGTGTGTGTGTGTGTGTGTGTGTGTGTGTGTTTTGTTGGTGAACCAACTGAACCATTGCCATAAACTTTTGGGCCTGGTCGAAAGTGTTGGAAAATAAATTGCCATGCCCAGGGACACAAGCCATCGACCACCCATTCTATCACCCTTCAGCTATCACAAGAATCCTACATTTTCTTCTTCTTCTACTTCCACATTTCACTAACTGATGAAAAACTACTGTATACCGCTAGCAGGCATTGATCAATAGAGGCGTTTGCGTTTAACAAGAGGGGCAAATCATTCAAACAAATGCCAGATTAAGCTTGAAACTTTCTTCACAATGACATTTATACGACCAACTAGACGTATGCGCAATGTACAAACATATTACATTCATATATCAATGATTGTACTTCCTAACTAAATAGTCCAATAACAAAATAAAATTCCACAAAAAGGATAAAGGACTCACACAAATGTTTGATTTACAGTGATTTGCTTTAAGGAAATTTATTGACATTTAGAAAAATTCATCTTATTTGTAAGTCATTCAGAGAATATAGTCAACTTATCCTACTTATACTCATTGAAATTAAGTAGGATAAAAAAAACTGTGAGATAACATAAAAAATTACTATACTTGAGAGGGAAACTTTTTAAATTCTTATTATTACTAAATATAATAATATAATATATATAAAATATAATAATAGTTCTGTAATTGCTCTTGCTAGAAAAGAAAATATATATTTACATATTAACAAATTGTTAGCTTTTATTTTCTCAATAAAACTGAAACTGAAATTTGATTACTAGACAAAGTCGTTTATTGATGCTGATCAAATCAAAAAAAAAGGAGAAAAAAAAGTAGTTGAAAAAGTCAAGCAGATGTCTCTAATATAACAATTTGCATACTGCATAAGAGTCCATAAAAAATAATGGGAAATTTAATGTACATGCTGGCCAACTTTTGATGACATTCAACAATTGAGACGTGTGTCGGGTTTGGGGCCGGGAATGGGAGAGGGGCCAAAGTGTTTAGTGTTACAAGGTAAAGTTTAATCGCCCCAGTCATAACTTGACTGTTGCGTAGGCTAATTGAAATTATTTTGGTATGATTGTAAAGGGTTAAATTCGGTCGGTTAGCTGGATTTAGATGGTTGGTCCGCAAGCTAAATGGCTCATTTCGATATGTAATCCAATGTAATGTGCATCAAGTCCTTGGTTGCCTTCGTAATCTCCGCTGTCTGTTAGTCTGTCTGTCTGTCTCTGCCTCATCGTTTTGGCGTAATAGAAAACCCTTTAGCCAAGTTGTTGTTGTTGTTGTGTTAAATCCATGTTAGTGCTAGCCAAAATTGTTATCCTTACATTGTATAGCCCTGCCCCGATGCCTCGCCCCGTTCGTTCTATAGATACGTCTATATATATATATGTATATACAGCTATAGCTATGGGTACGTCATTTACATTATTATGATGAGATGCAAATCTCGTTAAAGGACACTTCAGCCACGTCTCGGCCCTGCCCAGCCCAGCCCGGCCCAGCCCTCTGTTAGTCAGTCAGGCTGCTGTAGCAATCGCAGTGGCAGCAGTGGCTGTCGTTGTCCTTTCATGCCATATAGACTACACTTCAATATGTGTGCCATATGCCCTCCGCTGCTCCGACATCTCTCGTAGTACATTGCTTCTTTTGCCTTTCTCTTGCCTTTTCCTCTGTCTGTGTTATTCTTATGCAAATTACATTTCCTGTGTTTGAGCTACAGCTTGTAGATACATGTGTATGCACACACACACACACACACAAACAAGCTGTCACACAGACACATACACTGATACATTCTATATATCCCAACATATTTGTATGTATGTACATACATAGATAAAATATATATTTCATACAATTCTTTTCGTAAAAGTCACCAACGAACGAAGCAAGCAAAAGCGCTCATAAATGTTTTCCCTCTGCCTTAGTGCCCTGATTTGCATTTGTAAACTTTAGTGTCCTTATTTCTTGCATCATTTTTTTTCTCTTCCTTTTTTGCTCTCTCAACATATTTTCCCCACAGATTTAGTTTGTCACACACCCACTCACACACACACACACACGTTCACCCACGCCTACACCCTAATTTTCAATATCTAGATTATAAGTTTTTTGTTTTGTTTTTTTTTTTTTTGTGGTAATTTTAAAAACTCATTAGCTATACGTATTAAGGTCAATTTTAGTAGTCACTCGATAGATGCCGCATCAGCACATTATACACTATAAAAAGAAAGTTACTAAGCATTGTTAATAAGTTGTCATCGCATTATTAAATTTGATGGCCTACTTTAGGCACGTAAATAAGTTTTAGTCTCAAGAGTTTCAATTAAATATAAGTTTTTGTGTTAAGCAATTAACAATTTGTATAAATTATTTAAGCTTTGATTATTAAAGCATACATTTTGGGGCATTTACTTGAGATAGGCAAGCTTTGATAGCAAAAATTGTAAACTCATTATCGTAAATCTGTTAAGGGCAATGAGTGTAGCATACTTATTGGGGCATGGCTTAAGTTAATGAAGAGTATAAATATTGCAACCTTTTTACTACTACTACTCACATCCCAACTATTAACTGTGATAGCACTTTCACTCTACTTAATTTTGTGTGTGTGTGTTTTTTTTTTGCTGTTGTCATCTCTGCGAGGTCTGGTTAATGGTCGCCCAGGCAGCAACCACGTCTGACAATTGGAAAATTGGAAGTTAAAACCATTAAATAAATGAGCGTCATACAACAGCTAAGGAGGAGGAGATAGATAGATAGAAGGAGAGTATATATAAAGTAGAAAGAGTGAACGAGAATGGAATCACAGTTGAGTTGCTATTTGGCATTTTTATCTCTTTCGATTTGCACAGTCATTCAATATAACCCGGCCCCTGACAAATGAACAGAGAGAGCGTGAGAGAGAGAGAGGCAGAGAGACGAAGGGACAGACAGAGTTACAGTGAGACAAACAAACAGGAAGCCTTGTTTGAAAGTCAACAGTTTTAACCTAATCACAGTGGATTTTATTGCTTGCCGCTCAACTTAAAATCGATACGAAAGGTCCCTTTTTTGTGTGAGGTGGCCCCGTAGAACCATTTTGCGGTAGGACCGCACCACACAGAGCGGGAATCATTAGGTTTTCCCTTTTGCTGCGTAAGAATTTTCGTTAGATGCGTTAAGTGGCCAGGACCAGAACCAGAAACTGGGAAAAAGCTTTCCGGGGAGTCATTTTTGGTTGAAGGGTGACGAAGTTTTTTCTTTTTGGTGTATGTATGTATGTGTGGGTTGTGGGTAAGGGATATATACATATATATATATATATATATATATGGGTGTATTTGTATGTGATGTAAGCTCTCAATGTTATTTATCTCTAGATTAAATGGATTTGTGTGTAGAAATTGTCTATTTAGACTAAAGTAAAAGAGCCCAGTTAGCAGTAAGAGCAAAGTTACCACCCATAGATAGAAATGGAAATGAAAATGGAAATGGAGAAGGTTGTGCCGTAAGTTCATTGTTTGAAACAAGGTTTTTCGGTTCGTAGATTTAAGGGCGTTATATTTGTTTTTTTTTTCTATTGCCTTAGGAAGGAAGTGCAGCTTAACGCTTTTACAATTTTGTTCTAGGTTTTATTGTCAATTAGAAACTGACAAGTGGCTGACGATAGACGATATATACTATGTACATATATCCATGAACATTTTTCCCTTTCTCTATGTTTCTTTTCTCATTTTTTCTTTTCTTGCTTGTTGTTTTTGTTATATTGTTCCCGTTGAAGTGCAATTGCCTAACGATTGCTCTCATTCCATGTACACATGTACGTGTGTGTGTGTGTGTGTGTGGGTGGGTGCGTGTGTATATTGCTATAAGGATACTTGGGGCAATCTCTTGTATTTGTTGAATACAGAAAACAGAGTGCTGGCAGCATATCCAAGTGTTTGTTAGCCAATTAATGACTAGAATGACTGCCATGACTTTGAACTATTTCCATGAAAGATAAAAAGGAACAAAAAAAAGGTAACAACACTCTATAGCAAGGACACAAAAAACAAAAAACAAAAAAACCAAAAAACACAAACTGAAAAACGTGGTCAAAACTGTCATCTGTCAATTTGCAGAAGCCATTTTGCTCCTTCACGTTTCATTTGAACGCTTTTATTGGCTTCACATTTGCTGTGTGTGTGTCTCTGTGTGTGTGTGTGTGTGTGTGTACCAAATGTCGAAATGTGAGCCACATAAATGTCACTATCGAAAGTTGTTCTTTTTTTTTACTCCCTCTCTTTCTCTTTTTGCTCTTGATGTCCATTTACAAAACATCTGCAGTTGAAATGCGCGTTTCAATGCTAAAAAGTTTATATTCCATCGAGAGCATCTGTAATAAAATCAATTTCCATTAGAAATAGCAACAGTTTCGTTGACTCGACTAAAAAATATTATTGAGTGCTTAAAGTGATGATAGTGATAATCAGAATGAAAATGAAATGTGTTTTTTGTTTCAATAAATTTCTGAATGGCAATAAAGATTTTCATTAATCAAAGCATTTCAAAATTGATATCTAAACAATGAAATAATCAAATTAAAGACGACAAATGGTTGGCTTAACTTTGGGACTTAATTTAGTATAATTCACTTATTTAATTATTGCTCTATATAATCCATTTAAATTATGTATATTTACCCAAAATGGTGGTAAACGTAGTTTTTGCTTGGCAGATTTTCAAATCATAATCAAAATACTAGTTTTTATAGTCTCTGGAATTTCTAAATTCTCTACATTTTAAGGACAAACTAACTGATAGATTTATATACATAATTATAATACTTTATAAAAAACATTTCTTTTATGGAAATTTTTGTTTCTTATTTGATTATGTTTAAATTAAAGGAAAGTATAAAGTTAGTTAGTTTTGAGTTGATGACTTTTAAGATAAAATACTATTCTTTTCTCACTGTTAATTTTTTTTGAGGTCTATGAGAAGTTTAAAAATATCTTAATTTCAAATAATAAATGTTTTACAATATCAACAATGTTTTAACTCAAAAGTAGGTGTAAATTTTAGCTATCTTTAAATTGTATTTTAACTTGCTTTGCTGGCTCGAGGTCAAAAAATATAACAAATGGTTTATTTATTTATATATATATTTTGGCCACTCATCGGTGATTGTACAATTTATTCCAGTCTAATCTAAAATCTTAAAAATGAATAAATTACATCCGTTACAATTAAAAAATTACATCGAATGGACCTGCAAATCAACTTTACGAAATGTTGATTCCGCCCAATTTTTTTTTACCACAGATTTCAATTGCATCTTAAAAAGCAAAACTTTTTTTTTGACCTGTCCAAAATGGATTAAAATGTAAATATATGACTCAATTTAAATCTAAATCACTAAAAATATTTATTTTCCTTCTTCGACTTATCGATATCGTAATCGATATCTTTCCTTCTTGGTGTTTAGTCACAGATAACAATTTTCTTAGTTTGTTTTACTACACATTTAAACTAATTGCTAAATTACGCTGTAATTACGCAGCAGTTAACACAAAGAAATAGAAAAAATACAAAATTGTTGAAGAGACAATGGTAAAGTGATGGCCAACATGATGAATTTGCCATATCAAGTAAGACATTAAAATGGATTACCGGCTATAACTGTAACACAATCTGTGATGGATACCAATACCAATTTTCCTCAAAAGAATAAAATAAAAAAAAAACCAAAATAAATGAAATTGCAACAATTGTTGTCATTTTTTTTGGTTTTCATTTTATTGATTGTTGACTGAATCAGGCTATCAACGCTTATGGATGGATTGAAGCAATTAAAATGAACTGTTTATCGTAAATGGCTTCGATTGGATCAGACTTAATGCCATTTTAGCCCATAGAGCCAAAACGAGATGCGATGGAAATACTAACGATTTGTCTAAATAGGTAACAAAAAGCAATAAAACAGCAAAGATGGCTATCTATTGATAACCACAAATGACTCTAGGCATAGAGATACTTATATATATAATATACATGTGTCTATATATATTATATAAGCGTAAACCTCATCCATATATCAAAAGCACATTAGCCTAAATTTGAATTGCCAATGCACACACACACACACACACAAACAAACAAAAGAGACAGATGGACAGAGAGTAAGTCAGAGAGACAGAGAGAGAGAGAGAGAGAGAAGATGAGACGTATGGACGGACAGAGAACGAACAGAACAGATGACAAAACCCCAAGCACATGTCAAAATTAAATAATGTACCGCACGATTTCTGCTCTCGTCCTGCATCCTCCCACAACAATTTCTATCCATCTCGCTCATTTGTTCGTGATTCTTCCTCTTCTTCTACTCTACCGACATTGGCATTGGCTTTTATTTGAATTTGGTGCGTGCGGCTGTCACTTGTCTGTTACATTCGCCATGTAAACACAACCGCAGGCAATTTTGGCAATTTGCGTCAACAGGCAAAACACGGAACCAACAGAGAAATACAAGAAAATACCAGGCACACACATACATACATACATACGTACAGCAGCATATATTTACACAAATATATACATATTTATATATAAAGGGCAAAAATAAAAAACCAGGGATTCAATAGAAAGAGGGGGGGGGTAAAACAGGGCGCAAAACTCAAAAAGCCAGGCCAAAGGAGACAAACGACTCGTCCTTGGTTGAGGCGAGGTAAATACAAAAATCATGCGGGGCATTTGCCTAGACTGAACGCGGCAACACACAGTCAGACAGGCCCTCAGACAATGAAAGCTAAGTAAAGTCGCTTGCACCCAAAAGATACCAACAACAGGGAAAAAACAAACAATCAAAAAAACAAAAAAAAAAATATATATATATATACATATAACAACAAGAACACGAGGAAAGAAAAGTGTTTGCTTATGCGCTAAGACACAAGACA
Source organism: Drosophila insularis (assembly GCA_018903935.1). Classification (NCBI taxonomy): domain Eukaryota; kingdom Metazoa; phylum Arthropoda; class Insecta; order Diptera; family Drosophilidae; genus Drosophila; species Drosophila insularis. The sequence continues at coordinate 3,061,633 of JAEIFP010000517.1, forward strand.
AAAGACAAAAAGAAAAATGGATAAAAATTTCAAAATCCATGGCAAATAAAATTCAGCACAATAAAAACAATGCGTAGCCGACTTAGCCACATCCTCTAAAGATTTTTGAAATGCACTTTACCAGACTTAATCACTAACAGACACATTGATTTGAAGAGCTAGAACCAAAGCCCTCTAACCAAATCTTTTTCACTCGACTATGACACATTTCTATGTGGATATGGTATCTGATGGACTGATGCATCAACATCAAAGACATTGTCAGAAAGAGGGAGAGAAAAAACCAGGGAGTCCGAACAAGAAAACAATAAACTTATAAACTTTATATTCGATCAATTTAATTGACTAATTTTTAGTAAATTAAAAACAATTAATATTGAACCATTTGTTCTTGTGATGTAAAGGTTTTCTTATGACTTGAATTTCACTTTTTTTTTGTTGTTCCAAAGTAGTTTAAGTTTAAAATGAGTGACAGATGACTAAACTTGTTGGAAATTCAGACAATCTGCTCATCCTGTCTCCTGTCTTACATAATAACGAGTTAGTTAAACTTGAAAATAAAATGAAATCCACGCTTTTATAGAAAAATTAAAAAAGATCATTGATAAGCATAAACATCATAATAAACTAATAAAATATAGAACCAACATTGTTTTAAGGGAAACATCTAGATCTAGATTTAATTAGAAATATTAATAATTAGAAATATATTAAACTAATTACAATTTTTATAAAATTTCTAAACCATTTTATGAAAAATATTATACTTAAATTCTTTAGATTAAAGTTTAGATGTATAGAAATTGTTTTTAATTTTGAAAAAGAAGTTTTCTACATGTTTTTCTAGATTTGACAAGTTAGCCAAGTTGCATTTGAAATTCTATTTTGGGTAATGGTCAACTAGAATATATTAAATTATTTTCAAAATAAAATATTTAGAAAGGGTAAATGGTCTTTGTTTTTTAAAAATTGATTTCTTAACCAAATACACAAGAACAACTGCATTTTATATCTTTATTAAACTTATGTAAAATTATGATCCGTTATGATCGACAGCATTAAAGCATTTGCTTTGTGTGTGTGTGTGTGTGTGTGTATACCCCTCGAATACCCCACTTTGTTTGACAAGGTAGAAAAAAAAAAGAAAACTGAGACATACCAGAGCTACATAAAAATTTGCTATGCCAAATCTCAAAACACACAGACACAGACAGAGAGACAAACAGATGAAGATAGAGAAAGAGAGAGAGAGAGAGAGAGAGAGAGACACGGTAATTTTGTATACAAAGTGTACATATGTAGGCGTATGTACATTATGTATATATGTATGTACATATGAGTATACCTTATACAATATATAAATATTTGTGCAAGGTAAGCAGAATTTTTTATACTTATTCGTTGTTGTCGCCGTTGCCGTAGCCAGCCGTTCGTTTGCAAAAGAATTTTGCTTGCTCTCATCATCTACGTACGTACATACATATATATACCTATATGAAGAAAAACAGAAACCTTAAAATCGGTGGCGTAAGCATCTGCATGCATCGCCAAAATAAATCAAGAAATAACATTTACACGTTCGTTTTATGTTCTATTTGCCACGTAACAATAAAAAGAGACTATATCCCACTCTCCCCTCCACAAGCACGCCCCCACCCCCATTCTACCGCACAACCCACATAGACCAATTTTCGCTTTTGCCCCCAAACGTATAAAAGGCAAAATCCAGCCCGGTAAACATGGGACAAAAGGACGCAAGGGCAAGCGGTAACTTTGATGCTAAAGCTGAAAGCCGAAAGCCAACCAAGACAATGCCACAAAGGAATTATTTACTACGTGATACAACATTGAAGTCATTCCCGTATAAATGTGCTTTGGTGCTCTGTTGCCTGGTTGTCCGTTAACATTAACGTTAGCGATGCGATCGTGACTCCCCACCAAATTTACAGAAAATCCCATTTAAAATGCTTCCGACAAAAATTCCAAAATTTGTTCAAAGAGCTCATTACCCTATTGTTTATGTTTATGTTTATGTTTATTTGCAATCAACCATCAATAATTATTCACATGAATTTCGATTTTCAATGAATAAGCAATAAGTCAGTAAACTTTCAGATCTAAAATCATCTTCATTCTTGGAAGGATTCCCTTTCCCAGTATATCTTCCTCTCGGATTTGAGATTGTATGTAAAAACTTTAAAACAAATTCTTATTATAACTTTAGTAACCGCCAAATTAGAAAATTAAATTTTTTTCACTGAAACTTGTTATCAGAAAATCTTATGGATAGAAATCCAATAAAAAAAAAAAACAAAATCAGATCTGTTCTCATTTCCGAAACCTGAAATCGTTTGCTTTCCAAATTGTTTTTAAATTCAAAATGTAAATTCAAAACTTTTTAAGGTGATGCATTCACTGAAAACGAAAAGATTTGAAATCGAATTAGACCAACAAATAATTTGGAAATAAAAATATCAGAACAAATAACAAATTTATTCTGAATCGAAAACGGGAAAAAGTTTGGTTTGATTGCTTTTAAAAGTGAATAAATTGATAACTTTTGTAAACAGCTAAACATTAAAAAAACTGTAATAAGAACCAACTGATTCTTATGCATTCTTTATATTAGTTGCTCTAGTAAGATAAACTTTTTATTTGATACTGAACTTTACTTTACTTGATACTAAACATGATAATAATATAGCTTTAATTTAATCGAACAATAACTTTTAACATTCATTATAAACGTATTCAACTTTAAAATAATTGAAAAATAATTCAAATTTTAAATAATTAAATTTGTTTATCAAAAGATTTTAAAAACTTTAAAATCAGACCTCGCCATAAATGTATAAAACATTAAGAATTGTTAAGCTAAATTGTTCTTGTTCTTTGATTAAATGTAGTGCAATGTAGCATTCTAATGGTTATATTCTATATGTCGCGATTATAGCAAGATGCATGCTCATCTCTAGGATATTTTAGTTGAGTGCTAAAGGGAGTAGAAAGTACTATTAATATATAAAGAAAGCATTTCTCACCCATAAGCACAAAAAGGCCATCGCCATCGAGCATTACGCAAACGACCGCATCAGCAGCAGCAACAGAAGCCAAGACCAAAAGCTGCAAAAAGCGCAATAATAAAATTGGGAAATTGGCTTTAAGATGAGAATGTTGGTAATACAGCTTCATCACCACCCTCACTCTTACACTCACACATACACACACACTCCCACACTCCCACACACTCTTTATACCTTCTTCTGGCCAAAACCAAGCAACAAGAAGCGACCAGGCTAATCAGCTGTGCGCACGCTAAGTAAGTTTAGTAGACTATTATTTTGAATTGCTTTCTTCTTCGTTTCGTTTCGTTTCGTTCCGTTTCTTTTCTTCTTTTCTCTATCCTATTGTATATTTTTTGTGCAACTTCTTCTTTCATTCTATTGTGCAAAAGCAAATGAAAAAAAATGCTGCCAATTCAGCTGCGTGGTGAGTGCAAGTCCAACTACTTGCTGGAATGGATTGTGTTGGGAATAGCAAAATATATACATAAACTTTATTGTTCTAGTCTGACCCATCGAACAGGGCCAGAGCCAACAGACAATGGGTAGAGAATTACGCCAATTTAATTTGTTAACAATTTTTAATAATCATCAAACAAAATAAAACAAAAACTATCTTATTATTGTTCAAATTTCTCTTTCTTCTTTTCTGTCCCCTTTCAACTTTTACTCCTTGTGAAATTCGTGTATAACATCTCATATAACTCGAGTATTTTTGTTTGATTTTAATAAAATTTGATAGATCGAGAGATTAAATTGAATTAAGATATTTTTTTGGGGGAAAAAAGAAGTCATTAATAAATACATACAAAAGGCTTAAATGTTTTCCTACCTTGCTTAGACAGATTTTAAAATTAAGATCTGTCTGATTCCTTGTGGTTATTTTTGTCTAGATCTCGATCGCTTTAAAGCATCTCAAAGACAAAGAGGATTATTTCAATGGCAGTACAAAAGATACTATATAAGATAGAAGATTATCCATCAGGTCAATGCTAAAACTAGTTGAGAATTACAAATAATTGGCAAATTGGGTTTAGTGTACGCATTCGCATTCCTTAATATATCTACCATATTAGTACGTACTATTAAAACTGCCAAAGATTGTTTATTTATTTGAATGTGTGTCCATTTTACATATTTTTTGTGTGCCCTGGCTATTTTATAAATCTGCATAAAATCTTATTTATCCAAATATAAAAAAAAAATGTTTATCTGAAATTTAACAGCCTATCGTAAATATTTGACGCTGATTTCGAGTTCCTTCGAAAAATGAACTCATAATATGAGAGATAAAAATTCAATGAAGATATTATAAACAAATTATTAAAAAGAATGTTTTTTTTTTAGTCTATAATTTTTTCCCTGTTTTGGTTATGTGTTTTATTAGATAAATTGTCTAAAGTTGAAATTTGTTTCGTCCAATACAATTCTAATATATAAAAGCCTGTTCATAAATGTTGCTGTTTTTGTTCTTTAAATTAAATAAATTTGCGTCAACCATAAATAATCCTTTAAATTTTAAACCTCAAAAGCAATTCAACGGCAAAAGCAGCAAAAGGCTTCATTTTGGGAAAAATAAAGATAAAGATGATAAATGTATGCATCTTGAAATAAAAAAAAATATAATAAAACTATTAGTTCAACAGCCATAAAGAATTTTATTTCACACAAAAATATACATATGTATTTGAAGATTATTTACGAGTATATCAATTTGTATATCAAATCAGTTTCAATATCTAATTAAGAAAAAATATTTTTGATGCATGTGTTTAATACAATTAATAAGAAAATGAAAAAAATATTGGCACAATAATCCAGTTTATTTTTGATATAAAATTATTAAGCAAAAACTGTCTAGATTACGCCCTTTTTAAAATTTCTATTTAATGCATTGTTTGATTTAAGCATTGTTTGATTTAGAATTGTAGAAACTTTTTTTTGGCTATGCTTTGTTTAAATAAATATATATACACATATAAAAATTTAATAATTTACTTAACTTTAAAAATAAAGCAATTAATAGAAGGGTTTTTACATTTTTTTTAAGATAATTGTAAAATATACTTAGCTTAACTCAAAATGCAAAATTGAAAATAATTTATCGACTTTACAGGCTAGCTTACTATCTCGATAGAAAAATTAAAAAAAAAAATACTAGTTCACAGTCTTATATTTTTCCAAAGGTTTAGCTTTTTGAATGCTATTAGTTATCTGTTGATGGTCATGTTCAGTCAAGTTTATTGGCAACTAACAATTGATGAGGATTGGAAATAGTGTTCTCCTGACTGTTTGACTGATTTCATCCGCTTAATTCTTGAGTTACAAGAAAAAAATATTCTCTAATCTTACTAATAAGCATTCAAGTTAGAATAGATTATGACAAGTTTCTGGTTAAGCCTGGTCTATCCTTTGACAACCTTTGGTAATGGGCTGACAGCTTTTTAACTTTAAGCAGATTTAAGTATTGTTTCTGTGTCCTTGTTCTTCTGCTTTTGGGTTTATTATCTTTTGCCCTCCTTCATTCCCCTTTTGTCGTTTCATATTGATTTTTCTTTGGCTTCCTTTTGTGCTGAACCTTATAGCTTTTTGCACTTCTGTGGACATGGATTTCGATTGCACTTCACTGCCTCTGCCTTTGCAATGTTTGCTGTATTTTTCTTTCTTTTTTTTTTTTTTTTTTTTTGGTTTTTGCTCTTCTAGCCTGACGATTGCTCTGTCGAGTTGAATGATTGTAGATCTTGCGATATAAATTTCATTGGTTTTTCTTCTGTCTTTTTTAAAGCATTTTCTATATTTTTTTTCTTCCTCGTTTTCCTGGGTCCTTTTCCTCTCTTTGGTTTGTGTAATAAATCTACTCGTCGCTTACTATCCTTCTCATACTGAGCCATTTTTTCAGTGTCTTCTTTTTCATCTTCTTCTTCAGTGTCATCATCCTTGAAACTTCTTAAAAGTCTATTGTTATTTTTTGTTTATATATATGTTGTTGTTGTTGTTGTCGTTGCTATTACTCCTCTTTTTGTTGCTGTTTGCTATGCCCTGCTATATTTGCCTTTAGCCTTAACAAAACGTTTGACGGTTGCAATCGTCGTTAGATTTTACACGTGTAGCCCAGGACAATGGTTTGGCAAAAAATTTAGAACGATTGGTTTCTAGAGGGTCCCACTTATGTTTACGCACACACTCAGCAACACACACGCACACACGCACACGAGTACCCATTTTTTATTAGGTGTGCTTTGGATTTTCTTCGTCTCCCCACTCCACCTCTCTGCCGCTCAATAAAAAAAATACTTGTATATATATTTTATTCATGGCATTTTAGCATTTGATAACAATCTAAGCAAAATGTATGACATTGCTAGGAGAGGGAGAAAGCGTGAGAGAGAGAGACTCGACCTCACTTTTACCCGCCAACATACCAGGCTAAACAATCTACTTTGCCTGTAATGCCTAGCTTTGCTTTCGAATACCCTGTAATCATTTAGGGGTCGACTTGTGTCCCCTAAATGTAGGCTATAGTAAATGCAACATTTTTAATTCGAAAATTAACATGGTATTCGGTTTTATTCAATTTGTAATTAGAATGTGTTTTTACTTATTATAATGAGGTTTGTTTATTCTTAATGGCTTATTCTTTAATTGATTAATATTTAATTTAATTATAATTAAACTCTCTTGCTCCTAATGTTAGGCTATTTCATTTAAAAGCTCTACAAAATAAAAACGGGGTATAGAGGGTATTTTGAAGTAGGACAAAACACAGGATCGAGTGTAACTTTTCGAAAAAAAAAAAAATCAGCAGTCAACAGTCAATAGATGTGGGTCGGGACGCCAACGAACAAAACACAAAGCTCAAAACACACAATTCCCATGCATATTCTCTTCCTCTTCCTGCTCCCATTCTCTTTCCATCTTCTCGTTTGCTTCCCTCTCTCTCTCTCCCTGTTCTACCTTGATGTATTTTACGAGGGGCCTGTGTGCTTGCCAATGTGTGGAACTTATTACATATTATAAATCATATCATGGCCTGACATTATGCTTAGGAACGACCTTTTTTCGTTTTTCTTTTGGCACAAACAAATTTTAAATTTTTTTTTTTATTTTGTTGTTGTTTTTGTTCTTTTTGTAAGATTTAAGGAGAGTTTTGTATGTTATGTAATGATGCTTAAAATTTCCCGGTTCATATGCAATTGCTTTACTACTCACCTTGAAGTTGATCACAAAATTTAAAATTATCTCATTATTATCTCTTAGCATTAATTTGCTCCCAAAGTTAGGCAATATAATTGAAAAACTCTTTTAACATTAATTTCATTGGTATTATTCGCTTTTTATTTCAATATATATATATATATAATTTTATAGTATACATATATCGGCAAGCGGTATTCACATTTAACGTTACGTAAACCTCTTTCATCCGTTTCTCATCCATTGCAATACTTTGATTTTTGTTGCATTTTATGTTTGATTCTTTCTTTTTTGTTTGTTTCTTTGTTTTTTTTTTTTTTTTTTTTACTTATTAACAAATATCACATAGATATTAGCTTAAGATCTACACATTTTTTTTTATATATATAATTTTTTTTTATTTGAATAATTTTTTTTATTATTGAATTTTCTATTAACTATGGCGAAATATTCGTTTACGGTTTTTGTATTCGTTTTTCTCGTCATTTTTTTTATAACATGAATATATATTTGATTTGGCATTTTAGGTAATAATAAAAAAAAAATATATATATATATATGTAAACATTGGTAATGCTTAATACTATATGTACCTACTATATATATTTTGTATATAGCATAGTATCACACATATACATATATACACATATATGTATTGTATGATATCGTATCAAAAATTGTTGTAAGAAGTTTTTGAATTTCGCTTTTGCAATAATAGTAACTTTCTTTTCTATGTTGTTTTTTTTTTCATATATTTTTGTTGTGTTTTTCTTTTCTTTTATAATTTCATAAAAATACTTTCTTTTTTTCGTGTGCGGAAGTTCGTAAAAATTGAAATGAAAATGAGATCTTTTAGATACCAGAAAAAAATAGGATAGACATACACAAAATTTAAATTAAGAAGAAGACAAAAAAAAAAAACAAACAAAAAAATTAAGGGCTGTACTTAAAGCGAAAATGTGCAAATGTTTTCTTCATTCTCATCATTTCGCTCTCTACATTTCAAGGACAAAGCCCTTGTTAGTATGTTGTAAAAGTTACCAGTGTTTAGTAGTTACAAAGTTTTTTTTCTTTGCTTTTTTTTATATATTAGTTTAGTTTTTGTGTGCTTTGTTTAGACCTTATCTTCGAATATGGAAACCGGCCGATAGGAACGCTGTTTGACATGCAAATGTCGTATATAGAATCCTAAGCAGATAATAAGAACTATTAGAACTATTAGAAAAGCAATTAATATTTGAATGAATAAATCTTGATTGCATGCAGTTTCTGGCATTGAAACGACATTGGGTAAGTCCCTTGGTGCTGGGCAAGGGGATGTAGTTGTTGTCGTTGTGGTTGTAGTTGTTGTTGATGATGATGGTGATGGTGATGGCAAGATAACCAATTCGGCATTTGTAACACTTGGCTTAGAGATATGCGGCTGAGTGGTGATTAGTTCTGTCTTACCATAGCCAGTCTCAAAAGGCATTGGAGCACCTTGGGGCCAACATACAGGACAACAGGTATCTTTTAAATTCACCTGACGCTCAACTGGACAATTGAAATTGCCACAAAAGGTTATTACACAATTCTTGTTCCCCTTTTCACATTTGCATTCGTAGCAACCTTCTCTCCAAGTTTCACCATCTCTATAGAAAGCAGTCGGATGTTTTGATTGACAAAACGCATGCTTTTCCTCGGCCTCCCCGCCGGCAATTGTGTCACAACTTTGATGGCATAACCTTTTGCCTCCAGTGCATTGACAGCGCGCACAATTCTCTAGCCAATAGTACGTGGTGTCCACTTCTTCGGTGCAATTGGGCTCAAGCTTGCATTCGTGTTGGCCACAACACTGACCCGGAGTATCCATAGACTCGGGCATTAGTTCAACAACAACTTCACCCATATCCGTATTACAATCGGGTATATAACATGTCTTGCATATACATTTCTCCGATAGACAGCACTGGGCATATAGGTCATCCTGCTCTAGCGTCCAATTCCTTTCCACTGGCTTAAGCATATCATCCATAATTAGTGACTCTGTGGTAAGTGGCACGCCAGCATTTGAGCTAAACAGATCCACGGGTTTCAGTATTTCACGCACCGAACTGTCCTCAGGGCATTGCAGCTCCGAATCGGGTGGACAAATAACTGAGTCGCATAGATTTGGGATGAGTGGCAAGTCAACTGAAAGAACAAGAAGAGAAAGTAATGAAATACATTATACAGCTATCGTGACTAATTGTCTTTTAATTCTGTAAATATGATAGACTTATAAATTTGTACAGTAGTTTTTGTTATTATTGTTTAGATTAGGATTAGAATTTAATTGCAAATAACACAGCAGTGAATTGTTTAATATCCTACTAGTTTGCCATCTGTAGCATACTTAAGGGAACTACAAAATCCAATTGATATAACTCAGGTTTCGCAGGTGAGGTCATATTTGTGATATACTCATTTTTTCTTATTCTTGGAAATTTTAAAATTCCCCCCCTTATACATACTATACCTGTATGTAGCTTTAGTTAATTGAATATTGACTACCTGTCAGTTTTTCTTTTACTTTCTCTTTATCAATCTAACTGTGTGCTTTCTTTGCCCCTTCTCTTTGTGTCGCTGTGTGCGTGTGTGGGTGTATGGTTGTTTTCTGATTAGGACAGCAGTGCGGGTTCATTCCATCTACCAAGTTGTTCAAGTTAATTTGTCATTTTCACTCGCCCATATAATGGGAAATTTCCCCCCTTTTTATTTTTCGTTTTTTGCACTCTCCAAATGACGAGACTCTCTGGTCTTGGGTAAACAATCAAGTTTTTGGGAAAATTTTCGGGTTCAAAGACAAAGTAAATATCTTGATTTAAGAATAAGAATCTCTCCAGTGAATGACAGAATATTAAAAACTAAACTTTTTTTTCTCTCTCTCTCAGGATGTTTCCTGTGGAAAGACAGATGGATGCTTGGTTGGTTGGTTGGTTGAGTGGTTGGTTGGGTGGATGGTTGGTTGGTTGGTTATTGAGGTGGGCTGTGTAGGTTGCACTTTGATGTAGAAAATTTTGTCGTGTTTGGGGTCGGCATGCTTTGAGCTCAACAAACTTCTTACACTTTATTTAATTAAAGTTTTTTGTTGTTCCCTCTGCCTGTCGCCTGTTATCAGCGTCAGCGTCAGCTTCAGCGACAGCAGCGGGGACAGTTGTTTATGTATGTATGTATAAGTAATATTGAGTGCGCGTAGCAGCATTTTGACTTTGAAGTTTAGCGACGACAAGAGGTTAGACAAGATTTATATATAAATAAGTATATAAACATGTATATGTGTATATGTATAAATTGTCGAAAAAAAAATACAAATGCCATACAAAACAATTTAAATGCTGCTCAAAGTTGAGAATGAATTAGCCGTCAGACGACTCTGAAGACGTTTGTTTTCTTCTCTCTCTCTCTCTCTCTCTATCTGTCCCTCTGTTTTGTTTGGTTTTCTTTTTTTTTTTTTTTTTTGTTTTATTCAGTTTCTGTTGCTGTGTCTATCTCTCGAAAGAGGCCACCTAACCTAGATAAAACCGAAACCGCACACTTGGCTGTCTATTCAGAGAGTGGAAGACAGGCCGCAGATAGCACCAACAGCAGCAGCAGCAGCATATCCAAGAGGATGATAGGGAGAGGAATAGTGATGAGAGCGAGCGAGACAGGGGCCGAGTGACAGGCAATAACAGGAACAACAGGACAAAAGCGTTGCACAAACTTGTAGCTACATGCTTTTTTTCTATACCCTTGCTGAAATGATGGGTATATTCATTTTAATATGACTATAGTGCAAAATATTCTAAATCCTCTTGTTGAAAAAACAAAAAAAAAATGTTTTTATCCTGTGCTATATTTTGATTAAATTTATTTTATTTATTTATTTTAAAGCTGAATATAATTAAAATTAAGGCCTTCGGCTTGTAGTTGGCTGAGTTTTCATTTATTTATAATAATATTTATATTTTACAAAATTTATTACAATTTCTATAGGTAGGCACTGACTTAAGATATAATAATATAAGATTGTTTTATATTATAAACATTATGAAGAACTATTTTTAGAATCATATATTACAAATTTTGGAAATTGTTTAGCATTAAATAAAAATAATATAATTTTATTTGAATATGTATCTAATGTTTTCTTGAATTTCTGCAATTTCTATTGATTTTAAATGAAAATACTTTAGTGTTAAATGAGGATTATGTAGGTCAAACTGGACTTTGGCCTGACAAATTGCACTACATTTTGTATTCTTCAGGTCAACACAAATCAATGTTTGACTCACAAGTGTATTGGGAATATAGGTATAGGGTATTAGGGTAAGCCTTTTCTCTCTCTCTTTTCCCCCTTGGCTTTTGGGCCCGTGGAAAAACTTATAAACAGCCGTTGAAAAGTTTTCATAAAGGCTAGCAAACTACCAACTCGAGGGTTTTGCATTTTATGTTACCAAAGAGCAGAGGAAAAAAAAAAATATGTATAAAAAAAAAACAACAACGAGAATAAGGCGAAAAACTCTTCTTTAAAGTGAAAACTTTTTTAATAATCCAACGACAACGACACACAACAACAACAACAACAGCAGCGGCAGCAGCAGCAGCAGAAAAACACAGAAAAAGGGGCAAAACTGAAACAAAGTGGGACGGGCAAGAGAGAAAAGGGGGAAAAACTGTGTCAGGGAATTTAAATTGTTAGTTTATCTCTTGACACTGATTGGTATCCAGTTTATCCTCCACCATATGTGCTGAGTCAGGTGAGAACTTCAACCGATGTTGAGAAGGAAAGTCGTGAGAAAATAAAGGAGAAGAAGTACTTGAAACAATGGGAAAGGCTTGTGACTGCTATGTAATAAGACAATCATGATTTTCTGTTTGCAACAACAACAAAAAAAAAATAATAATAAAAAATGGGACAAGGTCTGAGAACAGGGAAATGGAAATGGTAATCTACTTGAAAAAGAAAGACTTTCTGAAGAGGGGTATCCCTTCTTTAAGATAAGATAAAGCCTTTGGCAAGTGCTAGATCGAAAAGAGAGAGAGAGAGAGAGAGTCAGCTCATATTGAAATGTCTTAAAAACGAACTACATTCGTTTTGATATACATATGTATAAATTCCTTTCTACTCTTTAGTTTCCCATTCTGTTCGAACCCAAAAAAGCAAAAAACAAAACCTTTCGCTTGCCATACTAATTCATTTGTCACTCTCTTATCTGGTTTTGGCCATCTCAGCTGAATGAACGCCTTCGCTAAATGAAATTCAATCAGGCTAATAGGCATTGGCCATTGGGCATTAAGCATTGAGCGGGGGCCCAGACAAAAAGGGGATATCGTGATTCAATTATGAATTATATTCCTCTGCGCCACTGTTTGCCAGTTACCATTCCGCAGTCATTCAAAATACAATGCCAATGCCGCATTTCCGCACTCGTTTTCTGATTCCCCAGGCTCGTTGGATTATGCAACAACTGATGAAACGGCTGCTGCAAGGTCTTTACTGGATGGCCAAGGTGTTTGGCTTGCTAGCAGCCACTTCAACGCCCACGAAGCAGACAGCGACAACGGGGAGTGGCAAGGGCAAACGACAACAGACAAAGGAAAGGATGGAATGGAAGCTGCATTATTCACGTTACTGGCGACTACATGGCTATCTGGTGATGATATTTGTTGGCTGCTATTCACCGTATGCCTTCTGGACAATATTTTGTCGCATGTCGTTTTTGCGTCAGAATCGTTTACTTCTCATTATTGGTTTTAATCGTTATGTTTTGGTATTATTCTGTGCCTTCTTTACCCTTTACATACATACGAGCAAGCAAAAGAAAATGCTTAAATGTCTCAATGGTCTATTGAAAAACCAACGCGAATTGAAACGTCTAATGATGCCAGTGAGTGAGAATTGTAAAACAAGTTCCGCATACTATCTACAGACATGGAATCATTTCATTGCCTTGGGAGTCTTTATAATTTGTTTTCTTTGTTCGTCAAGTCACACAATTCAATTGCTATCAATCGATCCGGAAGTGCCACGAAATATTGCCTATGCCTTTAGTTTGTTTTTCGTTTATCTTTGTCAAATGTGTTTGGAATTATCGCTGGGCATGTATTTTTTGGCTTTGCTATTGATCACCCATTTGGTGCATCAATGTAATATGCTGCTAGAGCGACTTCTTAACGATATCAAAGATATGCATCGGCGGCATACTCAATTACAGCAACGACGAAAGTTTTATTCTGGCCAACAATATTGGCTGTCATTGGAATTGTGGCAACTATTGCGAGTTCATTTCGATCTAATGCATCTGAGTCGCTGCATTTCTTCGCTACATGGCGTTCAAATGTTATGTTTCATGGCATTTGTCCCCATGGAGTGTATGGTGCATTTGTTCATCAGTTACTTTGTGTACTATAGTCGAGCATTTATACGTAGATTTCATCGTCGTTTGCCTCTTAACATCTATGCAATGGTTTTCATTAGCTCTTTATTTATCAATCTTACACTTGTTATTCTCTATACGCATCGGATGAGGCGAAAATTCGCTGAAACTCGCAGTACATTGAGCTGTGGGGTTACGGCTCTACCATCTGGTAATTGGATGTCCAAACAATTGAGTGAGACGGTAAGTAACCAAAATATACTAAGAAATTGATTTTAAACAGGGAATTGGTTCTCAATGTCCAATGAATAAAATTCGCAACTCATAACAAATAGGAATTAGTATTATTTCGGTACGTATTTTATGGATGATGGAATAAAAAAAACTTGTTTTCAAACTACCGGACACTAGGCCCGGGCCTGTTACGAATGACCCTAAGTAAAGAAACTCTGCCCACTCCGACCTAAGGGCACAGACGTATTACATATAAACAACTGCAGATTTTATAATCGGAAGAGACATTTTCTTGGGCAATGTTAGTAACGGGCTATAATTGCGAATATATATATAAATCTGGCTCAACAGTTTGGAAGAGTCAATCTTACCATTCAAAAGTTTATAGAGAAAAGTTACACCAAGCATAATTCTACGATTAGTTAAAGAAGAAAGGTTAATTAATTGAATAAGATGGAACTTGTACCTTTTGATACAGATTTTTATCTATTATGAGAAAACTCATATTAAGGAGATCGAACACAAGATCCATACTCCAAAATGCGGTGGACTAATGAAGTATACAGTATTTTGGTAGTAGATCGACCGACGCTTTATAAAGCCAAGAATACTTTTAGCCCTACTAACCGTAGTTGATAAATGCTGATTAAAATTAAGTTTGTGGTCCATTAAGATCAAAGATGATTACAACAATTTACTTATGGTTTATTATCAAGACTTTCAATAAGTCTGTAAAGGCTTAAGGATAATACTCTGAAAGGTCAAGATTTCCATGTCTACGATCTTTAATCATACTTAATATGCATTAATTGTATGATCATTTCCTCTATTTGCAGATTCAATATTGGGGTATATATCTGAAACAGGGTAAACGGATTTTTCGCATTACCGCTTGTGGATTATTTAAACTGAATAATACGATACTCTTTTGTATTGTGCAGGGCATGTTAATCTATATGATGATACTTATACAGTTTGATAAAGTCATTAACAAATAAGCTAACAAGCCATGATGATAAATGGTCATGTCAAGAATATGGCTTCATTTATGTACCAAATATATATGTGTGTATGTATGTATATATAATGATAACTTGAATAAACTTACGTGTCGTTGCACTCGAAATGGGTGCTATGGTAAATATTAGTCCATATATTATTAGCATATGGTGCAAGCACCTCCGACTTCGTAGCGACATGTTGCTTGGCTATTATTCTCCTCCTCACCCTATATGGCTTGATATGACAATCAATATGACCTTGAAATATTTTGCTGCTATTGTTGCTGCTACTGCTGATGCTGCTTTCTTTTTCGAATCACAAAATTTCTTGTTATAATCAACAAAAATCAAAATCAATTTGGCAAATTGTACAAAACTGCAAAGAAAAAGAAAGAAAGCATGTTATATTAAGAGAAAGAGAGAGAGATAGAGTGAACAAGATATATATGTATGTGTGTATGAGAATTGGAATTTTTGTTTTTGTCATTGGCGAAAATTTAATTTTAATTTAATTGCATTGCTAAACAAAGCAGTAAACACATTGCCAGAGTGTCTGTTTGGTTGGTCAGCTTGTGTTCTCAGTGTTACTAAGTCATCATCGTCATCATCATCGTCATCATCATCATCATCATCATCATCATTAGCAGCAGCAAGATGAAGTGTATGATAGCTGGAGGGGACGAGGTAGGGTGGCGTAGAGGTGAGGTGAGAAGGGGGAAGGCTATGCTTTCGATTTGCTTTGGGTATTCTCAATGCTTGTATCACTGCTAAAAATAGCAACCTTTTTTTCTGCTTTTTTGTTTTTTTGCGCGCGCTGTGCGAGTAGTTTTAATGGACCAAAGTGGAGGACAGAGCAGCAGCCCAGGGGTCACCTCGCCTTTGTACCCCGCTCTCACCGCTCTACCAGAATCGTATCTGCATGTATGTACATACATATGTGTGATACGTAAGGGAAAAATGTCTGAATGAATCCCGGCACACACACACACACACACACACGCTAACAGACAACTGATAAAGCCTATGGAGGAACATGAGCAACGTTTTAGTTTTGCTCTCCAGGTAGCAGCATACATTTGGATGTCTGTATGCGTGTCTATATGTGTGTATGTGTGTGTACTCGTCTTTGCACAAATTTGTCTGCAGTGTCTCTCACTCTATCGTGTACCTTTGGAGTCTGATGATTTGCTTTTCATATTCATTCAATCAAATTTTAAGCCCTGACTAACGTAGCTCAGCTTAACGTTTACATATCTGTATATACTTGTTTGCGTGTGTGTGTGTTTGTACGCAAGCCACGAGAGAGAGAGAGAGAGAGAGTAAGAGAGAAGATACTTGCAAACAGTTTTGGTTTGAGCATCTCTAAATTAAATGCCTGAAATTTGGTTTGGTATAAAACCATTTTTGGGAAAATTTGCTGTTGGCCTGTGTCTGCTCTCCTGTTTCTCCTTAATTTGAATTACACGCATACATACATATGTGCATACATATATGTATATGTATGCAAATATTTCTCTTACTTTTTGTTCAGCTTTAAGCCCTGAAAGTTATATTTAACCTATAAATTATCATATATGTTATTATGTAAACTTCTGATTCATTTTGCTACTCAAGTTCACAAATTTCTGACTTAGTAATCTGATTTAAATGGGATTAGATAACTTCAAGACAAAGCAAATGTTTTGGAAACCTAATTTCTTTTTTTTTTTTTCTTTTTTTGCTTAGTGTCTTTTAATTTGATATATTGTAAATTTTTTGAGTTATTCGATGACTGCAACTGGATCACCTGTCGTATGCGTCAATCGCATTACGCATACGACAAGTATTACCAAGTATTACACAGACTATTCAATGTAGAAACACATTTTCTTTGTTAAATAATAATTTGAGATAATCTAAAATTATGAGCCATTTTGGAGTCCTTTGACTGACAAAAGATAAACTATTTTAACGAAACAAAAGAGATTTCAGCTAACCAGTCAGTAGGTTGACTCAAGTCCCATTAAATGAATTTGGGGAATACTACCAGAGACCGTGTGGCCATTAAAATCCCACGGGCCTTGGTAAACATATGTATTAATATTTGGAGCGTTTCCAATACGTTCAACAACAGGCAAAATGTATTCATTATTAATTTTAGAAATAAGTTGCCAATTTTGTTTGATGATTGTTCCTATTAACATAACGCACACATATTGTTAGCCAATCAAAATGACTGCCATCAATTTAAAATTGTCTTGTTTTTAGTTTCTATATTTTACTACTTTGTTTATCTTATCAAATTAATATGTTAAAAAAGAAAAACTTTGTATAAAATTGTGTTTTTTTGGTTGTTGAGATAGCACAAAAAAAAAAAAAAAGAAAACACCGAATACATGATAAAAAGCAAAGTTTTTCTGAAAACTTTTTGATTTTTATGTATGAATATTAAACATTTTGTTTGTCTTATACTTATTCAATAGACTAAATAGACAATTTTCTATCTCTACAGACAAAATTTATAAACTTTGAAATAATAAACTTTGAAATAAAATATATAAAAGGCAGTCAGGCTATTAAATGCCAACATAATATTAATGTCGACATAAAAATATTTAATTTTGAAAAACTAGTTTAATGCCACTTTTTATTGTTTATTACTCCTATTAATATATCAATTAGTTTCAAAGATGAATTCTTAATTTAAATCTGGAATGCCATTATATACAAATAACTCATAATATTTATTGTTTAAGCTTGTTTTAATTTCTATTCTATTCTCTAAGCGGAAAATACTTTAAATACTGTATGTGGGGCAAAATATGTAGTCATATATGAACACATATATAAATATTTACGGTCAATCTATGTTATTAGCTCGTTGGATACTTTTATTACCTTTATTATGACACCCTATTTCAATTTCAAATCGGACTGCAGGTTTATTTTTGAGAATTTTTTGCATTTGGTATATACTGCAAATACTTTTCTATCGAAAGAGATTATATTTTACAACCAAAATCATTTAAATCGGCCAACAAGAATTTCGGCTATAGATCTATTCCTTTTGACAAAGCACAAGTCATATATATTTTGTTACCATCTATGTATATATGTATTTTTATATATGTACCTTAGCTTGGCCCTCATTGTAATAGTGCCATCTAATCTCTTGGGTCTTTACTTATCTAACTTTCGCTGGCTTTAAAGTAGATATGCCATCTCTTACATATATGTACATATAATTGGTATGTATATGTTGTATAAATGTTTGCTTACTGTATTTTCCCTCATACATATATAGATATATGTACATGTATGTGTATGTGTATGTATATGTAGGTGGTGTACTTATGTGTTTTCCAGTTAAAAAGAGGTTTCTAAGCAACCTCTATGCCAATGTAGTCATTCTTGACTCTAGTAGCTTATACATATCTTTGTCGCATATTTGTTTAGATGACTAAACTTTGATATGGGCATTAATATTATGATTGTTGTTGTTGCTGCTGCTGGCATGATCGTGGGGCATGATAAAAACAAAAACAACAACAGAGAATAACACTTGCTCGATCGAGTAAACTTGCTGACGGATGCAAAAAAAAAAAAAAAAAAAAACATTCTTTGCGTTAACTGTAAGTTTTTCGCTTATGATTATTATTTTTCTTTCTTTTGCTTCTGCTTCTTCATTTTACCTCGAAAGCAAGATAAGCTTTATTATTGTCATAAATTTCACTTGAATGCGAAATCTGATGCATCTATTTCATGCCTTCTTGTTGTTGTTGTTATTTTTTTTTTATTTATTTATCTTGAAAGACGGCTGAAAACGCCAAATACATACACACACACACACACACACATACATACACATACACATATGTAGATATGCAAAAAAAAAAAACTCAACTCATTTATGCATATACATATGTATATGTGTGTGTGTGTGTTGCTATGTCTATATGTATTTACTCGTGTTCGCGTACAATAATTTCACGTTCAACAACTTTTGGCTTTATTTTTTTTTTTATTTTGATGAGCCAGCAGCAGCAGCCCGCACTTGAAAGGTACAATGCTGAAAGGCGGGCGGGTGGAGCCGGGGTGGTGTTACCGAGAAGGGGGAGGAGATGGAGGTAGGGAAATTTGCGGTAGTGTTGCTATAGCTACTGCCTGAAAATCAAGCTCCTCGTCGTTGCCGTCGCCATCTCTTTTTAACGCATTGCACATTTTCAAAGTTGGGCTTCACATAGCACAGCAACAACACCAGCACCAACAACAACAACATCAACAACAACATCAGCATAAGCGGTTATATAGTAGGTATGCTCTGACCCGATGTCGATTGCCGTTCGCTTTATTTTGCATATTCTTGAAAGTTGTAGAAGAGAGAACGAGAACGAGTGAACAAGAGCGAGAAAGATAGATAGAGGGAGATAGAGCAAGCCGGGTCTTTAATATTTTTCTTGGTAACAATTTCTATGAATGAGGCTTAAATGTGGAAAGTTTAATTCAGGTTTAAGTAGCCCAAAGCTTTTCCATGATTTTCCCCAATGCTCATGCTACCAAAATATAAAGTAAACATGTGCAAAATTTGTAGACTAATATAAAATCACAAGTAAAAAACAAGAGGGAATTTTAAACAATTTGTAGAAAAATTAGAATCAAAAATTTACTAAGACTTTAACCTAAAATTGACTAAAATATTGAGAATTTCAAATTAAATAAACATTCATACATATATGTATATGTATATATGTTGACTTCAAAATGTATTGAAGATGTATTCCCCATAATTCTCACACATTTTAGGCATTTTAAATGTATATAGCACTTGAACTCATGTATTTTTTAGATTCCAAAATAAAGATGTATTCAACAGGAACGATCAATTAAAACGATTTGAATGAGAAAGAAATTCATTACAATTAAAGATATATCAATTAAATTCTTTGTAATTGAGTTTTAATGAAATTTTTCAATTTCTAAGTTAAATATTTTTTATCGTTTATTTTGGTTACAAATAAATTTATTTATTTGTATTTATTTATTACATATGGGCACATAATTTTCAGTCCAAAAAACTCCCGCTGATCAGAAAAAGGGTTTACCGATTCTTTTAAAAAATGTTCATTTTTTTCTTTTAAAGGTTATCAACGGTTCATTGGAATTGAAATAAATCAAACAGAAATTGAATTAAACACGTGCTCTGTAGCATAGAGAGTAATAAGTGAGTTTTGGTTTGTCTATGATGTCATGAATGAAACGCCATTAATCAAAAGATAAGGAATCCATTAACACAGTACTTATTTTGCCGAAAAGGCACAGAGGCAGACCCCGAAAAAACAGTCTAGGTAATTTATTAAGTAATAATTTATTTTAACTTTTAATCAGTCTCTTTATTTATGCCCATAGGGTAAAAGTCAAAATGGCCTCACATACATATGTATGTACCTAAATAATCTTGGCCAAGTTTGAAATGGCTTGACCATACCTGAATAACATAATTTAGATGGGACATGGGACATAAAAACAGTGGAAGGGGAAGCGAAATCCCCATTAAATGTGTAAAAATTTGGTAAGTATAATTTTCATATTATGGAATGGAATGTAGACCATTTATGTAGAAGGATATATATTCTTAATCAACATTAAGCGTCAAGTTATTTTACAAGAATTGCCTAACTCAGCTCCCAGTAAAAATTTCTCAGTCAAAACAGAGATTTGACCTTAGAAACTGACAAATTTTGATATCTAAAAGCGATTCTGTCTTCAAAATTAAAGATTTTTCTTCCCAAATGTAATTTTTTTTTTTACCAAAATCTGGAACTAATTCGGTCTGAATCATATTTGTCATATAGTTTTTATGGAACACTTATTCAAAAAAGTTTTATATTTGTTGTATTCCATAATATTTAACATTTTTATATTAAATATTGACTTAAAACACTGTTCCTGTTTGAATTTATTGACCATTCTTTGGCAGAAATCCAGATAAAAGTTTTTTCGATTTGACAAATACGAAAAGTATGAATAATCTTAAAAATTGCAAGGATATGCAGCTTGAATAGAATTTTGATTAAAAAATAAGTATAAAATTTAACACAAAGTAAAGTTTTAGTTATCAACCATTCTTGTATAACTAAAAGTTGCTTTAAAACTGAATAATATGATTTTTAATGCTAAGCTAGTAGCCGTATCTACTATTTTTTTTTCAACGCTGTATAGATAAATCCTAGACCTCTGTTTTTAGACATTTTTTCACAAAAACTATTGAAACTGTTTATTTTTTAATAAAAAAAAAAAAATTCGTTTTCAAAATCCCTAATTTCTGTAATATTTAAGCTAACTCATTGTAAAATGCAAATTAAAACAAAGGAGAGTAATTTTTTTTTTCTCATTGATTTTCTTACAAGCTTAATTGATGGCGATTGTGAAGGTATCTGACATTCGGGTTTCTCAACATATTATTTGTCCATATCTAATTTGTCTTGATATCAGCGTTTCTTTGTGTGTGTGTGTATATGAAGGTATGCTTCTTGTTTCTCTCTCTAACTAGTGTCTCGCCTTGGTTACTTTCAATGTAATGTTTTTTTTTTTTTTTTTTTGTTAACCCCCCAACCCCTTCCCCTGAAAAAAGTTCGATCTTTTTCTTCCTCCACTTTTTTTTTGGGTTTTGTGTGTTTTTTTTGTTCATTTACGCATGTCGCTTGACGCTTTTAACCTTGATTTTTGTGTAAACAAAATACAAAAAAGCTTTCAGCATTTTTGTCAGTCTATACAGTGGTTGTTTGTGTGTGTATATGTGTGCGTGTGTGTGTTTGTTGGTGTCTTTTCGATCAGCTTGTAGATTTATTAAGTTACCTCTATTTATAATTTGTTTATTATTTAGCACAAAATGCCCGTGAATAATGTTTAAATTTAGTGCAAAAGCATCTGGAGCCAAAAAAAAATCAAATAAAAATGCCAAGCAAACGGCAAACGACAAAACGGCAACAAAGTGCTCGGACATATTTCATAAATGACGTTATTGGGCCTGCGCTACGCTTAGTTGTTGTATTTTTTTTTTTTTATTATTAGATACGCCGCTATCTTATCTCAATACGATTTCTCTCTTAGTCGCTTTGTCTGTGTGTGTGTGTGTCGGTGTATGTACAAATGTGTGTCTGTCTATTTGTTTGTTTCTCTGGTTGGTTGGTTGGTTGGTTAGTTGGTTCGTTGGTTGGTGTTTGCATATAACTACATATAACCAAGGCCCCAAGGTACACAGTTTTTTTTTTTTTTTTTTTTTTTTTTTTTTTGCTTTATGCTGGGCTTATATAATCACTTTTTCCATGCACTATATAGATTATGTTTGTATGTCTATCTATCTGTTTGCATGTGTGTATATATGTATGTATGTATGTACCTACATACATATCTGTGTGTCTGTACAATCTGCGGAATGGGAAATGGAATGCTGCTGTCACACACCTGCCACGTAAAATAATTTAAGCATCAATTTTATTCACATGATACACTTGAATTTTCATCATCATCATTATCAACATCATTATCATTATCTTCTTTTTTCGGTGTTTTTTTTTTGTTTTGTGTTATTCGTTTTTGGTTTCGGTTACGGATTTTGTGATTTGTATTTAGTTATGTTTCATTTGACTTCACTTCACTTGTTGTTTGTTTTTTTTCGGAAAGTTTTATCACTCGATTGAAGCTTTTAAAAAAAAAATAATTTATTTTCTTTGTTGAACTATATTATTTCCATTCTAGTATTTACTCTCATTTTACAACATTTTCAATGAATATTAAATATTATTTACTGTATAGTGTCTACTTGTTGTACCGCTATTCCAAAAAAAAAGCTTGCGCGCGTTCACTGCTCAAAGTCGCAGACGACTAACTAAAGCATTCAAGTTTGCTACAATTTAAAGCTCGTTAAAGATCGGTCGGCTACGCGATGTTTGTACGTAGCCACATACACAGACACAAGCAGACATGCAAACACACACACACACACACATACGGGCACATATACCGCCGATGACCGGTTTTTGCGGTACTCATTCTCTCCCTGTCTCTCTTGCTAGCTCTTGATAATTGGTTGGTGCAAAGGACGGGGGGTAATGCTAGTGGCTAGGGGCTCTCTCTCTCTCCAAACTCTCTTGTCAACCCGGCTAGCCGGCTTTTTTTTCTACACAAACAACAACAACAACAACAACCAAATGCATGGATCTTTCTCTCTCTCAATGTCTTTGCGCTCTTTTTTTTTGTTCTTTTTTGTAGCGAAAGCTTTTGAGGGGCTCTCATTAAGCTTGTTTTTTTTTTAAGTTTATTTTTTATTTTTGCGATAAAAAACAACAACGAAAATTTATTAACGAGCAGGTCGTAAATTTTGCGAAAAAAACAACAACATCCAGGGGGTGGGGGAAGAGAAAAAGAAAAAGGAATTTCGTGGATTTGTGCATCTCACGCACTCAATGATCGATCGATCAAGCAGCAGATCGGGCCATTCCGCATTTTTCCAGGCCAAGGCGTGTGTGAAATGTGAAATGCAAATTCATGACAACACCCCCACAACAACAACAACAAGAACCACAACAGCAACAATCACAACGGATTAAATTGTACAAAATGCACACAATATGTAATTTATGCAGAAATATTTTTATGTACAAAATGTTTGTGTGTGTGTGTGCGTTTATAAGAAAATGAAGTAAGTAAGTCGTCTCGCCGACTTGGATATACCATACACCAGTAAAACAAATATTTTAAATTTATAATAACCAATGCATTTTCGTATTTTTAAAAAAATCTGTTTGCATGCTTTTTAGAAGCATATCTTAGTATTTCGCTCACTCAAGCATTCGAGCACCCTAGCGCCCCCACCAGCCAACGGCCAACTCCGGCCATATGGAAAAACGTTCATATGCATAACTTGGCTATTTTTATTCCGATTTTGATCAAATTTGGTATTTTGCTTGATATTAGTATCAACTTTAAGTGTGCTAAATTTGATTGCACAAGGTTCAAAAGTACGGGAGATAATCGAGTTTTTTCAAATTACGGGGGCGGAAAGAGGCGTGGCAAAATCTTTACACATCAAAAATGTGCGCAATTACTAAGCAAATATTTATACTAACTATGGTGTCTCTAGTTGAAATAGTTTTTGAGAAAATCGGTTTTATTTAATTTGCGGGGGCGGTAGGGGGCGTGGCAAAATTTTTACAAATACAAAATGTGCGCATTTACAAAGCAAATATACATACCAAATTTTGTGTCTCTAGTTGCTATAGTGTTTAAGAAAATCGGTTTTATATCATTTGCGGGGGCGGTAGGGGGCGTGGCAAACATTTGAAACAAACTCGATAAGCGTACATATGACACGAGTCTACATACTAAATTTGGTGGCTCTAGCTCTTATAGTCTCCGAG
This sequence comes from Drosophila insularis, assembly GCA_018903935.1. Lineage (NCBI taxonomy): Eukaryota > Metazoa > Arthropoda > Insecta > Diptera > Drosophilidae > Drosophila > Drosophila insularis. Next base: position 3,085,902 of record JAEIFP010000517.1, read on the forward strand.
ATCTAGGCGTTCATACAGACGGACGGACGGACAGACGGACATGGCTAGATCGTCTCGGCTGTTGATGCTGATCAAGAATATATATACTTTATGGGGTCGGAAAAGCTTCCTTCTGCCTGTTACATACATTTTAGCGACTTTAATATACCATTTCACCCTATGGGTGTATGGTATAAAAATAAGTCTTTTCGGGCTCAACTTTAGAGGCAGAATAAATGGACTTTACTTTTTTTTAGCCACTTGATGTTACATTGACCCAATAATTCGTCATATTAGACCCCTGTGACTCTATAGTTGACCAAATAGTTGATTTTTATTAGGCTGTTCTTTTTCATTTTCGAGGCATTTGGTCGAAAAATAAAAATCCATTTACCAAGAGTTTATCATTTTCACACGTGGTCAAAAGAAGACTAAGAATATTATTTTTGCTAATACGTGGCTCAGTACTTAGGATATATTTAAGATATCGACTAGATTTAGATTTAAATAGAATGCCAATGAAGCTTGTACTGCCATGCCCAAAGAGGGCGTAAGTAAATCGCAAATGCAAACCTCCTTTTTTCTGTAGGGAAATTTAAAAAATAAAAACAAACACAATTTTTTTTTATTAGATTTTAAACTGCTTGAAAATCCATACAAAAGTCAACTGCTTGACCCACCTTTGGGCATGCGTTGGTATGAAAAATAGCCAAAGGTTAAAAAAAGGTAAAATTATTTTCCGTTTTGAGGTAGGTGTTTCATGCATATATATCCCCTACACCACAAAACCCCGCGAGGCGTTTTATTAAGTTAAGGTAAAGTCTTAAATTCCTATAGGAAAAGTGATGTTTTACAAAACAAAAAAAAAAATAAAAGGAAAATGCCAAGACCATTAAGAAAAATGTTGCTCTCTTTTAAATTAAACATTTTTATTTTAAGTTTATTTACTACAGCAGGAAAATAAGTCTAATCTGCCACATTTTATGGAGTTCAACTACTTTTTTTTTGTTATGGCCGTCTTTTGTGAAATTATATTAATTAATAGCAGTAAAAAATGATTTAAATTTTAGTTTAATCAATTTAAAATCAAAACCCATTTAAAGTTTTATTAAATTCCATAAATCGATTTATATTCGATTATATTATATTCGCCATCATGAGCTAACATTGATCCAAAAAGATCAAGACAAAGACATGTCGTCTTTATGAATTAATCTCTAGAATATTAATTTTAGAATGGTATCAAAAAAGGACAATTTTTTCATTTCATTCTTAAATTCATGGGTCAACTAAGGCAATTTAGTCAAGATTGAGATTTTGTTCAGTGACTTCTAATTGTGAATTCTTTAACTCTATGAATTAAATAAACTGCGTGAAGAATTTCAGCCGCAAGGCAAGCAATTACGTTATCAGATGTTATGATGTTGCAATCTAATAAATGAAATATTTGCCATTTACTATTAAACCCATAGAAGACTCATGTATATTTTCAGAAATATTACTCATTTCGATAGATGGTTTTGTATGTGTAAGTGCGTGTGTGTGTGTGTGTGTGTGTGTGTGTGTAACTCGGTTAAATGCAATTAGTCACCTGGAAGAGTGCTTCTGGCGTGCGATCAACAATCGACAAGAGTTTGTGCATATTTATACCATACACCCATAGGGTGAAAATGGTATATTAAAGTCGCTAAAATGTATGTAACAGGCAGAAGGAAGCTTTTCCGACCCCATAAAGTATATATATTCTTGATCAGCATCAACAGCCGAGACGATCTAGCCATGTCCGTCTGTCCGTCCGTCTGTATGAACACCTAGATCTCGGAGACTATAAGAGCTAGAGCCACCAAATTTGGTATGTAGACTCGTGTCATATGTACGCTTATCGAGTTTGTTTCAAATGTTTGCCACGCCCCCTACCGCCCCCGCAAATGATATAAAACCGATTTTCTCAAACACCATAGCTGCATTTGCATTTTGTATTGTATATATTGTACATACCAAATTTTGTGTCTCTAGTTGCTATGGTGTTTGAGAAAATCGGTTTTATATCATTTGCGGGGGCGGTAGGGGGCGTGGCAAACATTTGAAACAAACTCGATAAGCGTACATATGACACGAGTCTACATACCAAATTTGGTGGCTCTAGCTCTTATAGTCTCCGAGATCTAGGTGTTCATACAGACGGACGGACAGACGGACATGGCTAGATCGTCTCGGCTGTTGATGCTGATCAAGAATATATATACTTTATGGGGTCGGAAAAGCTTCCTTCTGCCTGTTACATACATTTTAGCGACTTTAATATACCATTTTCACCCTATGGGTGTATGGTATAAATATGCACAAACTCTTGTCGATTGTTGATCGCACGCCAGAAGCACTCTTCCAGGTGACTAATTGCATTTAACCGAGTTACACACACACACACACACACACACACACACGCACTTACACATACAAAACCATCTATCGAAATGAGTAATATTTCTGAAAATATACATGAGTCTTCTATGGGTTTAATAGTAAATGGCAAATATTTCATTTATTAGATTGCAACATCATAACATCTGATAACGTAATTGCTTGCCTTGCGGCTGAAATTCTTCACGCAGTTTATTTAATTCATAGAGTTAAAGAATTCACAATTAGAAGTCACTGAACAAAATCTCAATCTTGACTAAATTGCCTTAGTTGACCCATGAATTTAAGAATGAAATGAAAAAATTGTCCTTTTTTTGATACCATTCTAAAATTAATATTCTAGAGATTAATTCATAAAGACGACATGTCTTTGTCTTGATCTTTTGGATCAATGTTAGCTCATGATGGCGAATATAATATAATCGAATATAAATCGATTTATGGAATTTAATAAAACTTTAAATGGGTTTTGATTTTAAATTGATTAAACTAAAATTTAAATCATTTTTTACTGCTATTAATTAATATAATTTCACAAAAGACGGCCATAACAAAAAAAAAGTAGTTGAACTCCATAAAATGTGGCAGATTAGACTTATTTTCCTGCTGTAGTAAATAAACTTAAAATAAAAATGTTTAATTTAAAAGAGAGCAACATTTTTCTTAATGGTCTTGGCATTTTCCTTTTATTTTTTTTTTTTTGTTTTGTAAAACATCACTTTTCCTATAGGAATTTAAGACTTTACCTTAACTTAATAAAACGCCTCGCGGGGTTTTGTGGTGTAGGGGATATATATGCATGAAACACCTACCTCAAAACGGAAAATAATTTTACCTTTTTTTAACCTTTGGCTATTTTTCATACCAACGCATGCCCAAAGGTGGGTCAAGCAGTTGACTTTTGTATGGATTTTCAAGCAGTTTAAAATCTAATAAAAAAAAATTGTGTTTGTTTTTATTTTTTAAATTTCCCTACAGAAAAAAGGAGGTTTGCATTTGCGATTTACTTACGCCCTCTTTGGGCATGGCAGTACAAGCTTCATTGGCATTCTATTTAAATCTAAATCTAGTCGATATCTTAAATATATCCTAAGTACTGAGCCACGTATTAGCAAAAATAATATTCTTAGTCTTCTTTTGACCACGTGTGAAAATGATAAACTCTTGGTAAATGGATTTTTATTTTTCGACCAAATGCCTCGAAAATGAAAAAGAACAGCCTAATAAAAATCAACTATTTGGTCAACTATAGAGTCACAGGGGTCTAATATGACGAATTATTGGGTCAATGTAACATCAAGTGGCTAAAAAAAAGTAAAGTCCATTTATTCTGCCTCTAAAGTTGAGCCCGAAAAGACTTATTTTTTAGTTAGCTTACAGTCGTTAAAAACTAAATCGAAACTTTCAATATTTTAGTTTTTCTTTATCAAGAAATCAATTCTAGATTTAATATTTTGATTGATCAGTTGTTGCTAATGAGAGGCTAATGAGAGTTGGGAAAGGCTAAGATAATAAGGAGAAATATTATTTTAATTACTAGTTTTTTTTTTGTGCACATTATTGTTCATTGCAAATGTCTAATGGTTTATCTAAGTTAATTTATAGTCAATTTTGTTTGTCATTTTGACACGTGCTTGTTGATAATTAAAATGAATTAACTTAAGCTGCGCCAAAATTAATATACCCTTTAATAAATTTTCGCTTCACAAAAGGGCAAACAAAAGTTTTAAACTAATGTAAATTTGGTGGATTTCCAACTAAGTGGTTCATAGCTTAATTGGATCACTTGTCGTATACGTTTTTAAAATTATGCATACGCCACATATTCCACATATTTTGTATCTTTGTAAAAGTATCTAAAAACTTAATTTAAATAAAAGATCTAATTTGATTGTATTGATTTGTCAAATGACCCATTTATTTATATTCGTTTCCAATTTTTGATGTATTTAAATTATTTGACAGGTCAGTCCTCCTTTTATGGGGTAAAGTGTATTGTCGAGTTATCTTTTAAATTGCCTGTTTAATATTTAAAAAGATTTCACTCAATCTTTATTTGATCTGGCACTTGGAATGTGTGCGTTTGCTTCTAATATCTTTGCAGACCTAATTCTAATTTAACTTTCTTAAACTCGAGTAAATGGTTTATCATTAGCTTATCTCGACCTTACTAAATATCGTCTTTTTCCCCCTAACCCGCACTGACACACTCAACCGTACGGTTGGTGCACTTCACTAGGGAGTTTTCATGGTCAGTTGGCAGTTCCGTTTCTTTGGCATCTTCATCTTCTTTCTTTCTTTCTTTTTGCCTTGGCAGGGAACATAAACTTTAGCCACAAAGATAAGAAGCAACAACACGAGCAAAAGCAACAGCAAAGAGGCAGTCGAAAATCCATATAATGAAATAAAAATACATGGCTAAATAAAGTGAATGAACAGCATCAACTACATCTTAAGAGTGGGAGAATGAATGGTATGGAGTCACATTGGAGCGAGAGGGTGGGCAGAGGGGGGAGTGTGGGAATGAAAATGAGAATGGTATGGGAATGTGAATGGGTAGGGGGGGTATGGGGGGTGTATCTGAAGAGAAAAAGTAACAACAACATTGATTTCAGTTTAACGAGCTTGTAATGTCTTTGAGCCGCCTCAAAGGCGAAAGTATATAAACACACGCATACACACACGCACACACGCATATGTATCTAATATATGTATGTCTGTGTGAGTGTGTGAATGAAAACTTTGTGCGCTGCTGCTGCTGCTGTCACATCCTAATAGGATAATAACGAGCCAAAAGGCAAAGCGAAACGAAACGAAACGAAAGTTGTTGCGCCTTGCAACCAGCAATTCCTACCAAGTAAAAACCATTTTCCGAAAAAAGGGGGGGATAAGTGAGGAAAAAATAAAAATAAAATATGTAGCACAACAATAAACGATGATAAGGGGCCAAAGAACGTGTCGTCTCGAGCTTCAACTTGGCCATGAAGACTGGCTTTCGGTGTTGCTCTTGGTCCTTGTCCTTGGTGTTGGTATTGGTGTTGGTTCTGGTCTTGCTTCTGGTCTTGGTCCTGGTCCCGTTTTCTTGTCATTATCCATTTTCAGTCTGCGGGCTTGGCCGCCGGATAAACTGATAAGGAAAACGACTTGCGGCAAAAGTGAGGCCATACTATATATATATGTATATATATATGGTATAATGCGATGCATATCCTTTTCTCTTACCCAACAACAGCCAAAGAACAGAAGGAATCATTCCAAAGCAGAGAGAGAGAGAGGAAGGGAGGTGTGGGACGCGGGGGGCTTAAGGCTTGGAATCTTGTTTCACAAACTGCCAAATGATAATTTATGGGCGGAACCACTATGAAAAACTTTGAGGCGTTGCCAAATAATCTCCTCTTTTGCTGTGTTGCTTTGTATTAAAGTCATTTAACATTTCGCGCAAAAGGGGTGGCAACTCTGACACAAAAAGGTAAAGTAAATGGAAAAATGAGTCAAGTAATCAAAAGAAGCCACCAAAAAGAATCAAGTGGTAACAAAAATACAAGTAATTGCGCAGCAACAACAAAAAGTTGCAAAAAGTTGGCCATAAGATAGGCAGTTTAAAGGGATTCCTTTAAGCCAAAGGGTATTCCTTTACCAACTTTAAACATAAATATCTGATTAAATTCTTTTTAAATTTTTGATAATTACAAGTTTTCTGGTAGCTAAAGTAGGAAAAAACTCAAAAACAAAAAATTAATTAAAAAGCCTTTTAAGGCAATTAATAAAAATTATATTAAAATTTTCAACATTTAAGAAAATGCTGAGAAGTATGCTACATTAAATAAATTTTTACGTTTTAGAATCAAAAATATTTCACCGATTGCCAATTTGTCGGTCATACAAAATGAAAAGTTTTCAAATTTTCAAAACAAAAAAAAAAAAAATTAATAAATAAAAGTGCCTTTTTGTCCAAATGTACAGGATGTGCCTCAAAAATGTCTCTAGCCAAGTTGTCTACAATTTCTCGAATGCCAAGATGACTTTTTATTTATACAAAGTTATTTAAGCGCTGAATCCATACATACATAATTAGAGTATCTCGACAACACAATTAAATTGATATATGCAAGCCTACTAAAAACTAAGACGACTATTTTTAACTTCAGTTCACGGACTGTTTTCCCTAACAATGTTAAATTAATTGAAAAGTGTCTTAATAATAGATTGTCTTTTTTCATTGCTTTCATTTTCGATATAAAAAATGTCTAATCGGCAGGTGTCAATTTAGTTGTATTAACTTAAGTTCTTTGGCCTATTGCAAAGAGAAACAATATCATTTACTTATATTAATCATAATTTTGCAATAAAACATGTCATAGCGAATACCAATAAACGTACACGAAAGAAGTAAAGATCGATGAAATGAAAAAGGTCATAAAATCATAAACGATTTGGTAATAAAAAGGTAAAAAAAATATCATGAGAAAAAAGAAGAGACTAGAAGTATTTAACCTGTATTAAATCCGAATTGGTTCCTGTTTTATTTATGCATGTATTTGTGACTTACTACAATCACTTTGTCTCTTTCGATTCAGCAGGGCTGCTGCATGCTTTTTTATAATGACTACTACAGAATTCTGGTTATACGATCTGATTGAAGATTAGAGACAGTTCTTTTTTTTTTAAATGGTTCTTATTAAACTAAATGTGAGTCATTAAGACAATTTTTTCGGCTGTTGGGAAACCGGATAGGAAAACCCCTAAAATATTCTATTCTATTTTCGCGTAATTTATTGATTTTAATTGAACTAGGTGAAAGCTGATATTCTCTCGAAAAGGTTGATTAAAATATTCAATAAAAAAATAATTTTTAATCATGTTTGTGATATACAATTAGAATTGATGTTTAAAAAGTCATGGACTTACCTATATTTTGTATCTAAAGCTTAGTTGAAGATGAATTCACTTGCTATTTCATTTAATTCACTCGTCAAGTAAGCACTCTCTTATGAAGCCGTCTTCTAGGGGCAATTGTTCAGTTGAACGATTCACGTTTCCTGTTTCCGTTGCCGTTACCGTTACCGTTTCGCGGGAATGATTATGGTACCTCTTGACACCTTAACAGAAGAGATGACAAACAAGTCTTTCATAATTTTCAAGTGAAATCGCTGTCATCTTTTCGTCTGTCTGGTTAAACTCCTTGAAAACATGACGGTTGAAAGATGCCGAGGGAGAGAGAGAGAGAAAGAGAGAGAGATAGAGAGGGAGGGAGGGAGAAAATGCTCTCAGTGCCTTTGGTTTCTGGTGTTTTCCTTTTTCTGTGTCGTTTGTTGGTCTTGTAATTTTCTTACTACCTTCCTTTAGCTAACGCATCTGCCATTCATTCATTCAAGCAACCATTTCAGACTAACGAGTTATTTTTGCGGTTCTCTTTCTCAAACCCCTATCCCATCAAAATCACCATTTCTCAGTTTTTTTTTTTTTTTGCTGGCTTTTAGCTTAACAAAACGTCGCTCATTTATTTTGATTACCTTTTCAAAAAAAAAAAATAGAAGAGAGAGAAGGACTAATGCCAACAACAGATTTTTTCTTTAGCCTTCCCTTCTTCATTTCGTTTTATTTTTTTCTATTTCTATTAAAAACCATTAAAAGGCCAAGAACAGAAAGAAAGACACAGAGAGAGAAAGAGAGGTAGAAAAAAAAGAGAGAAAGGATAGTCTCAACAGTCTCTCTAGTATTATGATTATTATTTCTTTTACTTTTCCCTCGTTTTTCTCGCATTTCTCGCATTTCGTTGAATTTTAGTTACGACGTTGGAAATGAATCATGGGGCCATCAGCGTTGATGAGCTTAATTCCCTGGCGACACTTTTGTCCGAACAAATTTAGTGTAGCAAATTTTACACACTCACACACACACACACACACACACACACACACACATACACATAGAGACAGCGAGATAGACAGACAGGCAGAGAATGCAATAATAAAGTTGTGATATCTTTGCTATCCCTCTCTCTCTCTCTGTTTCTCTCTTTGCCATTTCCTCTTTATCTGCCATCTTTTTCCTTTGGCTTGTCTAACCGTTTCCGGAGCAAGCTTCCGTTACGCCTTGACTTTTTAGTCGACCTCTTTTGCGGGTGTGTAGTGTAGGGAGGGAGGTGGCAACCCTCTTCCCCGTTTTTATTTTGAGGGTTACCACCGAAATTCCATTATGGGAATCCTTCTGCATTGTTTTGCCGTTGTCCCCTAGCTTTCACTCTTTCTTTGCTCTAGCTTCTGCTCTCTCTCTCTCTCTGTCTCTCTCTCACTCTGCTTTTTGTACAACAAAATTAATATTACAATTTTTGTCCTTCTTTTGTTTTTTGGTCTCTGGTCTGGGTCTGGGTCGGAGTCATAGTCCTTGGTCCTGGGTTTCTCTGCTTGTCATATAAGAGCGAAATAATTTGGGAAAGCATATTTCAAAATGAAATTTTCTTGCGGCTTGCTGTGTTTTTCTTCTCTCATTCTTCCTTGTTTTTTTTTTCTTTTTTGCTATAACAAAAAATATAAATATACAATTTTTTTCTTGCTTCTGTTGGTTAGGTGATTGGGTGGGTAGAAGCTAAAACAAATGTTTGTGGAGAAGAGTAGCCTGTTTTATAATGAAATAAATTTCATTTGCTCATTGACTCGATGACGTTGATGACGACAAGGAGTCCCCCCGATGGAGAGAGAGAGAGAAAAGTACAGAGGAGTAGGAGTAGGTAGGTCGTATAAAAGGGAAGGAAGGAGCTGACGAAGCTGACGGAGCTTGGCCGACATGTGTGGCCAGGCATGGAATTTGCATGCCTGGCAAAACTGGAGCAAGCAAGCAACCCAAACCAGACCAACCCAAACCAACCAAACCAACCAAACAACCAACCAACCAACCAACCAACCAAACCTCTCCTGCCAAGTGGCCGGAACATGGCTCGAGACATTAAGTGTGCCTGGCTTCATTCGACTCTTCCCTCTCCTTAGTCACTATGTTGCTGTGCATGTGTGTGTGTGTGTGTGTGTTCATGTGTGTTTGCATTTAAGGTATTAAGACTTGTGTGTGAAATGAAATATGACATAAAGTTGACAAAGGAGCGAAAGCAAGTTGGTTGGGTCGTTGGAGGCATCTCTATATAGATTGCACACACATGTCGTCTGCCAGTTGCAAGGACACACATAAATATACTGCAAACACATTGACACACATACAAACATACATACACACTCATGCACAAGAGCATCATATATGTATGAACCAAAAAACCCTTCAGCAAATATTGATACCGAGTCTCGTATATCAGTGGAAAAAGAAAAGGTATGACCAATTTCTAACGCTTTTCCTATACAAATATATATATGTATATATGTACATATATATTACCAAATTTGTTGCATTATTTATTTTTCATTTTAAATTGTTTATAAATCACTTTGTTGAAAATTTTCAACTAAATATGGCATATTAAGTAAAAATGTTAATAATATATTTTATAAAAAATTCACAACAATAATTGTCTGATATAAGTAAAAAAAAATGGTTGTAAAAATTTCCAAATAAAAACAATGGACTTGACTTGACTTTAAACATTTTGCCCTTTTAATAAAAGGTAATTGCAAATTTTATGGCAATTTTTTATGTAAATTCTCGTATCTGCAACGCATGAAAAAACAAGTGGTAAATTAGAAATGCAAATGGACATTTTCAAAATGGCTTCAACTGACAGTCCTAGGACAAATAGCAAAAACAAAAAAACAAAATAAAAAATAAATAAAAAGAGAAAGGTTTCTACATTGCCTTTTTATTACAAAACCAAACAAATATTGTTTAGATTGTATTAATTGTTGCTTTATAGATTAAACATTTGACCTACAGATAATCTGATGGATTTAATATTTTCCTTATTTAAGAAAAATCACTACACTTGAAAAGAAATATTTGTCTGTATGAACCATAAACTATTTTCTACCTTCTGCTCTTGCATTTTTCTTGTCCTTTACTTTAACTTTCAATAACAAATAAGCGAAAACAACTTGATTTAGTGGATTAATGATACGGATCATGAAACTATAAAATATTTGCTGAAAATGCAAAAGATATGCATTTAGAATCAATAAGAACGGATCTATCTCATTTTTTGATTGACATTTATTGCCATTAAATATCGAATTATTTAACAAAAATGTAGCCTGATCTTTTGAAATATTTCTGAGATGAGTTATAGTTTTAAAATATTTTAGTAACGAGTTTTAATATTTTTACTCTAATTTTATTTGTAGTGAGCTTTTTCTTGCAATTTTATCTATTTGTTTATATTTCTTTCCAAGTGCAAGAATTGTTTTTCTCTTTGCTTCTACTCTTTCTGAGTTTGGTCATCAATTGATTAGCTTCTTATTATTTTTTTTTTATTTTCGCTTACTTATTTTGTTGACTGTTATTGCAATATTTGTAAGGAGGAGAATTTAGGGTATTCTTGAGGCGTTCCACTCCATATCACGGTAAAGTTTCACATAAATATTTGTTAACTTCTATGCTACAGCATGACTATCTTTCTGGTCATATCTCCGGTTGTCTGGCTGCAGCATTAAATGCCACTCATGCACCAGGCGGATGGACGGATGGAAAGATGGTAGAATGGTTGAATGGTAGGATAAAAGGGCCATACAGGGATGCGGTTGGGGGCAGTGGCTGTAGTCAAGCTTCAGCTTTTGTTTCACTCATTTTCATTTTCCAGGCAAACCGCAGCGGGGCGTATTCTGTTGCACATTGCATACTTTTCAGCGTTCACATTGTTGTCCCGAGCAGCGTCATGTAACACAACACACACACACACACACACAAAGAGTCCAAAATGATAAACAAGTCGACATTTTGACAACCTTAAAAACCAAAACCAAAACGAGAAAAATATTTTTTTAAAAACCAACAACAACAGCGTCCAGTGAAGAGTGTAAAAAGGAAAAAACTTGCCATCAAATAATCGAAATCAACTTTCAACTTCCCCTAGAACTTTTGGACCCTGCAATTTATATGCAAATTTGATTAAGATGGAATGACGGAATGGCGATGCCTGATGTCGCCCGCGAACAGAGAGTGAGAGTGAGAGTGAGAGAGAGAGAGAGAGAATTGATGAAGGAGCTTGACGCTATATTTTTTGCCCGCGGATCTACCAGCTTCATCTTAGTAATTGAAACACAAAAAAAATACGAAAAAAATAAATATGCATTTGACCAGAACAATCTTCGCCCCGCCCCGCTAATGTAATTTAAAATGGACGAGTGGCAAATTACTTGGACATTGCCAAAACCCCAAAAACCCTCAAAACAACAACAACAACGCAAACACAAAAAAAAAAACAAAATTGAGGAAAACTCGCAAATTGCCCCAACGCAAATCCCAGGGAAAAGAAAAAAAAAACACAAAATTGGTTCAAATAAATTGGATGGGTGGTGCGTAAAATACTTTTTGTTTTTTTTTTCCTTGAGAGGGAATAGGAATTTGGCTTGGATTAATTTGTAAGTTAAATTTATTTTTATTTTCATGGAGGATATTGGCGTAATTGGAGGCTCAAACCCTGATGATTAGCAATTGATTTATTTTTGGGCCTTAATTGTTGAAAGATAGCTTTCTAGATTAATAACTATGTATGTATATACTTATATATGTATGTATTTACATTTATATGATTTTTATTGCAACATTTTGACTCTTACAAAATTATAATCGACACATTTTTATGCGCTTAAAAAAACACAACATATTTTTTTTAACTGCCAATAAAAGTGTCATCAAAAAGTTGTAAAATAATGAAACATTGAAAATATAACTCTGCTGGTGTGCTTGGCTTTTCTCTGCTCTGGCCGCTTTTCCGCTTTTTCGTTCTCACTCTTAAGGAAAAACTTTTGCCTGCCAGCAATTGTTGAAGAATTAATAGCTGAAATGCACAATTCCACAAAAAACCCCAAAAAAAAAGAAAGAAAAACAACACGAAAGAATGAAGAACAGAGGGATTTACATACATTTTAAGTGAGGGTCCCCTTCACTCCCCCGCCACCACCCTCCACAACGCGCTCTATCCACTCTTGTTCACATTGTTGCACATTTATTTTGCCTGCCATATTTTCATATTCAGTTCAGTTCAGTTCAGTTTTTTTTTTGTTCTGCTCGTTTTTTTCTTTTTATTTAAAAAAAAAAAAAAAGCAAAGAAAACGAAAACGAAAAGTTTGCTCCACTCATAATTCCCGATTGCTCTTTTGTTCAATTGTTGCCCATGGATGGGGGTTGGAAGCGGGTGGAAATAGACCAACCGACTGACCGGCCAACTGACTGACTGACTCACTGTATCCTCCTCAGTTTTTACGCAACATTTACTGGTAAGGAGATTCGACTTTGGCTCGGACTTTGACTTGGTCTTGGTCTTGGTCTTGAATGTGCCGTCGAATTGACTTGTTCGTCTGTTTTTACGCTAATTGGAAAAGTTGCAAGTTTTTCTTCATTCTTGGTTTTGTTTCTTTCTTAGGTGGGTTCTTGTATTTTTTTTTTTTTTTGGTTTTTAGGCCATGCGGTGTGTGGCTTTTATTGGAGGCAAATTGCTTAGAGCGATGCTTATTAGCAGCTGACAGCATTCAGAGAGCAAAACTTTTATATAAAACGAAATAATAACATAAAAAAAAAAAACAAAAACCAAAAAGAAAATAAAAGTATGCGACTTTAAAATTGCCCATTAGCCTGTTAGCCATGCTATAAATGTAGCCAAGAATCTCATCAGACTTCCCTCTTTGCCTCTTAATGACATCGTCTTCCTGGGCTTTATATTGTAATTATAATGAACAAAATGTCTTTATTTATGTACATCTTATGTTGTTGTTGTCGTTGTTGCTTGCTAGTGAGAAGAATGTTTTGCATCCGGTGCTTGACGATTGAGTTTATGCGGTTGCTTAAATGGTGATTTGCTTAAGAAGGGCTAAAACTAATATGTGCAAGTTTATGCGCTGGCTTTGCATTAAGATAAATTGTTAATATTAGTCTACCTAGATCACAATTAGGTTTAGATAGGGTTATAATAGACTTATTGATTAAATATATAACATAAAAGTCTATATAATATCTTACAGATTTGATTAACCTTGAATTAAATGACCGAGTTGAGAGTTGAGAGCGCGTTAATCCCAATTATCATCAGAATTATTACCAAAATAATAGAATATTAGCTAATCAATATTATTTTTTTATATGTCAAGTTTTAATTTACAATTTTCTTAAAACAAAAGTTAGGCTTAGAAAACATAGCCAGTATGGGTTAAGATACAGTTATTTTATTGGCTATTTTAGCCAATTTCACTGATATATAGATTATAAAAAAGACTATTACGAAAGTTATTTGTAGAATATCGATCAATAATATTTCCTTTCAGCGAATAACACAAATTTGCCATCGTTTTGTTTTTTTTTTTAAATTTGATCTATAATTATTTTGATGTCTTCCATGTTTCTTATTTACTATAAAAATTAAAACTAAAAAAATTAAAAAAAAAAATTAAAACTAAAACTGTCTTGAATTCTAAACATTCCTACTTTTTTTTTTAATGAAACAGCAGTCCTCGGTAGATGAGTTGTCTAAGTGGCCCAGTCAATTAGGTAACTGAACAACGAGGATCCGGGTTCGAATCCCAGGCTAGTGTATGGATGTAGTTTTCGTCTACGCCGAAGGCCTTAGTTGCCAGTGCTTGTAAAAATATAGTTAGGTTGATAGTTTACAACTATATCCTATACTTATGTATATATATATGTATATATATATATATATATATATATATATATTTTAATGAAACATTTTTTTAAATAGAGGAATGTGAATAAACTTCATACATATTTCAATATATTTACTTTATTTTAACAGCTTCAAAATATTTTAATAATTTATTTACTTATTTGTATTAAAAATAGGTATAATTAAAATTAATCCCTACTTACATATGTTAAAGGGGTTGGCTGCTAAGGCTTTCGGCTTTTATTTGTTGATATTATATATATATATATTTTAATGAAACATTTTTTTAAATAGAGGAATGTGAATAAACTTCATACATATTTCAATATATTTACTTTATTTTAACAGCTTCAAAATATTTTAATAATTTATTTACTTATTTGTATTAAAAATAGGTATAATTAAAATTAATCCCTACTTACATATGTTAAAGGGGTTGGCTGCTAAGGCTTTCGGCTTTTATTTGTTGATATTTTATTTTGCTATATTACTTACATATATATGTAGGTATATATTAAATATTTATGTTACATATTTATTTAATGAGGGTGTTCACAATTTATACTGTGCGGTATATATATGATTGTTTTAAATTAAAATTTTATAGGAACGTTTTTAGGGGTTGGATTTGAAAGGATTGTTTGTCAAATATTTGTTTCCTTAGATAAGATATTCCGGGACAGTTTTTTAAGAATGTGTTTTATGTTTAGGTTATATGTTGAATTGCAATAATTCCAATTATTTTTATATTGTGTGGCAAGTTTTAGATTAATGTTTGAAAAATTTTATAAAAATTTCGGCTAAAGAAAAATGCCAATAAACTTATGTTTCCAACCATCTTTATTTTACAAGATATAATGAAATTATTCAGTATTCGTCTGTGTTACACAAATCTTCGACATGGCTTTAGTTTAGCTACTTCTATATCATAATCTAATATAAATTTGTGGTCCTGAAAGTTCTTTATTTGTTTTCGACTGCCTATTGCATACTTTGGTGGGCAAATCTTTCATATTTCATGTGCCTAGATGCGCAGCGTCATTTGAATATTAGAGTTGAACTCTTTTGCCTATATTATGATTTTGATCTATATCTTTTTAAAAAAAAAAATAAACATGAAAACTTTTTCCAACAAGTCGCGAACCATTTTGAATTAAAAACTAAAGTTTCATAACATATTTTGACCAAATGACAAGTGATGGAGTTTTTATTGCGTATAATTCTATTTCAGATGTCACTATAAATGACAATGTATAAACCTTAGAAAACTGTCGTTGTAGTGAATATATTGTGTCTGATAACTTTGCCTTCCAGGCTCAATGTTTTGGGCGCATGCGTTACCTCTCTCTCTGTCCTTCATCCGCTCTCATGAGTTGTTGTCAAATATTGGGATATTTACTCACAGCTGAAATGTCCTTTGAAAACAAGAAGAAAAAAAATGCTCGTCGGTCTAACTGGCAAAAGGTCTTAGCCATGCCAAATGGTTGGAACTTAGTTTTTAGTCTCTTGCCTTAAATGGCCGCGTGCGGCAGACAAAAGCGCATGAAAAATTCATAAACAATTTGAATTTATTTTTTTTTTTGACAACGCTAGCAAAATCGAGAGAACGATATCCGACAGCCGACAACAGCAACAAAAAGAACAACAACCACAGCTGAAACATCAACCGAATCCTAGAAGCCTTTTGAACGTCCATCGTCGAGGTGTAACAAGGTGCGTGTGTGTGTGTGTGTGTTAGAGTGTATCTCTGTGTATGTGTTTTAGCTTGATGTTCACTTTTTGTGTGTGCTTTTACAACAACAACTATAACAATATTAACGACAACTACAACACTATCGAGCAAATATTTTCCACATTGTTGTTGTGTTTTTTTTTTGGTTTGTTATTTTAATAAATTTGCCAATTGAAAGTAAAACTAACAGCTACGAAACCAAAAACAACAAATGACAAAATATTGCAAAAAAAAAAAAACAAAAAAAAAGTTTATTATTTCTACATTGATTGTGTCAGAGTATATAAACTGCGCAACAATTTGTGGAATTTTGGATGTGTGGGTGGGGTGGGGGTGGGGGAGAAGGTAGGTGACGGATGGTGGGAGGGGGGTGGAAAAGAGGCTACCATAAAACACTTCAATCGTTAAATACAAATTAGTTGGGCATGTGTTTCCACAAATTTGATTTTCTCTCTTTGTTCGTTTCAGTTGACGCAACTTTTTTTGTGGCATACTTTTTGGCTGCTTTTTTCATTACATTTTTCTTGCCTTTGCCTGGGTTTTTTTTTGTTGTTATTATTGTATTGTCGTTGTTATTTTTGCTTCTCTTTAATTTTTTTCTTTTCGATTTTTTTGCTGTTTTATTTTTGTTAATTAAGAGAAAGTTTTGTTGTTTTTTGATTTCGTTATGCATGTTAATTAAGTTGCCCAAAAATATCTGTACATGTGTTTGTGGACGTGTGTGTGTGTGTGTAAGTGTGTATAGGTTTAGGTGGGGACTTCGAATAGGAATCATATTACTTGTTAAATTTGTACAGATATAATTAGAAATCGGTTTTGAATTCCAATTTCCATTTTAATGATAGTCAAGCAGAAACTTAGTGTGTGTTATTTGCTTAGGGGGGTTTCGACTAGATTGAAATGGAAATACAGCAAGTGTAACTTAAATCCAATTAAAACTTTCTTCCTTGTCTCAATAATTTAGTTTGAAGTGCGAATTTTCACCAATTAAATATATCAAGCTGACTTCAAAACAATTAATTAATTACCTCTCAGCCCCCATAAGTATGCTATGCTGGCTATTTCGCTTTAAATTCGCTCAGCTTGCCAATTAGTTATTTTTGATAAGATTTAGTTGGTTTTAAATCGTATTCTCAGAAAACTTTTAAGATTGAGTTCAGATTGATTTAAATTTTTTAAAAGGTTCTCAAAGGTTTCAAGACGACTATTTTGGAAATGATTTGTCTAGAATCTTGAAATTAGTAGGTTTCTGTTAAATAGAGTTTCGCTTAAAGAGGAATTGAATTTTTTTTTAAATAGTTGGAGCAATTTTGATACAATCAGATTAAAGTTAAACACTGTTTCCTTTAGAATTTTTTTTATTTATATATAAAAACATATTTATATATGAATACATTCAAAGATATGCCCAACTTTACAATGTTTAATTTTGAGTTAATTTTTATGAATTTCTCAATTTACTCAATTATTATTCTTCTTTTATTAAGTTTTACCACTGAATTGAAGCAGATGGAACAAAGTTTTTAAAGATATCTGTCACTTTAACATATTTTAGAGTAAATAAAGTCAACATAAACTATTGTTGTAACACAATTTTACTAAATAGTTTTAGTAGATTTTGCTCTTGTTAGCTTAACTTATTTAGTTACTAAAGAATAAATAGTCCTTTTGGGTATACCAATGAGGTTTGGTTCTTTTTGTATGTCATATCTTTGTGTTGTTATGATACAATTTATAACAACTTACTATCAGCGCTTAAATAAATAATTAAAAAAAAAAATACTAAAGAATATAATTATAGCGACCTTATCAAGTGTTTTAGAGTTTTGGTATAGATCTCTGTATTGTTCTAACTTTAGCATAGAATGCCAGAAGGTTTTTAAAATAGTTTGGATAGATTTTCATTTTGATTTAAATTTATGAATGAAGTAGAATAAATTTGTCTTTAAAAATGTGAGTAAATTTCTTTTGTGTTTTTAAGATTAATTTCGTAATTTGTTTAAATTGTTGTTTTTTATGTCCTTTCCTCTTTGTTGTTGTCAATGTCTCCATAAAATCCAATTTTATGCTTGTAATAATTATTTATGTTACACACACACACAGACAACCATATATATATGTATATATGTACAAAATTTGACAGACAAACAGAGCGATTTCCGCCACAAATCAATTTCAATTGTAAAAATCTCATTAAAATCGAATGGGAGCGGCCGCTTGTCATTTATATGGGGGAGCGATGGACGGTGGTCGTTTGTTGGATGGGCGGAATTCTATAGTACACTAGTTTATGGCTTTTTAATCATTTAACAATAACAAGAGCAAACAGCAACAACAATGTCTACAATATTACCGCCTCCTTTTTACAGACAGTTCAACATGCAAATTTCCAGGGCAAACTCAAAACAGCCACCAAGTGGAGCAGCACAACAATAAAAATTGCCTATAAATGGGCGGAAGAGCAAAAGGAAGAGCAGCGAATGGTGCTGGTTCTGGTTCTGTGTCTCGGTCTCGTGTTGTGGTGTGGGCTGGGGTAGGAGCAGGGGCAGGGGCAGGGGCAGGAGATTACGGCATCGCTGCTGTTGGTGATGGTCATGATGATGGTAAGAGAGGAGGCCAAATCATGAATATACGCACAAGGACAACGATAGCAACAACAACAACAAGGCAAAGCCATAGCAACAGCAACAACAAAGCCTCACTTCCGCATAGGATGCGCCAGAACGGAAGTTATTTTGGTCGTCGAACATTAAATGTGCGCCACGTCTATCTCATCTACTTGTCTTGCTATGTGCTTCTGATAATGGCAGCAGCTGGTGGCCCTAGCACCAGCTCAAATACCAATTCCATCTCCATATCCAGCTCCAGCTCCAGCTCCAGCTCCAACTCCAATTCTGGCTCCACTGGCAATGCCAATGTAGTAAATGGCCTCAAATGCTATTGCAATCCTAAGGAATGCGATGTAATCCGCTCACTGGACTGCCCGGGCAAGGGCCTGATGCTGTGGGATCCGTGCAAGTAAGTGCTGAGATGATGAAGATGATTCCTACTAACGACCACACACATACACACACACACACACACACACACAAATACGTCCACACACAAATATGTAGGTTAATTGATATGGAGATTTGGCAAGCGGATGTTAAGAGTGGGGGAAGTGGTGGAATTTGCAGCGCTATCGATCAATGGAATGCCGAGCAATGCAACTCAATTTATTTCCCGACAATTTTATAAATGCAAAACAACAAAAAAAATTATTCAACTTGACTTGAAGGGTAGATAAAGTCAGCACGATTAAATGTTTTTCAAATATGTTTAAATACGGAAAGTTTAGTGCTTTTAATTAAACTAATCTTGCAGTAAGACTAAATAGGTCCTTACCTCTTGACTAGCCTGCCTGGTCTAGCCAAAAGCCAGTCCATGTTCTCGCGACTAGTCTAAATGGGAATACAGAATGTTTTATTTAAATCTTTAGATTCCAATCCATAGATTCATATAAGATAGGAAATTGCCTAATCCAATGGAACTAGGCAAAGAACACGAAGGTTTAAGAGCAAAATAATGTTGTTCTAGCTATTGATAGACAATGCTGCCATATGAGTTATCAATACTTTGACAAAAAGGAAAAGGGAAGCTCAATTAATTTTGATTCGGCCGATGTTTTATGTCCATCTCTTGCAGTTTTTTAACAGGTACAAATGCGAGCTGAAAAGTTGACATTTATTTACCTCAATACAGTTCTAAGTAAAATGGATAACTTAACGAAATTAAATTTGAAAAATCTGTATCTGACACATTTCTAAATTTTAGGCGTTTTTCAAAAGTAATATCTAATTTTAATGCTTCTAAATTCAATTTTGATCAAATAATTCCACAACAAATTATTCCTTATTTTAACATTAATTTCATAAAACTCTAATTCAATAAATTTTTGTGTGTAAAAGTATTTTATAAATTCAAATAATTCCAAAGAACAACAAACCATTCCTTAAAATTCAAAATATAAGTAGTTCAATCCTTAAAGCTTATCGTGAACCTTTGTTGTTCATATAGTCCTTCGATTGCGGGAATATAATAGCATCTTTTATATGTATATAAAATATGACGTAAAATTTCCATATGCAAAAACGTTTTTCCCTCGAAAATGACCCATTTACCCTCTAATTGAGAGATTTTTTTCACAAAAAATAATGAATTAAATCCGTGCCATTATTATATTTGGTAAGATTTTTATACTTTTACAAAAGATATAAAAATTACGTATACGCAACGGTGGTTCATCCGAAACGTTCAGAGACGACATCTTTTGTCCTGTATATTTTTTTACTTTTTATTGATTAATTATTTATTATTAAACTTAATTTAGGAAGAGTAAACAAATTCCAAAGTTTCTATTATCTTATTATACAAAGGATTGCAAACAATTATTGATTACATTAGCGATGAATTTTTTTTTAATTGGGGCTTTACCTACTTATAACTAAAAGTATTATAGGTTTTCTAAGAACCAAGAACTGCGTTTTAGATCCTTTTTAAAGAGTTATTGAAATTATGTTTCCTTTTTTTTAATTAAGAATAAATGAAAGTTTAAGAAAATAAAAGTTAAAGAAAAAAACAAAAAAAAAAAGGCCTGTTTAAAGAGTTCTCGGCCTCCAAAGTTAACCTAAATAAAAAGTAATCCTGCTGGGGACAAGGTTAACTCGAAGCAATATCATTCAGTATAGATGTAATTCTGGTTCCGATCTCAATTAAAATGTTTGAATTTTTTTTTTCAAAAATGAAAATCTGTTTTTAGCCTGTTTAATGTTAAAAAAATCTTAAAGAAAAACCTAAAATTCTGTTCGATGTCGAAAGAATTATAGAATTATAGCTAATCTGCATCGCTTGCAATTTGTTTCATTTAAATCGGTTCAGAATTACTGGCTGTATCCTTGCCGCCAGTTCAAAAAGAAAAAGTAATTCGGAAAAGACGCGTTTGAAGTTTAAAACTATGTGGAAACCATTACCTCACAAAAAACGTCATATCTCCAAAAGTAAATTTCGAATTTCAAATAACCCTTCTAGAACGACGCTCTCAACACTTTAAGGAATAATTTAAGCTAAACAAGAAAAAATTTAACAAAATTTTCCCAACACAGAATACCTCTTTAAGTCTGCTTTAAACATAAATTAGATCTTTTATGTCCAGGAAAACTTTCATTTTCTGCCCTTTCTTTAAGAGTATATTAAGCTAATAAACAAAAGCAGAAAGAACAGAAATTGCTTAGCAGATTGTATGTGAAATAGTTAGTTTCAAAACTAAGCTAAATATTGGCCACCATCAATTCATTTTAAATTATGTATGTGGACAGGCGACAATCATCAGGGGAAAACTGCACTTAGTTTTGTGTGAGTGTTTTTTATTTATTTATTTTTTTTTTTCATATATAAACCAATTTGTACAACTTTTGCCCTAAATACGCAAGCAACTGGACAATTTTCAGCGCTTATTTAAGGGTTCGAATCAATTAATTTATGGATAATACACAAACACAGACACACATGCACTCAAACTAGATAAATACACTTGGTATAACGTTTGTGTATATATGTACATGTATATATATATATTTATTCATTTGCAGATGTTGTCGCATCTGCGCCAAAACTTTGGGTGAATCCTGCGGTGGTCTGGGAGGATTTTCCGGTCAATGTGAGCCTCCATTGCAGTGTGTGACAAAGTTGCCCATTAGCAGCGGATTGGGCGTTTGTATGGGTAAGTGCAGTGTCGTAGTGTGGACTGATTGCTGATTGTATTTAGTAGATAGAGATAGCAATAGGGA
This sequence comes from Drosophila insularis, assembly GCA_018903935.1. Taxonomy (NCBI): domain Eukaryota; kingdom Metazoa; phylum Arthropoda; class Insecta; order Diptera; family Drosophilidae; genus Drosophila; species Drosophila insularis. Next base: position 3,107,632 of record JAEIFP010000517.1, read on the forward strand.
TACATAATACCGCGATACCAGAGAGACAAATAGAGAGAGAGAGAGAGAGAGAGAGAGGAAGAGAGAGAAAGCGACTGCATCACGTATTATAAACCACAGCTCCCTCGAATAATACATTCGCATATAGTTGCATTTTATGTAGAATTTTCAATCGCATTTGCCATTTAGATTGCGGAGCACCCGGGGGAAAATCATCCGCAATAATTGTATAGTTGCGTATACTAAATAGTTTTTTCTGCATAATTAGAACAAACGAATTATCGATGATGATGATGTTGATTATGTCTATAGCATGGGAAATCAAGCATATTTTACTTACCGCTTCAATGGGACATGATTTTGGTAATTCACTGACGGCCATAATGCGCTTATAAAATTTACCAAAGAATTGTGTTTCATAATACGATGAAAGGTATTTGCATCCATCCATTTTAATATCGGCAACATTCAAGCGACTATTATCCTTTTTGATCAGATCAAAAATTAATTGCATATTAAAATTTTCGATTGTCTCATTCAGATTAAAGCGCACCGAGAGTAATGGCGGCTTGCTCTGACGATGTAAAATGCAATTTAATTCATTTACATAAACGCCCTTTGGTGTATCACACTGAAATTTACTCAATCGGACCTGGTAGTTGTTCTAGAAATTGTTAATTAATGTCCAAAAAAAAAAAAAAAAAAAAACAAAGCTAATTATAATTACTAAAAGTTAGAGCTAACAAATTATGCTTACCTTAGCCAAGACCAATATAAATCCATTTAAGAAGAGCAGCAGGAAAAGTTCTCCCAGATAAAACATTTCGTTTTGTTATGCATTTTCTTGACCCATTTGCCCGCCTTTTTATGCAAATCGTTTCATGGTACACAAATATATATTTAATAACTTTATAATCGGTATCAAGCGATTTGCAGCTTAATGTACATTTAATCTGTATATTAAGCAAACATCAGGCAGCCGCAACTTTGCCTCTCCCATATATTGTGTCTGACTATTAATTTGTTTCTTTTTTGTATTTGATTTTTAAAATCCATTTAACTGATTTGCATATCCATTTGTATATATGTATGCATGTATGTATATATGTATATATATATTATTTTTCTTTTTTGTGTGGCCGCCCTTCATTGCTTCCGGCAGATTTACAACACTTGACCGCACTCACCTATAGCCAGATAAATAATTGCACTGAGGGCGAAAGAATTGTATTGGAGCCGGGCTGTGAGATAACCAACAAACGTTGTCAATGTTGGCCCATTATGCGGACCTGCCTCACTCAGCTGAGTGAGACTGGCGGCACGGCAGCAGGAGTCGGTGGCAGTGGTGGCTCTTTACAGGATTCACGCTGGCATTTCAAGAATTTAGAGGTTCGTATGCGAATAACTTTGAAGAGCATTTAAAAAGTATGAAAAATTTCTCATCCTTCAGGACTGCCAATTAAATTTGCAAAATCTTATTAAACTCGAATTGGAATTCGATGAAGACTACAAAATCTCACCGAGCAAATTTACATATAAAAAATTACGCAGAAAGCGAAAATCGCCGAGGAAACGCATGTATGTATAGATATATATATATAAATTGTTAAATCATTTTATTTATTTTTTTGAGTTGAATGTATTGATTGTCATTGAATTAAATGTATATTATTGATATGTATAAATTTTTTTTTTTGTTCAATTGATTTTATTTTTAACTCTCATGATATTTCAGTACAAAATACTTTAAATTCAATTTTGGTATTTGTATAGAAATTTGCTTTATTATTCACAATGTAATTTGTGAGAATATTTTTTCTTTTTTTGGTTTTATGTTCCTTTCTATTAAAGTATATAATTTAATATGAATTTATTGTGATTTAAACTGAATACAAATTAAGTTTAAATTGTTTTGATTCATGTAAATATATATATACAACCTTTGCCAAACAACATCGTTTAAATAATAAAAAAAAAAAAATTCAAATTATTTAATTCTAATTAATTTGAATTCTCTTTGATTTTGCAGAATCATTTTGGACGATTAAGAAGTCTTCTGTCCACCCAATCCTCATCCTGAATTCGTCCCCCTTTAACTTTCTCTCTCCCTCTATATATATATTAAAAGAACTAAGAAATCTTAAAAAAACTAAAAACAAAAAAAAAAAAAAAAAAAAAAAATCAAGTCTTGTACAGATAGTAACGCTTATACTTCTATATAATATATGGCTCTATATTACGAATAAAATCAAATGCAGAAAAAAAAAACAACATATACATATACATATACATATACATACATATGTAATACACAATAAAACGAAAATGCATAGAGAAATCGCAGCAAAACAAACTCAAATTGCATATGTATATCCTATAAGAAATTTGTTACATTATTGATTTTGAGTTTGAAGTGCGCCATTTGAGTTTGAATTCGATTACAGCTAAATACGAGTACAGAATACAAAAAAACTAAAAATAACAATAAAATTGAAAGCATTTTACGAATGTTGTTGCTTTAGAAACATTAACAAAAAAAAAAAAAAAAAAAACACAAAACATGTGCAGAATGTTGGTATTAAATATAACAATAATACAAATAAATGACAAATTTTTTGCAAAACTATTTAAATCGACACGAAATTGCATAGATCGTTTGATTAACCATTCGATTTGAATTTGTAACTGACACCGGTTAACAGCTCACTGTTAGCTTTAATATGCGGTTAACAGCACTTTTTGTGAACTTGGTGTGTCAATCTATTGCCCTACAGATGGCGCCACAAAGTAATTACTTCATAAATTACTTTAATAAAATATTTTCAATGGAAATGATTGAAAACTAGACATCTTGCCATTAAAATAAATAATTTAAGCTAAAAAGAGCCCCAGTTTCTCATTCCTTGATCCGCCCACTGCCTGGGCGGTTAGTTTTAAATTTACAAAAAAGTATAGCATACTGTTTGGGGCAGGCATAAATTTAAATAAAGAACTTTTTATTTCTAATTTGGAAGACCTTTTCACTACTGCTAAAAAGGCTGAGGAAGTCAAGAATAACAAAGTAGAAAAGAATATTATCTAATACTATCTAATGATATCGAAATCAAAATTTGTTAAAGCCTTTATCAGTTCTGATTTTCATATAAAATTAAACAAACGACCTATTATTAAATTAGGAATACATTTTGTGGTAGGGCAATGCATTATCCTCTGAACTCAGATTTGTGTGTATCAATGTTTTTACTTTGCGTTTCAAGTAGTTTGAAAACGACGTACATTCTAGCAAACTTCTCCGCAATAGACAAAGACTATCTATTTCACATCTTACGACATGCTTTTAGTGGAAATCGCCTTCTAAGGACTAAAAGGAAATTGCCAATACCATGAAAGCGATCCTTAGCTTGGTTGGTTTTCTTTCTGAGTTTAAAAAGATTCAAATCTTTTTCACCTCTTGCCATCCTTCTTATATCTGCATATTAGTTAATCGGAATGAAATATTTTAAACCCGAGTTAAGATAAAATCACTACAATGGAATGCATGGATGAAGCCATTTTCACTGCACTACAAAGGCCATTATTTCTAATGAATTTCTTTAGTCGATTCAAGCGATTTAATTGTGGTCAGCTAGAGCTAGAGCCTATAAATTTGGTAGGTAGACTCGTGTAGTATGCATAGTGATCGAGTTTATTTCAAATTTAGATAAGATTAGATAAAACAGATTTTCTCAAATACTATACTACCTAGAGACTCGGAATTTGGTATGAATACTGGCTTAATACGTGCGCAGATTTTGTCGGCCAAGTTTGCCGGAGTCGGCGAGACGACTTACTTAATTAGTTTTTTTTTTTTTGGCCATTAAAAATTGTTGAATCAAAAAAGTTGATTGGGAATCTTTTGACTTTTTTTTTACTGTAGGTGTGCTTTAGAATAATCTTAAGTTAACTAATATTTTATGAAAATTACGTATTTTGCAGGTGTTTACTTTTTAAATTCACAACGATAACTAACTAAACTTTTCCGGATAACTAATTCTATGACTTAATATTCGACATAAGTCAGCAAGGTTTGGTTTAATCAAATACTATTTATTTTCTTCTCTACTACTTTTATAAATTAAAAATGTATAAATGTATATGCTACATAAACTCATTATCTCTGCTAAAGTTTATAAGATTCTACTTGATTATCTGTTAATAGAACATTTTATTCATATAATGTTTAATGAGTTTATGATATTTGGTTTGTTGACTTTTGACTTGATCTAGGTGCGTCCTTCTTATGTCAGACAATAGAGATTCTTTGAGTTTTTTCAATAACAACCAACTGAACTCGAGAGATTTGCTGTGCTCCAAAGCCAACGCCAAAGTTATGGCCCAGGCCAACAATCAACATCAACCAACGGCAGTCAAGTGGGGTCAGTTCATAAAAGATCAAAAAGATATACTTTGGCGCTTAAGTGTGTAGTTGTATCCCCTCCTGCTCACTCCTCTTCACTCACCACTCTCCACTCGTCATCTTCTTTATTTATTTTTTACTCATTGAGATGTTATACATATAAGTATCGGGTTGGACGGTTGTCGGTCGTCGGTGCCCGTTGTACTCGAGTTTTTTTAGGCACCTTTAGTAGGGCAAAACAAAAGCAATTAGACGGCGTCATCTGACAGGGAATGACCAAAGAGTTTCTCGTTTATCGATCGAGCTGCCAATGAAGAGCACAAAAAAAAAACACCAACCAACTTATTTTTTTTTTTTTTTTGTTTTTTTTTGGGGTGGGGGGCTACTGTACAAAAGAATTGAGTAGAACTCTCAAGTGTGTGGAGGAGATGAAGGTGTTATAAAAAAAAAAGAATACAAAGAAATACAATACAAAACAAATTCTACTCTTTGGCTTTTGCTCTTATTATGATTTTGATGGACATTTGCGATATGAAAAATGTATTTTATTTCTTTTCTTTTGTTTCTCCGTGTTTGACAAGCGATGCGTACAAATCAAAGCAGGAATGAAATGGGGAGAGATATTACCTCTACACCCTTTCCCCGGGCACCCCCCCCTAGCCAGCCCCATGTTCCCCGCCAGCGCACTCAGTTAGACTTGAATGCCATTGGAGGCTCTCTGTTGTTTGATTAATAGCCGCACAATTGATATGTTAAGTGGTAAATTACGCCATTGGCACGCAAATGTGTCTTGATATAAATTGAAAAAAAAAAATACATATATACATATGTATATATATAAATGGGGAAAAAATGCCAGCAAATTGTTGTTTGTTTAAGGCGCCGCAAATGAAACGAAAAATAGATAAAAATCTATCTTAGACCAACCGAACCGAATGGGTAAAGTGATTTAATTTTGAATAGATCTCGAGTGAGTGAGTGTGATAGAGAGAGAGAGAGAGAGAGACATAGAGAAAGTTTTAGCTTCAATTATTTCGATTTTGAGACTTTTCCTGAATTAAAGAAAAACCGTTTCAAGTTTTTCGTTTGGCTTTTGCCCTCAATTTGTGTAGTTTTATTTTTTGTTATGTTTTTTGTTTTTATTTTGTATTTGATTTCGGTTTTTGGTTTTTGTTTCAAGTTCGTTGGCTTGTATTGGAACCATTAGTCTATTTTTAAATACAAATGCCTCGAATGATGACGAACAACAACAACAACAACAATAACAACAACCAAATATATATTAACCAAAAAACCATTAAAACAAATAACACAATGGGATCTCTCTCGTGGCTCTCGGTAAAATGTCATTAAATTTTTGCCACGCCATAAAAATCGTCGTAGAAGTGTTATAAAAATCATTTAAAAGTCCAAATTTTGCTTTAGATTCGTTGTTAATAAGCCAAATGCCAATGCGGCCAAAGCTTGGCCAAAAAGGTAGCTTTTGTGGACAAAGGGGGCGGGTAGATGGACTTGCCTTAAGCTCAGATTTTTGATTTAATTTCGAAACGTGCCGTGTTAAATTTTACGATCAATTTTCGATGCTTATTGGTATGCCTTTCGGTTTCGCATATCAGGTGACCTGATCATATGGAAATGAAACCAAAAATAAAATAGCTCTTAAAGACATGTATTCTGTTAGTTTCGTTCTGTAGTATTTCACCTAATGTGGACCCAAAATTACCCACATAATTATAGGATTTGTAAATTAATCAACGTTGAGTGTAAAATATAAATACTTAACATAAATATAATTCGTTGTCCTGTTGGACATACACAAAGAATAGGACTTTTCTGTTAAAATTTCTAAAGGAGCTGGAAGATAAAGAACAAGGAGTAAGTGCCAGGCACTGGACTCCAATCTGCTTGGTTGAAGGATGTGTCACAGTGGCTAAGCCATAGTTGGTGGTCTTAAGAAGGATGGCTCTATTCAGTCTAATAGATCAAACTGGAGCACAGTCTCACTCATATCTCTCTATCTCATATTGCTTAAATAGATAACAACTGAAACTCCATTTTGGTTAACTGGAAAGTGTCTTATTTTATACACCGACTGTGAGGAAAATTGGGGAGACTTTTCTGGGATATTTTGCTGATGTCCTCCACGGAAGTGAATCGTTACATACCTTAAACCACGAGGCATTCATATATCAGGTGATATATCCTCTCTAGCATGTCCTTGCCCCGCAACTCTACAATATTCTCATCAATCCAAAATACGCTATTTCTTCTGGTAAATAACAAAAAGTTGTTCAATTTAATGTTGATAAATAATTTTTAATTTTGAAAAGTTCTTCAAAAACCTTCTAGAATTGCAATAGTTTTAATAAACGATGCGTTTAAAAATCGTTTAAAACTAAAGAAACTGTGTTGATCGAAAAAACAGTCAAATTAAAGGTAATCTTATATTATCTCTACAAAAAATTACTAAATTTAATAAATTATTAAACTTAAAACAAAGTTTTTCAAATCGTTAGTATGTAAAATTAAAATCAATGGTAACAAAACAAATTTTGGCGAAGATCTTTAATCAATTTTACTCAAAATATTACAAATTCAAAAATGTTTTAATTTGTAAAAGGAAAGTTGATTCCATTATGCGCTATCTTTTTTTGAAAATTGTCAAATTATTTTTAACTAAAGTACAATCTAATTCCGGAATTGTAGATCTTCGATTAGTTCATATAAAACAGGCAGAAGTTCCGTTCATCAAAATTACGACCCAAACAATGGATGATATAGCTTTAATTAAATTTACCAAGATCTTTCCTATATATACCGGAATAAAAGGGTTTAAAACGGCTGCCCAAAATTTCAGCTGGACTTATAGTTATTGTTATAAAAAGTTCTATATATATACCCTCTTTGGAAATGGAACTCATTAGTTTTCAATACTCTTACTTCGAACTGTCGACTTTGATCTCCTCTCAAGTCATACACTTGCAGCCATTGTCTCTAGCATAACTAGTTAATATAGTTGCCTTCCATTTGCTATTGTCAGAGCCATAAATTTTGTTATGGCAAATTCTCGCCTTTCAGAGTTAACCTGTTGAAGTCTCATAAATTAAATAAGTATAAAAACAAAAGGCGAAAAAAAGACAAAAACAAAATAAAAAAAAAGAAGCCCAAACAAAACGGTTCAACATTTTGTTGTCATTTCAGCTTGGCACGTTTAATAAACTACACACACTTTATGCGTCGCTGTTGTTGTTATTGTTGTTGTTGTTGTAATTGTCGATTGCTGCTATATGATTTCATACATCATCTAGAGAGGATAGAGGGTAGGGAAGGGAGACAGAGAGCAAGACACCCCAAGGAGGAGCAATGGAACCTTTTGGCCAAGAGCTTGTTCAGCATGCGCAGGCGTGCGGCATTTAGTTCAGCCTGTCGACTGTTTTGCTCCCCCTCATCCTCCTTCTCCTTTGCTGATGTTGCTGTATTCACTTTTTGGTAACATTTTATTGTCCGCTTTATAAATTATTGGCGTTTGCCTCGATTGGGATCGGAGGAGGGCATTAAGAATCGGTTCAAAAAGTATCCTTTTACGTTGTTGTTGGCCTTCTTTAATACTCTCAACTGAAGAGAGTTGATCCATTGTGTGTTATCGTGTCATTTCTTATTAGTCAATACTTGGATATACTTTAATTTACAAGTAATAGTTTAATATAAATAGTAAAAGGGGCTAAATAAAATAGACAATTTTTTATTTTATTTTCCCATTTAAAATAATGTCAATTATGTTTCCACTTTCCCTCTAACTCACATTACTTATCTGTTAAAAAAAAGCTTTACCACTTTGCAGAATTTATAAATAATTTTCCATTGAAAAGGGAAATATGTATTATTGAATGATTGATTTTTTTTATTATTATTATTGTTCTCAGCGCAATACTCAATGGTCAAAGGGTAGGGTATAGAATGACAGCACAGTTAATATTAACTCTTTACACTGGGTTGGGTACTCTTTTTGGTATGCAGCATGTGTCCAAATTTGTACACCAATATACCAAAAACAAACAAAAACAAAAAAAATAGGAATACTAAACATTTGTTATAAATGTACTACGTGGATGAGGATAAGTAAATGGAGTTGAATCGACTACGAGAAAAAATTAAATGCAATCTATCCCTGAAATAAAATCAAAAATAAGATTAAGAATAATACTAGCTAATACTATATTTTACACAAAACTCGATTAAAATTCATGAGAACTTTACTTAGAAACTACTGAAAAAGATTTTTTTGCATATGTTTATTGTTAAGTTTGAGGTGTAAGTGGTCAAAATGTATGTAAAGAGGGGATACTTTTCCAGCATATGCACATAGGCCATCAGTTAATGTCAAAATCTTTTGTTACACTTGAATTGATCCTTCTTGCTAGTTTTTTTTTGTATTTGTTTTGTTGCATTGCCCTGCACGTGTTTTGGCCATTTAGGGTATATTGCCACCAGACCCGACAATTGAGTGTAGTGTGAAAGTTGCTTTAAATACTGGTAACTTGATTCGGTCCATCGTCCATCGACATCATCGTCATGATCATGATTTTCGATGAGGCGATGACAATGACGACTTCTGGGGCTCGAAACAGGCGCGCACCATTTAAGTCAGTCGACACATTTATCATCGTCAAAAGAACAAATGGAGAGACAGACAAAATACTATATAGAACTTGATTGTCTGTCTTGGTTTGTGCCTCCCTGCACCTGTCTTAGTAAAAGTGGACTTTAATTATACATACACACATACATACATACAAACATACATACAAACAGCAAGGTAGACAGAAAGGCCAAGGCAAAGAAGATCACCCGCTGTGCTTTATGGGGTCTGATACTTGATCGGTTCTGAGGTAATGAGAGGAGTAATAAACATTGCTAGTTGATATTTTTGTGCTATCTGGAATGTTACTACATACATACCCACCCCACTTACTTTTCAGGCTGAAGGCATGCCCCATAATACTTACACATATCACACACACACTTAACTCGCCTGCCTCTGGTCAGGCATTATTAAATCGTATCGAAAATGATATAATTATAGCTATATACACCAAAAAGGAGGCCGCGCGGCTTCTGTAAATTGATATCAACAAATTACGCGAAAATATTTCAAAAATATTAACGAATGAGAAAATGATGTTTAATGATTGCAAAATGATGAATGTGATCAATGTGTGCACTGAGAGAAATAAACCAATCGAGGATGAAGACATTTATTAATACAGTTTGTTTATCTAATGAATAAATATATTGTTTCACTTTGCTTAAACCAAATTAATAAAATTATTAAAAACTAAACAAGCCAAAAAAGTATTAACATATTGTTAAAGGTTTAAATCGGTGAATTGGTTTTTTAGATTTTAATTTTGTATATTTAGAAGAGCCCAATTTTATCCAATCACTCTGTGATCGCTTATTAAGTGATACACATATCGATGGATCGACTTTAATAGCTCTTATGAATTGTTTTTTGATCGTTATCATTAGGGACGGGTTTTCTACGATAACATACAAATAAAAAGATTACGATAAAAACTCGCTCAAGTGCATGGTCTCTCTTTGAAAATAAGATATTTCTTTCCTTACAATATTTCCTAGTACCAACAACATTCCTCATTCCCTTAATAGCCGACTATAATCTAAAGACTTACTAATATCATGGTTGTCTAATACTGGATATATTAGTTTGGGCCGGGCATTTGGAGATACCATTTAGGAGACATCATATCAAAGATTTATCTTTATATTTTAACCTCCAGTTGATGGCTATGAGAACCTCAGATGTCTTTCAGATACTTTTAGAAATTGGTAAATTAATTTATTAAGTTTAGAGCAATTTTTTTTTTTTTTTTTTGAAGTGTACTCTCTGGCCATAATTATGCCCAATTTAAAAAGGGTTAATTAAGGCACGAAATGTGTTTTGTCTGTCCCATTTGTCTCTGCTCCATTGGGGCAACGAAAAGGCGTTATTAATATGCGACATTTCTGATATCTTTTTGCCAGCCCCAATGACAGTTTTTGTCCTCACGTCGAGAGTCCAGTTCTTCATCTTCGAATACAATAATTACATACAGCATTTGTCATAACACCCGATATGGACATATTCGCCAAGCGGACGAAAAACCCAAACTATGCCATACAAAAACCAAAAGGAAAATTGTAAATATCATCATTTGTTGTTGCATCAACAATGCTGCTGCTTCTGCTTCTGCTTCTGCTACTGATGATGATGATGAGATGATGGTATGGGATGGTATGGGATGGAATTGGATGCACTGTGATTGGGGCAAGCAGCACATTTTATAAATAAAACAAAATCATAAATGCAGACAAGAGTGAACGAGAAGTGCCTTATAATATAATTACAGGGCTACCGAGAGATGGTCACGATATCATTGTTGTTGTTGTTGTTCAATGTCCAATGTTCACGACTATGTCAACGTTGAATGTCTAAAATCCGATTTCGCATTGGAATTCGGAGCATTGTGTCATATTTAATACAGAAATTTTAATTAAACATAATTTGTAAGGAGGGGCAGAAGCCACTGAAGATGCCACAATTCCAAATTGAAATAGAGTAATTTATTACATTTTTCTTCATATTCCAATCTGAATTGCTTAACTTGTCTACAAATTGTATTGATAGGTTCAAACGAGCCGAACTTGTCAAGGTTTTAAATACTATTTGTCGTTATATTTGAATTTCTATCACATCTAAAATATATTAACTAGAGTCAAAAGCTTACTTTAGTTAGTTAGAAGAAGACCAAGGCCCGTTTATATGTTTTTCAATTTCTAATTTTCATTCTTAATGAAACAGAAATAAACACTTCTCAGCTCATTGAGAAATTTCTAAGGATAAAGTTAAACCTTGAAGTGATTTACCTTATAGTCCAGTCCAGTACAATTTTAGCTTCTTTCATATGGTAAAGTTTAATTTAAGTTTTGTGTTTGTTTTTTTACATACTTATATACAAGTAATGGTATTTCGGTTTTCACTTACAATTCGGCTTTCTCTATTGGCATTTAGCAGGCATATCGTTTGTGGTAGTTCGATCCACTCAAAACCGCAAAAGTATTGCCTTTTAGTTCTCCATTTATTTTTGGGGTCACTTATCATGAAAAATATTAAATAAAACTCACACAAAAAAAAAAAACACGACTAAAGTCTTACTGGCAAAGTGCCTGTTGGCCAGGCTCCTTTTGTCACACGCTCTCTGAGTGGGGCAAACTGGTCTCGATCTGTAAAATAGACTCCTAAATTATAATAAAAACGTGTAATCGTAATGTGTGCGCTTATGAACATAATCTTTAAGGTGATTTCACATGAATTAGCGATGCTAAATGTCAAAAATTGAAATCGAAATGATATCAAAGAGAAAAAAAAAATAAACCGGTCCTGGCCATCATCATAATAATAATAACAACAAAAACAACAACCATGAATACAAATCCAATCCAACCGATTGATTCAAATGTGCAGGCGAACGCAATAAACTGCTGGAGATTGCTATGGTAGGGAGTGAAGGGAGGGGGAATGGTGTAAGCCTATTCTGCACTTGTTCTAGCAGCATCTCAACGCAGCAAATTTGCCATGAACATGGCAAATGGAATATCAGCAAGAGAAGCAACAGCTGAAGAAGAACTCCCTCCATCAGGAACTCCTTCTCACGGCCTGGCCAGTCTTTTTTGATGTTCAGACTTGGACTTTTACGACACACTTTGTGGCTATTTATGCGGTTTGTTCACTTGGGTGGTATGTATATCAAGAGCGACTTCTTTGCTTCGACTCATTAGGCATTTTGGTGTGGGGGGGTCATAAATGTTTTGATTTGTGGGTTTTCTTTCACATCTTTCGTTGGCATCCTTCGTCTTTCCCTTTTTGCCACCACACTTGATTGTGAGATTTAAATGTTAAAAGTGGCTGCTGCTGCTGCTCCTGCTGATACTGATGTTTCTCATCGTTTTTCTGCAAACAATCATTTCAAATGTGGAACAAGTTCAATATCGAAATTGGCCTCCAGTCATAGTCACAGTCAGAGTCAGAGTTGGAGTTGGAGTCGGAGAGTCAGAGTCGAACCGCACCCGCACACAACACTCTCTAAAAAGGCACAAACTGACTGCATTGTCGTGATCGTCTTGTTTTTTTTTGGGAGTGGGTAAAAATGATCATCTACTATTATTTCTTGTTTTTTTTTATCTACACTTTTCCCAGCTTACTTTTTGGGGCAGTTTATAGAGCAACAATTAATGGAACGCAACTCAGGGTCCTGGCTAGATCATCTTTCGGAATTCCAAAAGGTTTGTCAGTTTCTCACACACACACACACACACACATGAGAAACGAAAGTCTCATAAGACGATTGCCAAAGATCGCAGCGATCAAATATGTTATAGAAAATTGTGCACATACCAAAGAAAACAAAGCCACAAAAAGAGAGAAAAATAGATAGCCAAAAACAAAAAGAAACCTCACTTTGATTTGTTTATTTCGATGCCACACGAAGAAGGCAAACTCTGACTCCGACTCCAACTCTAACATTGACTTCGCCCAGCTTCAAACTGCAGCTCCTTGGCCAGCAGTCAAGATGCCAATTTTTTTTGGTTTTGGTCTTGGTCTTCAGTGTTTGTGTTTGGCCACAATTTGACCTTTCACTCTCTTGGTAAGTCTGTTGTTGTGCCTCTGCGATTTGCCGGAAGCGCTCAACCCAAAATATATCACCAAGCGAATATCTACAGCAACAACAAAAGCAATTCCCTACATAGGCAATAAAAGAAATGACTTTCAAATACTCTAACTAAAAGTGATCTAAATTATTGACCACAATTTAGTAGCCGTACTAAGTCAATTGATATTTAATTAAATCCCTCTAGAAATAAATATGTTAACTTTTTTCACTTTATGGATTTTAGAATATCCATTTCTTCAGTTTTAATTTAACTCAAAAGAAATAAAAAACCTAATTTTTTTTTATTGTGTGAAGCACAATCTATAACTATCGTTGGCTCTTATTATCTGCCGACATGTATTATTAAGACTTTTCAGGATTTAAAATAGTGACCATTTCTTATTCTGATCAGCTAAGATCAATTTTAAATTCATTCGTTCCTTAAATTTAAAAATAAGTTAAGGAATATAACTTGGTTCTCGACAGATTTTCATAATTATGGCTCATGTCTAACTCATTATATATAGTCAATGAAGTCAGAAATGTTTTCTTCAATCAATGGATAGGGTAAGAATGATGATTGGAGCAACACATACACAACTCTAACATAACACAATGAGATCTTGAGAGATCGAGAGCGGACAGCGACAGACAGAGAAAGAGAGAGAGAAAGAGAATAACACAGACAGTCGATAGAAACTGGCCAAGTTAGCTCTATCTATCTGTCTAGTCCACCAACCTACAAGCATTTGGCAAAAATTGTAAACAATATCTGTAAAAATAAAAACGCCCAACGCCGCCGAAAAAAAGGCAAACCGAAAAAATTGATAGTAGTTTTTTTTTTTTTTCTTTCAGTTGGCCATTGTTGTCTTGGCCGAAATGTAATGCAGTTCGTTGGTTAAAGTCAGTCAGTCAGTTGGTTGGTTGGTTGGTTGGTTGGATTCCTTGCCTAGGTTATTCCTAGCCTAGGGCCATAGAGGTATGTAGATGGATGAAGGCAACAGCAATGCCAATGAATCGGATCTTTAGATGGATCTGCTGCAACTTGAAAACCATTCGCTGAGGGTCAACATTGGCGTTGAACTAGTTAAATCATTTGAATAATCACTGGGCAAAAAATGGGTTTGGTTTTTGCAACGATGACTACCAAAAAATAGTAGCTTCAAATCAATAAATGGACACATACAAATCAGAAAGAAGTGTAGATTAAAAAATCTAAAAAAAAAGTAGTTTTCACTTTTGATTCTGAAAATATAACTTTTAAATATATGTGTTTGTAATTTTCACAAGAGAAAGATATTGAGTTCCGTTTCTATTGAAAACTTTTTATAGTCCCTTGAAAATTGATTCGTTGCAACTGGTTAATCAGGCTACTAACAATTGGTTTAAAACAATTGACCGCTTCACATATATACCTATATTTTGATATTTTAATATTCATTTGTAATAAATTTTGATTATGTATACCATAAATGTAAAAAATAATTGCGACTCGATTTTTCATAAAAATCATGATGATCAACTTTTTGGCAAATCGAAGAAATTATAGTTTTTGAGGTTTTAATACAAAGTGAATATTGAAAATTGGTCAAAACTAAACTGAATTACAGATTTACAAAATTAGGGTTATTTAAATAATTTTAAATAGCCTTTGGTGATTCCACCCAAATATAGATCATGCTGTATTTTCGACAAGTTTTAGCCGATTTGAAAAGGTTATATCTTAATTAAATTACACTTTAATATATTTTAAAATGGCATCAAACATTGGGATTTTTTAAGAAAATTCGCCAAATTCTAGTTTTTGAGGTTTTAGAGGTAACTTAAAATTTACTCTCTAATACCAAAACTGAATTACAGATTCACAAAGTTAGGATTATTTTTCTAACCGATTTCAAAAAGTTATACATCAATTTAATTGGAATTTGGAATACTTTAAATCAAACACTCACATATTTTAAAACATTAATTTCGACCCGATTATTGAAAAAAATCATGTTTTTTCCAAAAAATTTGCGAAAAATTTATTTTTCGAGATTTTAATGCACATTGAAAAACATTATTTTAACTTGAAAATAAAGACATTAAGTTTTAAAATATTTCAAAAATTGACTTATTTATAGCTTGGTGAAATTCAGCTTTATTGGAATATTTTAATATTCTTTGACATTTTTTGGTGTCTATGAAAAAAGATCCTAATAAATAAAGTGACTAACATTTAAATTTAAAACTTAATTTAAGCGCTTTTCAAATTAGAAATCGACTTTAAAAATTAATTGTTTTTCTTAGATTGCATTTTTGGCGAATTCTCTAAACGATTTAAAAAAGTTATATCTCATTTTAATCGTAATTTTACATGTTTTAAAATATATATTTCAATTTTTAAAGTATCAGTATTTAGTTTTGGTATTTTGGTAAATAAAAAAAGAGTAATGAAATCTTTTTTACAGAGCTTCAAAAGAGGGATCAGTCCTGCTACATGGCTAAATCGGGACTGTGTGTCTAGAATCAAAATCTATTCTTTAACGATGTTCCCTAAATTGAGCTTTTAAGCCTCCAACTGAGTTATTTTTAGCTGAAATTATAAACAATTTTTGTCACAGAAGAATATGGTCAACCAAAAATTAAAGGTCCACTACAATTCAGCTAAAATGAAGACCAAGTTATTGGTGATATATGAAAATTTTCTAGTGCGTGTTTTTGCTTGACGTGTTCGACGTACAGTTGTGTCACAATTTTATAGTGTCGGGTGTAGTGGCCAAGTCATGCAAAAACTAAATAAATGAATTTTAAACTGGACTTTATTTTCCGAGGTCATTGAGCTCGTTTGTGACATGCGTGCGGTTCCACCCATCATTGGCATTGGCGGCTTGTTGGCTTGTTGTCTTCTTCATCTTCAGAACCAACTGTAACTCCAACTTCTTTGCCATTGCCATTGCCATTGGCATCTCCCATCCATTTGACGTACTTGTTGTTGTCGTCGTGGGTTTTGTTGGTGTTGTTGTTGTTGTTGTTGTTGTGGCTGTCTTCGCACTAATTGAGCATTTAAATGCAACGTAATTACTTTTCTAACACCTTCATCAGAGGCAAACCAACCGGCTTTCGGCCCTTTGATGCCCACTGCAAATTAGCATATAAATTGTCCCGTGTGAACATAAAATCAAATGACATGTGAGTTTGTCAAAAAATACAAAAAATACAACAAAAAAAAAAAAAAAAGCCAAAGGAAAAAAACAAAACGAAAAAATGAAAGAAAGAAAATCGCCGCCCGCTCAAAAGTTTTGAAGAGAGAGAGAGAGAGAAAAAATTGGCGGCGGAAGGACATGATGAGGTGAAAAATCAATGGTCAGTGGAAGACTTCAGTGACTTCATAGGAGGCGATTAGCATACCGAACGTGCATCTAATTGAAAATGTAACAGACAAACCAATATCCCCATGAATGGCTAGATGAATGGACGAATCAATGAATGAATGAATGAATTCCATTGCAAGACAGTTTTGAATTTGGAATCGAATTTGGAATTAAAATACAATGTTTGAACCCCTTAAATTGTAAGAAACTGGCGCCAGTCAGACGTCTTTATAGTCGTTCAATTGCTATGCCATGTGATGCATTTGTAAGTGCAATCAAAAAAAGGGTAAAATCAATTAATTAGGCATTATAATCAACAACAGTTAGACTCAAAGTGTGGGCAAGTTTTTTGACCCTCTCTTTCTCTGTCTCTATAACTCTGGCTCTTTGCTCTGACAATGAGTGTGGTGGCAGGAAATGCATCGCGTTCTGAATGCCAAGGCGTAGCCCAACGTACCAACGTCCCAACGTCCCAACGATCCAACGATCCAATGTTGTTCGTTGTGGACGATCGTTGGGGCTTAAATGCGTTTTGCATAACTGAATGAATAATGCTCGAACTGATGGCGTTTGCACTTGTTGCCACGGCAAGTACCCACAGTACCTACACTGAGAGAGATTGGGTGGGCAAGCGTAGCCCGTTTGGGCTTGTGGGTGGGGGAGCGCGGAATGCATCCGGTCAATTTTTATTGTCTTGTTTTATAGCTTGATCCATTCAAATTGATAAGCGATATCATATTTATAACCATTTTATAACATTCATTTTTCACAGGAAAATCAACAAAAAAAAAAATTAATAAAAATCTGTCTGGGTGGGGCTTTTTCGCTCTCTCTCTCTCTCTCTCTCTCTTTCTCTCTGTGACTCTCCCTCTGTTGCCGATCATTTTTATGTAGGACATTGAGCTAATAATTTTGGTTGGGGATAATCGAATTGGAGTAGAAATATCTAGTTTTTGGGATTGAAAATCGTTCTTGGATAGTGAAATTTCGATTCACCCTTTAAATAATATTTTAAAGAATAATTTTTATGTAAATTTTCATGATAATCGCTTTGAAAATTAAAAGTAATTCATCACATCACAGAAAAAGATGAAGAAACTAGAGCAAAAAAGGTATTTTATCAGATGTAATTGATTAATTAAATGAGCGTAATATATGTATTATATTTAATTCTTTTTACGACAAGGATTTAAACCACCAACGTGACATGAAATTAAATTCTCCTGTGTTAAAGTAGAAGACTGAGAAATTTCTAGTATACTTGCTTTTAATTTTAAAAGTAGGAAAGTCAAAGTGTTTTCAAATTTAACATCATTTATTTTGAAAAGCAAAACTCAGGACTCAATTTAAAAGGAATCTGCTTTTCCATGAGAATTTGGAACTAAGTAAAAGTCAACTAAAAAATAAATGTAGCAAAGAAAGCAACAAAATAAAAACGAAAAGGGAATCAGTTGGAAACAGTTGGAAAAGTTGGCACAATTAAAATAATAAAATTACAAAATAGAAAACATGGAACAATCCCAGAAACATAAAATGCAACCATTGCCAAATTATTCGTCAGCGCCAAGTGTTAAAGAATTAATTAACAGATTCGAGACCTTACTGAAATTTAATGATACTCAAAAGGTAATGCAAGAGTTGGAAAAGAATGCATTTAAGTTGCAGAATTTGTCCGAAACGGCCAGCAATTCCAGACGTAAGAGAATTTTATACAAAGATTCTGAAAGAAATGAAAAATTAACTCCTCCAATCACAGAATCTACAGCAACTACAAAAACAACTCAGATTAAACCAGAATGGGAACGTATTATAGATGGAATGATACTTGATCGGCATCGGATTGAAAAAATAAAAGAGGAACGTCGCCAGCAAATCCGTGAGAAGTACACACAACTCAAGTGAACAAAGTCAAAATGACCGAAATTCAAATTAATTTTTAAAAATTTTATTTTGTTATATTCGTGTATTCTCTTTTTTATTTTTGTTTTTTTAGTTTGTTTGAAAAATTGAGAAATTTTTAAATAACTGTTTTTATATTCAGGAGCGCACAAATATCCTTATATCAAAATCATTTTCAACCCTTGGTTGTTAGATTCTGTGAGCCAGTTATGGCCTTGGAATTCTCCATTATTTAAATATATTAAAATTTACTTAAAGTTCATTTTATAAATCGTTTTGCCCCACTAACACATATTTTATATAGAAGGCGCCAATAAACACAACTTTTATTTGTGGTACACAAAATAAAAATCTGTTTGAAATTCTGATTTCAAAGATTACATAAAATTCGAATACATTTCTAAGATAATTCTGTTATAAAATATGCTTTGCCGGCTCGAGGCCAATTCTTTGAAGAATAAATATAAAAAACAATTTGTTTTCTATTGTATTTAATAGAAAATCTAAATTTAAATTAAGTTAATAGAACATTGTTTAGGAAGAGTGTGTGTGTGTGTTGCAAGTTTTATTATCTCCTGATGAAGAATATAGTACATATATATATTGATGTACATAGTTATGCGATCGATTGAATCTACATCAGTTTATTATTATTATTAAAATTGATTTGAAAAATTCAAATTTCAAAATATGTAACTTTAATCGACAGACAACAGAGTCAATCAAAATTTTACGATTTTTTCGACTAAGATAAAAATTAATTATAATGACATTGAAATGAATAATTTGTGTTAAAGAGAATTAACCTATTATTAAGATTTATTTTCACTTGAATAAATTAAGTAAAATTTTGTGGATAATCTAGCGAACATTTACGGAGAATTTGGGTTTTTGTTATTCATACTAAATTTGCAGCATCAATTAAAGTTATTTGGAAAAATTAGTTGATCTATGACAGATTTTACCCAAGTTTTATGGGTTATACTGATAGTCCCAAATGTTTAAATACCGGATTTGGATTTCTTATAAGAATATGTTGAATGCAAGTTAACGATATGCGTTAATTCTTTGGGTATAACCAAAGTCAAATCTTTAGATAATCAAGCACTTCGCGCACTCAAGATGTCAGTGAAGATTTTGGATTTTCCCGGCAGCCTGTCCATTGACTACGTTTTTTCCACAGATTGGCTTAACTTGGCCGGCAAACTCTCTCTCTCTATCCCTCTTTTTCTCTCTTTGTGGAGAGATTAATGAGCATTAGGCCGAGGATTAGTTTGATGCTCATGTCGAGTCAGCAGTAACAACTAGTCCATGAGTCCATGCCAGTTGAGTCTCTTGTGCAATCTATGTAATTTCCAAAACCAGGATCTGATCATCAAGCAAGTCTCAAGGCATGTGAGAGAGGGAGAGGGAGAGAGAGAGATAGAGAAAGGTGATCGGATTTAATTGAGATCAGGCAACAGTACTAGTGACTGAGTCTGTGGAGTGTGTGAAAAACCGCGATCAATTTTTGGAAAATTTTGCCAACATGCTGGCTGGTGATTGGCAAACCGCAGAAAATGAGTTTCCACTTCCGTTAGGGGGTTTTTCTCAATCCAAGCTTCCAGCTCTTTCCGATTCTAATCTTTAACATGTGGAGATATTAACATATCGTTAGTGATTCATTTGATCCGTGGGAAGTTTTTTTTTCTCCTATCTTCTCTCTCTCTATCGCTGAATTCCATGAGCGGAAACTCCAGCATCAGGAGAAGGATTTGCCAAGACTCAAATTTTGATCTCTTAATTTATTTTTATCACATCTTTCATAAATGTCATAATTGTAGCGTAATTATTATTTATGTGGTCATGCTTTATTTAAGAATACATTTCCCAAAAATACAAAAAAAAAAAAAAGTTTCAACAAAAATATGTTTTTCATATTTGCCAAAAGTCTTTTCTTCAAAAATTCAATTTTTCAACCCCTTCAACAAAATATTAATCTCATTTACATAATTTCATAATTCCAATACAAAAGATTTCACACACACACACACATACAGACGCAAAAAAACCGAATTATCAATTGTTTTGGTTAAGTCGAAATCAATATATCATAGAACGAGTTTCAAAAACGTAATGAAGACATTATCGAACATGGAAACATTTGTCACTCCACAGCAACGATAAAAACAAAACAAAAAAAAAAAAAAACAAAATTAAATAAAAACGTAAACCAAACAAACCACAAATTAAAAATTCAGAGGGAAAAAACCAAAGAGACGAGAAGTTTGACATGCCGTAATAGATTTACTAAAAAAAATTAAAAAGAAATACCAAAAAGCAAATTAAACGTGTTTTATTGACTTTTCCTTCCAATGAATTTTAAGACAATTTTCAAACGTTTTGGCAAATCAAATATAAATCGCTTAAAGCCAAACAATTATCAAAGATCTTGGAGATTAAAAATGAAACATCATTTTAAACAATCTGTTTCTATATCTTTTAGATTGAGCTTATAAAACCCCAAAAAAGTGATTTTCAATTATTTTTCTGAAAGGTTTTATTTAGTCCCCTTTGTTATATACCTCTGCTGAGGATTTATAAAAATATTCAGATATTTTTGAAATGAAATCATTTATGACTAATTTAATTGATTGCAAAGTACATTGTTGTAGCAGATAAATACAATTATCCAAATTCATTTTGATTAATTTACGTACATACATCAGAAGAAAATTTTATCTGACGAAGATGTCAAAATTGAAGCGAAATTTGTTGATCATAAATTAAAGAAAACAAATGCATCTTTCTATATTACCCAAACACTTAATTAAAATAAGCTTAAATCTTCTTTAATTCAATATTATTAACTTGTATTAAAAATTACATAATTGTTTAGAATAAAGGCTACTTGGTTCTTAATACAGAGCTTAGTGGAGAGCAAAAGGAGCAATTGCCCTACAAATGAAAGCCTTTTCTTTTCTTTTCTTATATCTGATTTTATATATATTGTCGAAATAGTTCCAAAATATTCTAAAAAATATGTATATAGACTGGGGCAGCTTCCGTTTTTTTAATAATAATAATATACAAGTTACTCTGCTTGAAAGTATATGAATTTCTAAATGGAAACAATTGTTGAATGATTTTTAATACATTTTTAGATGTTAATTGCTAGAATTTTTTGCTTCAACGCTTCAAAAAATCTTCGAGCAAATGTTTAGACCAAAACTCAATTTCCACTGATATATCCGGCAAGATAAATATGAGCTAGATAATAGGTACATATGTATATTATATTATCGAACTATTGCTAAAAATTTAAGTATTAGAGTCAGAAATAAACTCTTTTTAAATTGCCAAGTAATTAGATTTTCATTTCAATGCAAATCTATTCATTGTGTCTAATAGATAAAGCAAATCATATATTAAAAATATTGGAAATATAAAGACTATTTATAAAATTGGGTGCTACATGAACTCATCCCATTGCTTTATCATCACAGTCCACATCATCAACATTAACGTTGCCTAAACCATTCCAAAAGAAAACTTGAAAAGTCATCATATATAATGAACAGGTCAGAATAAAAATAATAATAATAATAAAAACTGCGATTCTCTTGTTATCTAACACAAAGCTGATTCATTTGTTTAATCTTTGGATATTTCATTTATGTTTTTTTTTTTTCTTTTTTCTAAAAATCTATTTACTAATTGTAATGTGAGCAATAAAAACCTGTACACAATGCATTTATAAAATGCCAAAATCTTCAATAGTATTCCCCCGAAAATGAAACATAATGGGAAAATGCAAATATTTCACACACACAAAAACAAAATATACGAACTCAACCGATACAACAAATTGTTGTCGTTGTTGTTGTCTTTAAATATATACAAATTGGTATGTATGCAGATACAGATATATCTCTTTTTTTTTTTTCTTAAGTCCGAGCTGTTAAATCAAAAATATGCAAATGAATTTTTTGTTTAACACGAGTCAAGATTTTGCTTTCAGCTGCTTGTTCGAGTGTGTGTGTGTGTGTGTGTTCAGCTTCGTTTTTGGCATCTCAGTTGGCTTGATTGATATGTGCTGGTTATACAGTCATTTTGTTGATCAAAATGATGCAATCGAGCAAAGTATGTAAATATCGACGAAATGTCGAAGCGTTTTCTTTGAACAACGAGTCCCAGCTTCTCTGGGCTCGACATCGTCATCATCATCACCATCATCATCGTCATCAGGTAGGGTAAGATAAGTTCTAGGTGTCACTTATAGTGGCTAAGTAAAAATAATATTTTATTTCCGTCTCTTTAATTTTGGTTTTTTAATGTTTTTTATGACCGTTGAAAAGTCAAAAAGTCATTGCAAAATTTTTTATGCATTTCTGTTTTTTACTAGGCAATTCTGCATTTTTCTCCTTCTGCTGTTGACCTTGAGTTTTCCTTGGAAAATTTCGATTGCATTTTTTACGCAACCAACCCTCTGGCGAAAGCAATTGACTTTTTTATTGAGCCAAAAACTCAAGGTGACTGCAATAGACTGCAATAGAAACATAGTCGCATATGCGAAAATCTATTTTAAACCTTTTCCTCTTAAAAAAAAAAACGAAAAGAAGCGAAGCGAAAGCGTGGTGAGTTGATCTGTTTCGCTCGGGTTTGTTCTTGGTTTCTTGGCTCGGGTTAGAAGGTAGGATGCGGCTGCTGTTGCTCGACTTTTTATGACACCTCAACGGACTGGCAAAGGGAGATGACTTTATGACTTGGTCGCCGAAATCTCGCGGCGATTTTTAGCTCGTTTTTTAGGGCAATTCTTGTGGCTACCTAAGCCATGTGATTTTGTTACCTAATCGCCGGATCAGCTTACCTAAGCTGCAGATTATCCTAGGATCATAATTATGATGAGTCCAGCCCGCCGACGCGACGCGTCCATCTAGGGAAAGTGCCTCAACTCTATGACACTTTTTTTGTTGTTTTTTTGGTGGTTCTCTTTCATTTCTTCCTCTACTTCTTTTATTTTCAATTTTTTTATGTTGGTGAGGCAAAAAACTTAAGCCGAGGGGATTAAACCGGATTAAAAGTCAAACAATTGTCCTTATTTTTTGTGCTTCTTCGCCTTCGAGGTAACTAATTACCCCGCCAGGGTGTGTGTGTGTGTGTGTGTGGGTGGGTGAGAGGAAAATTACCCATTTGAGCTCGGCGGAAATTCACGAAATTTGCCTTTTTTTAGTGTGCGAAAAAAGAGAAACAAATGGGCAAAGTCAGTAAAACTGAATCGATTAGAACAAAAGGGAGCAGCAACTAATAAAAGAGAACCTCAAGAGAAGCAAGAAGGATATAGAATATTCCAACAGATTTTGACTTTTTATTTTTTATTTGCAAGCCTTTTGTTTCGGTTTTTTTTCTCTTCATTTTTGGTTTTTACTAGGAATGCTATGAAAAAATGCCTTAAGGAAGTTCTAAGAAGTTGATAAGTAATGTCAGATTTGTCATTTAATGCAATTGCAATTGCTTATATGTACGTAAGCATATACAAATGTATTTAGATATTTGCCGATAATCACAATTCGGTATTTTGAGGCAAACCAAAGTCAAGGACAACATCGAATAATAAAAGGGTTAAACACACAGAGACAAAAGAAAATGCATAAAAGGGTTAAAAACACAATGGCAACCTTCATAAAAGGGTTAACTTCTAGAACAAGCGAACAGGTAGACTCTGGATGGACTTCCTTTGTTTGTGTTGTTATTTTTTTATTTTCTCTCTTTAAAGATGAGAGACTTGAAGAAATGCGTATAATAAATATTCATAAAAAGAGTTAATTTGAACATTTATGAGGCTTCTGTTTTTGTGGAAGGGGTGAAGGGAGTGACACATGCATATGTAGAAAGAGATAGAAATATAATGAAAGGGTCATTGATTTTCATTTCACAATAATATAAATTATTAATTTTTGTATAGTTTTGATGACCTTTATATTCTGTTTAACTTTTATCAATATCCTCCGACGGCATTTTTTTCATTGAATATGAAAACTCCCTTGCCCCATCTCTAGACGATTTTCAATTCCAATTTCCTACCCCTTTCCCCCTCATCGCGATACACATCAACAGTGTGTACATAGCCACGCCCATGTCAAATAAAATGAGCAACTGCTTTAAAATGAAGTCAATGAGAAATTCAACCGCCCTTAGCCAGGCGCTTTGAGACTCTTTCTTCGTTTCGTATTTAATAAATAACCGAATAACGAATAATATCAGAGCAATGCAAATCAATGGGCCAGAGCGAGAAAGCGTGCGATCAGAGAGTTAGAGCGAGAGACGGACACACAGAGAGAGAGAGAGAGAAGAAGAAGTTACTGCCTTTTGAGCTCGATTTCATTCACAGCTTAACAGAGAGCACCAACAACAGCAGCAGTAGCTCTAGCAGCAGCTTAGCTCTCAGCGATAACAGTAACAGTAGCGCAATAACAGTACCAATAGCTTAACAGAGTCACTCCATGGTACAAACGAGCTAGACTTACAGTGAGAGAGAGAGGGAGCGTAAATTCGATTATGAGCCTGAGTCAGAGTCTAACTCGGAGTCCAAGTCTGAGCAATTTTGATCGCTCTCTCTCTTACCACCACCATCATCAACATCAACATCAACATCATCAAGGTGGTGATCGGCAACTGGAAATAATTGAGTGTGACTGTATGTCTGTGTGTGTGTGAGTTATATACTGGCAAGAGATTTGCTGCCATGGGGCGACCAGTGACGACGACGACGAAACGCTTCTTGCCAGTTACAAGTTTGAGCCAGAAATCAGTCGTCTGCTTGTAGCCGAAGTGTTCAGTTACAGACATCGTCACTAGCCGTGCGTACTAAAAATCAAGAATTAAATCAAAAAAAAAAGAAAAAAAGACAACATACAAAACAAGAAAATCAGTTATCACATCTCCGAAGATCGCTCGCAGATCAAAATCTCTTGACTTACACAGACATTGTGACTGCTCTAGCATAGAGTAGAAGTGCGCAAAGAAAACCTATCTCAAAAGTGAACGCGCAAATTTTCACGTGCGAAACCCAAAATAAATTGCAAATAATAATAATAATAATAAAAAAACAACAACAACAGAATATATAGGAAACGCAACAGAAACAAAAAACTGTGCAGCAGAGAAAAAGAAAAACCAAAAAAGGCAAAAACAAAAAAAAAAGGTAAGTTACGCCCGCTGAAAAGTCAATTCACCTTTTCGATATGTGACCGTCGGCAATATAAACAATATATATTTTTTTTTATGATCCTCTGTGCACTACTTTGATTTTTTACTATTTCGCAAGAAAAAAATCAACCGAATTTCTGTTCAGTTTTTTTTTTTTTGGCAAATTTCGTTTTTTTTTTTTTTTTGTGATGCATTTTTATGACCTGACGTCAAGGTCTGGTCTAGTGCGTCGCGAATAGTGCATTTTTTTAAGGGAATGTAGAAACAGAATTCGTAATGACTTTATCTAAAAAAAAAAAAAACACACACACACACATACAGAAATTCTACCTGAGTTTTATGAGACACTCGCATAGGGTTGCATAATCCGCTAGCTTAAGTTTTTTCTTACGCTTTTCCTTTTCGTTTTTTTTCTTTCTTTTTTTTGCCTGCCTGCCTGCAGAATGATCATAAAAAAACGCAGATCGCACATTAGTTTCGTTTTTTTTTTTTGGTTTCCTGTATAAATATTGTGGAATAACTCTGAGAGGACATCAGTTGCTTCACAGGCTTCAAAACGAGCAGAACAGCGGAAAAAAGAAAAGAAAACTCTACAAGAATTTCAAATTATTAAAAAAAAAAACAAACAAATCACTTACTGGACGCTTAACAAAATGGTGTTCAACTTGGTTAGTTCTCCAACAGGGATTAATACAAAAACAAATATACTTAATAATTCTATGGATTACCAGTGTTTAAATGTGTGTGTGTGTGTGTTAATTCACTATAACTAACTATGGATTTTTACCTTTTTCTTGTAATTGCAGATGAATCAGACATGCAAAGTGTGTGGCGAGCCAGCGGCGGGTTTCCACTTTGGCGCCTTCACATGCGAGGGATGCAAGGTAAGTTATCCAAAAGAGAAAGTTTAAGTCAACAAGAATCATTTCATCATTCCAATTCATTCATCAAACTGTCCAACTGTGATGAGGATTCTACTGTTTGAGGCATTCATTTCAACTGGTTGTTAACGTTCCTCTCCACTTTTGTTGTTCCCTTTCCATTATAGTCCTTCTTTGGTCGATCCTACAACAACATAAGCACCATTAGCGAGTGCAAAAACGAGGGCAAGTGCATCATTGATAAAAAGAATCGCACCACCTGCAAGGCATGCCGACTACGCAAGTGCTACAATGTGGGCATGTCAAAGGGTGGATCGCGTTATGGTCGTCGTTCCAATTGGTTCAAGATACATTGTCTGTTGCAAGAACACGAACAGGCGGCACAGGCACAGGCCCAATCGGTGGGCGGCAAGGCCACATCTCCAGTGGGCTCGCCACCGGGTTTCATGGGTGACATGGCTGCAGCAGCAGCTGCCCATCTCCAGCAACAACAGCAACATCAGCAGCAGCAGCATCACCATCAGCAACAGCAACAACATCTGGCACAACAGCAACAACAGCAGCAGCAGCGTCATCCACATATGCCACCCACTCTGTTGGGCTATCCCAGCTATTTGCCGGAACATTTGCCCTTCTTCAGCATGGTGGCAACACCACAGTCGCCTTTCCAGCTGCCCCCCCATCTGTTGTTCCCGGGCTATCATGCCAGTGCAGCGGCAGCTGCCGTGGCAGCCGATGCTGCCTATCGCCAGGAGATGTACAAGCATCGCCAGAGTGTGGATTCAGCTGCATCGTTGGAGTCCCAGAATCGTTTCACACCACCCACAGCCATGGCCACGGAACATGCCATGGCCATGCCAACCACACCTACGCCGCCCACACGCCCCACATCTGCGTGCCGGCAGTCGCCCATCGATGTGTGCCTCGAGGATGAGGCTGAGTCTGTCCACAGTCAGTCGCCGCTAATGCATCCGATTGCCATTCGTGCCACACCACCAGCCACAGTTCCAGCACCACCAACAGTATCAGCACCTGCACCACAATTAGCGGTTAGCAGCATGCAGAAATCGCAGAGGTCGAGTCCTTTGAGTTTTGCTGCCAAAATGCAATCCTTGTCCCCAGTATCGGTTTGCTCAATCGGCGGTGAGACCACAACATCATCCAGCCATCTGCATCCCGCCAAGGCCGACCAGGACGGTCCCATGGACCTCAGCATGAAGACATCCCGCAATTCGGTGCACAGTTTCAATGACAGTGATGCCTGCAGTCTTCAGGATGAGCAAGAGTCTACGGCTTTGTCTCTGGCGCCTCGCCGCAAATTCTATCAACTGGAAGCGGAAGCCTTCTCCTCCTCCTCCTCCTCTGCATCATCGTCCGCCTCCTCAGGCGATCACGATATGGTTAAGCGACAGAAATTGGGTGAATCTCCAACACCTTTTGGTGCGGCTTCAGCGGTTCGTGGCGGTTTTGCTGCGGCTAGTGCCATGCGCGGCATTTTCGTGTGCGTTTAAATCACAAAAAAAAAAAAACACAAAAAAAAAGTTAAACAAAATTCAAAGTGGGTGGAGTCTCGACACCTCCTCCTCCCCACCCCCAACCACAACCCCCACCTCTCACACCCATCGTTCACAATTTGTTGTTGCTTGTTTTCGTTTAGTTTAATGGTATTTTTTTTTCTCTCCTTACGTTGGCCGACCAATTGGCGGAGACGTTGGGACAGACAGGTTTGTTAGAGAATGCGAGAAAGAGTATGAGATAGAGAGATAGAGAGTGTTGTGTGTGTGTGTGTGTGTGTGCGGGTGTGGGTGTTAGGAAGCTACCTCTCCCTCTTATACACACACACACACACACATACACATTGAGCTCACATCCAAAAATTATTTTTATAAAACAAAAAAAATAACAAAAAAACACAAAAGAGAAGACGAAAAAACAAAACACAAAATAATCACTAAAAAAATTGTATATATATTTTGGAAATCTTAGTTATCATTTAATTTTAAAACCACCAAATCAACAAACCACCCAATCACCCACTCACCTTCTCTCTCCAACACCCTTTTGTATATATATTTTGAATATTTCAAGAAAATATTTCTTTAATTTTTTTTTTTTTTTTTGCTAATCTTAAGTTTTGATTGTAATCATAAAACGTAGAATAAGTACTTTTTTTTATCCCAAAAATTGATTCGAAAATGAAAATAAAAGAAAACTATTAATAAAAAACAAATAATTGAATTTAATTTGAATGGCATTAAAAATATGTTTACAGAAAAATCTTTTAAAAAGATGAAATTAAAGACTAATGAAAATGCATATAGCTAAAATGACTGAAAAATCGATATTCTAAAATATTAAAACATGTAACTAATATCGAGAGCTGATCCAAGAATTGAAGCATTTGCCACATTTTTTTCAATTTTTCTTCACATTTGAAATGTCAGAATTTTAAGCAATCTAACAGAAAGAGAATATATATATGGTTAATGCAGAATCTAGATAAAAGTCTGTACGTTTGGTTGGTTGGCTTTTTAAGTATTCCATTGTCATTCATCAATTGAAAATCAGAGTTATTTTAATCTTTCATCCAAATCGCCAAGCGGTGCCTTTATGTGCCCCCTTTTGCTTCATTATTAAATCAAAATGGGCGTGGTCTGTCACTGGCCAATACCAATGACAAAAACCACGAGAGAAATACCAAGAGGGAGAGACAGAGAGAGAGAGAGAGAGAGAGAGAGATAGTGGTGTGGGGAGAAGAAATGTAAAATGCTTTTGGCATAAATTCAATCAACAAACATTTTTTGTTGCAAGTGCTAAGCGATCCAATATGATACGATCCGATTCGATTCGATCCATTGCGATAATAAAACCAATATAGGCAGCCGTTAAAACTATATGTGTGACAGTATGTGCTTGTGTGTGTGTGTGTGTGTTTGTGTGTCTGGCCTGCAATCAGATTGTTGTAAATTAAAAATGCCACAAATGTTACGCTCAGATATTTATTTTTTGTTAACAATTGTTATGCTATGGTCATGAGCATTAGGCCTAAGTCGTCTCCTCTATTCACACACACACACACACACACATACACATACATACACATATATGGGCCGCTAGTTGGATGTTGGATACACCCCAAATGAAGCACAGACAAACGATCCAACAACCACGTGCTGCTTCAAATAATAAACTTTATATTAACACATACAAAAGTCATACGCCATGCCGTTGAACAGAATTTTAATCACTTAATTAGGCAGTTGTCCGACGAGTTGACATTTGGATTGTATGTAGGATCCCAAGACCCATATCCCCCACCCAACACACACGCACACACACACACACACACACACAGACACATACCATCATGATAAATGAGCCAAATGACAAGTGTCAGAACTACTGTAAATAAGTATGCAGGAATAAATATTGGATGCAAAATATATATAAATATATTTATATCTCTTGGTATCTTCTTTTCTTTTTTTTTTTTTTTTTGTTTTTTGTCCATTATTCACGATCATTGTAAATAAAATAAACTTTTTGACGCCTATAAACAATGGAAAATTGCTTGACAAGGGGCTTTATTTTCTGTTTGTTTTTGGATATGGAGGTGTAACAGAAGTAAAGTTTATAGTACTTATACATATGTATATACATATATTCGTTTGCCATCAATATGCATGATGAGATTCGTGCAGCAAAAAAGGATGGCAAAAGGGGAGTAAGGGGTTTATGATGGCAGGCAGCGCACGCCATTGTGCGTTTTGTGTTTGAAAAAAAAAAAAAAAACAACAAAAAATGTTAACTGCCTCAGCGCGTTGACATTCCAAAGTGTTTTGTGTCGTCATTGTTTCTAAATTTATTTTTATAGTTTATTAAACAGTCATACGAAACACAAAACCAAATAGAAATAAAATCAAAAACCACCTACTCCCAAATTGCTATTCAACAAAAGAACTGCTCTTCAAATATCTAACGAATATTCATGCATAGATAGAGTTGAAAGTTTGTCTATAACATTTGCTGCTAGACGTCTTCCAATCAATTGGCAATAATAATGATCTTGTCTCTTTAAATCTTGGCAAACTCGTAAATACTTTCAACTGAAAAACACATTCTAAATGACAGACTGGGGACTGAGTGACTGACCACTTGACATTCTGGCTACATAAATTCAAAGCTGCAACGATGGTAATAAAACGAGATATGACATAGCTGCCCCCTCCCCCCCCTATCCCAACTACATATACATATATCTACATAGTTTGTTTTGACTAACCAACTTCCATTTTAACAGCGACTCCTCCTCCTTCTCCTCCTAACCATATTATACTTTATGTATACGTTGAGCCTTCTTTTTGGTCGCTATGTACGAACGAACGTACGTAATTAAGGTCGCTACCGGACTTCAGATGCTTGTTAAAATTGCTGACTTTGCCTTTTAGCAAAAACGAACAATTAAATAAATAAAGAAACAAAGAATTTGTTGTTTTTTTTTTTTGTTTCTGATTTATGCAAATTTTTGCATAATTTCTTATTAAAACATGTTTCCCCTTTTTTCTATAATGTGTCAATAATACACACACACACACACACATACTCGTAGATACACTGAAGAACACACTCTGTCGTTGCCATTGTCAATTTCAATATCAATTTCAATTTCAAATGCAAAATGTAAATTTTTTTCTATTTCTCTTTTTTTTTTTTTTTTTGTTTAGCATTTTGCATATTGCAATTATTTAATTTAATAAACATGTTCTCAAGTATTATTATATATGCTTTGCCTGCATTAATTTGAAAGCTACAAAAGCATTAGCATTAGCATAATGAAGATTTTTGCTGTGCAGGTGCCATATGAACTATTTTTAAAGATGTGCTCAGTCGGAGTCGGAGTGCTTGACTTGACTTGGTCTGGCTTGGACTGCTGCGATTAATGGGTATATAAATCTTTTCTTTTTTTTTCTGATGACGGTAATAAAGCAGGTACACCAACACCAACACACGCACACACACAGACACACACAATCGGTCTGGAATAGGTGCCCCAACCACCCCACACACCTGGCCATGGATGGCGCCAGTCTATGGTAACCTGATCGACCCGCTTGTCTACAATTTCAATTGGTCTCCTCTCCCCAGTTTCCCCCTAAACAGTGCCCAATTCCCTTATTCCCCTCCCTCGATTGGCGCCTGCATTTTGACAGTCAATAAAATTTTGAAATGTTATACTTTTTTTTTTTTGTTATTGTTGTTGTTGTCGATTTTCCCTTTTTCAGCTTTGTTCGTGTGTGTGTGTGTGTGTGTTTGCCTAAATGGCTTTTTGATTGGCAGAGAGATATACAAATGAACCACTTTTTCAGTTTGACAGCACCAAAATGAAACAAAAGACTTAAGCAACGAACTTGACTTGAGTAAGGAATTTATTAGTATTAGTATTGGAGTGCAAGGAAGGAAGCATCTTGGACCCAATAAAGTATATATAGTCTTGATCAGCATGACAAGACGATCTCATATAGTCATGCCCGGATTTCTTAATTTTAGTCATAACAAATAAAGCTGTTAATGACTATGCCGCATTTCATCAAGATTGATTGACTAAATAGCTCTCTTAAGAATAATCGGCCAACTAATAATTAGCTTCTTATGCGACTAACCCCTATACCAGATAATTAACTTACTGGCTATTTTGTTAAAAATCGGATAACATTAACAAAAAAAGTCTTTAGAACTTGCAAAAAAAAGTCTGTGGGACTTTTTGTCCTATAACAAAAAACTTCAGTAGGTTTAGTCTTTCTCGGATCTTTTAGAGTTAAACTAAGGTATTTAAAATAGTTTCACACACACACAAAGCAAAACCAGTGTTTAAGTGTGTGTGTGTGTGTGTTGTGAACTGCCATTGTTCGCAAAGGCAAAAAGGTAAACATTAACCCACTTAAAGGAATCCAGAGTCCAATCTGAAGCTCATCTTTATTGATTTCAATTCTCATGCCACCTTTAACCCAGCCCTCGCTGGTTTTTGCGATCTGCTCTGGAGGCGCTTCGCATGCTCTCTCACTCGCTTGTCGAGATTTTGCCCGTTTTCCGGGGCTCCATAGCTGGCGCTGGTAATTAGTGATCTGGTGCACTTGATATGCACCTTAATTTAAACATTTTGTACACACCCAGCTGGGGCACGCATTAGTTGTTGTTGTCCGAAAGAAACAGAGAGCAAAGATAGATGGAGACAGAAAGAGAGAGAGAGAAAAAGATCCTCATGGCAATAGCAATCGCCTACCTCATCCACTTCCAGTTCTTTTTCGTTATTGTTGGACGACTGCTGCGTGTAGCGCATGCCATTTGCTTGTTCTTCAGTTTCCTCCGTCCCATGCCCATGCCCATGTCTATGTCCATGCCCATGCCCATGCCCATGCCCATGCCCATGCCCACTCCCTTGGCTCGTTTGTGTTCTCGTTTAAACGTTTATTTAACTTAAACGAACTTTGCGTGTCGATTAAAGTGCTGCGATTAAGGTACAAACTGATCCGGTCCGACTTTTTCTGGTATCTGTTTTTTTTCTTTTCTTTTTTTTTTTTTTTTTTTGGCTTCTCCTGCCTGAATCTTACCCCGTATATATGGGGTATATATATGTTTCTTTTGGATGAATAAAAATAATACAAGTTAATCGAACAGTTGGGTCATTTTAATGGGCAATCTGGAGATCGATCAGTCATTTTGCGTTTGTTTTTTTTTCTGTTTTTTTTTTTTTTTTGCTGTCTTATTGCATTTTCGACTTATGCGTGTCCAGTGAACTTACAGGTCAAAGCATACGCATGCCAATGCATAAAGTTGAGTCTCTGGGCAACATCATCATCATCATGATGAACATTTAGCATCATTATGATCATCTGCATCATGATGACCCACCAAAAACCTGAGACTGAGTCTGCAGTTACAGCTGCATAAATCCTTTTACATGGACTTTCTCTCCAAATAGCATTCGGAGAGGTCTGCCTTCTGCTTTACGACAAATTTGCCCATTGTTCTCACTGGCCTCTTGATGATGTCCTTTTGTCTTCCTCTGATGTCCGAGTGTGTGTGTGTGATTGTGTGTCTGAGAGAGTTTTTGGTATCCAACAGCGTCGAGGTTCAAAATACGAGCTAAGCGTCCGAACTGGGACCGCACACCGACCGCAATTCCACAATATTAATTTGTGCTAGCATCACCTCAAACATTTACGAGGACAAAACGCCTAACGAACCGCTGTTTCTGCCGCTGCTGCTGCTGCTGCTGCTCCGCGTTGATGCTTATCTTTGCGTCTCAGATGATTCCTCTGGTTATTGCTTGTTTTTTAGGGCCTGTGCTTCTATTCTTCTTCTTGGTCTTCTGCAACATCATCTTCGCTTTTCCACTCTCTGTCTCTCTTTCGCTCTGTTGGTTGGTTCCTTATCTGGTTACCCTTATTTATTTTGGAAACGAAATTAGATTTAAGGTTCAAGTGATTTTGATAGCTCGTAAAGCAGTCAAAAATGTATTTTCAACGTAGGTTATTTAAGTTTTTTTTTTGTTTTTTAGTGGGAAAACACACACGATCATCATGATCGCAGCGACGAGCAACGACCACCACAGCAGGGAGCTCTCGGTCGAAAGAGAATTTATGTTACAGCTCGTTAAATTAGTCTAATGGGGCTTAGGCCAGCTGTCCCAAAGTCAATGCAGTGCACTACTACTACTATACAACAGTTCGCCCAAAAGGGTTGACATCATTAGGACAGATCGCTTGCTAGCCACTCTACGACCTGATGCTTCCCAGTTCAACTGAAACAGAGAGGACAGAGATCGGTGAACGGCGAACGGAGAACGGCAGAACGGGGACATAAGGTCCCCACTATGAATCCAACTGGTACTAAGACTGGGACTCTACTGTGACTTCGACTCGAAGCAATCACCTGAGCTGACACTTAAAGCTTCTTCAGCAGCTCGCAACACTTATGCGAACGATCTTTCGGGTTATTGTCTGGTTAACTGATATGCTTAGTGCACGTATTAACCCACGAAAAGAGACTCCGCACTCCACACTCTACACTCGAAGGTTGCTTCTGCTGAAGCTGGAGCAGTGTCACTGTCAATGTCATTTTACTTGTGCAGAGAGACCCCCAGACTCAGACTCAGACTCAGAGTCGAAGCTGCAGTCGGACTTGGAGTTGGAGTCGGGCCATGCACTTGGCTGCTTTTTTGGTCTCTCAAGCCTTCGAGGCTCGAGACGTTTTTTTTTTTTTTTTTTTTCACTTTTGTATTCTTTGCCTGCAGAAGATCGTGTGATCCATTACCAAACGTGCGCGATCGTTTGCGCCTGTGTTTTGTGATATTTATTTATTTTTTCATTCCTTGGTGTTTGGTATACCCTTTTAAAGTGCTTGCTGGCTGTTTGCCAATGACACAACTAACTGTTAATACAACCAAACCGTAACCATAAAGGCGGTAGATCGTTTTCGGTACAGTTTTATTTTAAAGATCATTCCTTGTAGTTCTAGTTACAAGAATGTAAGTTAATATATAAATCAACTTGCTCAGAATTTACAATCAAGAGCATAATTTTATCAATTTCATTTAATTTTAATCCATTTTCATCCCTTTTCATACTATAATGCTTTATCAAAACGTCGGGGTCACCATTTGCTAAAAAGAGCTCTAGAAGTAGCACTAAATTGAACTAAATTGTTCTGTTACCAGTTTAAGTAGATTTTACTTTAGAATTAAAAAATACAAAGATAAAAGATTGATTATGGTATACACTATGTTTATTAATATAAGAGTATTACATGGTCGTTGCGATAACATTAACTGTTTTCCTTTATTGAAGGTTTATTTTTCGTAGATTTTTTTTTTTTTGCTGTTGTATTTTTCAGTTTGTCGTATTTTTGCATTGCACCTTCTACTTTTTCGCATTGACATTTGGTAAATATTGCCAAGGCTTCGAGAGCAGAGTCGTTGTTGTTGCCTAGTGTTGCCGCCGCTGCTGCTGGTGGTGCTGATGGTTGACGTGACTCCATAACTGCACTCGGTGTATGGTGCATGCTGTGGATGTGGCTATGACTTGATTTGATTTTTCATAAACAAAGTTTGCCTCTTTTGCAAGCCACTCAATCAAGCCGCCTTTTGGATATGGAATGGGTTCAGGTTGTTTGTCTAGCGTGCACTTTGCGGCCTCATCGATGGATGGGCCAGATGACTAGATGGATGGATAGATGGATGGATGGTACGTCATCGACTCCAACTACAACTTCAACTCCATTCCATCACCAACTCCACCTCCATTCACGATCCTCATCCACATTCTAATTAACTGCTCTAGCTGAACAACACAAAATGCGAGCAACGTTTTGTTTGCAGGCTTTTAAAAGTTTCTTCTTTTCTGTTTCTTTTTTTTTTTTTTTTTATGACACTCAAAGTGACCGACGGGCGATGGCGATGCAAACCAAACCAAACGCACAATGAACTCCTTTCATGGCCTTGTTAGGCGGAATGCCTTTTTGGTCTCAGCCTCTCTTGATCTCACCTAGGCGTGTGTCCGTCGGGGTGTCTTGCTGTCGATAGTCCGCTGTTTGCACAACATGATCAGGTTAAGAGTGCGGCTTATTAGAACAATTCTAAAGGGTGACTCCGACTCTCTGGGATTGAGACTTTGGTTTTGTTTGCTGACCATTTGAAAACCAAAAAAAGTATACATATATATAAAATAAAAGGATGCCATCAGCTTAGAGATGAGATCGTGAGTCACTTGAGAGACTCTCCGGTGTTGTTTTAACCCTGTTGTCTCATCCCCAAGGCGGTTAGTTGAAAAAGAGGAAACTCTTTTTTTCGGATTGCCCATCTATTTGACAAATGCAAACAATTTTTATTTCCTCCGTCTCTCCCATCCACACACACACACACACCGATGCCGTCTCAATATATTTTCCAGTTAAAACTGTTTTCCCGTTGTTTTTTTTTTTTGGCTTGTTATTAGAACACTTTTTTTTTCTCCCTAAAGGCCACTTAGGCACGAAATCTTCATCTCTGGAAGTGGAAGTGGAACCTCAGCCTTTAGCCTGCGGCAGAGGTTATGATGTAATATGGCTTTTTGACTTTTGTAGACATGATAAAATACAATACAAAACGCGTTGCGTGGCTGTTATATTGGCTAATGGCCTTTTAGAGACTGAGAAGGTGTCAGAGTAAGTCTTCCCCTACCCCCTTCGACAGCGACTTCAATGAATGGCCATTGGGCGATGGGCAATGGGGGCTCAGTCGGTTCTTTGGCTCTTGGCGGTTACAGATCAAAGCGCGTTCAGGCTCTTGTTCTTGGTGTTCTGGTTTGTTTTCGTTGTGGTCGTTTATTGACCAGAGAGCTCCGGAGTGAAAGAAAAGTAGAAGGAATGGACAGTGCATGATGGGTCTGTGCATTTATTGTTGCTGTTAGTGATGGGGTACAAGAAGTTATCATCACTATAATGCTCATTGTCCTTGATCATAATGAAGATATCCCTTTCAATCCGATTCCAAATGTTCCATCGACAATCTACAATTAATATGCATGAAACAATTTTATTAAATACAAATACTTCGTCCAAAATTGTTTATTCTTACTTGACTTTTTAATAGGGAAAATTTAAAACTTTTAGCCAAACCGATTGAGCCAAAGGAAATTGACATTACTTATCATCTTGATTTTTTAATAAATAGGGAAAATCTTGATTTTTTAATAAATAAGGAAAATGTAAAATTCGTCTTTGATTTGGTAGACACTTCCAATTGACATTACTTATCTTGATTTTTTAATAAATAGGGAAAGTCTTGATTTTTTAATAAATAAG
Source organism: Drosophila insularis (assembly GCA_018903935.1). NCBI lineage: Eukaryota > Metazoa > Arthropoda > Insecta > Diptera > Drosophilidae > Drosophila > Drosophila insularis. Next base: position 3,144,878 of record JAEIFP010000517.1, read on the forward strand.
GAAAATGTAAAATTCGTCGATGATTTGGTTAGCTGTAGTGAAAGAATTGAATTGACAATATTTAGGTAAATGAGTTTAATTATCGTTTGCAAAAAAATATTCTTACCACATTCTTTTGATTACATAGTCCATTCGAAATTGATTTAGAATCAAAGGAGTTCGAAACCAATAAATGGGCAGTAGAATGACTTTTTAAATAGGAAAATTCAAAACTTTTAGCCAAACAGCGATTTAGATACAGCAAATTGACATAATTATCATCTTGATTTTTTAATAAATAAGGAAAATGTAAAATTCGTCTTTGATTTGGTTAGCTGTAGTGAAAGAATTGAATTGACAATATTTAGGTAAATGAGTTTAATTATCGTTTGCAAAAAAATATTCTTACCACATTCTTTTGATTACATAGTCCATTCGAAATTGATTTAGAATCAAAGGAGTTCGAAACCAATAAATGGGCAGTAGAATGACTTTTTAAATAGGAAAATTCAAAACTTTTAGCAAAACAGATTGAGGCAAAGGAAATTGACATTACTTATCATCTTGATTTTTTAATAAATAGGGAAAATCTTGATTTTTTAATAAATAAGGAAAATGTAAAATTCGTCTTTGATTTGGTAGACACTTCCAATTGACATTACTTATCTTGATTTTTTAATAAATAGGGAAAGTCTTGATTTTTTAATAAATAAGGAAAATGTAAAATTCGTCTTTGATTTGGTTAGCTGTAGTGAAAGAATTGAATTGACAATATTTAGGTAAATGAGTTTAATTATCGTTTGCAAAAAAATATTCTTACCACATTCTTTTGATTACATAGTCCATTCGAAATTGATTTAGAATCAAAGGAGTTCGAAACAGATAAATGGGCAGTAGAATGACTTTTTATACCATACACCCATAGGGTGAAATGGTATATTAAAGTCGCTAAAATGTATGTAACAGGCAGAAGGAAGCTTTTCCGACCCCATAAAGTATATATATTCTTGATCAGCATCAACAGCCGAGACGATCTAGCCATGTCCGTCTGTCCGTCCGTCCGTCCGTCCGTCTGTATGAACGCCTAGATCTCGGAGACTATAAGAGCTAGAGCCACCAAATTTGGTATGTAGACTCGTGTCATATGTACGCTTATCGAGTTTGTTTCAAATGTTTGCCACGCCCCCTACCGCCCCCGCAAATGATATAAAACCGATTTTCTTAAACACCATAGCAAGTAGAGACACAAAATTTGGTATGTATATTTGCTTAGTAAACGCGCACATTTTGTATTTGTAAAAATTTTGCCACGCCCCCTACCGCCCCCGCAAATGATATAAAACCGATTTTCTTAAACACCATAGCAAGTAGAGACACAAAATTTGGTATGTATATTTGCTTAGTAAACGCGCACATTTTGTATTTGTAAAAATTTTGCCACGCCCCCTACCGCCCCCGCAAATTAAATAAAACCGATTTCCTCAAAAACTATTTTAGCTAGAGATACCATAGTTGGTATAAATATTTGCTTAGTAATTGCGCACGGTTTTGATGTGTAAAGATTTTGCCACGCCCCCCTCCGCCCACGTAATTTGAAAAAACTCGATTATCTCCCGTAATTTTCTACCTTGTGCAATCAAATTTAGCACACTTAAATTTGATACTAATATCAAGCAAAATACCAAATTTGATCAAAATCGGAATAAAAATAGTCAAGTTATGCATATAAACGTTTTTCCATATGGCCGGAAGTGGCCGTTGGCTGGTGGGGGCGCTAGGGTGCTCGAATGCTTGAGTGAGCGAAATACTAAGATATGCTTCTAAAAAGCATGCAAACAGATTTTTTTAAAAATACGAAAATGCATTGGTTATTATAAATTTAAAATATTTGTTTTACTGGTGTATGGTATATCCAAGTCGGCGAGACGACTTACTTACTTCATTAAATAGGAAAATTCAAAACTTTTAGCAAAACAGCGATTTAGATACAGCCAATTGACATTAAATAAGGAAAATGTAAAATTCGTCTTTGATTTGGTAGACACTTCCAATTGACATTACTTATCTTGATTTTTTAATAAATAGGGAAAGTCTTGATTTTTTAATAGATAAGAAAAATGTAAAATTCGTCGTTGATTTGGTTAGCTGTAGTAAAAGAATTGTATTGACAATATTTAGGTAAATGAGTTTAATTATCGTTTGCAAAAAAATATTCTTACCACATTCTTTTGATTACATAGTCCATTCGAAATTGATTTAGCACCAAGGGAGCTCGAAACAGATAAATGGGTAGTAGAATGAATTTTTAAATAGGAAAATTCAAAATCTTTAGCCAAACAGATTGAGCCAAAGGACATTGACATTACATATCATCTTGATTTTTTAATAAATAAGGAAAAATCTTGGTTTTTTAATAAATAAGGAAAATGTAAAATTCGTCTTTGATTTGGTTAGCTGTAGTGAAAGAATTGAATTGACAATATTTAGGTAAATGAGTTTAATTATCGTTTGCAAAAAAATATTCTTACCACATTCTTTTGATTACATAGTCCATTCGAAATTGATTTAGCACCAAGGGAGCTCGAAACAGATAAATGGGTAGTAGAATGGCTTTTTAAATAGGAAAATTCAAAACTTTTAACAAAAAAGCGATTTAGATACAGCCAATTGACATTAAATAAGGAAAATGTAAAATTCGTCTTTGATTTGGTAGACACTTCCAATTGACATTACTTATCTTGATTTTTTAATAAATAGGGAAAGTCTTGATTTTTTAATAAATAAGGAAAATGTAAAATTCGTCGTTGATTTGGTTAGCTGTAGTAAAAGAATTGAATTGACAATATTTAGGTAAATGAGTTTAATTATCGTTTGCAAAAAAATATTCTTACCACATTCTTTTGATTACATAATCATTCGAAATTGATTTAGAATCAAAGGAGTTCGAAACCGATAAATGGGCAGTAGAATGACTTTTTAAATAGGAAAATTCAAAACTTTTAGCCAAACAGATTGAGCCAAAGGACATTGACATTACATATCATCTTGATTTTTTAATAAATAAGGAAAAATCTTGGTTTTTTAATAAATAAGGAAAATGTAAAATTCGTCGATGATTTGGTTAGCTGTAGTGAAAGAATTGAATTGACAATATTTAGGTAAATGAGTTTAATTATCGTTTGCAAAAAAATATTCTTACCACATTCTTTTGATTACATAATCATTCGAAATTGATTTAGAATCAAAGGAGTTCGAAACCGATAAATGGGCAGTAGAATGACTTTTTAAATAGGAAAATTCAAAACTTTTAGCCAAACAGCGATTTAGATACAGCCAATTGACATTACGTATCATCTTGATTTTTTAATAAATAAGGAAAATGTAAAATTCGTCTTTGATTTGGTTAGCTGTAGTGAAAGAATTGAATTGACAATATTTAGGTAAATGAGTTTAATTATCGTTTGCAAAAAAATATTCTTACCACATTCTTTTGATTACATAGTCCATTCGAAATTGATTTAGAATCAAAGGAGTTCGAAACCGATAAATGGGCAGTAGAATGACTTTTTAAATAGGAAAATTCAAAACTTTTAGCCAAACAGCGATTTAGATACAGCCAATTGACATTACGTATCATCTTGATTTTTTAATAAATAAGGAAAATGTAAAATTCGTCTTTGATTTGGTTAGCTGTAGTGAAAGAATTGAATTGACAATATTTAGGTAAATGAGTTTAATTATCGTTTGCAAAAAAATATTCTTACCACATTCTTTTGATTACATAGTCCATTCGAAATTGATTTAGCACCAAGGGAGCTCGAAACAGATAAATGGGTAGTAGAATGAATTTTTAAATAGGAAAATTCAAAATCTTTAGCCAAACAGATTGAGCCAAAGGACATTGACATTACATATCATCTTGATTTTTTAATAAATAAGGAAAAATCTTGGTTTTTTAATAAATAAGGAAAATGTAAAATTCGTCGATGATTTGGTTAGCTGTAGTGAAAGAATTGAATTGACAATATTTAGGTAAATGAGTTTAATTATCGTTTGCAAAAAAATATTCTTACCACATTCTTTTGATTACATAGTCCATTCGAAATTGATTTAGAATCAAAGGAGTTCGAAACCGATAAATGGGCAGTAGAATGACTTTTTAGATAGGAAAATTCAAAACTTTTAGCCAAACAGATTGAGCCAAAGGACATTGACATTACATATCATCTTGATTTTTTAATAAATAGGGAAAGTCTTGATTTTTTAATAAATAAGGAAAATGTAAAATTCGTCGTTGATTTGGTTAGCTGTAGTAAAAGAATTGAATTGACAATATTTAGGTAAATGAGTTTAATTATCGTTTGCAAAAAAATATTCTTACCACATTCTTTTGATTACATAGTCCATTCGAAATTGATTTAGCACAAAGGGAGCTCGAAACAGATAAATGGGCAGTAGAATGACTTTTTAAATAGGAAAATTCAGAACTTTTAGCCAAACAGATTGAGCCAAAGGAAATTGACATTACTTATCATCTTGATTTTATAAATAGGGAAAATCTTGGTTTTTTAATAAATAAGAAAAATGTAAAATTCGTCGATGATTTGGTTAGCTGTAGTAAAAGAATTGTATTGACAATATTTAGGTAAATGAGTTTAATTATCGTTTGCAAAAAAATATTCTTACCACATTCTTTTGATTACATATTCCATTCGAAATTGATTTAGAATCAAAGGAGTTCGAAACAGATAAATGGGCAGTAGAATGACTTTTTAAATAGGAAAATTCAAAACTTTTAACAAAACAGCGATTTAGATACAGCCAATTGACATTAAATAAGGAAAATGTAAAATTCGTCTTTGATTTGGTAGACACTTCCAATTGACATTACTTATCTTGATTTTTTAATAAATAGGGAAAGTCTTGATTTTTTAATAAATAAGGAAAATGTAAAATTCGTCGATGATTTGGTTAGCTGTAGTGAAAGAATTGAATTGACAATATTTAGGTAAATGAGTTTAATTATCGTTTGCAAAAAAATATTCTTACCACATTCTTTTGATTACATAGTCCATTCGAAATTGATTTAGAATCAAAGGAGTTCGAAACAGATAAATGGGCAGTAGAATGACTTTTTAAATAGGAAAATTCAAAACTTTTAACAAAACAGCGATTTAGATACAGCCAATTGACATTAAATAAGGAAAATGTAAAATTCGTCTTTGATTTGGTAGACACTTCCAATTGACATTACTTATCTTGATTTTTTAATAAATAGGGAAAGTCTTGATTTTTTAATAAATAAGGAAAATGTAAAATTCGTCTTTGATTTGGTTAGCTGTAGTGAAAGAATTGAATTGACAATATTTAGGTATGAGTTTAATTATCGTTTGCAAAAAAATATTCTTACCACATTCTTTTGATTACATATTCCATTCGAAATTGATTTAGAATCAAAGGAGTTCGAAACAGATAAATGGGCAGTAGAATGACTTTTTTAAATAGGAAAATTCAAAACTTTTAACAAAACAGCGATTTAGATACAGCCAATTGACATTAAATAAGGAAAATGTAAAATTCGTCTTTGATTTGGTAGACACTTCCAATTGACATTACTTATCTTGATTTTTTAATAAATAGGGAAAGTCTTGATTTTTTAATAAATAAGGAAAATGTAAAATTCGTCTTTGATTTGGTTAGCTGTAGTGAAAGAATTGAATTGACAATATTTAGGTATGAGTTTAATTATCGTTTGCAAAAAAATATTCTTACCACATTCTTTTGATTACATATTCCATTCGAAATTGATTTAGAATCAAAGGAGTTCGAAACAGATAAATGGGCAGTAGAATGACTTTTTAAATAGGAAAATTCAAAACTTTTAACAAAACAGCGATTTAGATACAGCCAATTGACATTAAATAAGGAAAATGTAAAATTCGTCTTTGATTTGGTAGACACTTCCAATTGACATTACTTATCTTGATTTTTTAATAAATAGGGAAAGTCTTGATTTTTTAATAAATAAGGAAAATGTAAAATTCGTCTTTGATTTGGTTAGCTGTAGTGAAAGAATTGAATTGACAATATTTAGGTAAATGAGTTTAATTATCGTTTGCAAAAAAATATTCTTACCACATTCTTTTGATTACATAGTCCATTCGAAATTGATTTAGCACCAAGGGAGCTCGAAACAGATAAATGGGTAGTAGAATGAATTTTTAAATAGGAAAATTCAAAATCTTTAGCCAAACAGATTGAGCCAAAGGACATTGACATTACATATCATCTTGATTTTTTAATAAATAAGGAAAAATCTTGGTTTTTTAATAAATAAGAAAAATGTAAAATTCGTCGATGATTTGGTTAGCTGTAGTAAAAGAATTGTATTGACAATATTTAGGTAAATGAGTTTAATTATCGTTTGCAAAAAAATATTCTTACCACATTCTTTTGATTACATAGTCCATTCGAAATTGATTTAGAATCAAAGGAGTTCGAAACAGATAAATGGGCAGTAGAATGACTTTTTAAATAGGAAAATTCAAAACTTTTAGCCAAACAGCGATTTAGATACAGCCAATTGACATTACTTATCAACTTGATTTTTTAATAAATAAGGAAAATGTAAAATTCGTCGATGATTTGGTTAGCTGTAGTAAAAGAATTGTATTGACAATATTTAGGTAAATGAGTTTAATTATCGTTTGCAAAAAAATATTCTTACCACATTCTTTTGATTACATAGTCCATTCGAAATTGATTTAGCACAAAGGGAGCTCGAAACAGATAAATGGGCTGTAGAATGACTTTTTAAATAGGAAAATTCAAAACTTTTAGCCAAACAGATTGAGCCAAAGGACATTGACATTACATATCATCTTGATTTTTTAATAAATAAGGAAAAATCTTGGTTTTTTAATAAATAAGGAAAATGTAAAATTCGTCGATGATTTGGTTAGCTGTAGTGAAAGAATTGAATTGACAATATTTAGGTAAATGAGTTTAATTATCGTTTGCAAAAAAATATTCTTACCACATTCTATTGATTACATAGTCCATTCGAAATTGATTTAGAATCAAAGGAGTTCGAAACCGATAAATGGGCAGTAGAATGACTTTTTAAATAGGAAAATTCAAAACTTTTAGCCAAACAGATTGAGCCAAAGGACATTGACATTACATATCATCTTGATTTTTTAATAAATAAGGAAAAATCTTGGTTTTTTAATAAATAAGGAAAATGTAAAATTCGTCGATGATTTGGTTAGCTGTAGTGAAAGAATTGAATTGACAATATTTAGGTAAATGAGTTTAATTATCGTTTGCAAAAAAATATTCTTACCACATTCTTTTGATTACATAGTCCATTCGAAATTGATTTAGCACCAAGGGAGCTCGAAACAGATAAATGGGTAGTAGAATGAATTTTTAAATAGGAAAATTCAAAATCTTTAGCCAAACAGATTGAGCCAAAGGACATTGACATTACATATCATCTTGATTTTTTAATAAATAAGGAAAAATCTTGGTTTTTTAATAAATAAGGAAAATGTAAAATTCGTCGATGATTTGGTTAGCTGTAGTGAAAGAATTGAATTGACAATATTTAGGTAAATGAGTTTAATTATCGTTTGCAAAAAAATATTCTTACCACATTCTATTGATTACATAGTCCATTCGAAATTGATTTAGAATCAAAGGAGTTCGAAACCGATAAATGGGCAGTAGAATGACTTTTTAAATAGGAAAATTCAAAACTTTTAGCCAAACAGATTGAGCCAAAGGACATTGACATTACATATCATCTTGATTTTTTAATAAATAAGGAAAAATCTTGGTTTTTTAATAAATAAGGAAAATGTAAAATTCGTCTTTGATTTGGTTAGCTGTAGTGAAAGAATTGAATTGACAATATTTAGGTAAATGAGTTTAATTATCGTTTGCAAAAAAATATTCTTACCACATTCTTTTGATTACATAGTCCATTCGAAATTGATTTAGAATCAAAGGAGTTCGAAACAGATAAATGGGCAGTAGAATGACTTTTTAAATAGGAAAATTCAAAACTTTTAACAAAACAGCGATTTAGATACAGCCAATTGACATTAAATAAGGAAAATGTAAAATTCGTCTTTGATTTGGTAGACACTTCCAATTGACATTACTTATCTTGATTTTTTAATAAATAGGGAAAGTCTTGATTTTTTAATAAATAAGGAAAATGTAAAATTCGTCGTTGATTTGGTTAGCTGTAGTAAAAGAATTGAATTGACAATATTTAGGTAAATGAGTTTAATTATCGTTTGCAAAAAAATATTCTTACCACATTCTTTTGATTACATAGTCCATTCGAAATTGATTTAGCACCAAGGGAGCTCGAAACAGATAAATGGGTAGTAGAATGAATTTTTAAATAGGAAAATTCAAAATCTTTAGCCAAACAGATTGAGCCAAAGGACATTGACATTACATATCATCTTGATTTTTTAATAAATAAGGAAAAATCTTGATTTTTTAATAAATAAGGAAAATGTAAAATTCGTCTTTGATTTGGTTAGCTGTAGTGAAAGAATTGAATTGACAATATTTAGGTAAATGAGTTTAATTATCGTTTGCAAAAAAAATATTCTTACCACATTCTTTTGATTACATAGTCCATTCGAAATTGATTTAGCACCAAGGGAGCTCGAAACAGATAAATGGGTAGTAGAATGAATTTTTAAATAGGAAAATTTAAAATCTTTAGCCAAACAGATTGAGCCAAAGGACATTGACATTACATATCATCTTGATTTTTTAATAAATAAGGAAAAATCTTGGTTTTTTAATAAATAAGGAAAATGTAAAATTCGTCGATGATTTGGTTAGCTGTAGTGAAAGAATTGAATTGACAATATTTAGGTAAATGAGTTTAATTATCGTTTGCAAAAAAATATTCTTACCACATTCTATTGATTACATAGTCCATTCGAAATTGATTTAGCACCAAGGGAGCTCGAAACAGATAAATGGGTAGTAGAATGAATTTTTAAATAGGAAAATTCAAAATCTTTAGCCAAACAGATTGAGCCAAAGGACATTGACATTACATATCATCTTGATTTTTAATAAATAAGGAAAAATCTTGGTTTTTTAATAAATAAGGAAAATGTAAAATTCGTCGATGATTTGGTTAGCTGTAGTGAAAGAATTGAATTGACAATATTTAGGTAAATGAGTTTAATTATCGTTTGCAAAAAAAATATTCTTACCACATTCTATTGATTACATAGTCCATTCGAAATTGATTTAGAATCAAAGGAGTTCGAAACAGATAAATGGGCAGTAGAATGACTTTTTAAATAGGAAAATTCAAAACTTTTAGCAAAACAGCGATTTAGATACAGCCAATTGACATTAAATAAGGAAAATGTAAAATTCGTCTTTGATTTGGTAGACACTTCCAATTGACATTACTTATCTTGATTTTTTAATAAATAGGGAAAGTCTTGATTTTTTAATAGATAAGGAAAATGTAAAATTCGTCGTTGATTTGGTTAGCTGTAGTAAAAGAATTGTATTGACAATATTTAGGTAAATGAGTTTAATTATCGTTTGCAAAAAAATATTCTTACCACATTCTTTTGATTACATAGTCCATTCGAAATTGATTTAGCACCAAGGGAGCTCGAAACAGATAAATGGGTAGTAGAATGAATTTTTAAATAGGAAAATTCAAAATCTTTAGCCAAACAGATTGAGCCAAAGGACATTGACATTACATATCATCTTGATTTTTTAATAAATAAGGAAAAATCTTGATTTTTTAATAAATAAGGAAAATGTAAAATTCGTCTTTGATTTGGTTAGCTGTAGTGAAAGAATTGAATTGACAATATTTAGGTAAATGAGTTTAATTATCGTTTGCAAAAAAATATTCTTACCACATTCTTTTGATTACATAGTCCATTCGAAATTGATTTAGCACCAAGGGAGCTCGAAACAGATAAATGGGTAGTAGAATGAATTTTTAAATAGGAAAATTCAAAATCTTTAGCCAAACAGATTGAGCCAAAGGACATTGACATTACATATCATCTTGATTTTTTAATAAATAAGGAAAAATCTTGGTTTTTTAATAAATAAGGAAAATGTAAAATTCGTCGATGATTTGGTTAGCTGTAGTGAAAGAATTGAATTGACAATATTTAGGTAAATGAGTTTAATTATCGTTTGCAAAAAAATATTCTTACCACATTCTTTTGATTACATAGTCCATTCGAAATTGATTTAGCACAAAGGGAGCTCGAAACAGATAAATGGGCTGTAGAATGACTTTTTAAATAGGAAAATTCAAAACTTTTAGCCAAACAGATTGAGCCAAAGGACATTGACATTACATATCATCTTGATTTTTTAATAAATAAGGAAAAATCTTGGTTTTTTAATAAATAAGGAAAATGTAAAATTCGTCGATGATTTGGTTAGCTGTAGTGAAAGAATTGAATTGACAATATTTAGGTAAATGAGTTTAATTATCGTTTGCAAAAAAATATTCTTACCACATTCTTTTGATTACATATTCCATTCGAAATTGATTTAGAATCAAAGGAGTTCGAAACAGATAAATGGGCAGTAGAATGACTTTTTAAATAGGAAAATTCAAAACTTTTAGCAAAACAGCGATTTAGATACAGCCAATTGACATTAAATAAGGAAAATGTAAAATTCGTCTTTGATTTGGTAGACACTTCCAATTGACATTACTTATCTTGATTTTTTAATAAATAGGGAAAGTCTTGATTTTTTAATAAATAAGGAAAATGTAAAATTCGTCTTTGATTTGGTTAGCTGTAGTAAAAGAATTGAATTGACAATATTTAGGTAAATGAGTTTAATTATCGTTTGCAAAAAAATATTCTTACCACATTCTTTTGATTACATAGTCCATTCGAAATTGATTTAGCACCAAGGGAGCTCGAAACAGATAAATGGGTAGTAGAATGGCTTTTTAAATAGGAAAATTCAAAACTTTTAACAAAAAAGCGATTTAGATACAGCCAATTGACATTAAATAAGGAAAATGTAAAATTCGTCTTTGATTTGGTAGACACTTCCAATTGACATTACTTATCTTGATTTTTTAATAAATAGGGAAAGTCTTGATTTTTTAATAAATAAGGAAAATGTAAAATTCGTCGTTGATTTGGTTAGCTGTAGTAAAAGAATTGAATTGACAATATTTAGGTAAATGAGTTTAATTATCGTTTGCAAAAAAATATTCTTACCACATTCTTTTGATTACATAATCATTCGAAATTGATTTAGAATCAAAGGAGTTCGAAACCGATAAATGGGCAGTAGAATGACTTTTTAAATAGGAAAATTCAAAACTTTTAGCCAAACAGCGATTTAGATACAGCCAATTGACATTACGTATCATCTTGATTTTTTTAATAAATAAGGAAAATGTAAAATTCGTCTTTGATTTGGTTAGCTGTAGTGAAAGAATTGAATTGACAATATTTAGGTAAATGAGTTTAATTATCGTTTGCAAAAAAATATTCTTACCACATTCTTTTGATTACATAGTCCATTCGAAATTGATTTAGCACCAAGGGAGCTCGAAACAGATAAATGGGTAGTAGAATGAATTTTTAAATAGGAAAATTCAAAATCTTTAGCCAAACAGATTGAGCCAAAGGACATTGACATTACATATCATCTTGATTTTTTAATAAATAAGGAAAAAATCTTGGTTTTTTAATAAATAAGGAAAATGTAAAATTCGTCGATGATTTGGTTAGCTGTAGTGAAAGAATTGAATTGACAATATTTAGGTAAATGAGTTTAATTATCGTTTGCAAAAAAATATTCTTACCACATTCTTTTGATTACATAGTCCATTCGAAATTGATTTAGAATCAAAGGAGTTCGAAACCAATAAATGGGCAGTAGAATGACTTTTTAAATAGGAAAATTCAAAACTTTTAGCCAAACAGCGATTTAGATACAGCCAATTGACATTACTTATCATCTTGATTTTTTAATAAATAAGGAAAATGTAAAATTCGTCTTTGATTTGTTTAGCTGTAGTGAAAGAATTGAATTGACAATATTTAGGTAAATGAGTTTAATTATCGTTTGCAAAAAAATATTCTTACCACATTCTTTTGATTACATAGTCCATTCGAAATTGATTTAGCACCAAGGGAGCTCGAAACAGATAAATGGGTAGTAGAATGAATTTTTAAATAGGAAAATTCAAAATCTTTAGCCAAACAGATTGAGCCAAAGGACATTGACATTACATATCATCTTGATTTTTTAATAAATAAGGAAAAATCTTGGTTTTTTAATAAATAAGGAAAATGTAAAATTCGTCGTTGATTTGGTAAGCTGTAGTAAAAGAATTGAATTGACAATATTTAGGTAAATGAGTTTAATTATCGTTTGCAAAAAAATATTCTTACCACATTCTTTTGATTACATAGTCCATTCGAAATTGATTTAGCACCAAGGGAGCTCGAAACAGATAAATGGGTAGTAGAATGAATTTTTAAATAGGAAAATTCAAAATCTTTAGCCAAACAGATTGAGCCAAAGGACATTGACATTACATATCATCTTGATTTTTTAATAAATAAGGAAAAATCTTGGTTTTTTAATAAATAAGGAAAATGTAAAATTCGTCGATGATTTGGTTAGCTGTAGTGAAAGAATTGAATTGACAATATTTAGGTAAATGAGTTTAATTATCGTTTGCAAAAAAATATTCTTACCACATTCTTTTGATTACATAGTCCATTCGAAATTGATTTAGAATCAAAGGAGTTCGAAACCGATAAATGGGCAGCAGAATGACTTTTTAAATAGGAAAATTCAAAACTTTTAGCCAAACAGCGATTTAGATACAGCCAATTGACATTACTTATCAACTTGATTTTTTAATAAATAAGGAAAATGTAAAATTCGTCGATGATTTGGTTAGCTGTAGTAAAAGAATTGTATTGACAATATTTAGGTAAATGAGTTTAATTATCGTTTGCAAAAAAATATTCTTACCACATTCTTTTGATTACATAGTCCATTCGAAATTGATTTAGAATCAAAGGAGTTCGAAACAGATAAATGGGCAGTAGAATGACTTCTTAAATAGGAAAATTCAAAACTTTTAGCCAAACAGCGATTTAGATACAGCCAATTGACATTACTTATCATCTTGATTTTTTAATAAATAAGGAAAATGTAAAATTCGTCTTTGATTTGGTTAGCTGTAGTGATAGAATTGAATTGACAATATTTAGGTAAATGAGTTTAATTATCGTTTGCAAAAAAATATTCTTACCACATTCTTTTGATTACATAGTCCATTCGAAATTGATTTAGAATCAAAGGAGTTCGAAACAGATAAATGGGCAGTAGAATGACTTTTTAAATAGGAAAATTCAAAACTTTTAACAAAACAGCGATTTAGATACAGCCAATTGACATTAAATAAGGAAAATGTAAAATTCGTCTTTGATTTGGTAGACACTTCCAATTGACATTACTTATCTTGATTTTTTAATAAATAGGGAAAGTCTTGATTTTTTAATAAATAAGGAAAATGTAAAATTCGTCGTTGATTTGGTAAGCTGTAGTAAAAGAATTGAATTGACAATATTTAGGTAAATGAGTTTAATTATCGTTTGCAAAAAAATATTCTTACCACATTCTTTTGATTACATAGTCCATTCGAAATTGATTTAGCACCAAGGGAGCTCGAAACAGATAAATGGGTAGTAGAATGAATTTTTAAATAGGAAAATTCAAAATCTTTAGCCAAACAGATTGAGCCAAAGGACATTGACATTACATATCATCTTGATTTTTTAATAAATAAGGAAAAATCTTGGTTTTTTAATAAATAAGGAAAATGTAAAATTCGTCGATGATTTGGTTAGCTGTAGTGAAAGAATTGAATTGACAATATTTAGGTAAATGAGTTTAATTATCGTTTGCAAAAAAAATATTCTTACCACATTCTTTTGATTACATAGTCCATTCGAAATTGATTTAGCACCAAGGGAGCTCGAAACAGATAAATGGGTAGTAGAATGAATTTTTAAATAGGAAAATTCAAAATCTTTAGCCAAACAGATTGAGCCAAAGGACATTGACATTACACATCATCTTGATTTTTTAATAAATAAGGAAAAATCTTGGTTTTTTAATAAATAAGGAAAATGTAAAATTCGTCGATGATTTGGTTAGCTGTAGTGAAAGAATTGAATTGATTTACGTAAATGAGTTTAATTATCGTTTGCAAAAAAATATTCTTACCACATTCTTTTGATTACATAGTCCATTCGAAATTGATTTAGAATCAAAGGAGTTCGAAACAGATAAATGGGCAGTAGAATGACTTTTTAAATAGGAAAATTCAAAACTTTTAACAAAACAGCGATTTAGATACAGCCAATTGACATTAAATAAGGAAAATGTAAAATTCGTCTTTGATTTGGTAGACACTTCCAATTGACATTACTTATCTTGATTTTTTAATAAATAGGGAAAGTCTTGATTTTTTAATAAATAAGGAAAATGTAAAATTCGTCGTTGATTTGGTTAGCTGTAGTAAAAGAATTGAATTGACAATATTTAGGTAAATGAGTTTAATTATCGTTTGCAAAAAAATATTCTTACCACATTCTTTTGATTACATAGTCCATTCGAAATTGATTTAGCACCAAGGGAGCTCGAAACAGATAAATGGGTAGTAGAATGAATTTTTAAATAGGAAAATTCAAAATCTTTAGCCAAACAGATTGAGCCAAAGGACATTGACATTACATATCATCTTGATTTTTTAATAAATAAGGAAAAATCTTGGTTTTTTAATAAATAAGGAAAATGTAAAATTCGTCGATGATTTGGTTAGCTGTAGTGAAAGAATTGAATTGACAATATTTAGGTAAATGAGTTTAATTATCGTTTGCAAAAAAATATTCTTACCACATTCTTTTGATTACATAGTCCATTCGAAATTGATTTAGCACCAAGGGAGCTCGAAACAGATAAATGGGTAGTAGAATGAATTTTTAAATAGGAAAATTCAAAACTTTTAGCCAAACAGATTGAGCCAAAGGACATTGACATTACATATCATCTTGATTTTTTAATAAATAAGGAAAAATCTTGGTTTTTTAATAAATAAGGAAAATGTAAAATTCGTCGATGATTTGGTTAGCTGTAGTAAAAGAATTGTATTGACAATATTTAGGTAAATGAGTTTAATTATCGTTTGCAAAAAAATATTCTTACCACATTCTATTGATTACATAGTCCATTCGAAATTGATTTAGAATCAAAGGAGTTCGAAACAGATAAATGGGCAGTAGAATGACTTTTTAAATAGGAAAATTCAAAACTTTTAACAAAACAGCGATTTAGATACAGCCAATTGACATTAAATAAGGAAAATGTAAAATTCGTCTTTGATTTGGTAGACACTTCCAATTGACATTACTTATCTTGATTTTTTAATAAATAGGGAAAGTCTTGATTTTTTAATAGATAAGGAAAATGTAAAATTCGTCGTTGATTTGGTTAGCTGTAGTAAAAGAATTGTATTGACAATATTTAGGTAAATGAGTTTAATTATCGTTTGCAAAAAAATATTCTTACCACATTCTTTTGATTACATAGTCCATTCGAAATTGATTTAGAATCAAAGGAGTTCGAAACCAATAAATGGGCAGTAGAATGACTTTTTAAATAGGAAAATTCAAAACTTTTAGCAAAACAGCGATTTAGATACAGCCAATTGACATTAAATAAGGAAAATGTAAAATTCGTCTTTGATTTGGCAGACACTTCCAATTGACATTACTTATCTTGATTTTTTAATAAATAGGGAAAGTCTTGATTTTTTAATAGATAAGGAAAATGTAAAATTCGTCGTTGATTTGGTTAGCTGTAGTAAAAGAATTGAATTGACAATATTTAGGTAAATGAGTTTAATTATCGTTTGCAAAAAAATATTCTTACCACATTCTTTTGATTACATAGTCCATTCGAAATTGATTTAGCACCAAGGGAGCTCGAAACAGATAAATGGGCAGTAGAATGACTTTTTAAATAGGAAAATTCAAAACTTTTAGCAAAACAGCGATTTAGATAAATCCAATTGACATTAAATAAGGAAAATGTAAAATTCGTCTTTGATTTGGTAGACACTTCCAATTGACATTACTTATCTTGATTTTTTAATAAATAGGGAAAGTCTTGATTTTTTAATAAATAAGGAAAATGTAAAATTCGTCGTTGATTTGGTTAGCTGTAGTAAAAGAATTGTATTGACAATATTTAGGTAAATGAGTTTAATTATCGTTTGCAAAAAAATATTCTTACCACATTCTTTTGATTACATAGTCCATTCGAAATTGATTTAGAATCAAAGGAGTTCGAAACCAATAAATGGGCAGTAGAATGACTTTTTAAATAGGAAAATTCAAAACTTTTAGCAAAACAGCGATTTAGATACAGCCAATTGACATTAAATAAGGAAAATGTAAAATTCGTCTTTGATTTGGCAGACACTTCCAATTGACATTACTTATCTTGATTTTTTAATAAATAGGGAAAGTCTTGATTTTTTAATAGATAAGGAAAATGTAAAATTCGTCGTTGATTTGGTTAGCTGTAGTAAAAGAATTGAATTGACAATATTTAGGTAAATGAGTTTAATTATCGTTTGCAAAAAAATATTCTTACCACATTCTTTTGATTACATAGTCCATTCGAAATTGATTTAGCACCAAGGGAGCTCGAAACAGATAAATGGGCAGTAGAATGACTTTTTAAATAGGAAAATTCAAAACTTTTAGCCAAACAGATTGAGCCAAAGGAAATTGACATTACTTATCATCTTGATTTTTTAATAAATAGGGAAAATCTTGATTTTTTAATAAATAAGGAAAATGTAAAATTCGTCGATGATTTGGTTAGCTGTAGTAAAAGAATTGAATTGACAATATTTAGGAAAATGATTTTAATTATCGTTTGCAAAAAATACAATATACTTACCACATTCTTTTGATGACATTGTCATCTTGATTTTAATAAATAGGGAAAATCTTGATTTTTTTAATAAGGAAAATGTAAAATTCATCGATGCTTTGGTTAGAATTGAATTGACAATAATAAATGAATTTAATTATCGTTTGCAATAGATATACTGCATTCCTTTTATTTAACTCAATTAGAAATTGATGTAGAATTAAATGCCGGTCTCGAAACGGATAAGACGGCCTTTTTCGATTTTTGGAAAAAAAAAAAAAAACTTGTAATTCGAGAGCCAAAAAAGAAAAAATTACTTAGAACTGCAGTGAAACATCGTAGTTTCTGCTATTATAACTGATTTATTTATTAAAAAGTACATTTTTTTTCCACTATCGCTTGAATTTATTTTTTGTTTTTTTTTTTTTTTGTTTAACTGTTGAATAGTAGGAATGTGTATTGCTTGGAAGCCAAAACTTAACTGATGATTTCTTGCCACAAGAATTAGGTACATGACTTTTTATTTGTAATTCAGTACATCCAGCCTACTTTGATCTGATCTCACAGCCTGCTTTTTGAAATGAATTTCATCATTCAATGATTTAGTAGAGATGACAAAACAAGGGCCAAAATGTTTTATTTTAAAGTATTGTTGTTTTTTTTTTTGTTAGAGATGTCATAAAGTTAAGTCTTTAAAATTCGGTATAGGTCTTTTATTAAATTTTTATCCTGACCTTACACTAGATACATTCGGTTTTTGGTATTAATATTAACAGTCCATGCAATTTATATTTAGAAAAGAGTTGTAAATATAAATATGTAAACTTAATGATAAAAAGGTAATTTTTGTTTTAATCAAACAAAAAAAAATTGCTACATTGACACGTTTAATTTTTTCAATTAAAACAAAAGAAATAAAAACTATTCAAAGGTAGCGGTTAAGTTTTCATTAAGTTATCGACTTTATAACTATATACTTATATACCTAATTGCGAATTTCGTTTTATTTCTTACAAGCTTGGCCAATTTATTTCTTATCCTTTCTACAAATGGATTCGGGAAAGACTTTTAAGACTTTGGGCTATTAGATATAAAAATAAAATAATTCATTTTTAGAATGAGAAAAGTAAACGACTTTATAAGTATAAATATACCTAATATACATATGTAAATAGAAAACAGCTAGATATAGAGACATCAACATAAAGTTATTTCTAGAATTTGTCATAAAAGTATTCAAATTATTTGCTATTTCTATTTAATCGTTCTTGTGCGATAAATGTTTTAATTTCTGGCTGTCTTAATAGGCTTTGGAATTGTTCTCAAATTGCTTGGCCCTAAAATAAATGATGTAGGTAATGTTATTTGGAAAGAACTTTCTAGACAATGTTGTAGTGTGGACACTTTGTGTGGCAGAAGTTGATGTTATTCAAAACAGATTCCGTTGGCAAAATGTTGTTACCTCACATAAAATTGCAGAGCCGCGCCCTTAACTTTAATATTTGTTCACTATAGTTCTATAGGTTCCTACCATGATGCATATAATCCCATTTGGCTATAATTTGTATGCACGGATGTGCCCAATGACATGTGCTTTATATGTATGTATATAATTTAGAGTTCGCTGCCTCATGCTGCCCGCTGCCCGCTGCCCGTTGCCAGTTGCTACCGTTGCAACTGCGTTAAGGTTTGTTTCGTGTCTTGGTCTTGCGCCAAAAGTTTAGTAGTTTTGCCTTTGTTATTCACTGGAATTGTCGTTTAAAGCATATGCATTTCCTTAGCAGAGAGGGAGGGGGAAAATGCTACCAAACCATTCCCCATCTATGGGGAGATAAAAGGGATGGTATTATCAATGGAGATCAGAAATATCGTTTCGCATTTAAACAGGTGCAAAACAGAAGAAATCAAGCCAAGCCGTCGATACTTGATATCTTTTATATCGAGACTTCAGATGACTAAAAGTATTTGTGTTTATGTTAACTCTACTACCTACTACGTCTTCTTCTTATTTTTCTGTGGCGAGAAATGCGTGCAACGCGCTTAAAAGGGCGTGCGGCAGGGGTAAGAAGAACGAGACCTCAAGCAGCAACAATGTGGAGAAACAATGAGAAGCTGCTACCGGTAGCCGGTGCTCCACTCACTTACAAGGCAATTAAATACCAGGCATAACAATCTTCTTATTTATTTTTTTTTATACCCTTGCAGAGGGTATTATAAAATTGGTCAGATGTTTGTAACGCACAGAAGGAGACGTTTCCGACCCCATAAAGTATATATATTCTTGATCAGCATGAGAAGCTAAGTCGATATAGCCATGTCCGTCTGTCCGTCTGTCCGTCGGTGCGTACGCGTTTTACTCAGCCATCTCAAGAGCTATCGGGATGAAATTTTTTTTGGTAGCTTTTTTTTACCCGGGTGAGATAAAGTATGAAAATCTTTGGGATCGGACCACTATATCATATAGCTCTAGAAGAAACATTTTTGCAAAAATTGGAGTATCCCCATGAAATTTACCAATATGATAGTAATAGATATAAAATCTCAGATCCCAAAATTTGAATCTGATCCGATAAATAGAACACAAGTTACAGTCAATATAAATCGGTTCAAACGCTGCCGGCAGCGCTGCTTGCTGCCTACTACTGCCATCATCAAATCAACAGAGCACACGCATACACACACAGACGCAACGCTACATGAACTGTATGTGTATGCGTGCCGTGCTTTGCTTAGAAAATGATGGAAGAAGAAAAACTTGTGGTAAAAAGAGAAATAATATTTTGTTTGTGTATTGATGAATTGAGTTGCAGGGAAAGAAATTTCAAAAAGGAAAAATATTATTGCCAAGTATACTGCAAGGGTATATAAACTTCGGCATAGCCGAAGTTAGCTTCTTTGATATTTTTTTCTTGCTTTCTTGCTTATTTTATGGGTTTTAACCCTTGAGAGATTTTGTGTGTTTTGTGTTTGTTTTCTCCTCCTTTTTTTTGCGCAGTTGCAAAGATGGAAACGAAACGAATACTTTTCTCTTTTTAACTTTTAACTTATTTTTTGGGTCTCTTATCAAATGCGGTCTATCGGTTTCACATTGCCATTTGACAAACAATTAAAAACGATTTAAGAAAGTAAATAGTTAAGTCGAGTGTGAATGGGAACGAAAAAGAGTCTTCCCCCGTTTTCTCTTCACCACCATTACCACCTCCATTCATCTCCATCTCCACCTTCGCCTGCCTCACATTAATTAGTTACCTAGGCGCCAGTCTACAGTCGAACAGTAGCAGCAACAAAAGCAAAACCAAAAACCAAAAACCAAAATAAACATTTTGTTGTCGTCGCTTTTGTACAATTAAAACGTGATCAGACCTAAGTCAGTGGCAAAGTCAGAGTTGGAATTGGAGGAGTTGGAGTTGCAGATGGAGTCGGCGTTGGAGTCGGATTCGGATTCAGATTCAGCGGCAGCTACAAATTTGTCGAACACGCAAAATAGTCGCTCCGTGTAAATGCGTGCCCTGGTGCTTCTCTCCTCGCTCTTTGGTCGGTTTCAAATCTAAACTGTGTTGAATTGCATTTGGAATTGGAGTCGATTTCCATTCCAATTTCAATTCCCAGACATGGCCCTAAAAATAAAAACTAGTTTTGCATACATAAACATGGCCATGTCTGCACTACTTCCCCTTTGGGATACGACGTCTCGGGATCACTACAACAACAACAACACAAAACTAAACCAGACAATGCTAGACAAAGATTGGAACGGGACGGGAACAAGACAGTGCTCTCTAGAGGGAGTAGGAGTCAGAGAGGCAGACAGACACAATGCGAGGACGAGTGGCGACACTCGCATGAGCCATGCTTATGAATTGTTAAACGCGAACGCACTAAAACTTCAAACAAAAGGCTAAAAAGCAAGTGCATGTCCCAGGGCTGCAACCAATTTTATATAGTATTCAAATAGATAATTTTCCAAAACATTCTATAGTTTATGCAGACGAAATAGACTCTCAAAAAGTATTATGAAATTTATGCTTGAAAGTGCTTTAGACAGGTAGACTTTTATTCCAATTAGAATAAAATATTGGCAACTTTCTATTGCTCTCTATGGTAACTTACATTTGGTAGTATTCTCAATAATTTTAATGTAAATAAAAATCAGTATATCAAAATACATATATCTTTAGATGTATACGATATAACTTGGTGAGTTTTGCTATCGCTTTGTATGCTGCTTGAAATTGAAACAAAGATTAAGAAAATTTAATCAAATAGTTAAATGGGAAAATTAATTATTATAGCAAATAATTTGCTTACCAATGGAATACCTGCTAAATATAATAATTCAATTTTTATTTTTAGTAAAATAAAAATAAAGTTAAAAGTATTAATTTCTAATGTCTAATATATATAGTCGTATAGATTATTATTTTTCAAATTTTTTAGTTAACGAAAAATCTTTTAAATGGGCTAAAAATCAATTTCTGATAACTTTCAGATAGTTTAATGAAGACAAGTAACTGCCTTATAAATAGAGAAACCAAATAAGTGGAAATTGCTCTCGAAATTGGCTAAAATAGACCAAATCGAGTTTGAGCTTAACATTTTCGAAAGATTTAACTTGAAAAATCATTTACTGTAATAAACATTTATAATTTTGATGCATCCCTGCAATTCAGTCGCTTTATAGGCATACGTACTGTACAGTGTACACATTTATCGTGGCTCCACACACACACACATGCACTCAGTCACTCATTCCATGTGATGACATTTGCCTGTCCATATTCTTTATTAGCTTTTTATTGCCACCAATATTTGTTAGGCTGGCCAGAAGAAGTAGAAGAACTATAATCACTAGAAGGAAAAGCAACAGCAGCAGCAGCAGTAGAAGACGAAGACGAAGAAGAAGAAGAAGACAAAGTCAAAGAGCTACCTTTCGACCAAATGTCACCACATCCGGCCCAAACGAACTGAAATTAGTATTCTAAGTCAACAGCAGGCTGCAGTTGATGATGGTTAAGACGACAACAACAGCAACTACTTGACCATGCCCATTGCTTATATCCACGGGCATGTGTCTATTGGCCATGTCTATGATGAAGGGGAATAACAACTGAATGCATTCCCTGAACAGACAGACAGACAGACAGACAAACGGACGGGGCGGACGAGTAAAAAGTGCCAACAGTTGTTCAACCTAAAAAAAAAAAAGAAAAAAAAACAAAACCTACAGCAAATGTTGTTGCTGCTGTTGCACTTGCCTTGATTTCATCGCTTTGAAGCATTTCGTATGCATATGTGTGCGTTATCATTAATATTTCTATTTGTTTCACTCACTCAGTCAGTCAGTCACTCACTCACCGATTCATTCATTCATTCATAGCCAATGAATTTATGGCTATTGACAATCAGTTAAGACAATCGGATATCTAGGGTAATAATTTCTAATTGTCTTCAGCTGTTCCAAGTTCTAGCCCCTTTTCTTGAGGATGCATCCGAGAGTTTTTATTGGGTTCGCGACCTGATATATAGAGGCAAGACAAAACCGAAACTGAAAGGAAGTTAAAGTTGGCGGTTTGCTTCCGTTCTTCCATCATGGGGCCAGACAATTTACAATAAGTAGCACATGTTATGACAAGAACAAAAGAAAGGGCCAAGAACTAAAGGAACTAGAAAAAATACAAAAAAAAGTGGCTTGGTAAAAGGAGCTAAATAATGATAACGAGCACTTGATATGCAAAGCGAGAAGAGAGAAATCGAAATGATTACAATTTTTTTTTATAGAAACAGGACATAACTGCCCAAAAGGATTAGAATGTAAAGTAACTTCTTTTATAAATTGGACTACTTAACAGTAAAGAGGACGGAGGGGGTAGGGTAGGGAAAATAAGTGCATTGTGTGTAAATTTCCACACAAAAATCAGTCAGCTGTATACAATTTGTCATTAAGTGTTAATTTTACAAGGTTTTCCCTGAAATTTGCTTAGTTATTTTCTGTTACTGATGCGTGTGTTTTTTAGTTTTTCAGTTAAATTTTTGTTTTGTTTTTCTGTTCATTATTAATTTAACGCCAAAAGACTTGGAAAATTATTCCAACCTTGACAGCAAAAAGAAAAACCAAAAAAAAAAAAAATAACAATCCGAAAATGTTGTATTGAAAAAGCATGGAAAATTAACCCAGAAAAGTGTGCCGATGTCTGTGTATGTGTATATATTTGTTTGTTTGTTAGTTCTGCATAAACAATAAGACAAAAGAATGAATATGGAAGCTCATGTGCTTTAAGTTCAATGAGTCGAACAATAACTCCGTCCTCCACCGACCCGATGACAATGTGATGCAACATGGGGCAAGGTTTTTCCTGCTGCATTTATTAAAAAATTGAAAAAACAAAAACAAAAAAAAAAAAAAACAAAAAACAAACATCTGTAATCTGTACAATTTTTGTAATGCTCTGTTATGGAAGAGAGAAGGTCAAATCTAAAGATACAAGCAATTTCACCAACTAAACTCAGGCACACGACCAACTTGACAATCTTTTGACAATTGACAGAGCTCTACTAGCAGCTACCAGTTAGCTTCCCCCTTACCCTTACCCTTACCTTTTTAAGCCCTGCCAAGCCAACCCGGTTAGGCCAATTACAATCCAAGTTTCGGGCCATACTTGGTTGACTTGGCTGAGTTGGCTGAGTTGTGTGATTTTTCAGTGACACAGAAAACTGAAACTGAAATTGTTCATTGTTTGCGATCGTTAATGACTTGACTACTTGCTCTCCATACACAATATACTACATACA
Organism: Drosophila insularis; assembly: GCA_018903935.1. Taxonomy (NCBI): domain Eukaryota; kingdom Metazoa; phylum Arthropoda; class Insecta; order Diptera; family Drosophilidae; genus Drosophila; species Drosophila insularis. The sequence goes on from JAEIFP010000517.1 coordinate 3,168,671, forward strand.
TATACATATCTACCTATACATAGACATAGATAAAAATATATTTCAGGGTCAAGTTGGGGAAGTTATTATTATTATTATTGTCGACGCTTCAGTAACTTTTGTGCCAAAAAGCTCTACATTGAAAAATTATTATTGCAATTAATTGACTCCGATTCCCCCCAAGTTTAAGTATAGATATTGTCATGAAAACTTGTTGGAGCGTTGATAAATGTATTAAGTGGGGGAATCAATTGGCTAAAAGACCTCTAAATTGTTGTTGTTATGAAAAACCACAAGAATTTCCCCTCCCTACTTGATAAAGTAGCTTCACTCCACTGAAACTTAACCTTAATCATTTCATTCAATATTTTTTCTTTCTTGTTTTACAAATTAGTTCACATCTATTTGATGATTTATGATTCATTTGCCACAAATGCTATGCTATATACTCTTTTAAATGGCTGTAATTTCAGGATACACTGTTTTTTAAATAGAACAAAGTTAGTATTTAAAATGGATTCCGAATAGACTGGAAGATATATGTCTACTGAGGAGTTGAAGTAATCGATAAAAGTCTTTTGTGTCTTCATCATTCTAATAAAGCATATCAGAAAAAAAAATGTTTTTCAATATAGTATTTATAAACATCTCTTGGATGTCTTAGATCATGTCTTTTCTTTAGACGAATAATTTCAAGTTCCATTGACTAAAAATGAATGTTTTTATTTTTGACTTTGATGTACCTGAAAAAATGAAACTTTAACAATATTAATAAAAGAAAATCTTAATACACATTAAATGAATTTTTATTGTATATTTTAATTTAAAAACGATAAGGTACTAAAATTAAATACTAGTGTATAGAAACTTCGATATATGTAGTTAATGTTGGGCATCTGTTTTTTTTTTCTTGTTTGCTTTGTTTTTGTTTTCTCGGTCAACTTGAAGGCAAATTTGAAGGGTTTTGACTTTTGCTTTGATTTTGTTTACCCAAGTATTTGGCAAAAGAATTTTTTTTATAATATTTTTTGGGTTTTTTTCTGGGTTTTTGAGTCACTTATGCGTAAACGCGGTGGCTCTGGGGCAAGCTTAAGCACTTTGGATAAATATTGCGGTCGCCTAAGAATAATATTTTTCTTTCTTATTGAGATTTCTTGACGGTTTTGGATTTGGTTATGGTTTTTTTTTTTTATTTTTTCTTTTTGCTTATTTCTGAATAAGTCTGTTTCTTGGTTTTGTGTGCATATATTTGAGCTAATTTTTTGTTGGACTCATTTGTTTGCCAGCGCGCCAAGCAGGCGCTTTCAATTAGGCTTGAGACTTGGGACTTGAGACTTGGAGACCTGAGACAGAGTCTCTCTGTTGAGTGTGGGCTGGACAATGAACTGACGGCAATGACAATGCCAATGATGATGATAATAAAGACGATGAATCAGTAAATGGAATCAGAATCAATTGCAGGCTTGGCAGCTCGTGCTCTGAATTGCTTTTCATAATTCCTGATAAATGATATAAATACCCTATATGCAAATTGTCCAAAAGGGAATATCAAATCCAGGTAGGCGGTGAATGTGAGAATATGGAAAAATTGTAAATTTCCCAAAATTTACCCAGTGGAAACTTTCTTGAACATATTATCATAGTCTTTGATTAAAAATGAAATTCTGATACAAGTTTTAACTATAACTTTAGGGTATATAATGGTCGGCATTTTGATTTACTTGGAAGGACTTTCAACTTGTGTTGGTGTGTTGCTTTTGTTTGCTTTCGAGACAATCAAAACTTTTGAATCACAAAATACTTATAAAACAGACCCCAGCCAGCCTCTATTGATATAACCAATGAGCATTTCTAGGAAAATTCCCGTAAAGTAACCACAAAAAGACAAAAAAAAAAAAACGAGAACACAGAAAATATAGGTATATTTGTGTCAAACTGGCGCCAGTCTCAACTAAAAAAAGGACAAAATACTAAGGACTCTGTGTGGTCCGTGTGGTTCAGGTGGAAACCTGAAGTAGGTGTGAGTCGAACAAGTGATCTATTTAGGTTATTATGTCTTTATGTTTAAGGACAAACAACAGCGAGCAGTTAGATAGACAGAAGAAAATTGGTAACAAATGGGTAACAAAGGACAGCTGCCAGGGTCCCTTTATTCTTGTGATTTTTTTTCTTCTTGTTTTTCTTGTGTGTTGGTAGTGAAACAGTAGGTGGCATAGACAAGGAGAGGGAGAGAGGGTGTTCGAGTGAGAGATCTTTGAGACATAAATCAAATCATAAGCTGATTGAAATAAATCTCGAAAATTGTTTGCAATTTCTTGGATTTGGTACTATGTTCTTGTTGTTTTGTCATATTTTTCATATTTAGCCGAGCGGAAATTGCTCATAATTCAAAAAAGGAAATGCTCATATCCTTTCGTTTTGACATTTCTTCTTCTCTTTTTCTCTCTCTCTCTCTCACTCTCCCGTCCGTTGGATATAACGATTAATCTAACTTAAAGTTTGCTCACGCCGCGTACGTGAGGCGATTTTTAAAGATTGTTCGATCAAATCGAACCAGAACCAGAACCATAAAATGCTCATGAAAATGAGGAAGATCCCAGAAATACAATGACAGCCACACATAGAGAGAGAGAGAGAGAGAGAGAGAGAGTGAGAGAGAAAAGAAAGATCCTTTTCCTGTCTTACCCAAATGCATTATGTTTATCTTTATTAAGAATTTGTTTGGTTTTCGAATTTTGCCTGTTTTTTTTTCGTTTTTACCAGTAGCATACATTTATTTGATATCTTGATTTTGTTCAACGGTCTGGGCATTAATCATATATATGATTATTATTATAATTTATATACCAATACGAGTGGGTATAAAATTTTGATTTGCCTTGTGTGGCTTTGATTTCTTTGTCAGGGCAATGAGTTGCATGCTAATTATTCCTGACTTCTTAAGATTAGGGCAGCCAAAAAGAAGTAGTTATTTTTACATGTAGTTTCATGAAACTCATGGCTATAAATTAAATATATTTATAACGGGAAGAAGAATTCATAATTTCATCTTTAGATTCAAGTTAATCAATCCATCATATCAATACAAAGGCGCTTAAAATTTTATATTGAAGGCTTTGCAAGTATTTTCATGGCTTGAAATGAAAATAAATAGAATGAAAATAATTTTCAATGATTTCAACTATTTTGCTGTAATTATATTATGGCCAATTTCCAATATATATAAATTCTCTTATTGGCTTATTAAATTTCAATGTTAACAATATTAAGTAAATATTTAAGTCCCAGAAAAGACTAAATATAATGCTGAAATCGAAAAGAAGAATCAGCATTAATCAGAATCGATAATTCTGTTAAGAAACATTCATCTATGCTTTAAAATAACCAAAACATTTCCAATAATCTATTATAGAAGGTGATTTGATAAATAAAGAAATTATAGCTCACAGATATATAATTCCTAATTTTCTCCCATTAAAGAAAATTTCTCTTCAATCCCTGAACTCTGACCATGAATGCACTAAGCATGCAGGCAAATTTGTCAAAACGGATTATCAACCATTTTCACTCGACTCGACTCCAGTTGACTTGACTTAACTTGACTTGGCCGAACGATCGAAACACCAAACTAACAAACCACCGAACAAGTTTGCTGCTTTGGCCCAAAGTATTTAGGCGAACCCATTATACATACCAGTATACTTTACTATATGATGATGTAGAAGAAGAAGAAGAAGATGCAGCAGCATCAATAGCAAAAGAAGAAGAAGAAGGCACACGGGGCAACGTCAGTGTAGACGAAGCCGACACACCTGATATGGCAGCAGAATGCTCATCTCATGAAAAATTGTCTTCGACACCCAAAAGGCCTGACCACAATCGTCCCCGTCCCCGTCCCCGTCCCCGTTCCCGTCCCCATTCCCCATCCCCCCGCCTTACTGGGATGTTGATAATTTGAGTATACGAATGGCAACAACACATTGCCTAGTCTATGGCTAGTTCACTGGCTAACTGGCTAACTGTCTGGCTGGCTGGCTGGCTGGCTGGCTGACTGGCTAGCTGGTGGGCTTAAGATGACATACAATCATATTAAAAATGGTTGCCGTTTTTATTTGCAACGTTTTCGAGGTGACCTCTTGTTGCCTCTACCCCGAGAGTTGCATTATTAATAATGCCTAAGCCCGGGCAAGGCGAACCGAACTGAACCAAACCGAACGGAGTCGAGCCGACTTCAGTTAAGTTTGTTAAGAGAGTTTGTTTCTGACCACCGCCAAAGTTGTTTCAAATGCAAGCATACTCAATGCAATTTTATTAACGCAACGACAAATGATCGCTGGAAAAGTTTCAATGTGTGTGGGAGCTTGAGAACTTGCAGCATCGGCGGAGGAGCTAGAGGATGGAGATGGAGATGGACGAGAAGGAGGAGATGCTCCAGAGATCCTATTAAAATGGGAAATGTCGCGAGATCACTTATCAGACGGTCATAAAAATGGGTTTTTGGCGGTAGAGTAGCAAATGGCGACAGGCGGGAAATCGGGCGAGGGAGTGGTGGGTATGAATGCTTTTAAAAAACAATTTTGGTTTAGTACTTTGTAAGATGTAGATGTAGGTTGGCATTGTAATTTATATGTACATGTACATACATATGTATCTATATATATCCGCTTTATGATCCAATCGAACGAGCAAATAATTTTTGTAAATTGTTTTTTGTTTTGTGGGAGGAAACTTTCCTATGTGAATCGGATAACTATATTAAATTGTTCAGGTCTCAAAAAACAATAACACAAAAAAGTATAAAAGGTGCTAACTACCCTCCCCTTGTTGTGCACACACTCACACTTACGAATAAACTTGTCAAAAAAAAAAAAAAACACAAAAAAAAAATGTTTTTCTCTCTCCCTCATTTGAATTCCCACAGTGGAGCTTGCAAGTCGTCACCTCCTTCTCCACCTCCACCTGCTTCGCCACCACCTCCATTGTTTATAGTTTAATAAACGTCTAAATCATACTTTTGTGATGCATGTGCTAAAGACAAACGAATATCAAAAAATAAAAAGGAAAACTGCCATTTGGAGTATGCTTCCTCGTCTCCACTATCTATGAGCTGGGAGCGGTCGTTGGGTCTCTCCTCTAATGGCTCTAATGTGCGTCTATTTCTCCCTTCCGTCCTACCTCCCTCACTCGTTGTGTGTGTGGTCTAGACAGTTTCAAGGGGTTTGACAATGAGACAGGGGGAAGAGAGAGGAGGGACTGGAACTATGCAATCAAACTGTGTCAATGAAAAGTATAGAAATTAATACAATATGAAATGAATCGTGTGTGGAATATGAATACAAGAACAACAACAATTTAATTGTCAAATGAAAGCTTTTCTATGGCTCGACAGGTAGAGGCTCGTTGCAGTCAGGTGTCCGGCCAGACATGGTGGGAGGTAAGTCAAATCAATATTGGGAAGTGCTAAAACCAAATTAACCTATTTCTAATAAAAGCCAACCCAGACAGTTAATAGTCGAAGACCTAGCACCGATCAGCTAGGGAGGATCAAATTTATGCCAAGCACCTCAAAGTGCAACTGAATATATTCAGTTATAATCTCTTTATGATTTCGCTGTTGCTGTTGATTTAGAAAAAAAGTAATTAATTAAGAATAGAGAATAATTTTTTTATAGAATTTATAGAATATTTTAGATAAAATTTTAAAACCATTGCCGAATCAGCCATATAGAAGGATTAGAAATTAAGTGGATCTCTGTTAAAAGATTTTTGATTACTGAAAAGTTCATTTAAAATATACTTCTGATTCTGATAATCCTATCTAAATTTTGGCCAAATTTTAAACGATTTTTGAAATTGATTGATTTTAATGCTTTTGAATTTTGGAATGTAATTCACACTACTTATCAAGTTATCTTTTGAAAAACCAAACAGCGAATAATTCCAATAGTTTTTGATTTCCTGAAGCTTTAGTCGATTTTTGATGTATTTGAAAAATGTCTGTCTTTATTTTTAAGTTAGAAGAATGTCTTAAAATATATATTAAAATCTCTATCATAAAATTATTTTACATTTATGCAAAAAATGGTTAATATGATAAGTTTTTTGAAAAATTGCGACGGCTCCATATAATTCTTTCATGCCATTTTAAAATATCCTAAATTCCGAGTTAATTATTTTTAAAAATTGGCAAAATACAGTCTGAAAATTATAAAAAAAAAATTCTAGAAAACAAAACAATTTAACGTTTTTGACCAATTTGAATTCATTTCATAATATTTTTGGTTTTTCGATTGATACTGGCCTTGCGCTAGCTTAATCCGGCACTGTAATTAGCACTATGTACTTAAAAATAAAATACCACTGAAATAGCACAGTTTTAAAGTCTTTTCTTTTTTTTTATTCTTTATTTATTTACTTTTTATTTTCTTTGTCTTTTTAAGAGATACTTTCTAGTTAAGAGTGAGTATAATTGAACTACTATTCGATCCTGAAATGAGATGCATGTTTATATTTGTATTTGCAACAGGTCAACACCTTCGGTACTTAAAAAGCCATCAAAGCTGAGAGTCGATGAACAAAAGCAATCTTGCAACTGATTGTGCTTTTCGTCATAAACTAACTAAATCGGCTCCTGAAAATAGCCGCAAGGTTGGGTAATAAATCTTTTACCAACTCCTCCCAAGGCCTTGGGATAGTGTTGTTTTTGCTGCCTTTGCTGTATATAAATCAATCTCATTTATATCTGATCGGTTTTGGAAGATATTTGCAGAAATTATTTCAACAAATTTCAGATGAAAACTATATTTAATTTAGATGTTTGTTGATTTGCCGATTATCTACCCAGAAAGTTGAACTAACTTTTCGTGGCGTCTTCAAATAAAATGTAGAATATAAATCACTCAGCTGAAATTACATTTAAGTTAATGCTAAAGCCAATTAAGAAGTTAATCGGATGGTAAGTGTTAATTGATGTAGTTCAATTTTAGTTTATCGTTTGGTTCATCCCTCAGTTAAACACTTCATGGAATCGAGTTGCTTCCCTTGCGCATAGTTGGCATTTCATTTGAATAACTCAATGAATGAATGATTCGTCGTTTGCTTGCACATTCAATTAGTAATTAGCAATTGTCCGAATCACCGATACGTTACTGATACATTGGGAGAGTGGAGAGATCCGGCTTATAGCAAAGTTCACTTTTAATATTAGATTAGATTAAGTTTTTTTTTTTTTTTTTGTTTTTGCCATTGTATTCCTTTTTGCAGTTTAGTAGTTGGAATTCCCCCCATTGGGAAATTGCTAAGTAAGGGGCTAAACTAGTTTAGCAAAATCACTTGGCCATGACTAAGTGCCATAAATGCATACAAAATTCCACTACTGATGCCAATTTCAATTCCCCAGGGTGTTGTAAGTAATTCGTAATTTAGCGAAGATGTTTCTCTTTATATATATATTTGAATGTTTATATATATCTCTCTATAATTACATAGCAGTCGATAGGTAGCATAGAGGAGCATTCAACGTTTCAGCAGGTGTGAAAATCTAAAGTTGCAAAAATGTTTCAACCAAATCATGCAAATCATTTTAGTAATTCTTTTTTTTTTTTTTTTTTGTTTTTAGTTTGTTGTTGTTTTTGTTCTGTTCCAATAAACATATTAGCTGAGCCAAGCTCTAGTGTCTCTCGTATATGTAACTTATTAATATTTTTCCCGCACGTAATTTCTAAACTCGTCGCTGCTTGATTTCCGGCCCCTTAATCCCCCCCGCCTCCTCTTTATTACTGGCTGTGTGTGTGTGTGTGTCATATGGATGTAAGCTGCACCTCGCCAACGTGTTGCACACATTGTTCAAACGTCATTCAGTGGCTGAAATATCAAGCGTGAGAAAATCTATTATTATCTATCGCAGCAGCCAGGCAAAAGCTTCTAGCCTCTGGGTAGCTGAAAGCGGAACTAGAGACAAATGTATGTGGAGAGGATGAGAGAGGACGGACCGAAAGGGAGTGGGTGATGATGACGACGATGGCAACGGCGACGACGACGTAATCTTGGTAATGGGCTCGACTTAAAGCAGTTCTCTGCGCATGTGTGTGGGGTAGGTTTAATCTAATTGAGTATGAAAGTCAAGTTTGTGTCTTAAGTCTTTTGATTAAGTCTCAGAGTCAAGTTTGTTTCTTAAATCTTTTGACATCGAATGCATTTATCTTGCATTATAAGATGTGACAAATGTCAAAGAAGTCAACTGTTTTGACAATTTAAATTAAGGAAAATCAATAATTAACCACTCCTAAGTCGAAACTAAACCGTTGCATTCCCCTTAATGTCCCGTCAGATGGGGCATATTTTCAAAAATTTTATGTTGAATATAAGTAGTGACTTTGAACTTTAATTTTGTAATAATTTTTTCAAGCTTAAGAATTGATTATGTAGAGAAGTAATTTCAGCCAAAAATCATCTTTAATTACTGACAGTGACAGGTAATTTAGCTCATCTCATTATAAAGAAGTTTCTTCAATAAATATCGCAGAAAACGGAAAAAAAATCAAATCAAACTTTAATTTTTTTTTATGGCAGTCTTTAAGAATCGTACAGAAAGCTATGCAATTAAATATTTATTATCAAGAGAGAAATATATAACCCATTAGTAAACGATAATATTTGCAAGTTTATTCATACTTATAAAGGATATACTAAGCATTTAAATGGTGTTATTTTTCTATCTTAATGTAAAAGTTTAAAACAAAAATTTTTTAAAATAATCCTTCTGCGAATCCCTTAATATTGTTAGTACCGATTTCCATTTCAAATATGCCCTTGCAAATCTAATTAAGAGACCTTTTTCAAAATGTAAACCATTTGTTCTTCAGTAGGGTTTATCTAGGTTAATGCCAGGGTATATAAACGTCTGTGCATTAAAAGTTAGGCTAGCCCTCGGCATTTGCATTAAAGTTCATATTTATAAATAGACATGTGAGCACAAAAGTTATGTAGAATAAACAATGCATGTATTTATTAAATTGGCAATGATCTCATTACAATTAAATGGCACAAAGTGCGAAAGAGGCAGAACGAATGAAATGACAAACGCAACAAAATTTAAATTAATTTCATTTAAAAACCACTTAGACCCACCCCCAAAGTGGTTGCTGCCCATATTGCCCACGAGTAGCCGCAGTTTGTGGAGAGCTGCTGCAGCTCTCTTGGAAATGGAAGTGACAAAGTGCGGCATGGCCAACTTGTTAGCATATGTTAATTAAAGCGGGCGACTTGAAAATGGAATTGAGATGGAGCCCAAAACCGAGATGTAGAGAAGGTGATGCAGTGGGGATCCGTTGCCTGCCTGAATTATGGGTTTGGGGTCTTGAACTGGGGCTGTAACGTCATATATAAATATCTATATATATATGTATGTATATGTTTTGTGGCTGGAAGTATTGGTTATGCATTGCTTTGCCATCGATTGAGTTGCCAATAGATTTTGTGTGTGGCACTAGTGATGCGATTGTTAAACGAATGTGAACAACATTTCAGTTGCTGGTCGATGTATGGTCTAGAAGTCACTGTGATCATTGTGATCACGGCGATCGATCACTATGGCTTCACTATTTCCATATGGCAAATTTGATTTGCGCCCAATTTCAACGCCTCAACTACTTTGTGCATAGATAAATCAAATGCAACTGACTCTGAATGAGTCATTGACTGGCTACATGTGTATTTATTTATTTATTTATATGTATCTCTCCTGCCTCTTGCATCTTTCATCTTGGATCTTGGATCTTGGTGGTGGTGTCTCTTAGTTGGGCAGTTTGTTTGGTTTTCTATATAATAATTTTTCAATATCGATTACGTTGGCTTTGACTTCGGCTTCAGCTTATTGGGTTGGTATACATTTTGATTTATTTTGTGTGCATAAATTTTGCTTGGTGGGTTTTCTCATTCTTTTATTGTTGTCATATCTGTTGGTGACTTGTCAGCGCCTCAACATTTCAATGAAAATCGACCTAATTATCACATTGCGTGAGAGAAAAGAATTCTATTTATCTTTTAAATTAACTAACTCATCTTCTATCTTTACCCTTATTGAAATTTAGAGCAGGAAGACCCAAAAAAAACCCAAAAAATATAAAAATATGAATTGGATGTAGTTTTCATTGTTTTTCCATGAGAAAAGCCAAAAGATTGTAAGTATAATTTACTTGTATCTGGCCTTTGGCCAAAACAGTTCTCCATCCTATCCCTCTCTGTGTCTCTGTCTCTTCGATTGCAGGAGTTAGAGCTGCTACCGTGGGAGCTAAAACTAAGGTGAGCTGCTGCTTCCGTTTTGCTACAATTTCGTTTCGTTTTTGTTTCGGTTTCGTTTTCGGTTTTGGTTTTGTTCTTGTGGCGTGACCACAAAAACTAAGGCACTTAACGAAATGTTGAAGTTTGCTCACAGAAGATGAATGTAAGTGTGTGTGTGTGTTTGAAAGAGTGTTAACGACAATGATTTTCCCCATTGAATCGTTAAAAATGTTGGCAAAAACAATTTTCTTGCACTGTACAAAATATACAATAATTATTCACTTTAATTATGACACCATTTAGCTCACATTCTATTTCGTTTTATATTATTAAATACTTTTTAAAATGCCTTTTATTAATTTACAGCGTAATCCACAGGGGGCATGGAAAATCGTTAAAGTGAGATTTATTTAAATTCTGAAAATCAAACAATTTATTTAATTCAAGACGACTTTGAATTTAATATGTATTCTAATCAGTAACTAGACACCCGCAGAGACTATTTAAAAGCATTTTGGTTCATGTAAGTACAAGTATTTCCTTAAAATATCAACATTTATATAGACTTTAATAAAATGTTCAATAAACTTGAGGATTTCTGTATTTAATAAGCGTTACGTTAAAAATAGTTTAATATAAGAAAATTTTTGGAAACCTATAGAAAATGACTAGTAAATTTGGCCCCAACATATAAATGAAAAGCTGCATTAGAAAATTGTCTCTCAGATCTTATATGTATAAGATATGGAATTAAAAGATCTTCCATGTTCTGGGAAACAATTTTTGGTCAAGAAGATGCAACTCCGATCAATTGGAACTACAATGTTGAAATTTAATTTTGGCTTTTATATTCTTCAGGCATTTAATAACTCGGACTAAGTCGGAGCTCAGCTATTTTCCAAGCGATTCTTTTAGAGTCTTTAGTCATTGAATGAAGGATGAACAGCAAGATGTCTCTACATTGGGGTTTAAAATTTCTCTTAATATTTCACTTTCGTTTATATTCTCCATATTGCAAGCTTTCTATATATGTTTTTCTCTCTGTCATCAAGGGATTCAATAGGATGGCAGTTGACATAAACAGTCAGGAGCAGCAGGAGGTCGATTATCGTCTCCTTGTAACTTGCCCTTTGGTAATATTTTCAATAATATTTTTACCCCATTTGCATGCCTGTCACGCTCCTCTTTTTCCCTATCTCTTACTCACTTTTGTCTATCTCTTTCTCAGTATGACTATGGTCTACCATGTCGCTTTCTCGCTCTTGCAACTAAATATCCGAGTAGGTACATAAAATATGCTTTTAATCACATTTCCGTTCATCGTTCGTCGAATAATTCCACATGAAACTAAAGTAAATCATTTGGAAATTTATGGGCCACCAATCCATATATATATAGAAGAAGAAGATGGAGAGAAGGAAAAAAAAAACAACAAACAAAAAGTGGAAACGAACAAAAAAATGAGAAATGAAACGATTTCGAACTGAATATCTCATCAATATGCAAGACGCATTTGTTTTATAAAATCCATAATTGGTTCTACTGTACTTACGCACTTAAAAAAAAAGGGGTAAGCGGGGTGTATGAAGGGGGCGCGGTGGGACGTAGTTGATATTATGATACACAAACAATCAGACACTTATGGTCAACACTTTAGAGCCAGATTTGGTTACCCCGCGCCAAGAGTGAATGACCCAACTGGAAGTGATTGCTGCCTGCTGGCGACTCCCTTTCATCCCCCTCCCTCCCCCATTCCCTCCATCTCCATTCGATGACATGCGTTTTGCTATGTATTTGCTTAGGTCGCCAAAAAAGGGGACTCTGAGCATACGCATAAATATATCGCGTATCACAAAAGTAAGACATAGATATATGATTTCTTACCATAAGATCGACTCTGTCGCCGGCCACCATCTCTCTCTCTCTCACACACACACACACACACACACACACACACACACACTCGTATTATTTGCCAGACGTGTCTGTTTTACTCAATTAGCCTTTTAAGACATTTTTGGTTTGAAAATTGCGAAAAAGGTTTTCGAGCGCGCTCGAATCGGCTGATCGGTCGAGTTGAGTTTGAGACTTTCGGGATCGTTTTGGGGCACCTTTATTCGGTTATTCGGTACGATTATGAAGTTTTAATAGACGCCGCGTGTTATTGTTGTAAATCAAAGCACATTGTGACACTTATGACAAGTAAAGTAGCTCACATAACCGTTCACGGTTCATTTGGGCCATCGATGGCAGGCAATTGAAGTCACGTAGTCAAATCGTCGTTAGCCAAACTTAAATACTCAAACCAAAAAATATTTTGTTCAACAATTCTCTATATATGTAGTTATAAATTAATTAGAAGCTACGACGGCGCATCACGGCTCATTTGTCAAAGGTCAGTGTGTCAGGCCACACACACTCACACTCACAAAGAAAGGACCCTAAATGTTGATCAGTTACCTGTTCGATACACCTTGGCAAAACTGCCAAATTGATGTCTTACTTTTCAATTTGAAATTGAGCGTGCGAATTCGGGAATTGTGAACTGAACTCCAAACCTGAAACTAAAAACCCTAATTATGGGATAAATGGCAAAAGTTGAAGTCTTCTTTTAACATTTCCGCCGGAATTAAATGGTCAGTTTTCTTTTCTTTTTCTCTGTGTGTGTGTGTGTTCTTCTTTTTTTTTGCACTTGCCGTCGTTCACGTCACACATTAAATGATAGTAATCCTCTTAAAAGATCAAACATTAAGGGCGTCAACGGAAGTGGAAGAAGTCAGCCAGATAGAGAGAGAGACAGAGAGAGAGAGATAGGCCACCCAAAAGAGAATTAATGAAGTTATAATGTGAAACCAATCACTTAAATATGGTATAGATCTATATGCCAATCTCCTGTTGTCTGCTGATTTTTCTCCAAGTGTACTCACGATTAAGCAGTTTTCCAAACTAAAGGGGGGAATGGAGTATTAAATGGTATTCCAGTAGCAAATTGTTGCGTGCGGGCCACATTTAAACACAAAACAATATCTTTCTATCTATAGACAACAACAACAACAGCAATAGCAACAATTGCCAACTGCCACCTGACCATTTTGCTCGAGCGGGGGATCTTTGGGCATCAATTGTCTTTCTCTCCACGATATTGTTGTCTTTTTGGGCTAGTGGCTTTTGCTAAATTTTCTTGCGCAAAACAAACCAAAAAAATACTCAAATTAAATTCCAATTCATTGAGGGGCACTCACAGCAACAGCAACATCAGCAGCAGCAACAACAACAACAATTGCATCCAACAAGAGAATGCAGAAAAGAAAAAGTAGCCTTTTTTTTTTCTTTGCTGTTTGGTTTTCTGTTTTTGTTTTTGTTTTGAGAATTTCAATGCGCCCATGCTCAACATTACCATAAAACAAATTATTCCAACGTGACTTAGCCATAAATGAATGAAACAAAACAAAAACAAAGCAAAAACTGATACCGAAACTAAAACCAAAACTCAAACGAAACAAAGAGCAAAACAAAAAAAAAAAAAAAAAACCCATGAAACCTAAAGAGAAAAATTGTAAAATTCTTAATATATTAACTTGAAGTGTTTTCGAATAAAACGTTAATCCACAACATTAACCTTTACTTGCAGTATTTTATAACTTTTTTTTTAAATTTATAAAATTGAATCAAATTAACTAATTTTATTCCCTTCATTTAAATAAATGTCTGAGCCATCTGAAAAGGGATGTGATCCTACAATTCTATACTTTTCTTCTTAGTTTTTGTATCTACGTTTTTTAATTGTAAAAATATAGTAATAAATAAATACCTAGAACACAAAAAATAATTATTTTTTTAATTAATTACTTATATGATATTAAACGAAATGAATCTTGAATCTTAAATTCTATATATCCAATGAATTAAATAATGTCTACATGGAATTTGTTGTTAGCCAATCATTAGATAGGGCAAACACAAATCAATTAAAGCCGCATTCTATATTGTGGGAGCATATCATTAAGTAATTAAGAGCACGATTTTAATACAAAACATTTTACATACTTATTGCCATATATTTTTTTTTTTTTTAATTCAGATTGTGTGCAAAACAAAAAAAAATTAAAAACAAATACGTAATTAAACAATTAAAAATTTATTGCATAATTGGGATTATAAATTTCTCGTTTAGTATAGACGATATTGAAGTATTCACATATTAAGCAAAAAATTTATTGCCACCAAAAGCCACACAAGTTTTTTAGTATTAGTAACTAAATTATTTACACAATTACTTTTGCTTAATCAATATAAACCAGACTAAATACTGAAAGGACTATTAAATTCATATCTCAAATATAAATAAGATTAATTTTTTTACATATTTACTAAGAGTTCTTCAAGTTGAACTAGCCATGGAGTCATCGTTTTGGTAGACACTGTTCTTTGGCTTCAATAGCTTCTGTTTGCACTTACTTATGTTTCCTTTATGCTTTTGCTTGATTTAACAAATGTTTAATAACTGCAGTCGTGTTATATCACCTTCTGACATGACATCATTGACATAGACATAGGAGACAGAGACCTAAATGGTAGATGGAAATGAAAGAGAGCCAGTCGCTTATAGTCATGGAGAAGGAGTTGAAGATTAAGTTAAAGTCGAAGTTTAGCCTGGGCACGTACGTCACGATATAGTATTATGGGAAAGAGAAGAAATATGTATGTAGAAACATATGGATGTGCAGCATTCGGCATTAATCGCTGAGGCTGAACCGTTTTTTGATCGTCTTTTGCCAAATCGTATAACTGTTTGCCGCACAATATCGGTCATGTTCCAGTTGCCTCCGACTCTCGGACTCCACCTCTGACTTGGCAAGCATCTGTTTGACTACCTACGTGCCTTCTCCCACTCCCACTCTAACTGCAATACTCTGTTTAATAATTTATAAATTGAAAAGTACTCTGAACCTCCACGTTTGTTTCTTTCCTCTCTGCGTTGGTTTTGTGTTTTTCGTTTCCTTCATTTATTATTATTTATTTAGTTTTTGTTTTTGGTTTTCAGTTGGTCCAGGTCCAGCAGGTCCCAGGACTTTGACACAATTGCATTGCATTAGCATACACAATTAGCCAGAAGAGGAAGAATAAGTGATGGTGAGGGCGTTGGAATTGCAGACGGAGAGGGTAGGAAATTGTCGTGAATTGTTTTTTGGTTTTCCGTTTTTTTTTTTTTTTTTGCTCTTTGAGGAATTGGTTATGTCAAAAAATTTATTAAATTTGTATTTATTTTTTTTTGGTTTTTGGTAAATCAATTTACCATATTTCACCAATTTGTTATTCTTTCATCACAAATTGAATAAACACAAAACAAATCCAAGGAACAACAAGACGAAATTTAGAGACCTAAGGATATGGATTACGAAATTGAAGGATCCAAAATAGACGTGCCTTATTCTCAGGCAGGTGCTAAACTGTCTTATTACGTGACAGAACAATAACAGAACAGAACTCTGACAATGGGCAGAAGCCAAAGGGTCCCCCACCATTAACAGAATAACGACTAAAAAAATACCCTATTATCATATCTATATCTAGGTAAAATGATTTGATATAGTCTTGAAAATTGTAATAAGTAGAATAAAGAGATATTTAATAGTTCTAAACTCTAAGTTCCGAATGTCCTTAGAACCAATAAGTTAACTAAATATTATTTACTTACTTACTGACTTTAGTTTTTCACATTCTATAATATTTAGTTACAACTAAATGACTCTCCATATTAAGAGAAACTTTAAAGTCCGTTTTGATGATAGGTTAATAAACTAAAATCTAAAGTATTTAACAACAAAAAGCAGCAGCTCTTTATAGCCGCTTGTTGAAGCTTTATCTGTTAGCCCGAAAATTCGCTTTACGTCAGGTTAAGAGCCATAGTATTCAAAACTAATAACTTATTTCGATTCGACCACCTACAAACTGATTTGCCCAATATACCCATTTTGCATTGTCTAATGTATACGCTGCTGGTTATGGTTCGATTTTTAAAATCAAAGTCGGCATTTTGGAGCTATTTAACCAGCCCAGGCCAGTGGCTGACTAAGATAAACAGTAAAAGCCATCTCCCTGCCTACCTTGGACTGGTCTATGGCACTGGGCACTAGGCCCGGGTGTCGATCGGCGGCTTGTTGTCCTAATAATTGTGTAAACAACAATGACGCGTTCCCAACTCCTAAAAGGAGGCAAACACCCCGAAAGAAGCCAAAGAGAGTTTCGTCGGCTTGCTTTCAACTTAAAGGCGGCGGTCTTCGTCTTGTTTTTCTTTTTTTTCCAGATTGCTCTTGGCTTGGTCTTGGTCTGGGTTCGATCTTGGCTGTGGTCTCTCTAAGAACAAAATGCATTTGTCTGTCAGTTAGAGTTTGGCTAATTTTTAAGCAGCTGCCGCCTCTTGGCTGCGGCTTTCGTCTTGAGCAATTCAAATACATAGTAATAACAATAATAACAAATACTAATGGTGAACAAATATACGTACGGGAGTACCCAAGAGCAAGACCAAGACCAATAAAGAGACTGGGATAATCCTGGTCAACCAACTTTCAATGGCCTATGATCATTAAAAGTGTTGGTCATTCGGTTTTCGTTGGACAAATAAGACAGATTAAGGGAACGAACAAGGAGAAGAATAAATAACAGGGGGAGGCAATACCAAAGTGTTACCGACTGGTTCTCCTACTTGTCTACTGACATAACTGTTCCCATTGCGAAACGCTGGGAGGTCTACCAACCTCCCCTCCATCGTTCCCTGTTACCTGTTCCCTGTTCTTTACTTTCCTCTGTCCGCCTTGGCTTTGGGTTTACTCATCGATCAGTTAGTTTGCAATTGCAATTGCAATTGAACTTTGCTAGCATTGTCATTGTTCAAAGTTGCTGGCTCAAGTATTCAGTATTATATTATGGTAATGATTAAGTTATTACGTTCAATTTGTGCAACTTCCGTTTTACTCGAAATCTCATCAAGTGTTTCATGAGAAAATTAACTAATCATATGAACACACAGTGTGTGTATGTGTTCGGTTGTCTGTGTGTCGTGTTATCTTGATCTTGTTAGACACGGTTTTAGCCAACAAACGAAAAGAAAAAAAAACCACAAATATTTTAATGAGATTTATGCAAAACAAAATTGTGCAAATAACACAAAATATACAGACATATACGTAGAATAAGAAGGAGGAAAAAAGTACAGGTTGATTAATGTAAAATTCTATTTGATGCCGGAACAAGGGTTTAGTTCATTTGATTTATCATAGTTCAATTTTAACTTGGCTCCTCAATTAATTTGCGAAAATTACTGTAGACCAGGATTTCGCTAGGGAATCACCTCAGCATCCTCACCATATTAAAGTGGAAATATAATAATAATAAATTAATTACTATCGATCCGTAAGACTTTTATGAGCAACTCTTATTCGACACAGATTAACCTATGAAAAAAGGTTTCTTCCTGGATTCTACTAACTAAATAATTATAAACATTGCAAGTGCCGTTTACTTGAATTCATTTTATGATTTTCTACAAAAATAATTTATAAAATTAAAGTTAGATAAATTAATTTGACCTTAAATAAATATGTAAATTATTTTGCAGTTATTGGTATTTAATTAATGAAGTGTAACAAGAAGGAACTTTAATTTCATAGGAGGAAATTGATAAGTGTATTAAATTCTTAGAGTCATTTGGAAACTTTAATTATGTAGCTTAAGTTGAGATTAATTACTGGAGTTAGTTCAGCTTAGACTAAAAGAATTTAAAATGAGTAAAGATTGATTAATACTAAATCCCCTAATCCCAATCAATGACAATGTCAAGATATATAGAATTTAAATAACTTTTAAAGTATGTAATTTTACAATTATAGACGACAGTTAACCCAATTTTAGCTATAAACAATTTGAGTCCAACATTATTTCCCATGTGAAGCAAACCTAATTTAAAAACCATTAAAACATTGAAATTTAAATAGAAAACAAATGAAAACTTTTCAAATTCAAAGCGCAATTTCCTGTCGTAAATATTGAAAATTATTGGGTAAGTAGTTAGTACCAAGACCAAGACCAAGCCCAACTCAAACCTCCGCCCCCACAAGACGCACAGGCAGAAGACGACGACGACAACGAAGAAGAAGTGCAGGGCGAGCGTGTGGGCATTACCAAATAACCTAATGGCTTCATTACCACTTCATAAAGTCACGTTATGATTATGTTCGATATTGACTGGGACTCCAAAAGTTTCATTGACGGACAGTCGATCGGTCGATCGGACCGATCGGCAAAACTTGCATCTGCCAAACCGAATTGACAGGGCCCAAACAATTGAACAAATTGAGGTTCTTTTCATTACTCTCTAGAAATTTGTATTCATTATTATTTTTATTCTTTCCTTTTTTTTTCGTTTTTGTTTTGGTTTATATGCAAAACTTGTTCAAAGACATTTATCAAAATCGTTAAAGTTATTGAACTTCACCGACTGCAGGCCGACTTTTTGGACATGTGTCAGCCAATGCGAATGGAAAGCTTTTCGACATTATTATGTCTACCTCTCTCTTTCCCTTCATTGCGTTTGCTGTCTATAACTGTAAACATCTCCTTTAGTTTCTTTTTGTTAATGAAAATATTGAGAATAAAATTATGTTAATTTACCTGACAGAAAAGTCTGTTCTGTTCTCTGCTCGTTTTCAATTAAATGCACATTTCGTATGGCCGCCATGCACTTTGCGCCCATTTGGGGGCCTCTAAAGACAAAATTAATATGCACTGAAGAGAGCTTTCCACTTCTTTTGAGTAGGTACCAAAGCAAATCAAACACACTCATACACAGGAAATGAAGGGAAATAAGCAAAAGAGTAGAAAATCCATAAATGTATGTATGTATAAATATTTGTACATTTGTAATTGCAATTGTAATTGTAATTACTTGTATGCACATTGCTTGATATGTTTTTTTTTTCTTCTTTTCTTTTTGTTATACTGTCCTACAGATACTTTTAATTTTAATAGCAACAAAAATAAAGAGAAAAATTGAAAAAAAAAACTAGTGCCTTAGGGCAGAGCCATCCATCCGTTTGTACATTGATTCATTCATTCATTGAAAGAGCAAGAGAGCAAGAGAGTGAGAGAGATGGAGGGAGGGATCGATTGGCATTTTCCCACATTAGCCGATTTTGCAAAAAACCTGGCATTCTGTGATCCAAAGCAATAACTTCAAGTTAACGACCAATTCAAAATATTTGATAGACATTTGAATTACCCATCAGCAGTTGCTTCTGATTTTTTTCTAGTCAACTAAATTCTAAAACTCAACAGAATAGAAATTCATAATTTATGCGTAGATAACGATTAAAATGAGATAAAAATGTTTATTTAAATATTGCTCAATACATTTCATAAAATGGGCTTTAATTTATTTTTTATTTATTAATAATAATTCTATATTCTATTACTGAAATAAAATAATAAAAAAAATTCAATTATATAATAAGCAATAATTTCAATTATATCTTAATGACAATTTCTATTTCGAAAATAATAAAAAAATTAAATTATATAAAAAGTAATGTTTATAAATGATAATTTCTAAGTCGTTAAGACAATTCGTTTAACATTTTAATAGCTGGAATTAACTAGAAAAAAATTATTATATTATATAATGCATTAATATATCTGAATATATCTGATGTTACTATTACTATCCCCTGATACCCTCGAATCGACCGACAATTGTTTTTGCATAAGAGCAGCATCTTTTTAATCACGTTTTTATTGTACTATTGCACAGAAATCGAAAACGAATCGAAAACATTAACACTTGAATCTTAGGTCTGGGTCTGGGCCTGGGCAATTATAGCCATTGACCAAGATTTGTATTTGAGTTTTGTGTTGCTGTTGTTGTTGTTGTTGATTGGCCTTACATGCCTTGCCAACGGTTTGCAGATGGCCCCAAAGTTACAGAGTTACTTATTTAGCTAGTTATTTGTGGGTGGTGTTACAACAACAACAACAACAACAACAACAACCGCAACAACAATGGTGATTGAATGTTTGTTTGAGGTCACCACAATCGATAGATATGTACATATATATGTATGTACACTGAGGATGTGGAAGATGATGGATCGGTGGGAATAATTCCGACTTAATGCGATGTGTTGGGGCGTGTGAATCTAACTATTTTTGAATCGTGGTCAACGTGTATGGACCACCCACCCAAAACACAAAAAAAAAAGGGTGAATCAGATGGGCAGACATTTCACTTGAACGTTAAATGAAACTATCAACACACAACAAATTAACTTAACATAATTAAGAGTAAAACAAAACGAGATAGGAAGAATGAATGGAATGGGGGATAGGGGGATACCATTTAAACGGACTGAAACTCTGGCAAGAGTTTTTGTTGGCAAGAGACATTCGCTATGCTAGGTGAAGGCTTTTTATCGATGAAACAACGGACAACACATAACAAAACACAAAAATTATCAAGCAAACATTGCCAGAGTTGGAGAAGGGGGAGAAGGTTAAAAAGAAACACATATACTTAACACTTTTTGGATCCCAACAAACAAGGCTCCAAGTGGCATCTCTCGGTTGGGGGGGCCTAGCTTCGATGATGATGATAATGATGATAGTTGCTGTATGTGTGTGAGGAAGGGGGGGTTAAGGGGTCATACTTATTGGCATTTTGTTTCAGCAACGCACGAGTTGACTTTGCCGCTTCAACAAGACATTGCGCATTGATTTAAATCAACTTTGTGTTAGGTGTTAATTTCTAACGACAATAAAACAGAAAACAAAAAACCAAAAAAAAAAAAAAACCCAAACATAAAAAGAAGGTTCCAAACAAAGACCACAAGAGTTACTCCCTTCTCGACCACCAAAATCATCTCGGAAAAAAACGACAACTTAAGTTTCTTGAACTGATTTTCACATATTGTTGACATTCTTTGAAAATAAAAAAAAAAATGTTATTTTTTTCTTGTCAACTGAATTCGTTGACATTTTCGATAAGAACAAAAGACTTAGGCAACAAACGTTTTTTTTTTTCATTTTAGGGGAAAATGAGGGCAGGAGGTGTTTATTTTAGCTAGAACTCATATTTTATGGATGACAAAATGATCAAGAAGCTTATTGCCATTATTATCTTTTTTTTATGTGGACAAAAAAACAAAAAAAAATTAAATAAAAACAGAAACAAAAAGAGAAAACTGCAAACCGAACACCGTCTTAGATATACACTTTCCACACATTTCGCAAGACTTTGCATACGAAATTTGTTTCTATTCACATTTTGTATAACACCCTATTCTTAGTGGCTTTGGTTAGCGCAGAAAGCTCCGCTACGTTATGCTACCTAAAGCCATAAAGCCATAAACAACAAAATTCGTTTAAATGCAATCAATTAACTAAATTCTGAAACGCCACAGGTGGTCGACATTATTATTTCTGATTCGTTTGCCTCGTTTCGGCGTATCAACAGCGCAGTCCTCCCTCTCCGTTCACAATCCCCTCACCATAACAAGCCGCCCCCCCACACCACTTGAGCGGTCCCCTGCTTCATCACTTCTTTTGCCTTATTCGTTGTTCACATCTAACTATACAACAATTTCATTTTGGGCAAATAAAGTTATTTATCTCAAAATGCTAAATCGGCGTAAGTCAGTCTACAACAACAAAAAAAAAAAAAAAAAACGACTTGAGGTGTGAATTAGTCGGTAATGACATCATTGAACTTTAACTTGGCAACGGGTGAGAGAGTCTTGACTATATCTCCGGTAATAACTGTAGCCTGACTGTACCACACCTCAAAAGCAACAACAGCAACAATAGCAACAAATGTGCAAATATTATTAAAATTCTATCAAGAGGGGAGCAGTCGATCGATCGAACGTTCGATCTATCTATCGAATGAACATTTGAACGTTGCAAAAAGTCAATATCTGAATGAGGGCAATGAATAATTATTATTTAACTTTTAGTCATACCCATAAACATATCGATTCCGATTCCCATAAATTGTGCATATGTGTGATTTTCACAGTTAAATTTCTATGAATTAAGTCAAATAAGAGAGCATCAACACACACACACACAGATTAAATTCTATAGATTTTGCTCTGATTGATATCGTAATTATCTGGAAATTAAAAGGGAATTACTCTGGCGCTTGCATACACTACCTAGTGTGGGAAGGTCATAATAGGTATTTATTGAAACCAAAACTCAATGAAATCTAAATCGATTTTGCTATCAAAGTCCGTCAAATAGATGACGGACAAGCAAATGGAATTACCTTAATGGAAATAGTTCTAATTGACAGAGAAAAAAAAAACAGACTTAAAGAATGCTTTTGTCATGAACGAAAATTTGACATAATTCTAATTCCTTTTTCAAAATAAAAGAAAAAGGGTTTTAAAAATAATATGCAATTATTAATTATTATTAAACTTTTTTTTCATTTGGCTTGAGATTTTGATTTAGAAAGTTGATGATTAGTTAAGAATGGTTGATATATGTGATTCAATTCCTTAATATGGGATTGAAAATTCCAAAAAACGTCGGCATATCAAAACCGAAACGATATATAGAGAACAACAAAGCCTTTTTAGAGCTCAACAGCTACTGCCACTCTGACTACATGGAGGGACCAAGAGAAAGAGGAACAAATCAATATACTTACATATGCTGAATGTTCTAGACAAGCGAGACAAGGTGACAAAGAATTTTTGGGTCATCCTTTTATGATGCAAATCTTACCCCCTCTCTCACCATGTCCATTTACACAACAGATAATATTAATATTAATATTGTCGCCAGTTTCTAAGTCTCCGTCTAAGAGTCATATGCGACGATTTATAGCGGAGACTGTTACAATTAAAAGATAAACGGCCGCTTTGCATTGGATACGCACCGCTAACTAGAGTCTTAGACAATGGGGTCCAAAAAGAGATATATGCGTAGAAGTAGAGGAAGGAAACCAAATAGAAACCGGTTAAATGCATTTTGTGTAACAATGTGTCAACTAATAATACCTTTAGAAACAAAAAACAACAACAACAACAAGAATACCGAAAAAAAAAAATAATAAAGAAAACGAAAAATCTTCAAAAGTTGTAAGAAAGGAGTTGGAGATTTAGATGCTGAGCCCCGGCTATGGGTAGAGGGAAAGGCGGACAGGAGAAGAAGTCAGCCAGCCAAACATTTCAATTTTAATTAAGCATGATAAATGATTTCACTTGGACGCATAAATCTTTTTTACAGTCGCGATGAAACAATGATGTTCTTTTGTGTCCATGGCCAATGCTGAAGATGGAGCTAGACCAAGAGCTCTTGGATGGAGCCTAAAGTTGGTCTCTATATTTTCCCCGCTCAAATGGATAGGAAGAGCCCAAAAAAAAAAAAAAGAGAAAAAAACAAAACTAAAAACAAAAACACAATCGAAACGAAACGAAAAAAAAAGCTGTGAAGAAAATTGATTTGAAATTAATGCAAGAATTTGTTATAGAAAAAATAAACAAGCTCGCGTTTGAATCGATCGTGAAAGAAGTGAGTTGAATTGATTTCGTTTAGGAAATGGTCGCTGATGGGGTGATAGCAATCGGGTGGCGGGGTAGGGGTAGGCTCTAAACAAGTCTTTAATAA
The DNA here is from genome assembly GCA_018903935.1 of Drosophila insularis. Classification (NCBI taxonomy): domain Eukaryota; kingdom Metazoa; phylum Arthropoda; class Insecta; order Diptera; family Drosophilidae; genus Drosophila; species Drosophila insularis. The sequence continues at coordinate 3,192,596 of JAEIFP010000517.1, forward strand.
ATATGCATAGGGCCCCAAAAACCTGCTCTACAAAAGAGATCTTGTCTCAATTGTTTTAAATATTTACAAGTTATTTGATGGGCTTTTTTTTTCTTTTTGGCTCTTTCTCTTCGTCCCCCCAGATAAGATATCTCTTTATAGCACTTACCGATAGTTTTGGTTCAGCTAATGATGATACTGAAATGTATAACACATATAGGCTAAACCTAACGGATTAAGCTAAATGGATAGAGTAAAATGTGTGTGAAGAAGAAGTATGATTATGTAGAGTATATGTTTAAAGTTTAATCGTCTTTTTCGCATAATGATCAGTTGGCAGCCTCCACTTCTTCCTGCCCACCAACATTCATGTCATTCTTGGCTTTCTTCATCTGCTGCGGTTTATTTTATTTTTTTTTGCATCTTGCTAATAAATTGTAATACAAATGCATTAAAAGTAAAGACTAATTAAATGACTGTACTTAAGTGGCAAAGCCTGACTGGCTGACTTGGGGGCAACCAACTTAATCGCTGCTGGAGACTGCAACTCCCCAGCTCCATCCTCAACAAATCTCTGGTGACTCTTTGCGCTGCTGCTGTTGGGTAATCTTTTTCCAGAGCAAACATCAGAAAACAGGCAAAAACAACACACACACACACACACACACACACACACACACAACAGTAAATGCCTTTTGTGGTCATTAATTCGCACTTAATATGCTTTTTATGGTTCGCGACTTTATTTCATTTTTAGTATACACTTACGAAAAAGGTACATAAATGTTGTTTATCAACAAGCACCTCATAGAGATTTATCAAAAATCATTTTTGCTTTATATTAATCTAAGAAAGTTCTTTCATAGTGAAAAGCATCATTTAAGTACTTTTGAACTTTTAAAATTTCATAGAGACATGAAATAATTTAAATAATTTAAATATTTAGGTATCTAAATCGATTTAGTTTTGAAGAGATAAAAAGCAAATGATTTAATAGTGATGGAATTTATTTAGAAATGTAAACAAAATCAGACCCAAACAGGAACAGGATATTGTTAAAATATTTTGATATAAAAACAAAAATTATCCAAATTTTAAGCTCTAAACGAATTGTATGTGTAAGGGTATATAAACTTCGGCCTTGTTGCTGATTAGTTGTGATCTGTAGTTTTTTTGTTTTGCTTTTTGGAACGATGGTGCGAGGTTATGTATGTACGGGATATGTGCAAAACAATTATTCCGCAATTAAACAGTTTACACTTTACAGACAGGGGACAGAGGAACAGGGGAAGGGATTGAGGGGACAGCGAGCTAGTGAGATGGTGTCCAGTTCATACATATTAATGAAGACCATCACACACAACACCACTAGGGATGGCATTTTCTTTTGCAAGGGGATCCAACTTTCATTGCACCTCATAAGGGTTACTATGTGTGGCACGTTGCACAATGATGCAAGGCAAATCAATTAACTGTCACGCTGCCATCTCCAAGTGGCGAAGGAGGGCGGTGGAGGGGGGGTTAAATGGAATCGAATGGAATGGAATTGTGTGTGGAGTACAAATCACTTAAGCGGCACCGCAGGCAAATGACCACCAACAGAAAAACGGCGACAATGCGTCGACAATGCATTTGGCCCGAAGTGCCCGATCTTCTGTCATTGCCATCTCATTGTATGTATGCATGTTTTCTTTTCTTTTTTTCTTTTTTTTTTTTCTTCTAGTTCGCCATTATGATTGAACAGAAAAGGGAGTGTTAAATATGTTGCAAGCATATTACTTGCTCATCCTCATTCGCAATCGCATCATTGTGCAGCTCATCCTTTGAGCTGGTTGTTTTGCTCGTCGTCAGCCTCATCCATTTCCATTTCCATTTTCATTTCCATTTCGGATTCCATCCGTTCTAATTGCCGTTTTGGCCTGGTTGTGGCCTAAGCTTGACGGCCTTTTAACGGCCTGGTCATCATTGCTGCTGCTGCTGCACATCATTTGGCTTTGTTTTTATTTCATTATGTCGTTTTTGTTGTTGTTTCTTATTTATTTATTTTTTGTGGCAATTATTCACTTAAATCGTCAGTGGCAAAAAGGCTGAGATCAAGAGACTGAGACTGACACGAAGGCGGAGGCGGGGGCAGGGGCAGGTGACTGCCTTCTTTAGGAAGGTGTCATGCTGAGTTGCAAGCTCAGGTGAGTGAGCTGCAGAGAGCATAAAACATGTCAAGATGTTAAGCTGATGTTAAGCGAGGTTACTTGCGGGTTAAATTGGCCAATGAAATACCCTGTCAGCCAATGGATTTACCAATTTTCATACATTTTTCAGAAACAACAAAAGAAAATTTACTTGCAAAAGAAAAAGACAAACATTTTCGTTTAAAGTTTTCTACTTTGGTTTTCAATATTTGATTTGAACTAATATGCCGACAAACTAAAAACAAACAAAAAAAAAGGGTAGTTATGTACATACTTGATTCATACTCTCCTTGGCCCTTCCGCGTTTTCGTTGCTTTGACTTCGGCCTTTAATTCCGACAATTGTTCTATTAATAAAGCAATTCCAAAACGATTAAGAGCACCAACAACAAAGTGACCACAAGACATCAAACCGACCCAGAAGATGAAACTCATTTGAACACATTTTAAAGCCCGACGACCAGCTCGACAAGATGAGTTGCGTATAGTCCATCTCCATCTCCATCTCCATCTCCATCTCCATCTCCATCTTCATCTTCATCTTCATCTTCATCTGCAACTCCTTGAGTTATAAATCACTCGGTTGCGGTTCACGAGGCGATGGCCATGCCAATGGCGACGCTTTCCTTTCCTGACGGCGCCATAAATTTAATTTGAAATTAATTTTTTGCTGCTACCAGAAATGGGGAGGGCAAAGGAGTAGGAACTGCCACGAAGACCAACTTTTGCTTCTAGAAAACCACCAAACCAGCCCCACCATCACTAGCTGCCAGAGCAGCAGCGGGTCATCAAAAATGCAAAGCTATGTAAATGATAAGCACAATGCATGAACATTTTGTCGTCGAGTCTCAAACACAGAATTGGCCAAAACAACGCCAACTAAATATGGTAAGGCACGCATTTGTTGTAAAATGCAAAATTGAATATTGAGTGCAAGCTGAAAGCCTAAAGACTAAGCGAAACTGAAGCTCTCAGACTCTAACTCAGTTGGAGGTAACTCGACCCATCCACCCCATCCATTCCATCCACCCGATCAGCCCCTCTAAACCCCCCCCACACTATTTTGGTGCTTTATAATTATGAGCAATGGTAAATGCCTGCGCACTCGATCGAAAAATTGAAGTTTTCATTTCGCGAAAGGTTTTCTCTACTTCTCTTCTCGTCTTCCCCATCTCTAGCCAGTTTCTTTTTTTTTTTTGGTAAGTGGCCTGGTAAGGGGGGCAGAGAAGGAGAGGACATTTATTGTTCTCCCGTTAAGGCAAAAAGCGAAGCGAAGAGGCCTGAAAAGCCACCCGAAAAGGTGCTCTGAAGCCACCGCAAGGGCATGCGAACTAAATTTCGTACAATTATGAGACCAAAACAAGAATGAATGCTCGTTGAGGGCCAAAATGTGAAGGATGCGACTTGTAAGTTACCTCAAAATTGCAATCAGTTGGAGCATAAGAAGGACAAGAGATTGTCAATATTTAAAGTTTAAATAGGAATTTGTATTCAACTTATAAAGATCGAAACTTGAATGCTCAAAAAATGGGTAAAAGCAAACGGATGATTAATATTATTTTTAGTAAATATTATCCAAGTTAAATTTTGTAATAAAAATAATGAAAAATATTTCTTTGGCTCTGGCAAATTGCCTAAAATGCCTTTGGTAAGCAATTGGTATGTGTTATTTGCCTTCCTAAAACCGACAAACGAAACCTCATAAAACGATTTCAACATTTACAGCAAACGGTAGCAGAAAAACCGCAACAAAACAATTGAGCTGCATGTGGGAGGTCCTGTGTTTTGTTTTGCCCAATAATGACAACCGCAATGGAGACCACCAAGAGAGTTGCATGCAAATATCCACGCCGTCGCCGCCGCCTCCCATCCCCACATCCTGGGATAGTTTGCCCCTACTGTCCCACAACCACCTTCAATTGTCCCCGCAAACGTCGATCCCATTCGTAGTAAGGCCACAAAAAAACCAAAAAAAAAAAAAAATAAGCAGGCGACAAACTTACGAATTGCTTATGTTAGGAGGAGGGAGTAGCAGGAGAAGATGTATGAGGATGACGATATGCTGATGCTACCAGTGGGTGGGTGGGTTTGGTTTGGTTTCGGGTTGGGTTGAAGCGCCAGTTAGCCCATCATAATGTGGGGTGGGGGGAGGGGACAAGAGAAGTTAGTGCTACTGCAGGAAGTGATCGAGGAGAGTTTGGTTTCAATGTTTTACTGGTTATTTTGGTTTTTGGCTACGTTTTTGTTGTTGTTTCTGCGTTTTTTGTTTATATGCTGATTGGCATTAATAATGGATTATCACGATCATTGAAGGTGGTGGTTGTGATGGGGAGAGGTGGGGCAGACGCAGATGCGGAAATTTAGCTCTGCTTTTGGTTCTTCTGTTCTTTTTTTTTTTTTTTTTGGCAATGCTTCTCATATCGTGCGATCATCAAATAATGTGAACGTGTGATCAACGCTTGTGAGTTGGGAGTAGGGAGTAGCATCGTGTGTTACACTAACTTATTTATGCGAAATATTTTGAAATCGTGTTTGGAGTGCAGGAGCGTGCGCTCTCGGACAGAGGGCAGAGTAGAATGGAAGCAGCAGCCAGCATCAGGCCAAACTCTCATACGTGGGTCGTGTCTGTCCCATTGGTCCTTGGTCCAGGGGCAACCAACCCGGAGCATCGTCTTCGCCTTCATCCACACACAACGTGACCCTCTTTTTGCGCCTGTACATCACGAATTATTCAGAATTTCTTTTCCTTTTTTTTTTTTTTTATTTTTTGTTTTAGGTCTTTTTTGTGTGTTAAATTTTTGGTTTTTTCTTTTTTCAATTTTGGATATGGCAACTTTGTTGTAAAGTGTGAACCATAAAGGATCTAAGACATCAAGGATATTTTGTAGGAAAGTGTTTCATTTTGAGACTAAAATATTGAAAATCACTTAAACTAGATAGAAACTATATACATATGTATATTTCGTATAGAGTTTCGATTTATTTTAAAATATATATTAAATAAATCATATAATAATTGGTTTATTTATTCAAGTTCAATCAAGTTAATCTTATCGCATTTTTGAGATATTTTGTTAACAATTTAGTTTCATTTTCTACAGAGCATACAAATATCGACTTTACAAGATATAAATTCTGATGGGTTATTTTTTTTTCTTCTTATTGTTGTTGTTGTTGGCGAACGCGATTTCGATATTTGTTGGTTAAGCTTCTGCTTTGGCTTTTTGCATTTTAAGCGTTGCTTACAAAATGCTTTTGGCTTGTTATGAGTCATGTGAAAGCGCCTTGAAACGTTCAAGACCATTGGGTTGGGGTGGAGTAGATGCTGGAGGAGGAGGAACAGGGTGAGGATGAAGAAGGCGAGCGAGATTCCGCCTGATTGCGAAAATTATGTTTGCTCTGAGCGAGGACAGAGCGAAACTGCGACCAAAATACTGTGACTGAGATGGAGATGAAGACTGAAGACCGAATCGACCGTCGACTTGAGGTATGGCAGGTTCATGTGGCGTCGGTGAAAGGCTACCATCATCAGCATTCAGCACTGAACACTGAGCACACTGAGCACACTGAGCACTCTGAGCACTCTGAGTACTCTGAGTACTCTTCAGCCTAATCATCATTGGCCATTGTTATTAACATGATTATCTGCATTATGTTTGGGCCCCCAAGAGCAACAAGTTGAAAGTTCAGACGGCGTTTAAGCATGATTATGAATTGGGTCAACATGTGGACGTCTTCGTCGACGTTGTAGTTGATGCTGCCATCTCCTTTTTCATCTTCATTTTGCCTTCCAATAATGTTCAATTATGCCAAGTCAAGCGTTTTGCAAATGCGTTTTAGGCTTGAAAATTGCTGGAGAAGCGAAAAACAAAAAAAAAAAGAAGACCTAAGAAGAAGAAGACCTACCATGGCCAAGCCAAAGTTGAAAGAAAATGAGACATATCGGAGAAAAATGCAAGTCTGCATTTGGAGGAAATGGATTGACAAGTGACAGCCACAGAAGAACGATAGATAAAGACAGAGAGAGAGAGAGAGAGAGGGCGAGAGCGAGAGAGTGAGAAGGCTAGAGATGGATATTTGAAGTAAAAGTTTTTTCTATATTCTCTCAGACAAAAACCAAAAAAAAAGAAAAAACAAAATCTCGGGGAAAACGTGTTTAGCTATCGATGTGGCTTATTATATGCAAATTTGGCCCGAAACAAACCGCAACCGATCAGCAAAAAGAAGAAGAAGAAGAAGAAGACAACGATGTCGTCGATTTCGTCGAAGAAGAGGTCCTCCAGCATATCAGGTCTAGTGCTGCCCATAAAGAACAAAACTGTCAAGTCTTCAAACGTATGTTGCCTGCGTAAATTCACAAAAATATTGACACCGAGCCAATACAGCGGACAACATGCGGAGGGCCAAAACAAAATGCCTCCACCATATTGTGGTGATGGTGGTGCTGGTGGTGCTGGTGGTGGTGGTGCTGCTGCTGGGCCCCCTGACAGTGATCGAAATGTGTCTTGTCTTGTCTAAGAGAAGCCCCCGAGAGACAATTGCGGGCGGTTTTTCTTCGTTTTTGTTGTTTTCGTCTCGTTTCTTTTGGGTTTCGTTGACGTTTTTCTTAACAAGAAGAAAATTGCTGCAATTCTTTACAAGATTCCCATTCGTTTCCCATGATCTTGTTAGCCTGCCATCCAGCCAGCTACCTCAATGCGAATGCGTTCGCTTCTGCTAAAGCCGCCATGCGTTTGTCATGCCAAAAGTGTAGTAAATTGTGTGGCACTTAAGTCAACACATGATGGGGCATTTTGTGGGCTGAAGTTGATGTGGTGATAGAAGAGGTGGTAGGGGCGGGGGGGTGGTGGACTTTGTGGTGAAGCCAATTTGCATACGAAGAAGAGCAAGGAATCGAGCGCTCTATTTTGTCGTTGAGTTATTTTTGTCGTTTTACCTTGTTTTCCATTGCTCGGAATAGATGTGAACGAAATGATTATGCTCATTTGGCAAGCGGAATTGTTTTTGTGTTTTGTATATAGAAAATCGATTTTCATTCTAGCACAACAAGCAATTAGAAATAAATATATCTATTTCTATTTAATTTACTTGAAGAAAAAATTCACTACTTAGAGCCAACAAAAGGCTAGGTAAACAAAAAGAATTTAATTTATACAAATAGATTTATTTTTTTTTTTTTTTTTTGTTGTTTATTTGCTCCAATTCTTCTTGAGGGTAAACTCAACCTTTTGGCTTTAGCTTAATTCTGCTCATTATAGTTGGAAAATGAATGCAAAGCGGCGGCATTAATGTCACCCAGCGGTATCCATACGTTCGCCCCGAAGTGCTGTGGTCTCTCCTCCAATGCGCCTCCAAATGGGCCTATCAGCTTTGACTTTTGCGGCTTATCATGCCGCCACACTCTCACTGGCAGCCAGCAGCCAGCAGCCAGGGAAGAAGAAGAGAACTGAACTCCTTGCTTGTAGTTTGCAAATTTGCAATTATAATTTTGCGCCTCGGTACTGGATACTCCACTCCATTCCACACTCTCTTTTCCACTCTCTGGATTAGCTCTCCACTGCTCAATTCTACTATATGGCGGTATTTTTGCTTTTCTTCCTAGTTGCAGCCGCCTCCGCCGGCTCCGTTGTCGCCGCGCCGCTCCTGCTGCTGCGATTTAATCTCTTTGGGGCTAGCCGCAGATCCAACAATTGAATTTTAAAGTTTGGATTTCTGTCCTGCCTCCAGCATGGCCTGGTATGGTCTCATCTGGCCTGCCCTGGCCTGGTCTGGTCTAGGAGATCCTTTTGCATGTCTATGGATCTTTGCACACAAACACACACACACACTTTTCTTCTCTGTGTATGCCACAAGCGCAGCTAATTGGATTTCTCTCCAGGGAGAGGCCTCCTGGTTGGGGTCGATATGGACTGCGGCAGAGACGGAGACGGAGACGGCGACGGCGACTACGACTAAGTAAAAACATATCGATAATGTCTTGATCAGACAGACGCAACTTCAAGCTGCTCTAAACCTGGCATAGAGAGCTGCAGCTTGGCTGTGGCCAAATTGTAATAGTAAAGCACACTGAGCGAAATTCATTAGTGAAAAGGAAGATATAATTTTTTAAGACATTATTTTTTTAGTGGTCTTTTAGTTCTGATTCAAAATGACTTTGATTGATCCAAAAGGAACTTTCAATGATAGGATTCTCATTGTCCAATGAGAATTTGGGTGGAAAGTTATTTAAGCTATGCCTAAAGGAAGATATAATTTTTTAGACATTATTTTGTTTAGTGGTTGCTGATTCTAGAACCACATATATTAAGTATTTAATAATCCAAATGTTTTTTTTTTTTTTTGCAGTGTACAAAGCTATATTGTACTTGCATGTTTTTTTTTTTTTTGTAAACTTCTTTTTTTCTCTTTTTGTTTTGTTTAGATGAATGATTTCGCTGGTTGTAGTCAGTAGACGCGTGTAAAGCAGCAATTAATTTGTACTACAAAAAGTTTTGCTGTACTTTGGTTTCTTCTGGATTTGCACTGGTTGGATTTGTTTTTTTTTTTTTTGTTTTTTTTGGGGTGCGTGAGCTTGCATTCCGAAAAGGTTACAAAGCAATTATAAGGCTCTGGCCGACTCTTTGGATTGTGTTATAATTCTCTTAGCATATGAGAGGAAGACGGCCGCGCTTCGTCGTCGTCGTCGTCGTCATCATCATCATCAGTTAGTGGGGATCTCTCATGTAGCCGGCGACGACGACGACCTCTGGGCTCCAAAATCTCTTGGCCAACTTGCAAGGCGACCCAACATTGTGCTGTTATTGTGGTCTCTCTGTTGTGGTTTATTTTTTATTTTTGTAATCTACGCTATAATCATGCACTGAGTAAATTCGCATAGCCGCCCATTATTCCACCCACTTTTGGTTTGTTTTTTTGTAAAGTTTTTTTTTTGGCTCGAGTGCAAAACGAACCATTCAATTCGAAAAGTGTATTGATTGGGTAGTTAGATGAAGTTAGTATACAGTTGTAATATAGAACAATGATAATGATTATTTAGTAAAAACAGTTGAAAAACAATGCAAGATTTTTGAATATTGTAAGTCTGGCTTTAGTCAATTTAATTTTTTAGGGTAATTTATCTTTAGCATTCGAAATCGAAGGATATAGAAAGAAAAGCTGGGTCGACTTTTATTGATTTGATCTTTCATCTTTCACTGTCAACAGTCAAAGGATATATAGAGATAAAAGCTAATTTTTTCAAAAAGTAGAGCATTCACTAGTCACTTTGATATGTTCTTGAATTAGCCTTTATCTTCGTCTTCTACACTCCAACTGTTCGATTTGTTGTTGTTGTTTTTATTGCAACAAAATACACTTAATTTTGGACTTTTTGCCGCAATTCATGGATTTCACATGGGTCTTTTTTTTCTCTCTCTCATTCTCTGTTTCGATGGCGGCGTTCCTCTGCCTCGTCTTGAAGCCATCCTTGATCGATCGGCTTCTCAGCGCCGCAAGATGATCTATATTAAGAGAGAGATTTTTGTAGCCTCGGTGTTGGGCGAGAGACCTGAACCAAAGCCCCAAATGGAGGCCAAGACGGTAACTGAGACGGAGACCGAAACGGAGATCAAGCCCGATGGATCGACCGACCTTTTGCTGTAACCGCCGCGGCCGTCTGTTTTGGGGGCGTGTTCTGTTTAAACAGTGTGCGCCAGGCCATGGTACAGTTTTAAGTAATTGCATTATGTTTAAGTTTAGGCTTCAGTTTTTGCAGTTTTTTTCCCTTTTTTTTTTGTGGAGCAGAGTTCGAAGTCGAAGTTTACTAAAGTAGGCGGATAAGGTGGGTTTTGTGTTTCTTACGTTTTTTTTTTTTTTTTTGGTTCGCAAGGTAAAGCAAGATTTAAGTAAATACCATAATGTTTCTACAATTGGTTGGAAATTCTTTGGAGTGGTTTCAATTAAAATGTTCCCAGCATGTGGGTGAATGGCAAACATATTATATGTATATGAATATGAATTCAAATTACTAGTTGGCCAGATTAAGTACTGTCAATTTTGTTACTCCAATTCAGAACACTTTGAAAAAAAATCAACGTTTGGGAAATCCTATCCAATACTCAAACCACATATACCCAAATCTCATGCATTAATCAGACTCCAAATCAGAAGGAGACCCCCCACAAATCGAGCAGAGAGACAGAGAGAGAGACTAATTAAAACGCATATTACGAATGTTATTAACATGACAGCGAACACAGCGCCAGATGACGTTCCAACTTGAATACAGGCAATAAAATAAGAAAAAAAAAACAAAACCCAAATATAAACGAAAAATAAAAACGATAATGAAACAGAAACAGAAAGAAAATGAGACTGAGAATGAGAACAGTAACGATCGATTCAAATCAATGTGCATATTTCGTGTCCATTTAGGCAAGATTTCTGTTTCTGAGGCTACTGCGAAAATTGTTTGTGTAGATCGTTTGGGGGGATATTTAATCCAATTAACAGAGCTGAGAACAGAGAACATGACAATTATCGAAATCAGGTAAACCCACACAGCAACACACACAGACACACATTTATACACATTTGAAGTCAAAATGAACGAAGAAACTGTGGTGGAGATTTTGTCACTAATGAGTTATGATGCACAGACGACATAAGCGGACAAGGCACCAGCTGCACCAGCTGCGAGAGATGACTCGCTGACGAGATGAGGATGAGGTGGAGTTGGAGTTGGAGTTGGAGATGGAGATGGAGTTGAAGCTGATGTTGAAGCGCCGGATGGATGCAGCTCTACGTCTCGTGTCTCCAACTGACAGTCGACTGTGAATGTTTTGAACATTTTAAACCATAACATTTTATTAACATAATAAAATCAAAATTATCAACAAAGTCGTCAATGTCGCGACACAAGACGCAAACGAAACGAAAACGAAAATTCATGAAAATGAGACAACTTTGGTGGTAAGAGAGATAGAGAGAGAGAGAGAAAGAGAGAGGGGGCAGATCAGTTCGGTGGTAAGGTAAAGTAACCCCGGCTAAATAGCTTAAAGATGGAACACTGCATTTCAACTTGATGTCGAGACTAAAACTGAAAAGTTGAAGCGAGAATCTTAAACTGATAGGAATCTGTTTTCTTTCTATTAGGTTTTGGTCATCGTGTTCATTTAGTGATGAGAGCGTGAGAAGATCTTGGCCAAAATAGATAGTGTTAACTATAAAATATTACTCATGTATATATAGATCAAACAGTTTTTAAGGTTTATAGAATTTATAATTTTTATCATCTTTTGACACTGATCGTTGCCATCTCTAATGCCTTAAAAGTGGCTGGTAAGAAGATGTATCTATGAACTTGTTGGTATATTTGATTTTGGCTTCAAATTTCCTACCGCTTAGAGCTATTATATAGTAAACTGCAGCATTTATGTCCAAAAAAGAGAAAAGTTGATGGCGCCCGAACCCGAACATGGCCTGGCCCACACACTTCATTGTCAGCCCAGCGCCGTTTAAACAATATCTTTCAATAGTTTAGAGTGTGGTCTCTCACTCGGCCCACTCTAGTGGTCGCTTAATGTGACGGGGCTCATGCAGAGAGGGCAGACTCCAACCCATACCCATATGCCATACAATACATATATGAGAATTATGATTTACTATAATGAAGCGTTATATAGTCGGAGCGATAGGCATCATAGGCATCTCATGAACAGCAACAAAATGTCGATGGCAACACGATGGCTCATAAAGTTGATGAGTTGTTATCGATTTTTAAACAGATCTCAATAATCGTAGATATTTCTAGAGTAAATTTCAGCTGAAGTAAAGGTGATGATGCCTGTCCCAGGCGACGGACTGTTGCGGAGGGGGTGGGGAGGGGAATGGAGAAGCAAAGTCAGAAATTCGATGGAATTTCACATTATTCTCTCACTCGATTCCTTATATTTGATTGCTCATAAATTTTATTATGAACGCAAAACTTAACTGCAACTCAACTCGATCTGGACTCCATCTTTGGACTCCAACTTGGACTGCAATTCCAATTCCATCTGCCTGTGTCTGTGACTGTCTCTCACCCCCGTTGAGACTGATCTCAGCGATGCTCATAAACAACATGCAGAAATTACTTGTTTAAAATTTGTCACACCATTAGTAAAGAGAGAAAGAAACAAATACAGAAAGAAAAACACACAGAGATCAAAAAAACAAAAAACCAAAAACGGCGGCGAAAGGACCTCGCTGAGTTCTCGTGGTCCACGTCGAAGTCAACCTTGTTTGCTCTTGATTTTATCAACCGCAAAATATCTACTCAAGTGTCACTGTCACTTGGCACAGCGGGGGCAACTGCTGGACGGACCCAGGAATCTGGATTCTCGAATCAAGCGGATGAGCGAGCGAGAGAGTGAGAGAGAGAGAGATCAGGAGACCCTTCGGACCAACCCAGGCGTTGAAAAATGAAGAACAGACACCACAAACACACACACACACACTCCAATACAACCAGAGACTGTCCCGAAAGCCCTCTTCGAACTTTATCCTCACATACATATGAATATATCGTACAATATAATGAAAACACCCTCAACTTAAGTGCATAATTTATAACGAGACAATGCAAAAAAACAAAAAAAAATCAGTATATAAGGAAGAGGGGACCGGGACTCGAGCTGAAGCTGGACTTGGACTCGAATTCGGTCTTGTTAATAAATTTCTTAATAAAACATGCAAATTCAAATGCATTTATCTAGATCAGCCGAAAAGCGACAAAATTTAACGTTCATACCATTTATCAGGCAACACAATTCACATAATTTTTTCACAATATTTTTGCACCTTTTGGTGTTGTTTTTTTTCTTTTTCTTAGGTTTTGTCGGTTTTGGCACACTTCGCCTGAGGTCTTGGCCAGGGGTAGGGCCCAAAAGTCGAAACCAAATCCGAATAACCAGTTGAACTCAATAAATATTTTGACTTTTGACAAATGCTCGCAACAATGAGCAAGGGCAAGGGCAGGCACAGGGATACAAAATGGCAAGAGGAGACGGGGATAGTGACAAGGACAAGAACAGGGACAGAGACAGGCAAACAGGGGCGTTAACTAAACCATAAATACATCTAGAAGCAAAAACAAATTTAAGGATTTCGCAAGTATTTCAATGGGGGTAAGAATTGCGGTCAAAAATGTGTCAAAATCAAAGCGTGGCAACTCCCAGAAAATACAAAAGAAATCCCATAAATTTTCGTTGCAAATAGCCGAGAAATTTTGTTGGCACATTGGTTAAGACAAATTTATGAAAAAGACAATCATAAAATGTTTGTTATTATATCCTTGAACAAAGTATTCACAATGTAAATATACTGAATGTAGCCATTGTATGTATTATTTATCCGACATCGAATAGCTATATCTTATAATTTATAATAGAAAGTACCAGTCAAAGAAAAAGTGCTCTTTGGGTATAATGTTTGTGAATTTAGAATTTAGATTAATTTTTTTAAGTTTTTTATATGCCGAATACTTCTTAACCCTTTCAGGAGTGAATTCAAAATTAACTATTTAAAAATTTTCATATGCAACCATTAAAAAAATCTTTAAAAACTGAGACTGCTTTCAAGTATTTGAAATAAATCAATGACTGAACATTGCCTATGAGTAATATACTTCCACTTGCACTTGACTGAATGTATAAATGTAAATGGGATCATCTATATACTCTAATCAAGCTATAATATGTGGTTTAGTTTTAGTTTAAAATAGTTTTATCAGTTATTATTTTTTGGATTTCATTTTACAAATTATTTCACATAAGTTTTGAAATGAGATTAAGCAAATAGATCGCTTTCGTTCCAGTCCACCAGGCGACCTGATGCATTAACTTAAGACAATTATTATTTGTTCACACACAAGCAGCAAACTAAAAAGACAAGGGTGGGGGAGGGGGAACGTTTATAACATCCGTAAAAAACTATCATAAGTTTGACAAACAGAGAGATGATATGAGATGAGATATAAAGGTGAATGTGGCGTGTATTTGGGTTTAAAGTTGTTTTTTTTTTTCTTGAGGGGCTAAAGAAATCTTTAAAAATTAATTTGCATATTTTCATATGACAAACGCGGCGGTGGGTCCCCCATTCCATGACTCTGTCTATGCCTAGGCAAACAAACTAACAAAAAACAAACCAAGTCAGTCTATGGCTGGATGGATGGGGGCAGTGGTCGAGGGGGATAGGGGGCTTCCGAAAAGCGTGAACTGTGAAAAGCGTGTTAATTTTCACTGTGCATTTATTGCGGCCATATACAAAAAAATATCGAAGAAGTGGAATAGGAATATGTTAATAGATCCCCCGCCTAACCTTCCCCTGGGCAGCCAAATGAAATTTCACCGTTCAAAAAGCTGTTAATTAAAATCAAATCCACCAAAAACGAGGACCACACCGATTGTTCGCATCTACCAAAATTCCCACCGAAATGCACTTGTTGCTGCCTGAGATTTTGGAAATTATTTATATATATGTATATATATTTTTTTTATTTTAATTATGTTTTAGTGTGTTTGTTCGTTTTGTGTTTTTTGCTTGGCTCGTACTCGTTATTTGATTGATATTGGCTAGATGAGGCACTCCTGCGGGCCAAAAAAAAAGTTGAGAAAAGAAAAAACAGATAAACACGAACTCGAACAAGTCGAAAATCAGTAAAATCAGGTTTGCATCATTTGTGGGTTATCAATCACACATAGAAATCTGTGTGTTTCCCCCTCCCACCCAGCCTCCCCCTTCTACACTATTTTTTTTTTTTTCTTCGTTTTTTGCGTTAGATGAAGCGCGAGTTTGACTGACTACGCCTGGCTCAGAGTTGGTCATTAATTATGCGAAGATATCCACCAGCAACCAGCAGTCTAGTACTGTGCCTTAGAGCAAACGATCCACCTAGAGAGATCCAGCGACTCATCATCGTCATTTATTGACAGCACACGAAACATGTTCTTTAAACTTTGGCCTTGAAAATGATGCTTGATGCTGAGTGCTGAATGCTGAATGCCTTTGCACATTTCGGATTCTATTTTTCGTTGTTCTTTTTTTTCTCTAATTTTTTATTTAATTTTTTTTTTGTCTTAGATGCAGTCGTACTTGCGGGGGTATTCACATAATTGTTGGTAGTTTTTTTTTTCTAAATTTAATTGCTAAAAACTATAATTCTGTCAAGTTTATTATGAAAATAATTATAATGCTTTGAGTTCTTAGCTTGGCTGCCATTGTCTGTGTACTGTGTGGCAAAGTTTAATCTAAGTGCGCATATCTTTGAGCTCGCTTTTGTCTACTTATTTTTTGTCTCGATTCCACAACAACAACAACAACAACAACAACAATGGTCGTGGCTTGGCAAATTTAGCGTTATAATTACCCCTCTGTGTAGCCCACCTGCCCTTCAGTTGGGCCCCGTGTAACTTGTCCATTGGGTCAATGGGTTAGTGTTAAGTCATTTTCATTGAAATTAGCGGGGTACAACAAAAACAAAACGAGAACATCATAATTTTCAAGTGAATTTCTTGTATTTAATTTCATTTTTATTTTGTTTTTTATGACCTAAAGACAGAATTCATATGACTGATCAGTTGCTAGTCACTGATTAATTCAAAAAAAAAAAAAAAAAAAGTTTTGCGTATTGCTTAATTTTTGTGGTTTCATATACATATTTAGCCCAAAAACAAAAGCAATTAACGCCTATTCGCTTCAACGCAAACCAATATCAGAAGAAACTGAGAAGGCAAAACAAACCGAACTAAATCAAGCCGAAAAACCTATAACCGAATCCGAAACCAAAACCCAAAAATCCAAAACCTAACCAAACCACACCTTGTCTCCAAATATAATTGCAGCGAAACAAAAAAAAAAAACTCATCATAAATCTCAAATCCCATGAAACGCTACAAATTAACATTATTAAAATTTGGTTTTAGACACATAAAACAAAGCGAAACCGAACGAAAGAACAACAACCAATAACAAATCCAAAACAAATAACATTTTATTTGGACTAAACTAGCCCCAAGCCCTCTTTGAAGAAACTGCCCATCTTCTCTCCCAGTCCCAGTCTCTGTCTCACTTTTTTTCTCTGTCTGTGTCTCTGCAAAGTGCTAAGTGAGGAAGTAAACGTATTGTCAAGGAAATTCAAACACACACACATAAGGAAATATATATATGTAGAGAGAGAGAGAGAGGGAGATAGAGAGGCGCCGCATTAAGAACTAAGGAAAAATTGTTGAGAATATTAAATTTTCTTTTTCTTCTCCTTGGTTTTTGTTTTTTTTTTTTTTGATTTTCTGTCGCAGCAATAAAAAGTAAAGAATTTACGATATGATAATAAATCAAATATAGAAATCTATGGCAGAATTTTTCATCTCATTCTTTTTCGACTCTTTTTCTCCTTTTGCACTAATTCATTTTTTATAGATGGTACCAATCAAACCCAACACACACATACACACACCACGCACACTCAGTTGGAAATCAGGACACACGGGCACAACCATAAAAAGTGTCTGAGAAAAAAAACGTTAAAGCATAAGAAAAAGAATCGAAATGAAACGAAACTCTCATCTAAATAAAATTTAATGTTTATACGGCACACACCTCCATTTCTATACATACATATATATGTATGTATGTATGTATCTCTCTGTTGGCAGTAGAGTGAATCAGACTCTCGAACAGCAGCAACTCAGCAGACAAAAGACGCATGGAAACAATGTAAAGTCCTTTTCGAGGGAGTCCCTCACCTTGTTTAGTGGATGATAAATTGCTGGCAAGCTGCCGACTTCGAACAATTGTTATGATTTGTTTATGCCTTTGGTTTTTCTCAAGCAGCTGAACCCCGCCTGTCAATTACTTAGAAATCAAACTCAAACTCAAAATAATAAAAAATAACACACGGAAAATAAAAAAAAAAGTACAGTTGCCCCATATCCAAGGACATATCAATCAGTTGAGATCCTATCAATTAATTTGAAAGCAAATTACTTATAAATCGAGATCTAAATATTTCAACTAAATTATTATATATGAACCTTTTTTATACGGATATATATGTATATGAACAAAATGTTTATTTGTAATGTATGTATATATTCCATTTTTATATCCACTTTGTACTGTATTATGAAAGTGTATCTAAATAGGTATTTATATTCAAGTTATTCGTCTTCTTGTCCTCTTTCAGCCAGATGATATTAATTAATATACATATTGGCAGAATAAAATTTTATATTTGAAATAAATCAAAGAAAATTACATTTCTTTGCAATTCATCACTAATGTTTTTAAAAATTTTTATAGAGATCAAGAGCTATCAATTTAAAAAAAAAATTAGGGTCTCTTCTTTTTATCATTTCAGAAAAGCGCTACTAAAAAAAAACACGACATCAAAACTACAAGGGTTTAAATATTATTATTAACAATTGTCAAACTCTAAGAATTCTGTGACAATTTTGTAGTTTGAATATTTTTTGCAAAATTAATTGTCAAGCTTTATTTGTAGACTTATGATTTTACCAAATTGGACCTGGACTTAAAAAAAAAGGACTCTTCTGGGTCGTTCCGTCAAAATTGTTTCTAGTGCAGTTACATACACAATTTTAGTCCTTACAAAAAAAATAAAGAGATATCTATGAGATGCAAAAAAACTAATTTAAACAACGAATTTAGATAGCGAACTCTAATTCAAAATCCCTCTATTTCAAACCAAAAATATCAAATTTCACCACTTTTAGGTGGTTTTCCACAATAACAAACACCAAGATTTGTGTGTTTTGAAAAAGGATTTGTGCCAATGAACGGATTTCAAACTCTTAAGTAATATAATATAGGCAATCATTTTTTAACAAATTTGTCTGTTAAGTCACTTTGCCTTGCCCTAATTTGATAATCGCACAAGAAACAATATTTTTCTACCACAAATTTATCCTGGCCAATTGATAGAAAGGAAGTCGAATGAAATATATATATATACATATATATCATCAGCCAAATATGATAAAATTTGGCAATATTTAAATAAATTTAACAACTACGCAATTTGTTGTCCGCAAAGTTATCCCATATGGGTAAATATTGATTCTCAATTTAAATCAATGAGATTATATTTCAAAGCAGCAAAGGAAAATCCGTGTATTCTCAATTAGAGATTTTAAGAAATTTAGACAACTTTTTTAAATTTATTTTTGGTCAAACTATTTGTTTTTTTTTTTTTTTATTTTACATATTTTTCAACCGATTTCAAAAAGAAATACATATTTACTTCTAACTGCGTTTTAACGAATTTTAAATTGGTATTAAAAATTGTAATCCTGAAATAAAATGTATATGTATATAAAGTTAAGAGTTAAAAAAAAAACCTGATAACATTTTTCGAAAATTGAACAAAATATTAGATTTCAAAATCTTGCAAAAGAATATTTTTCATAATTATGGATTTATATTTACTAAATTACACACAATCCTAGATCTACCAAAGAAATATTAAAATAAATATTCTTCATTCAGATTTTATATTAAGAGAATTGCCGAATGACTATGATTTCACTTATGTATATGAAAATTTTTTGGGCGCATAAAAGTTTCCTATATTTTGTACGAGTATATATATTAATTATATATTGTTTTGTTGCTATTTGAGCATGTCTACAATCTACAATCTAACCTACTATATACATACATACTATTTGGTAACCCTCGACAAAATGTTCAGTGTATGTTTTCACACCTAACCGATTTATCGATGCGATCCGATCAGGAAGTAACATTTAACGGTGTGTTGTCCCGCATTTGATCGAAAATCGAAACAATTGTCGAGTAAGAGAACCCCCAGGAACGAATAGGACCCGATGATGATAAAGAGGAGGAGGAGGAGGAGGAGGAGTGACATTGACAATCGTATTAATCGCTGGGTATGAAACAAAATAGAAATTAATGCACAATCTGTATACCTCACACAATTCCTTGTTAGTAATGCTGGATTGATAACGATCAAGGCTCGGACTCACGCACAAAATACCACAAAAGCGAAAGAAAAAAAAAAAAAAAAAAAAAAAGGACATGGACATGGATACGGACACGCAAGGACATTAATGTGTCAACATGTGCGTACGTACAGTAGTTCCTGGTAGCCAGATCTCCGATAGAGATCTACTCAAAACTCAACGCACATCCGCACAAACATTTAATGCGAATGTCAGCCATCTCTTAACCGCACAGAAAGAAACACAATGTGCGCATAATGAGCAGCAGTGAAATGAACGAAATCACAGTTACAGGATCTAGTTGAACAAAAACTTGAAGAAGAATACCTCCAACCCGTACCTCTCTTCAAGCGCATAGATAGATAGATATGTATGTATGTGTAGATGAAGATACATACATACATACATATATAAAGTATTTAATGTCTTTCTGCATGCTACATAAATCTTTGATGAAGAAAATTTCATTTTTATTGCCATATGCAAATCGTATCGCTTTTGTTTCCCAATTGTTCTATGTGAAATTTCCATCATCTGACCTTCAACCCTTTTTTGCAGAAGAAGAAGAAGAAGAACCCTGCGGTTGACCGCATTTCTTAAAAGAGACAGAGATAAAGAGATATCTTCCTCGTTCGCTTGATAACTTGATTAGAGCAAGAAAACGGCGACGGAAATGTACACATTATTCTTGATTAAGTCACATTAATTATGATAATGATGCCCCGAAGCGAATCACACAACACACGGAGACACTGAGACACTGCGACACAGAGGCACAAAGGGCTGGCCATCAGCCAACAGTCGAGACTCTTGTGAAGGAAACAAAAAAAAACGAAACCAAAACCAAACCAAAGCAATCTGAAAAAAAAGGCAATCGAAACGGGAACAGGATATCGTCGTGTCTAGTCCATAGGAAGCAGGACGTGTGCGTGCAAATATAATAAAAATGTCCTATCCATAACCCAACCCATAAAAGGTGGAAAAAGTGTGATAAATGTCAATTTCCTGCTCAGCATTTCGGACACGCTTGATGATGATGATGGCTTCATCTGCGTTTCCCTGTACGGAAGTTATCTAATAACAGAGCTCTGCGATTGTTTGATAATCCTTTTATGGAATTAATCAAGTGTGGCAATGATACAAGAAAAAAAAAATAGATGAAGAAATTTAACTTGGAGAATTAAAAGTGAAAATGCCAGGCAGCTGTTCCAGACAGATGCCAGAGTATCTAAAAATAAAACAAAAAAAAATGTTGAAAAATGTTTCAATCATTTAATTTTTTTTTTTTTTTTTTTTTTGACCATCTATATACATATGTATCTTTGCAATGGAACTTGAAATTTAGTTAAAATTTCAATTCTCATTATTCCAATCACATTTTCTCAAGTGCTCAAGAGAGAGACTCAGTTTGTGGTGGGTGAAAGACATTCATAAATTATCCATATAAACCAGTAAAACCAAACAATAGAAATTTATGGACATTATTGATTCACAACAATTTTTTTATAGTTTATGTGATTTCCGTTCTGGAACTGTACACTATAAGGTTGGTGGTCATCAAAAATCGAAACATCCAACTGAAAATCAATGGGTATGGATGGAATGCCGTCTGCATATTAAAAACAAAAGAAGGTAAAAACTATTGCAGCTGCAATTGACAGCAATGAGGAAAATGTCATTCTCTTCACTGACCGCAAAAGAATAGACACCCGAGGCACAGACAATATAAAATGACAAATGAAAACTCAAGTAGTTGGTAGCTAAACAAAATCACTTTGAGGCTCAACTGTCAAAGCATAATAAAAAAAAAAAAAACAGGGACAAACAATTAGAAAACAGTTGCAAAATTCTTGATCTGTTTTAAGTGTTGAATATCATTTATCATGCAAACATAAAACAAAAACCATCCAAAAGAAAACTAAAGATCTTGACAACTAAGCAACTGAAAAACCGGGAACCGAATCTAGGTACTTAACGATTTGCTGGAACAACTGGAACCCTTGTGATCGATTTGAATTTGTTAGTGGAACCAACAACGGAACAACGAAAACAAAATATATTCTATGACAACCAAAAGAGATCTTCAGACGCAACGAAAAACAATTTTTATTCATTAATTATGGTTTTGTTTGGGTTCCGTCTGTCACTTTAATAGTTCTAGAGGGTTTCTCTCATTGATTTCATTAACGGGTTAGCGGTTGATTAACAATGCCAATTCAAACACCTTTTGGAGATGACATCGTGATTAGTCAGCTAAGAGTATTACCAAAAAGGAGTAGCTTACTCCGATATCGACTTGATTCAGAACATTTTTGATTAAATTACTTTCTTGCTTTTTTACTTGTTGTTTTTTTTCCATAGAGAAATAAAAACTGTCCTTAAAAGATTTTATGTTTCATGTTTTACTTTTCACAAACTTTAATAACGACAATGTTCTGAATAAATCTAAACATTACGGGTTCATTATATACTTTTAGTTAATTTTTGAAATTCTCTTTAATGTCAGCACTTCCCAAAATTAACTTTCGAGTAAAATGTCCAAGTTTGTAATGTTCCTTGAAATTATAGAAATTTAAGAGAAAGAGGAATCGTCATAAAATAATAGACATTTAACTAAGATTAATCTATGACAAATCAAATATCCATTTAGGTAGGTCAATTCAATATAATAATATATATGTTTCGTTAAATCTATTAGTTTTAAGTAGAGGTACAGTGTTTAGGCTTATGCTTTTCATCTGATGGTTTATAGTCTAATGACTCGTATGTGGAGGTGACATGTTTTCATAAAAAGGAAAATTGGAGAATAACCTACCTAGATCCTAGTTTTTAAGTTAGTTTATGAAGCATAAAGTCCTTGTAAAGCATACGTAGATCCTAGATCCTAGACTTTATGCTTCTTAAACTAACTTAAAAAACAGCATAAAGAAAATTTAAGCATAAAGTCTTAAACTAACTTAAAAAACTAGGAGAGTACTATAGAGAGCTAACTAAAATTCAGCGGCTTAATACTAGAACTAATAAGAAATGTATTATAGGAATTTCGATTATAATATGGTCTTAAACATACAGTTGGTTATTTAAGAGATGTGATGCTCACATATATAAGACTGCATAATGGTTTTAATTCCTGGGCATCTGGGATAGGAAAGTATTCGCTTTCTATAATCCAAGCATTCATATATCTTAAGCTATGTCCAAAAATTGAATTCAGTTTAGTTGATCCTTTTGTCAAATCAGACTACCATCTCTATACGTTTTGGGGAATAAAAGACGTCATTAATCACTGAATTTGGCATATGCTCAAGGTGACGGACTGACTGACAGACAACCGACAACATTTGACGCCACCTCACATGACATTGGTAGTTGCAATTTCAGTGTAGTTCGCCTGCAGGCCATAACAACTAAAAAAGCGCCAAATTCAACATGCAAGTTTTTTTTGTTGTTTTTATTTTTCGTGTGACGCGAAACTAGAACACGAATGAGAACGGTTTTTTGTACTTACCATTGTGTTTTTGTTTAACCCCATGCAAAAGCGCATAGAACTTAAGGTCAATTTTAATACACCCAAGGCATTGAACTTGTTGTCGAGTGTTGTACACACAAACATATGTATGATAGATAGATACAAAGTCGGGGGAAGTAGTGGGAAGAGAGATAGAGAGAGAGAGAGAGAGATAGAGATTCGCCAGAGACCTCTCCTTGACTTCATTCCTCTGAGGGAGCTAGAAAACTTGCATAACCATGCAATTAATTCCTCAATGCTGGCATTGTTGTTACACCGCGGCGGCTATCGCGACCTAAGTTACATATATACCCATAGATTACCTATGTATGTATCCAAACCAGCTTGAATTCCGACAAAAACAAAATCCCATAGTTACAACCAGACAACGGACAACAACAACGACGCACAAAATGCGTTAATTAACAGAAATATGCAGCGCCCACTTGGGGCCCCGACTACGCCCCTTTACAAACATAAAAAAAAAAAAAAACAAATTTGTATTGTTTTTGTTGTTATTGCAGTTGTTGTTACTGTTGTTGTATTTGAGCTTATGTCTGTTAATTTATGATTTTTCGCATAAATTTACGCGAACGATCGTAAAAATGCGTGAAATACGACATTTTGAGTTCTGTGAAAGTGTAACACACAACAAAATGTGTGTGTGTGTGTGTGTGTGTGCGAGAGGAACTTGATGAACTTCAAACCAATGCGGGCGGACGGTCGGGGTTTAAGATGGCTTTTGGAGTTTTGGGCCGAAACAAAGCTCCTACCGTGAACAATGTGGCAACATATTTGTGATTTGTTGCTTTCAGTGCCCAGCGTCAGGGTAAAAAGGCATAGCAACAATGTTGCTAATAGATGTTGGTGTATACCCAACACAACGAGGACACTAGGCAACCAAATTGGTGAATAACTTTCAACTCCTACCCTGCTCCTGCTCCCCCTCACTAAACATAGACGTAGTCGTCAGGCGGTTTTTCGAGTGCATCAGAGAGAGAGAGAGAGATATAAATTTTGTATATTTATGTAAAAGGGTTTACAGTCGCTTATAAATGGATTGCTTCTTGGTGGTGCCTACAACACTACATTAGGCATACACACACGTACACACAGACAAATACACTTACAAAAAAAAAAAAAAATTACTATACTATATATATAAGGATATATGAAACTGACTTAATCGTCAGCCAAGTCCCCGACAATTGCCTGGGGTGGAGCTGTTGTTATGGCCGCTGCTGCTGCTGTAGCACTACTAAATGGCAGACCGTGTTGTGTGGCCGATGCCCAGCTACGTCTGGGTAGGATTCGTCCGAAATTGAAATATTTTTGCCTTAACTTATCCTTGATCTCGTCCTCGTTCATAATGGCGCTAGCCTCACGGAAATTCAGAAATATGCGACCCTTCTCATCGGTCTTAATGGGCAGTATTTCGGTGCAGACATTGCGTGCCTTTAATAGGAATCCTTCTTCGGCTTCCTCATCGTCATGTTGACCGACCGATAGGGTGGAGTTGACCTCTTGATCTTCGATGGTGACACTATCGAGGCGAGAGTCCATCGATTGGGAGCGGGGCGGCTTAGAGCCATTGGCGGTGCTTATATGATTCTTTTTCTTTCGCAAACAGAACGGATCCCGATCACTGGCCTTAACATATTGCACCATTGGACGATTAACCCCCCACTTGGGACGATCATCCATTTTGTGGGCCTCCTTATCCTTGGACGAATGCTTCTTACGCTCCTTCTCCTTCAGCTCTTTATCCTTGCTCTTGGCCTTAAAGGTGGTCGTTGTTGTTGTTGTTGTGGTGGTGGTTGTCTCATGGTCCTGATCCTTTTCCGCTGCCGACTCCTGAGCAGGCTGAGTCTGAGTCTTTGACGTTTGAGTCGTCGTGGTCGTTGAGACTTCCCGTTTGAGTAAGACCTTATAGAAGTTGTCGTGAAACAGGCATAGATCGCAATTGAGTGGCAATTCCGTTTGCGTTTCCACATCAGTGTGAAAGGATTCTTTGCGCTCTTTGTCGGTCAAGTCATGGGATTTGTGTTGAACTTCTTGTGTGCCTCCGGTTAGATGAATTGGAGTCTTTAAGGGAATCAGAGCTAGTTTATTTTGCTCATCAACGTCCAGGGAGTCGGGTGAAAAGCAGCAAGAGGCACTAAAGGGTGTCTGGGCCACAGCTTCCTCCTCCTCCTCCTCTTTCTCGGCTTGATAGCCGTCTTCAGTATAAATGGAGGTTGCTTCTGTTCTTTGTGTATTTGTGGCCTTGGAGTAGGAGAGTGGCTCACCCGTTTGGGGTGCTTTCATCCCCTGCTGCGATGGAGGCTGTGATTGTTGCACAAAATATGTGGCAATTTGAAGATTTCCTATGGCATTCTGTAGACCAAATATATCCGATGTTACCGGTAACGGTATAAGGGTAGCCGGTTGCATCAAAAGAGCCAAATTCTCCTTGTCTTCATTAAGAAAACTGGCTTGGGGCGAGCATCCTGCTTGACTCTCCTCCGATTGGGATATATCTTTAGCGGCCACCTTAATGGGTTTAGTTATAGTCCGACGTAAATTGATAGGAGTTCCTATTAATATTTTTTCCTCCGTTACCACAGTGGGCTGAGTCTGAGTCTGAGGCTGAGACTGATTCTGAGCTTGAGACTGTGGCTGTGGCTGTGGCATAGGTTTCTCTCTTGGCGTAGATGAGTTCGTTTCTTCGTTGTCTCCGTCATTTCTTTGGACGTCATCTTGGTCGTCATCCTCGTCTTCCTCTACAGACTGCACTCTCAGTAGCTCCGGTTTGGTGGCCGTCTTAGCCTTGACTTCTTCGCGATTCTTGCGCTTCTTTTGTTTCTCCTTTTGGGCCGCCACCTCTGCCTTGGCTATGGCATCGAGCATCACCTGCTGTTTCTTCTTTTGAGCTTCCTCCCGCTCCAGGGCCTGCCGGCGCTCATACTCCAGCCGCTCTATCTCCATTTGCTTTTGCCGCCTGAGACGATCCTCCTCCATTTGCTCTTCCTGGCGATGGCGCTCCAGTTCCCATTTTCGTATTAGCTCCCGTTCGTGCAATTGCTTTTTGATCGCATTATGATATTCGGCGGCCCGACGTCGCTTATCGATGCGTTCCTGCAGCGTATGGGCATCGAGGGGTGCATTCTGTCCACGTAAGTAGGTGGAGGAGGATTGCAGAGATTGTATATCATCTTCGCTATCCTTGCCCCCGCGACTGAGCCAGCCAGGTGGTGGCATTGCCTGCTGTTGCATATTATTATAGGTGGCCCAGCGTGCCCTTTCCCGTTCATAGAAATCCCCTTGCACTTGATATGTATTTGAAGAGGAGATATCGCGACTTAGGTTCGATGAACTGGGTGGTGGGTAATACGAGCTAAAAACATAATGAAAAAAAAAGGAACAAAGTTTTCAAATTGAGGGGGTTGTGTGTGTGAGAGAGAGAGAGAGAGAGAGATAGATATAGACTTACCCATCGGCCAGGTAACCACCATCTTCGCCATGTCTACCCCTGATTATAACCAACTTTGCTGGAGGCGGCTGGGCGGGAGGTTGCCTAAGACGACGACACCTCCCCACACCTCCACCAGCACCCCCACCCAAGCCAATGTTGATGCCTACACCCATTCCCAGTCCCATTCCCGCTCCAATTCCGCCTGCTGCACTTGATTCCTCTGCCATACTGGCGCTACCCATTCCACTTATGCTCTCATTTTGACTAGCTCCATCGTTATACCAAATATCGGGGGTGTGTGTATTCTTGGGCGTGTCGCTCAGATAGCCGGAAGTATCCTCTGGCTCCTGGCAACCAATAACTTGAACAGGAGCCGACGGTTGACTTGCCTGATTGTTGTTGTTTAATCGATTTGCCAACGTTGGTTGGTTGCCGGGATCAATGCTTGTTTGGCATTTGCCTCCATTGGCAAGTTTTTGCTGTTGCTGTTGTTGTTGCTGCTGCTGCTGCTGCTGCTGGTGCCTTATGGCTGGCAAACTGGGACTCCTCAGTCTCTGTGAATGATGTTGCATGCGTCCCTTGGCCGTTTGAAGGGAGGTGGCCTGTGGTGGCATAAGTTCGATATACCTTTGTCTGGATGACATGCCCGTTGCATAACTACCCCTCCGACCCGCTCTTCTATAGACCAACGAATCATCGTCCTCATAATCAGCATCGGCTTCATTGTCCAAATCCTCTATATAGCGTTCCAATTGATTCATATACTCCTGCGGCTGAGACTGGGCCTGAGGTTGCAGCAGCGGCCCTCTCGAATGGCTAGAGGTCTGATTCGATGTCAAGTCCAAATTGGAATAGAAAGTCCGTATGGAAGTGCGCTCGATTTTGTGGTGCGATGTGGATGAAGTATGCTGATGATGATACATCTCATCCATGCGGGCAATTTCCTCTGCAAGCAGTTGCAATTAGATCTTACAATAAGTTTGTTGCCAGCAGTTGGCTAAATTTACCTCGCTCCTTAGCCCATTGCTGTTTCTTCAAGTCCAGTAAGCGATGCGTTTGTCTGGCCTCTGGACCCGTAATCATGCTTTCATTACATACAACTTGACTTGACAAAATTCGGGCACTTACTAACCAAAGTCAGGAGAAAAGCATTCCTTTAGTTTGCAAGGTTTTCGGTGTGTATGGGAATGTGCAGGAGCTTTATTTTGGGGCTGGTCGCGTTACCTTGACTACAGGGCAAACAAACTAAAGTTACACCCATCACCCACTAGGGGGCAGTGGGTTAAAAATAAACACACACACACACACAAACACACATACGTTGAATAAATTATGTTCGGAAGGGTTTCGTGTGAGAGGGAGGGACTATCATCGCTCAGTTAATAGCTGTCTTATTGATTTTTATTTTCCTATTTTCGGTTCGCTAGAAGTTCAATTACCGCACACGAAAAAAAAAACACACACACACACACACACCCAAAAACGGAATGAAGGAACGCAACAAGTTTCTGTGCTAACCTTCCGGCTAGCGTAGGTGTAAAACGTCCTTCGCAATAAAACTCGATTAAGGCTAGGAGCGGACCAACCAACGAACCGGCGAAAAACAACTCCAAACTCCAAAATTTATTTCCCATGGTCAAATAGAAAAAGCCAAAACGAAATATCTCATAACCCATTTTCCACAAAGAAATACCCATAACAACAACAACAACAACAACACCACAATAAGAGAGCGCCCAGTTGCCCAGTTGTGTGAGGCGAGGAGGTCTGCACTTTATACACTAGACTACACTATATATACACTACACACAATACACACAATAAACATACATATACATGTGCACATAAAAAACGCGTGGGCGTTGAAATCACTGCCAGTCAAAAGGTCATGTTATGATCGCGAGCAGCGAACTATGTGAGCTTCCTCCATCTCATCTGCCACCACCAACTCCTCCTCCTCCTCCTCCTCCTACTCCTACTCCTTCTACTCCTCCACTTCATTCTCCTTCTGCCATAAACTCATGGGAGCGTAAGCAGCGAATCCAAGACATAGACAGAGACCCAAGAAAAGGAGCAGCCAAAAGATCATCGCAGTAGAGTACACTGGAAAAAACCATAGGAGTAATTCACTGGGATACAATTGATTGATGTATATGAACTAGCTCGCTTCTTTCTGCCAGTGCAGTTTGCCGACAATCAAGAAATCCCACTTGATACAAGTGCAGTTTGTAAGACATTATAATGAGTTTTTATAAAAAATCTACAAAACAAAACTTTAAACAGGGTCGCCTTTTCTAGAGCCTTAGGGCGCTTCTACTTGCTGAACTTGGACATTGATCATGATGAAGATGAGGGAAAAAAAAAAACAAAATATGAAAAAAAAATCCAAAATGAAGATGAAGATCATGATCAAGATCGTAATTGCTTATGTGCCAAGCTAGGTCAAGATGCTGAGACTTGATTTTGACTTGGAGTTGGAGTTTGAGTTGCAGTTGAGTTGGGTGAACAGAACTGGGCACACACACACACACACACACACACACATGTCACCTAACAGCACCTACAAATGGATGAGGCGCAAAAGAAAGTGATCATGTTCCAATGATCGGATATTTCGATGATCAAGCATGACTCCAGTCCAGTCGTTTGCAGTAATTTTCATTCATCTTGAAACTCAGCTCAGTTGAGCTTTTAGCTTTAGCTTCAACCATCATCAATTGAACGATCACTAAATCGTTGAACGTTTTGGATCGTTGCTCGATCGCTCTATTCAAACGATTGATGTATCATTTAGTATAAGAGGCATAAGTATAACTTCAATAAACAAACAAGCCACAAATGCCTAATAATTGTAATTTTCCATATTTTTTATTTGGCTTTTTTTTCTTCTCTTTCTCAATAAATCTCCTTGTCTCTTTCTCACCCTGTGTGTGTGTGTGTGTGTGTGTGTGTTTCATATTATATTCATGTTTCTCTCTGTCTCTAGTTTTTGACGTTGACGATTGCCGAACTCGAAAACACGATCGGGCCCCCAAGGCAAAGGAGCATATTGATCAAAATTGATGATGTTGACACGAACTTTGAACGATTCAACGTTTGAGTCTTCGTCATTGGTTTTTGTATATTTCTTTTTCTTCCTCGAGTTTAACAACAACAACAACAACAACAACAACTGAGTTGTAGTTCG
Source organism: Drosophila insularis (assembly GCA_018903935.1). Lineage (NCBI taxonomy): Eukaryota > Metazoa > Arthropoda > Insecta > Diptera > Drosophilidae > Drosophila > Drosophila insularis. Next base: position 3,221,909 of record JAEIFP010000517.1, read on the forward strand.
TCAAGTGTTTTTCTTGTAAAAGAAACAACTTAACATTATTCAAGTGTGAGTATTCATGATTTCTCAATGGATGATGGGAGTTTTGTTTCTTAATTTTTAAACCTCCCCACCACTCAGTTGCCACTCAGTTTTTGATCTATCGATGAAGCTAATTACATCTAACCGAAAATTGACATTTCGAGTTTCGTAAAGGAAAACACAAGCTCAACAACAACTACAACTACAACTACAACAGGTTAAAGAATTTAATTGTTTGAGCCACTTGAAGCAAAAAATCTATTATCGCACGGTATGCACTCTATGCTGCACTTTCGATGCACTCGGCTGGCCAGTGATGCGGCCAAAAATGGTCACTCTTTTGAGATGAACGTCGGTGGTGGTAAATGACAAGCCGACGAGCCATCCGGACAGACAACGTGTTTGGTATCCACAAATGTAGCGCCGCCAACTAGATAGTGTCAGGTGTTTAGATGCCTGCCTGTCTCAAGTCTCGAGATCTGTGTGAGCGACACGAGTCGCTTAAGGTAAAAAAAAATAAATAAAAAAAAATGGGTATGAAGCTTTCCCAATTGACTTGGCTGCAAATTAAAGGAATCCTTTCCCTTTGATCCATTTGGAATGTAATTAAAATGAATTCTTTGTATCACTTTAAGTTTAAGCTAAATTTTGGTAAGGATAAAGTGAATTAAAGTTTAAATCGAATTATGCTAGGAGTATTTCAATTTCATTTCTTGTTGTAAGTGTATGAAATCCTTCGTTCTTTTTATTGCGAAATTGCATCTATGTATGTGGGTCTCATGTTGCAGCTTGTAATTGTTGCCACTCGTCGGGTTCGCTGGTGTCCTCCAAAGCTGACAACATGTTACACTTTGGTCACTATAATGAGGCGTAATTAGTGACAATGTGTGGACAACTTCTCAGCTTTTGCTGCTCCCTCTGACTGATCCCTCTCCCTGCTGTTGAAATGCTGCACGCTTTTTGATAATTGCACTCGCAAAGACAACAACAACAACGACGACGACGACGACGTTGCAACTGCAACATTAGCTACAAACGACGGCTGGACATGAGGCATCAAAGTAAATGTCAGTTGGCTAAATGAAAGGAAAACTGATTGCACTTGACAAGTTCAAATTGTTGTGCTGTCATATATGAGGCACCGGCAAAGGCATTTTAAGGGGTGTACAGAAGGCAGGCAGAGGACTGAGAGTGAAAGCGTTGGGCTGACAAAACTTTGTTAGCCAAAAACCATTTCCCACAAAACCCCACAAACAGCAGCAGCAGCAGCAGCAGCAGCAGCAGCAACAACACCAGCAACACAAGCAACATCAGTAACATCAGCAACATCAACACCGTCAACACCAGCAACCAGCAAAACGGAGGAAAAATCTGAAAATGTCCACTGATTGCCAGTGCTTGTTGTAGCAGCTTGTGGACTAACGGTTAATGCAGGCCATCATTATCAGAAATGCGTTAGCCAGACGACTCCCAGAGACTCTGCCTTTGCCTCTGCTTCAGCCACCTTCCTTTGTCTCTGCCTCGGTCTCTGCCGCTGTGCCTCTGTCCAGGTCTGTGCCTAAGGTCAGTGTTTAGAGATCGACCAAAAATTTTGTGGCCAACCGCAAAAGAAAATATTCTCACAACTAAAATCCGGAGCCACACTTGAAGAAATTCATTTTACTCTGATGTTCTCCACCATTTCCAATTCCAAATACTTTGTTTTTAAATTTCATTGAGAAAAATTTGAAATTGTTACGGAAAACGTTAGTTTTTTTTTAAAATTTTCTACAAAATATTTCAGTTTTGACAAAGTTTTGTTTATTTTCGAGTAATTTAATATTACAACTGAGAAATTGTTGTCCTACAGCGATATAATCCAATTCTTAACTCTATTGCTTTTGAAGTGCTTCAACCTGTCTTATAAATTTACTGACAAGTTGTTTATCTTTTTGGCATAATCTTTTGGATTATTTGGACTCAACTTTTCTTATGACATATCATTTCGCGCAGTGTATTTAGTCTGTCTGGTTCTTGGTCTCCTCGCCTCTGAGACTACATGAAACAGGTGTGGCACGTCGCAAAAAACCGAAACAAAAACAAAAACAAAAAAATATCTGGGAGGTGAAGGAGGAGACTCTTGGCTGGCTGCTGGACTGGACCCAAGCAGAGAGTTTTCAGCTCACTTGATGGTGATTGTTGTTGTTGGCGACGCTTTTACCACACGTTCGTTATTTTTTGCGCAATTTTTGAGGTCACAATATGTGTGCTGGCCTCAGTCTGTGGCACAGACTCTGCCCCGGCCTCAGTCCTTTTGCCACACTGTGATCATTGCTAGAAATCTGAGGTTGTTGGTTTGTCGCCTCCTAATGAAACACGCGACATGGATGAGCATCAGCATCAGCATCAGCATCGGCAACAGCATCCATCCCATTCAAGCCATGTGTGCACTCTCAACTTTGACCCGGGTCCGTTCGAGTCGAGAGAGCCTGAAATTAAAAAGATAACTCAGAGATGCCAAAACAATTGATAGTCACAGAAGATGATATTAAAGCCTTTGACAGCATAAAGATAGATAAAACATTTGATTTTTTTTTCTTCTTCTTCTTCTTCGTTTCGTTTTTTAGTCAATTAAGTTTAGCGATGAAGTTTTCAAGATGAGATGCAGGTTGGTTGTTTGATGTCCAGCCCAAAACTGAAGGCAGCAGTTTAACGAACTGTGGGCTGGGTCTTTGTGGGCCTCGTTGGGTTCTCTTTCCCCTCCGGATTGTTGAAATGATTGATGGCCTTGGAGAGTTTTGAGCTAATTTATAATAACAATCGGAGGGAATTTGTATGGATCGACGACAGTTGATATGCGAGAGAGATCCGAGCGGAAGAGCAGAAAGAGAGAGACAGAGAGAGATAAATGCTCAACGATCCTTTTGTTTGGATGAAAGATATGAAATTTTGTTTGTTTGTTTGTTTGTTTTGTTTGAGTTTTGAGTTTGATTGAGGCGGAAATCGCTTTAATCGCAATGGATGAGTAATGGCTGGAGTGAGCACCAAAAAAATCGTCAAAAACGAAGGAGGAACCATAAAGTCAAGCTGTGCAAAAAAAAGAAAAAATAAGAGAGACAGAGAAACAAAAGCAACACGCGAAACGAAATTCAAGTTGAAGAGGAAGAAAGGTCCAACGACACTTTACACCTCTCCGATGATCCGTCATAACGTTTTAACACATGATATAATTTTGCATTGCCTGTCCAGATGGAAACGTTGCCATTTGATTGATGATTCCCATTGCCCTCCTCAACACTCTTACTCTCTGGAACTCGAAATCGCTCGCTCTCTTTATCTCCCCAGATATGGAACTGTCAATGATCTGTAATTGGATTTCCAATCAAAGAAAATGAAAATAAACGATACAAAGAACTTGAACAAATAGAAACTGTTCAGTTTCTATTGCCCATTAAACTTGTGAATAAGATTTACTTATACACTAGAAAGGTATCACTGAGATTATGGACCTTCTTTTTGGTATTTTGCCTAACATTTTTCTTTTTCAATAGACTTGTAAATTAACTCAACTATATTTGTCATCTTTGAACAGACAATATCATTTGAGATGGATATTTCTAAATCATGCAAAGAATATACATATATGAATCTTCAATTTTTTTCCTTCGCAACAAGAATATATTCTGTTTTTTATTAAATTTACCTACTCATTTTATGAATTATCTGACACAGTGCCGGATTAGCAAATGCCCGCGCCATGAAGGACCCCTTGCTATCAGAGCAATGTTAAAAGATTTTTAATTACTGAAAGTTTTATTCGTTTTTTATTCATTCATCAAAATATAGTCTAAAAAAATTGACAATTGCAACTTTGACGACTTCAACCGATTTTCGAAAGTGATATATCCACCGCAACAAGGATATATTCTTTAAATACACAACTGATATTCATTAAATTTAGCTCTCTTCTATATTACGCATTTAATGCTTCGCGTCTCAAATGTAAATACGAATTATTAAGTTATATTTTCAGGAGACATACAAAATGTCAAGAAACAGCAAATTATTTCAATAAATCTTAATTTCCTAAAGCTCTAATCTTTACTTTTAAAAGTATTTGAAAAATTCATATTCATTATTTTGAAGTTAAAATAATGTCATTCAATCTGTATTAAAATATCGAGATGAAAATTGATGTCAAATTTTCCCAAAAAATCATCATGTTTATTTATTTACCAAATTACAGTCTAAGCCAAATGTGTAAAGTGACAAAAATTTAATTTAAAAAGTTCGCAATATTATTTAACATTGCGAATGTGTAACTTTTTAAATTTTCAACCGATATTTAAAAATGAAATCGCTTTTTCCAATTTAGAAATAATATGTAAATCACACTAATTATATAATGCCAATAACCAACAAAATATTCCGATAATCCTTAATTTCAGCTAACTCTTATTTAGCCAATTTTTGAAGTATCCGAAAAACGCATGTTTTTATTTTTACGTTAGAATAATGTTTTTCAAGCTTTATTAAAATATTGTGAACTAAACTGTTTGCCACATTTCGTAAAAAAATCGCGTTTTTTTTTTTTTAAATCGGGTCGAAATTAATTAAGTCTTTAATTTCATTTTAAAATATGTTCAATTGCGATTTAGTTGAGATTGAAATCGGTTTCGATTTAAATGATATTTAGCTTTTAAAAAACGGTAAGAAATTCGGTAACATACAGTCTTAAGAAAAATGCATTGTGTATTTATTTTTTATATTGAAAGAATTTAACCTTTTTTATTATTAGCATGAAATTATGCACTGAGCTCCTTGAATAAATAAAATTTGATTATTTTACTGTCAATACTTTCAAAAGGCAAATACAGAAACTTACTAGATAAAATAGAGAAGATTTTAAAATGTAATTGTAGAATAATTATTTCTCTTTTACAGTTTACATTCAATTTATTATACCATACACCCATAGGGTGAAATGGTATATTAAAGTCGCTAAAATGTATGTAACAGGCAGAAGGAAGCTTTTCCGACCCCATAAAGTATATATATTCTTGATCAGCATCAACAGCCGAGACGATCTAGCCATGTCCGTCTGTCCGTCCGTCCGTCCGTCCGTCCGTCCGTCCGTCCGTCCGTCTGTATGAACGCCTAGATCTCGGAGACTATAAGAGCTAGAGCCACCAAATTTGGTATGTAGACTCGTGTCATATGTACGCTTATCGAGTTTGTTTCAAATGTTTGCCACGCCCCCTACCGCCCCCGCAAATGATATAAAACCGATTTTCTTAAACACTATAGCAACTAGAGACACAAAATTTGGTATGTATATTTGCTTTGTAAATGCGCACATTTTGTATTTGTAAAAATTTTGCCACGCCCCCTACCGCCCCCGCAAATTAAATAAAACCGATTTTCTCAAAAACTATTTCAACTAGAGACACCATAGTTAGTATAAATATTTGCTTAGTAATTGCGCACATTTTTGATGTGTAAAGATTTTGCCACGCCCCCCTCCGCCCCCGTAATTTGAAAAAACTCGATTATCTCCCGTAATTTTCTACCGTGTGCAATCAAATTTAGCACACTTAAATTTGATACTAATGTTCAGCAAAATACCAAATTTGATCAAAATCGGACTAAAAATAGCCAAGTTATGCATATAAACGTTTTTCCATATGGCCGGAGTTGGCCGTTGGCTGGTGGGGGCGCTAGGGTGCTCGTATGCTTGAGTGAGCGAAATACTAAGATATGCTTGTGAAAAGCATGTGAACAGTTTTTTTTAAATACGAAAATGTATTGGTTATTATAAATTTAAAATATTTGTTTTACTGGTGTATGGTATATCCAAGTCGGCGAGACGACTTACTTACTTCATTTTTTTTTTATGAAGAAGTGTTCGGTCATATTATTATTTGTTACAACAAATATATGAAAAGTGTAATTTAAGATTGAAAATATTTAGTTACATACAGACCAAATATATTACTAGAAATGAGACGAGCAATTTTAACTGTCTGTCTATTTCATCTATCTTAGAGTTACTCAGCCCATTATTAATTGTAATTTCTACAAATTAGTCATAAATTCAGTTTATTATAATGAAAACTTTGCATTGATTGCCTAATACTAACTACTATAAATAAATGTCATTTAAGTCTATCTCTCTATAATATTGGCTTTACGTATACATGTCTATAAAATCTAACTAAGATTAAATTTAAGTAGCATTATATATCGAAATACACGGAAGCATAATAATCTTTAAGGTATTTCTTTATTGCTATAGCAATTGTCCTTGATGTTTAGAAAACAAATGAATCTACCTAATAAATGATCTTTCTGGCAAACAATATATTTCCTCAATTTAATTGGTATCACTCTAGTCGATCATTAAAGGATTAACAAGTTACCAACTTGTTATGATTGTTTTGAATTGGGCTACAGCAAACTCGTGATTCACTTTCAATATCATAAAATCCAAAGGCAGAGTAAAAAGGAAAAGGGGGGAAAACAAAAAAGGTTAAATTTTTGTGTATGCTTCTTTCCATTGATTGTGAGATGCCCCACAATGATAACAGATTTTAATTGATTAGCTGCCTTTGTTTTGTCTTGAGTTGTGTTTTCTGTTTTGCTGCTGCTGAAGATAGATAGATTTCGTTACTTTTGATTATTTCAATCAATTCCCACGCCAGAGATATACAATTTTGATTTATTACTCTACAAAACTCCACAAGAAAACACAGAAAAAAAGGGAAAAGTAGAAAGATTATGTATAACAAAGTTAATATAATTTACAAACGGGTAAGGAACACGGAAATTTTTTTTTTTCTCTTTTTCAATACTTACTTTTTTATAATACGCAGGTGTTAGACGGCCAAACGCCCCCTTTTTGTCTGTTTTGTTGTATTATTTATTATGATATGATAAATTCATCAAATGACCTCAGCCAAATAAAACTTCGACTCATCAGATAGCCAGCTCCATGTCTCATTAACAAGAAGCTGCCTCTTTTGTGGTCTATGAATAATCTTGAAAATATTAATCAAATTGAGGTTTTAGGAGATTACCTCAACAACGAAACCGAAACCAGATGACGAGACCTACATGGATGATGATGATGATGCCGATGTCTATGCCAATGATGATGATGATGATAATAATACTTTTACTTCCTGTACAAGCTAAATGACGATGACAGCCTAATATTGGGCAATTTTCTACATAATTAAGGTCGAATGAGAGGGAGGATCGCCTAATGACTGTATCAATATCCTTTGATATTGATGTACTCCTGTTTGCATTTCTATTGTTGTGTGTGTGTTTTTTTCGGTTGTTAAGTGAGCATGAAATTTTCATGGATCTGGGGTCCATCATGCCATATGTTGTCCTAACTTTAATGTTACAAAATTTCCCAAGTCAAGTCCGAGAGAACAGACAGTGGAGAGTGGCAGAGGCAGGAAGTTTTTCCTTGGCATTGCCGGGAAAGTATCTTGTAAGTGTTGACATGTGACAGGACTTAACTGACAAGCAAATACCAAATGGCATATTTAAATAAGCCTTTAGCTCTCTATCTCTCTCTTGCTCAATGTCACCCCATGTCTCACTTTATCTGTGGTTTTCAAATCCCTCGACTTTACTAAATACACACGCACCAAACACACACGGCTTAGCCTCGGATCGGTTGGGATCAGTGATCACTGAGTGTATGGCTTTTGAATGCATATTGATCTGATGTTTGGCATGCGTTTCCCCTGATTCCTAATTACATGCGTGAGCGCCCTAAATGCGTAAAAATTCCTATTTTCCTTTGGTTCTCTTTCTTTTTCCATTTTCCTTCTATTTTTTTTTTATTTTAAATTTGGCAAATATTATTGCTTGTTTAGGTTGTTTCGTTTGGACAATGGTTTTGTGTCTCTAGTTATTTCTTTTTAAGCTGCGACACACGCTCTTTAACAAATTTTTTGATGCACAAGTCTTTGGCTTAGTCAGGTTTCTCGTCTCTGTTTTTTTTTTTTTTTTTATTTTGAGCTCTCAATTTTAATGATTCCCTTTTGTGGGCCACACCCCCTTAGTGAGTGAGTGAGTGAGCAGAGTTTGGTGTTGACGGCTGGTAACAAACGTAAAAAAAAAGAAACAGAATATGGGGGTGGGGTAAGGTCCCACAACATCTGGTAGTCGAGACGAATGGGAAACATTGTGTGTGGGCAGCTAATTGAGTGACCAAGCGTGAGGGTCAAACAGAGTTAAAACAGATGAAGATTAAGTCGGCAGCGACAGCAGCTAGCCAGCAGTTAAAGTGCCGCATTAATTGCTCTATGAGCAGCAACTGAAATATCTATTAGCCAAAATGTAAGTAATTCTCATACCAACAAATGTTCATGGCCTTAAAAGAAATTTAAAAATTCCAGACAAAATAATTGCTCTTTCATTTTTTAGTTTCGGAAACCTTATTTATGGTATTCAGAATAATACAATCAATATATGTGGGCAAAATAAATGTGGTAGATATCATTTCTGAGTATATAATATAGGTATAGTATATTTTTTCATAGATACTTTTCCCATTGTATGTCATTAATAGTGTATATTTTATCTTCTTTGAAAATTTATGCAACAAAATATTTTTGATATACATACATATTTAATGATCAAGGTCGTTTCGTTGATCTTTCATTTCAAATTGATCTGCAAATATCCTTATATGTTTAATGAAAATTAATTTGAACCTTGTGGTACAAAATTATATCACATTAATTATTTGCATTCACAAACTTATTGTTAGTTGGAAATTTAATCAGTCAAACGATTTAAAAGCCTTGACAACTATTGCTTTATTGTAAGGTATAATAAAAATAATAATAATGATGGACACAATATAATGATTATAGATTTTTTTGAGGTAGACACCAACATTTTTGTGATATTGAATTTATATATCCCCATACCAGACATCACTCATTGTGCTGGCAAGGATAAAGTTACCGGAACTTCGTTTTCTTCGTTAGCCCACAAAAATGATTGACTAAATATTGACTTAACCACTTTACTTAAAATATGGAAAACTTATGAAGAAATTAAAGATGTACATACATATTAATTTCTTGTAAAATGACCATTAATCGGGGTTTTGTATTTGTTACTTCCTTTAATTTCTCCCTGAATTTCTCCTTGAATTTAATTGAAATTAATATATGATAAATAAATTAATTCTTGAAATTAATGATAATACTAACAAGACTAAAACGATATTAACTTCATTTGTGAGGGGTAAAAAGATATTAGAGATGAGCAGAAGAGAAAGAGAGACCATCTTCTTGTGTCTCTAATGAATTTCTTGACCAATAAAGTCAATTACATGAAAATAATTAGTTACAAATTATGTTGGATCCAAGTTGGATATATTTTGTGCATATCCAAAGTCAAATGAGTCTTTTGTCATGTCGGTTACCTGGCGAACTAAACGACGCGTCGTTGATTTTGCAATTATTATTTATTTATATTTATTTCCATAAGACAGATGAGCCAACGTACACACCCTGTCCGACTGTCATTAGCAGTGTGTTTTGAACGTTTTCAGCACAATTTGCATTAACAATAGTTTATAGGCATCAAATGTGGGGAGCCTTCAAATAATAATAATAAAAATAAAATATATAAAATGCATTTGAACACAAAAAAAAAATGTGTGCGCGGAGTTTGATTTTGCTGATTTTTGTTGTTGTTGTTGTATGCTTTGTTTCTCCGTTTCTGTCTGTTTTTAGCTATTTACAAAAATGGAGCTCGCAATCGATTGCCAGGTTGAACGATGAGCTCTGCATCACGATTTTTTACGATGCACACTTTTAATTCTAACCAAGAGGAAAAGAGGGAGGAGGAGCAGAAACAAAAAAAAAAATCTTATTAAAATTTTATTGCAACAACAAGCAGCAACAGCAACAGCCAAACACTAAAAACGGAATTCGTGCGCATCAACAGCTTCAAATGCTCGGCTGATCGGTTGCCCGGTTGATCAGCGGTTGCTCAGCAGTTGCTTGTTCTTTTGTCTAGCGGAACACCTGCTTGGTGGCGATGCAGATGGAGATGGAGTTGAAGTCAGACTTAGACTCAGAGTCAGCGTCAGAGTCAGAGATGACGTCCAAGCACAGCTGTGTGTAATAGAGTCAGAGGCGACCCCAAACGGTCGGACAAACCAAACGGCAAACGCCCCAAAAAAAAAAAAAACAGAAAAAAAAAACAAAAACAACAAAAGCCTCATACGGACGACCTTAGTCATTTGTCAGCTTTTGCCTCTGCCAGCAGCAACCTAACCTGGGAAAACTTCCACTTCCAGTTGTCGTCCCCCTTCCCCAGGCCAAAGCCACTTTCTTGATGCTGCAGTTAGAGACACTACAACTACAAAATATCATTGGGTCAAGTTCAGACCGAATGGCGTACATTTAAAACAATCGTTCGTTCGTTTTGTACGTCGGCATTAAATTGGTTAGAAAAATAAAAAAGAGGCACAAAAAAAATATATAAAGGTACATACATAAGTATACCAAAATACATTTATTTTTCCCCTCTCTCTTTCTTTCAATATGTGTGATTTATACATTTTCATCATTTTGAAAATTAAAACGCCTCTTTTTTAGCACTTTTGGGGTCGGTCGGTCGGTCGGTCGGTCGGTCGTCGTGCCACAGCCTACCTAGCAACCTCCCTCTCTTACTCCCTCTCTCAGTGTGTCTGTGAGTGAGATATATGATTCCTTTCAAAATGATTTGCTATGCCAGAGCTTCTTGCAACACAGGTGTATAGAATCGAACCGAAACAAAACCGAAACGAACCAACAAAAACCCAAAACGAGCTTTCAAGTTCTAAACATATCCTAGATTTTAGGGGGAATTTCATGTTTTTTTATTGCTTTCACAGCGAAACAAATCGAAAAAAAACACGAGTTTCAATTTATTTAGTAGTAGGGCCTTTGCCATTCATTTGCCATCTGATTCAACGGAATGGAAATTGGCCACTTGTGTATTGTTAAGGCCAAGCTATAACTTTACGTTTAAAACTTTATGCGAAACGGAGTTGCATTGAAGATAATGCCATAAAGATTTACTTGTTCTATATAAAAGATAGAACAAGATGCAGTATTCCCCCTTGACCTGTTGATCTTCTTGAAGATTTCTATTGACCTTGGATCTGGAAACACTTCCAATATTTTCTAGGGTATTTCTTAAGTCATCCATAACAATTGAGATCGATTCACAATTGTGATGCCCCAAAGTGCGGCTACAGTGCTGGGGCATTCAGTTTGGTGTTGTTGTTTTTTGTTTTTTTTTTTTTTGGCCCTGCCAGCGAACACAGCACATTTCTCACAATCAGCTGTGAAAAATCTCTCTTTCCCCATTTATGACCCACTAAAACCAAGTCTCGAGCTTCTTTCTTCACAGCATCTCCAGATTCACATTTTTAGCTGTTGCTTCGTTTATTTCTCGTTTGTTTTTTTTTTCGTTATGAATTTAATGTATGTCCATTATGCATAAATTCACGAAATTCCATAAAGACGAAGCTTTGTTTCGCTTTTCTTTTGGGGAGGTTAAAAACCTTTTGGGTAACCGCCAACGGCAGCAACCGAATCAGAGGCCCAGAGAGAAAGAGAGAGAGGGAGAGACAGAGGCAAATAGGCAATTTTCATGGTCCATTTGGTTAGGTATCTTCTGCTGCTTCTTCTCGTTTTCATTTTGGAGGGTTTTAAGGTGTTAATAATAACAACAAAGACGTTACAATTATGCATTGAAATCGGTCCGAAAAAGTTGTGTGATGTCAACTGTGCGACGGTTCCCACCATGAACAATTGTCCCAGTAGGCTTTGATGGAGGAGAGTGTTGAGGGGGGGCCTACCAGAGTCTAGAGGTCTGGAAGAACGGGGACTGGAGATCGTTTCTTTATGACTACAAATTAGATGAAATATTTTGTTGAACAAAGCTCGCGTTTTGTTTGATGGTGGAAATGAAAATTGTAATAGAAATGGAAATGGAAATGGAAATGCAGGACGGAAGCTGTTCTATTTTGGTTAGTTTTCTTACAATAGACACCATAAATGAAACCGGTTCAGTTCATAAAGTGTGGGATTATTGCCTTTTGAAGTAAAGCTTCAAAACCATCAAAATAAGATTTCTTCTTGGACATAAAATTTGTTTGATATTTTTGATCTGACAATTTATCACTGTCCGCTATGGGGAAAAGCCAAATAAATAGTATCTAACAAAATTTTGATCGTTATAATTAATTTGATTTGATTTGATTAAATTCAAATTCGCGCGATCGAACTAGAAGAAAAAAAAATGAAAAAAAAAAACACAAACAGAAACACACAAAAAATAAAAACAAAATCAACTTCAGAACGGGGACAAGCAAATCAAAAATTTATATATGGACAAGTGTGCGCATTTTTCATTTCGGTCAAAAATTAACATTTCTACTTTTCTGTTTCTATTTCGATACTGTTTTTTTTTTTCATTTTGATTTTCGTATTAGTATTGGTATTGGTTTCGGTTTCTGTTTGGCATGTGGCGGCGACCCCTAAGGGTCAAATATGATTTGGTTTCAAGTTTTTCGTCTTCAAAAACAAATCGATACCAAAAACAGATCAATGATCTCATTTGCATGCCAAACAAAGCCAACAAAATATAAAAAAAAAAATTTATATATGTATATATACTGAAATCGACATGCAAAGGGTATGAAAAAGCCGCAAGGTGGAAATCAATTTGGAGGCTTTCAATCAAAATCACAATTTGGACAAGGGAAAAAATGCGAGATGAATGATTTCACTTGAATGTCTCTGCATGTGTATACAACGACTCTAAGATACCCTTACCACAATACTTTAATGTGTTACGGATTTTAAACTTATGGGAATTCAAATTTCCGCCCACACACCCCAAGAAAAACACAATTAGCCTTAGAATGGATTGCAATTAAACTTTGATTATCGAAAGTTAAAACACTATTGACCTATGAGATCTGCAGAGTGTGTGCGTTTATTTTCAGACCAACTTCTGTCGTATTGGTTCCAATTCAAGTCAACTGAATCCAACGACAACAACAACAACAACAAACAGTTGTGAATTCGAACTCGAACGCATAAATTAGTCAACGGGTAGAAGAAATAAGCGCGAAAACGTGTTTTAAATTTTTGTGTCTTCAAGACGAACGAAACGAAACGAAACGCCAAAGCGAGGCAAACACTCATGTCAGTATTTTGTCAAAAAAAAGAAGAAAAAACAAAAAAAAAAAAACAACCAAACGAAACGAAACGAGCAAACAAAAAGTATTTTTTGTCAGTGATTAATGCATTTATAATTAATTTATTGTATGCATATATAGAAAAGAGGCAGCAGAGCAGCAGCAGCAGCACCACCACCAGCAGCAACAACAACAACAACATTTGCCATCGGTATCATCGATATCATCGGAATCATCGTTATGGGCCTGATATATGTAGGTTTTCAAACTGGAACTCTGAACTAATTTCAGCAGAAAATATTTATATTGATCCCCCCTCCCGGGTGATTGATGATCGATTGGATGGCTGTATGGCTGGTTGGATGGGATGGATCGATCGATGGTACGATGTATGTGTGCGGGTCAGAAGGATTTTGTTTTCATTGCCAACACAAGATTTTGCAAGTCACTTGAAAACGGCGGCAAAAGTCACATACATTAGAACGCATTAAAGTGTGACCAAGTGGAGGGATGTGGGATGGGAGAGCGAGGAGAATGAGAATGAGAATGAGCGCATTCGAGAAAAAAGGGGCCGATACCCTGAATCCCTCGAGCCTCCCATTGTTAGTTTTCGTCTTTTTCCTTGGAGATGGAAGCGCACAAAACAAAATCAAGCCAAAACAATTGCCAGGGATAATCTGTTCGCTCAGCTGGGGATTACTCTTTCTGCATATGCAAAACAGACTCTTTGAAATTAAAGCATGAAAATTTGTCAAAGAAACACACACACACACACATAGACAGACTGCCATTTGTTGTAGGTGTTGACCCTCATCCAAGAAGGTAACCGCAACCGCAATCTTTGCTCTCTCTGGCCACCGATCTGATGGACTCTGGCGGTAGCCCTATGCACAAATCTATATATATAATGGGTTTAAAACACCCCTTTCTTTTTGGGCCAGGGAACGAGAAAGAGGGAGAGAGAAATGGTAGGCGTTACCCTCGCTTGCTATCCTGCCTGACTTTCGCAAAAGGGTTCAAAACACACACACACACACACTCAGGACAACAACACAGATGATAACGACTTTGCGGGATTTCTATCATAAAACTGCAAATTGGATTAACTTCTGTGAAAATTTCACAAAGTCAAAACCAGAAAGACACAAAAAAAAATGGGCTGAGAGAAATGAAGAGAAAGTATTTTCAAGGATTAAATACCAGAAACGCCTCCTCCTCTTTTGACATGACAAAACTATATATTTCATTACGGATGCATACATACATATGTATATGGGAAAATAATAGTTAAAATAAGGGATTTGTCTAGTAGAAAAGAAAATTCATCTTTATTGATATTAATTGATAAACGGAAAACTAGAAGAAGAAATTACTCTCTTTAGGCAGATATTAATTAGGTGCTGACTTATTTTCTGTGATAGGTGGTATCACACATTATCAGCAGATAAAGTGTAATCTTTTTTTTTTAACATTCCAATCTAGAATTAACCAGGTTAAAGTCCGTTAGACTCATTCCGTTTTATTAACCTGATGTCTTGTCGTCTGTGTTCAGATTTTCTATAATATTTGTGCAAATCGCTTGGCCATTTTTAGATCTTCGCCATTTTAATTACAATTTACATTTAACGATAACGGCGCATCCATTCGTTCGTTCGTTTGTTCGTTCGGTCGGTCGATCGCTCGATCGTCCGATCGTTGGCTTAGTACATACATTTTATTCACTAAGCTATTTATGAGACATTAATCCCATGCTGGCGGGACGAGCATGTTGAACAAGTCCAGTCCGGGCGCCGCATTTACAATGTTAGTAATATCATAAAATGTCTTATGGCCTATCAACAGATAACACATTTAATGATCAAAATACTGACAGCTTGACAACACGCAAAATGCACAAAAAAAAAACCAAATCGCCGTTAGGAGAAAACTCTGCATATCTCTTTCTCTCTATTTATCTCCTTCTCCCTCTTTCTCTCTCTCTCTGGCTAAGTGAGTGAGATTATAGCCCCCCGTTCAGCCCCACCTCAACAATGCACTGTTAAATTCAAATTCAAATCCCAATTCGAAAATCCAGTTCGTAAGTGTACACAATTATCGGTCGATTGAACGATCGATAGACCACGCCCCATTGCCACAACAACAATTGTTTGATCGCTCTCATTTTCCCGCTCTCCGTGTGTGTGTGTGTGTTAGTTAGTTTGCTCTGCATTGGTCAATGGAACGAGAACATATATGTAAAGTAAATAAATTCGTTCGTATACTAAGCGGCGAAACGATCGGCCATATAGCTCGATCTCGTTTTAGCCAACGAACTCGAGCAAAATGTCGACGAAACTTGTGTGCACCTATGCGGCCCAACAGCAACTACTTATGTGTTTTGTGTGTGCGTGTGTGTGTATGTGTGTGTGAGAGCGATCGTTTCGCTCTCCTGGCTATACTGGTTTATAACGGTGCTCCGATTGTGTTAATCGAGCCAATCAAATGTCGCAGTCGCCGAGCCGAGAGAGCTGAGAGCGCTTCGGAATCAAAATGGAGTGAGGCACTACTTCACTCAAATGGCTTTGGCACTGTTAACTTAACATCACTCAAATTCCCTTAGAAAATTACCTACAAAATATCACTCGAAGACTGTTTTCCCTCTCTCAATCACACTATCTCCCTCTTTTTCACCCTCTCTCATTCTCTTTGTGTGTGTGTGTGTGTGCAATGCATCCGTCGTCTGGTTCGTTATTCGTTCGCGTTGTTCGGTATCAACCGTTAGAGAGAATCGTCTTCAACCTCGATGTCGGAGTGCTAAGCCTAGGTTTGTGTCTTTTTTGCAGTCTTTTGTTTTTGTTTTTCAACCAGTTTGTAGATTTTGTTTATAGTAGTATCATCTCTTCACGTTGCTGTCTCGGTAGCCGACGAAGCTACCGACCGAGCGTTGTCTTTTCGTCGTCGTATTATTGCCCGTGTGCGTTGTTGTTGCTGCTGTAGCTGCTGCTGCTGCTGCTGCCCGCCCGTATGATGATTGCAAAGCATCTTGAGGTCTGAGCATTTTGCAGAACTGTTTAACATCAGTCTTTCAGTGATAGCTCGCGCTTCTTGCTCGCACGCTCGATCGCACGTTGCCGCTGGAACGTTGACGTTCCGTCGCTAATGCTGCTGCCGTTTTTTTTTTTTTTTAATTATTATTATTTTACCATTTTGCAAATATTGCGATAGAGTGCGTCGTCTTTCGCTTACAATTTAAATTCAATTTACCGTGACCGACCCCAGAAAAAAAAAATACAAATACAAATAAATAATAATCAACAATAAGTGTCCATTAGCAAACGGGAAATTAGTGCAAACAATATACCAAATCCCATTCCCAAGACCCATACTCATTTAGAGGTGTGGCCTATAGGAAGAGAGAACATGTTCTATATAAGTTAGTAGTTAAAATTGAAAAACAACAAGAAAAGAAAAACTGTCAAGTAAACATTGCATACATGTGCTATATACACACTTACACAATTACACACTACACACATACACACACAGACAGGCAGACACATGTAGAAAATGAGGTTCTAAGAGTCAAGTGTCGAAAACGCCGTTTCAAGTGACGTTTTATTGGCGCAAGGTGAAACAAATAAATAGTCGAGAGTTCACTATAGAGCAAATCTTAAATGATTTTCTGTAAACACAATAAAAACGAAAACAAAAAAAAACCCAAAACTTTTGCTCATTTCAATTTCGAAACAACAACAACAATTATAATAATAACAGACACCAAAAACAAAAAAATATATAAATAAACGGAAGAATATCATCATCATACGTAATTTCTATAATACTGGGACATCATTTTTATCGTTTTTAACGGTAAGTTTGACAAAAATGTACAAAATGCTAAATCTTGCAAAACACTAAATAAAACAACCAAAAATTGGAAAAAAGGAAAAAAAGCACACACACACACACACACACACACATACTTGTGAATTTCATCGATTTTTAATAAGACATGTGAGAAAGTTTTGTTTCCAGTGCACTGTTTTTAGTATGGCAATAAAATATAAGCAAAAGCACCAACAACAACAACAACAACAACAACAACATCATGGCTAACGACAAGGGCAGGGCAAATAAACTTTACGACTATATATAACAGAATCAATGTTAAAGCCAGTTAAAGGGCAGAGGCAGTCAGAGGAGAGGAGCATCAGCAGGTGGATACATATCGTCTATATATCGCCGGGAATAAGTCGGTCTAGAGCGAACTAACGACCAAACACACATATTTGCTTTATAATGTACATAGCGTGTAAAGAGCTTTATTTGCTAGAAATTTCGATATTTCGAGTTATGCCAATTTTTTTTTCTTTTTCTTCTTTTTTTTTGTTGTTGTTGTAGTTGTTTTTCAATTTATGACACGCCAAATGCACTGAACGAAAATAAAATCATCTAATAGACGCATAAAATTCCAATAGGAAACTGTCATAAAACTATTTCAATATTGATTATCCACTTTACTTAACATTCAATTAGTTTTTAAATTACAAAACAGAATTGAAATTGAATTGAACATTGAATTATTTAATGAAGTAAATTTGAAATGCCCAAGATTGTAATATTTATCACAAAGTGTCCAACAAAGCCAAAACATCCCAATAATAATTTGTCACCTTTAAGTTGGAGAATAATTTGTTTGATGTGAACCAAATCGATATACTTACTTGCGTTTTAGGTTGTGCAGTTGTTTTAGCTTGTTTTGTTATTTAGCTTAGATTGCCTTGTTTAAGTTAGTTTTTGCATGTGTGGCAAATATTGACAATTTGTTTGCTCAAGTGTATGTACAAGTGCCTTGTCAAAATGAGGGGCAAGTGAGTGTGAGTATGTGCACTTATTCCAGTTAGCTCCCCCCCCAAAACAAACTCTATTCCCATTTGTCCCTGATGTTTAAGTTGCCCATCAAGTTTGTTGCCTAAGTCTTTCGTTTTGACCATCTCGAGAAATTAACACGTCAAGGTCGTCCAACGTCGTGTGCTGCGGGAAACCTGAAAAAAAAAAGAAAAGACAGCAAGAGAAGAAACACATCCTTAAGGGGCCACAATACCGGAAAACAACAATCGTCTTGCTTGGCTGTTGGCCTCCTCCTGCCTGAAGCCTTCACATGTGCTCCAAGGAGAATAGAGATAAAGTGTGAAAGTATTTAGTACAAACGCGTTAACAGCAATGTCAGCGGCAACGGCAAGGAATAGAAAATAAGCTAAATATAAAATGCAAATGTGGCAAAGCAAACACCTGTTGTCAGTTAACATGCATTATAAGAAGTTGCAAAGGGGTTGAGGGGGAGGGAGTCAGAGAAAGAACCTTGTTTCAGGTTGCCCAGGACGGGTCGTGGCCTTAATGTGAGTCACAGTGAGTTTTTGCACTTGTGGCATCGCTTCTTCTTCTTCTTCGTCTTCGTCTTCTTCTTGTAGGTGCAGCAGTAGCCTAAGCACGTTGCCGTTGATTGTGTTCGCTTTGTAATAAATATGAATATGAATATTAACTATTATTGGTGTTGTTGGTAATACTACATATTATGACTGCAAAGCATCTTCCAAGTAAAGGTCAAATTGATCTAAACGAGTTCTTATCTTACATCGAATATGCTAGCCAGTCAGTCAGACAGCCAGCCAGCCAGTCAGCCAACTCATCGATTCAAGATTATACCCTTGTATGGTTATCGATTGTGCTTAATAGATGTATTTCGAAATGGCATTTCAGGGTTAGCATATTTGTAGGTGTACACAAATTATCGAATTGAGATCAGCCATTACCATTTAGCAAACAATTAACTAACTAATGTCTGGAAAATGGAAAAAGACAAGAATTCTCTTTCGGCGCTTGCATTTCCATTCAATTAACCCATATCGATTAAACTGTCATTTGAAATTTTTTAACATTTTCATTTTATTAAATTTCTCTCTCTTGCAGCCTGTGAAAATTGAACAATAAAAAAGTTTCACAATGATGAATCAGGATAATCCATATGCGGTAAGTTTTAAGCAGGAATAAAATTCACACAAACAAAATAAAAACTTCAAATCATAAATGCCAACAAAAATATATATATACATATATATATATATGCATATCTATGTATATACGAAAACTGAATAATTTCAAATTCAAATTATTGTAAATGTTTAACGAGCTAAAAATTGAACAAACTCATAAAAAAGTCAACGATAAAAAACTTTATGACGATGGACTTAAAAATCAAAAACAAAAACAAAAACAAAATAAACGAAAAAAAGCTCCAAATCTAAATCAAAAATGAAATCTCTAGCGGCAATTGATAAGAAGAGAGAAGACAACCGAAAGAAATCGGTAAAAATTTGAATCTTCGATTTGGCTTAGCTTCCGCATTTTGTTCAATTTTTTTTTTTTTTGGGCGCAGAAATTTATGAATTATGAGGTTTTCTCGGGGTATGCATAATTACCTGCCAACAACAACAACATCAACAACAGACAACAATAAAATAATAATAATAATAATAATATTGGAAAAAGAGTAGCCTAAACCAGTTTACACATACAAATGAAACAAACAACGGCGAAAATATTTAAATGATGTCATAATTTTAGTAGGAGAAACAAAAAAAAAAAAAATCATAATCATCGTAGAGTATTTTTTGTCGACTTCACCTGCGTTTATTGGTTGTTGTTGTTGTTGTTATTGTTGGGGTTATGATCAGCAGTGGGGCCTGGCAATAGTGTCGGCAGCTTCTGTCCGCTTTTTGTGTCGAACTTTTTGAAATTAATGCAGATCAATTAGTTAATATTATTAAGCGTTTCAAAATGCCAAGAACTGCGTTGTCGAGATTTAACGTCAACGCCGACGTCGCAGTCGCTGCGCTGTCTTTCCTATTTGAATATTTAAACAAATATCTAGTCATAGAGGAGGAGCAGCTGAAAAATAAAAATAAAAACACGTAAGTTGCCTGCTAACATGGCACTAAATGTCAATATTTGAATATTAAATTTTATTTAAGTGCGTTTTTTATGGTTTTAAGCTGATTTTTTTCGTTTAGTCGATCATCATCAGTGGGACAAAGTCGCTAACCCAACACACGCACACACACACACACACACCACACATATTTTCTATCTCTGGTGTGTGTGAGTTTTTTTTTTTTTTTCATCTTTCGGTCAAAAGAGGCGGACACCCAAAGCCCCAAGTAGTGTTAATTAGTTGAAATGTGAGACGATAAACTAAATGTTTGATCAAAATGAAGGCAACAACAACAGCAAGAGTCAAATTTGGGCCACTTTGCTAGAGAGTTTGCCAGTTAGATAGAGAAGACGATGGTGAGGACGGAGAGCGAGAGATCGGCAAGTTGGTAGCTTTAGCGGCTAATAAATAAATGAATTGAATAAAAATTTATGAATGCAAAAGTGGAATTTCGGAAATTCCAATAAAATATTTCCGGTGGGCTTATCGAAATGTTATCGATTACATCGCATTTGAAACGCAAAACGAGACTGATTTACCATCAAAAATGATTGATTAACGAATTGCGCTCATTATTAGTATTTATATTTGTGGTTCGACTGCATTCACGCCCTGCTCTAAGACAAGAAACTTAATTTCGTTTCGCCACATGGACGAGCACAAAAACGCATTACAATGTTGTTGTGCGAGACATCTCCACCTCCCCAAAAGACACTTGACTTGGACTCGGAGACGTCCGAGACGTTCGTTTGACTTGGACGCTAAGGAGGATGTGGATGTGGATGTGGATGGCGATGGCATTGGCGACCACTGACTGAAGACACTGACCAGTGGCTGCATACAGTCAAATGCACTTTGCTCGCACGCATCTGGGCAAATCTCTTTCTATTTGCATTGGCTGCTGCTGCTGCTGCCGCTGACCATTTTGGTCATAAACATTTGCGTAATGGATTTTTGTTTCTTTTGGCTTCGTACAGTTTGCTTGCTGCCAAGAGTGAAACACAACACACAAAGTAAATTAATTACGAGCCTCTCTTCTCATGCATATTTGCACGTTGCCGCGTTACCCAGGCAAAAGAAAAAAAAAAAAAAAACATAAAGCGAAGAGAAAAATTCTCTAAACAAAAGTTAATAAATGCCTAAAAACTGAACAGAAGCAGCAAGCAAATTAGCAAAAGCCCGAAAAACTTACACACACACCCAAACACAGACAAACACACACACACTAAATGTAATTACTGCACTTATACATGTTAGTAGAGGTTTTTGGTTTTGGTTTTCCTTTTTTTTTTTTTTTGTGGTCTCTACTTTCTGTTGGTGCAGCAGAGAAAGAGAGGCGGAGGCGGAGATGGAGATGAAGAGAGAACTGGGCAATTTTTCACATGCGTAGCCAGTTTGGGTAGCCAAACGAGGATGAGACTGACGCTAGAGCTGGAGATGGTAGCTGGGAGCTGGGAGCTGAAGGAACGACAACGCTGAGAGATGCCGTAAAAGTTGTCTGTGGCCCCAAACATCTAAAACAACAACAACAACAACAACAACTACAACTACTGCTACTCCATCTTCAACTCCATCTCCCAGTTTATGCTCCAACTTGTGTATGCTTGCAGATTTTGGTTGGTTGGTTGGTTTGGGGTTTTATTTTTTTTTTATTTTGTCTTGGGTTGTGTGTGCACATGTTGCGGTTGATAACTCAATTAGAATGTTAAATTTATGTTCGCAACAAGAAATTAACTTGCAATTAGAAAATGCCTCTCAACGACTGGTAACGAAAGACTTAGGACACGAACTTGACTAGTGAATTCAAATTGAATGATGGCAGAGGGAATACCCTTTAAGTCACACACACACGCACATCAAGATTAAATGTAAGAGAATTTGAAATATATTTATTTTTCACATTTAAATTTATTAAAATCTTTTATCAATAATTTTCTAAATGAATAACAAAAGTTATGAGGAAATGTTTATACCTCATAATGCTGCACTTTTTCAACAACTTAATCCATGGGCTATGTTGTTGTTGTTGTTGTTGTTGTGCCATGTAATTATCTTGGCCACAAAACAAATTGAAACAATTTAGCAAAGCGCAAAAAAAGATACACCGAGATGGCAAATAGGAAAACGCCGGCTCCAGACAACTTGTAGGGCATCTGTAGCCGCCAAGACAAGTCAATTGCCGAAAACTAATGATGATGATGCACTGCACGCATTTGCACTATTTATAATTCGTGAGCAAGCGAGCAAACTAGCTAGCAATGCAAGCAGTGCCAAAAGATCAATGATCAATCCTCTGAAGCTGGAGCTTGTGGAGATGGAGATGGAAATGGAGATGGAGATGGAGATGAAGCTGCCGCTTGATGACTTTACTTTGGCCAAGTCTGTGAGAGTATATAGAGAGACAACTTCATTTGTTTGTGCAGAGGATAACTCCTTCTATTATTTCACATTTTTAGTTTTGTTTTGTGGGTTGAACATGTGTAAATCTCTTTGCATCTCTCTTTCTCTCTCTTTGGACTGACTGAATGACTAGCCTGGCTTGGACTGGCTTGGCAATGATTAATGAGCGAAATTAGCAAAGAGAAGATCTGTTAAAATATTCGTTCACTTCTTCTTCTTCAACTTCTACTTATTCTGTGTCTGCAGGCCAATTGACCAAAGTTCTATCTGCAGATTACCAAATGACTTTTTGGCCAACGAACTTGAACGAAACTCAAGTCAAACTACAACAATTACAAACTAAACTTCCTCTCCCTCAACAAAAACGAAACGAAATAAAAAAAAAAAAAAAATAGCAAATAGATGCGATGCGATCCAATGTGATGCGATGCTAGCCACATATCTATGTAGATATATATATATATATATATATATATATATGCTTCATTATATCCGCCAAACTGGTTAACCTTGACAAAAATCCTACAGCTGAATGCATTAGTAGTTCAACAGCAACAAGAAAAACTAACCAACTAACTAACGACTTGCAAATGCGGCCGCCGCCGACGCCGACGCCGACGTCGCCGAAAACAAAACGCTATTAAACTTCTATTATTTAAGTACTACATTGTGCACTCATACGAAGAACGTTGGGTCGAACAGCCAAGTACACATACACACACACACACACACACACACCTAAATATAGACAATACAATCCAAAAACAAACATGCTGCAAAATGAAAAGGAAAACGGAGTACCGAAGAAGACCACAAAACACACGCCAAAGTCTCGGACTTGGACTTCAAGTCGGAGTCGGTCAGCAAAGCAATCATAATGAGGCAGCAATTGTACGAATTTTTTTTTTTTTTGGTGTTTATCGGAATCCCCTCTTAGAGATGTGATCGTGAGAGTTAAGAATCTTTCAAAAATATAGAACATACCGAAAATTGCACTCTAAAACCAATAAAATGCAGTCCAATTCTGAATAGAACTTTCATTTCCATAATATAGATTTCTTTAATTGTTCTATTCTTTTTGTCTATGTGAAGATTTGCTGGTAATTTGTTTAATTTATGTTCAAATATGTAAGCAATTTGCACAATCTTCAGTTTTTTATTTCTTAACTAGAGATAGTTTCATCTCTATTTGGTTAATATACGAAGCTTTGTCTGTCTGAGTGTAGCTAACAGAGCATAAATCCCAAATTGTTGACGAAGAGGTACTTGCAAAATTATGCAATATTATGTAATTATACAGACAATCAACAATAACAGCAGCAGCCGGAGCCGCCGTCAAAGAGGGAGGCTACAAATTTTGTTGTTGGCCTTTTTGATCATGAAAATTCCGTCAGGCCGACGAAGGTGAAGTGAGAGTGGGTGGTACACACACACATACGAAAAGAATGAGAAAGAAAAATACAGATACTAGGCGGAGACTCAAAAAGAAAAACACAAAATGTGAAAATGATTGAGAGCATTATTTTAAAATTAGCGCATGGCTTGAAGATTAGCATCTGCAGCATAAAGTATTCAGAAGTGTGAACACACATTTGATATACTCTATAATTTACAATACGAGTCTATTGGCAATTTAATAATGGCTTAATAGATAATCGTTCTTCTTGCAGATAGAGCATTCCCTTTCCGACCTTTTCTTTTGTTGTAGCCATTATCAACAGCGACCCCCATCGTATTCGCCTTTCTGCTTTCGATTTCAAGTTCAACACGTTGCCACCAGCAAAAAGTAAGAAAAAAGTGTTCCAACTGGTTGCCCCGCCACTTTATTACGCTGTGAGTCTCTGACAACGCCGACGACGACGACGGCGCCAAGTTTTTGGGGGTAGCCCTTTTCTCAAAGAAGCGTAACAAACATAACGATACGATACGATACGAAAAGAAACAAACGGCAAGCAGGCAAAAATTGTTATAATTTGACGGTTTAATAATACTTACTTTTGATTTTCCTTAAGGTCAAGGTTATTGAGCGCAGAGTGGAATGCCAGTGGTGGAGTGAGGTGGAGCGGTGTGCAAAGTACTATAGTTATTATGGAGGCAGACCAGCCGCATAATGAGCTGCCAAATTGTTTCACCAGGCGGCATCACGATGTTCACGATTTAAGTAAAGCTAAAGCCGCAAAATTGAATTAAATTTATATAAATTGCATATACTATATATGTATAAATACATGTATATAGTGTAGATGTATGCACATATATAAGTATATCAAAAGATCATTGCATGCCCGCATGTCCGCTTACATTAGAGTCGAAGGCATCGAGATCGAGCAATTTGTGAGCGCTTCCATTGTTATATTAGCTATTTATTTTTAAAGCTTACTGTGAGCTGCTACTAATAACGAGTATTTATTTATTTTTTTTCCTACTGCTGCTGCTGCTTGTTGGTTTTTTTTTTTACGTTATTGTTATTTTTATATTATTTTTTGCACTGTTGCGAGAAGAAGAAGGAGGAGGAAGAAGAAGATAAGATTAGAGGGAACATAGATGAGTATTGGCATTGACTAGAGATTGGTCTTGGGGGTCTCTAACACAATGAATGGTACATAATCATACCTACTCTTCGAAGTCTTTGCTTGACTCTTCCCACGCCAGCAAATAGAAGCAAATAAAAAGAAAAAAGTAAACAAAAAACCAACCAAACACAAAAAACATATTTAATTCAATTTTAATTAAACAACTCTATAGAAAGTGAAATCTATTCTCACACAATTAGCTAGCCAATATGGAAAGCGAAATGATTTGTTTCTCTCCCATTTTTTACTCTTCCTTTCTGGATTTCATTTTCATTGAATTAAAGTGGCTAGCAAATAATTGCTTAATACAAGAAAGTTTGGCAACTTTGTTGTTTCTGCTTTTTCTTTCATAGTTGTGCTCAAATTTCATTCGATTTTACTAATAATGTCACCTGCAACATACACCCACACCCAGACACACATACGATCATATGTACAAACTTCTTCCCACGTCTTGGCCAGCAAAAAAAAAAAAAAAGAGAAAAAGAAGGAGAAAAAAATGAAGTGAAATTCCACTTTTAATTAGGCAAATACATTGCACATTACGTATACGCCGTGGATGGCCAGCCAGCACAGAGAAAGAGAGAGAGAGAGAAAGAGACCACCCTTTCGACTGTGTGGGGGCCATAAAAGTTGAACAAAATTATAACAGGCAACTTGCAAAACATTTACACTAGCCCACCAACCAAAAAAATACACACACACACAACCAGGCAGAAGTAATAGGCCATGGAGGGGCCAAGATGAAGATGCAGAAGGCAGAGGTGGTGGAGCGGCAGGGGGAAGAAATGACGATGTCGATGAGACTTAGTCAGTTTTAGGCGGTGGCAGGCAGCTTTCTTTGCCCGGTCTGGCTAAAGCGAAAATGATTCATGGATGAGACTCGAGAGCAAGTCGAGACTCCTGCTGGCTGGCTGGCTGGCTGACTGGCTGGCTGGTAGTTGGGTTTTGGCCGAAAACGTCTCGACGCCGGGCAGACTATTAACTTTGAAAGTTGTTTAAACAGGCAGCCAAGCAGCCAGCCTCCACCTTCTACTTTTTGCCTCATCGTCGTCGTCGTCGTCGTCGCTGTCATCGTCGTCGTCGTCGTCGTGGTTGTCTCCAGCTGCTCTGGCTCTGCTCCTTTGCCTTCTGCCACAGCAACAGGCAGTGTCATCGGCGTCGCGGCTCGTGGGAATTGGATCATTAGAAGCAGGCAAAAAGGCGAATTGGTGAAGGCAAAAGGCAAGGCAAAGCAAGAAGCATAGCAAGAAGTTGGTCAAATGCAACACTGAGAGAATTTTCTGGCCACATACAAAATGGCCTTGAAATCAATTTAAATGTGACGCGAATTCTTTTATTCAATTTTAATTGCTTATCAATTTTATTTGGATTTTCTCTCAGTGTACAGTTGTCTATAGGCACAGAAGTCAGTTTTGTTAGAGTTTTGCATGTGTTGCAAAGTTGGGCAGAGTTGCCACCGTTTCTTGTTGTTGTTGTTGTTGCTGTTGTTACTGTTGTAAGAGGCGCGATAAGTAAATGTGTCCCGCGTCTCTTTTATTTGCACTTGCAGAGGTAAAGTTGTTGTTGTTACCCCACCCCACAGCTCTCCCTCCTCATTCCAATTCCTCTCGATTGTTTTTTGTAAGTTTCTTTCTTTCTTTGTCTTCTTCTTTTTCGTATTTTACTACTTTTGTTTGTTTATATGTTGTTGTTAGTTTTGTGTTTTTTTTTTTTTTTTTTGGTTTAGTCTTCGTTTGCTTCTTATTTTCGATTTATTTGTTTTGTTGGCTTGTTGTTATCTCTGGGCAAGCATTTTTGGTTGTTTGGTTGTTTTTGTTGTTGTTGTTCCTGTTGTTTCATCGGGGGAGTCAAAAGTCAATTAAATAAGAGCAGTGCATCTGAAAATGCATGTACTTCTTGTTGCTTTTCTTTTCTTTTTTTTCCTTTTTTTGTTCAGTTTTTGCGAAACGAGCAATTTGTGTGGTTTCCTGGTTTTTTTTTTTTTTTTGGGTTAGGCTAGTAAAGTGCTCTATGGGAACCATTTCACCACCACAAAACGTTTTCAGCTTTAAAGATTTTTAAGGTTTTTGCCAAGTTGATTTATGAAACGATGAGAAGACAAAACTAGTTTGCCGGATGCCAAAAATGTGATAGAAGTATGTCAAATTTCGAAGTAAATGACAGATAACCCACAAGGAGAGGGAAAATGAGTCTTTGGATCTTCGATTGTTAATTAATAGAAACTTTCGAAAAGTTTTGAAATATTTAAATGCCCAGAGAAATCAATTAAAACAAATGTACATATACATATATTTAATTGATTATATACATTGATTTCATGTCCTGGTAGCAAAATGTAAATTTTTTTGTTTTTGAGTATCTTTTAAGGATTTTTTTTTGTTTATAAACAAATTCCTTAGATTTCATTAAAGAAGCAAGTTCGTTGTCTAAGTCTTTTGATTTATCAATTGAGTTAAAAAATTTGAAAATATAAAGTCGCATTGTTTTTATTTATTTATTTTTATTTCAACATAAATGTATAAAATTAATAGAAAGTATGATCTCGACTTTTTATCAAAATTTTTCATTCCTAAATAATATTTAAAAATTGATCAGCTTGCGAATTTATTAGTTCAATGAAACGAAGTCCTTATACACATTTGAAATCTTTTTTTTTTTGCACCAATATCATAAATATCTTTTGTGATTGGCTTTGTATTTTTGGGGCGTATTTTGTTGGCTCAACTGCCACATAAATGCTCTCGATCCAAAATGTATTTGTCAATTTTTAGTCAAAACTCAGTTCACTCAAGCATATAGCTGCAAATCAGACAACACACAGAGGCTTGCGATGATGGTTTGGTTGGGGCGGGGTAAGGCCAAGGGGGAAGAGCAATTGATATGTTATTTTTAGATGTTATTTCGCAAAAGTCGCCATTCATGGTCCAATCGTTTATTATTAGCGTAATTTACAAGTCACACATGGGTATTTGGGCAAAGCCATAAAAAAAGCCAACAATAAAGCACGTGTTTTAAAATCCTTGATAGCTTCAGCAAACTATTTCAGTTCAGTTGTGAATCTTCCAAAAAGTTTTGCCTAATTTTGATTTGCAGTTCTAGTTCGAAAAATTGTTAAGTTTGCAATCGAAACAAATTTCTCAATGAATTTCCCACACACACACAGGTTTATGGCACATTTAAGCTTGAAGGCTTTTTCAGAAAATTCACAGTAGTCGAAAACAATTAGATGGCCCCTGACCAAAGTCACTTCACAATCACTCAAATGTCCCATGTCACATCCTCACTCAAAGCATGAAGGCAGCCAGAGAAATAATAATAAAAAAAGAAGGCCCCCATGCTGCGCCAAGTTGCAGCAGCTGGATAAGTCTCCCCCCTGGCCATTACAACCAACCCATGCATCCCCATACTATTCCATTCATCTCGATGCATTCTCTATTTGTCTGTCGTCTGTCGCTAGTTTTTTTTCCCCCCGTTCTGTGATTTTATTTCTTTTGATTCGCATGTGTCAAGTCATTGGCATCTAGTGCAGTTAAATGCTCATTGAATCAACAGACGACAACAGCGGCGGCAGCAGCAGCAGTGGCAGCAACAAATTTTATGCCAATTCATGGCAGCAGCAAACATTTTCAATTTTCAGTTTTTTCCTCTTAGTATGGCTGCTTTTTCTTCTTTTTTTTTTTGTTTGGATTTTTGCAAATTGCAATCTTGACGCAGACGCTTACTAATTTGTTAAGCCAAGTTTTATTTATACATTTTTCTGTGGTGGCCTTTTTGTCTGTGATTAATTTCGAAGCTCATTTCACCTGCGGGTTTCTAAATGTTTTTCACATGCAGACATTTTCTTTAGTTTCTCGGCCAATTCGATGCGAGACGCTCCGCTTCGCTCATTGCAGCTCATTGCAGCTCGGCACGGCCCCAACTCTCGTCGCACACGCCGAAATGTCAAGTCAAACACTTGTAATGCAACAATTGGCACAAGTTTGTCTACGTTTTGGCCTAAGCTAACATTTAAAATTGTAACAAATGCCACAGCAATCGGTGAACGTGTGGCTGACAGCCAAACCAAAACGGCAACAAGTCCAACTCGCAGACGAGAGGCATACAACACAAACATTGCACCAAGCTCTCTACCTCAACCTCAACCAAGCCAGCTAGCTGCCACATAGGAAATGGCAGCAACAAAGACATTGAGCAGGCAAGCAAACCTCGCACATTTTGCACGCATTTGCATAACAAGAAACAATTGAATCAACGTCGAAGAGAGGCGCGCACAAGTAGTTAAACATTTATCAACACGAATTCGAAATACACTAACCTTTACTTTATAAATGATGGACATGAGCAAACTCGCAAATGTTAGTCAATTCTTTTTTTTTTATTTTTTAGTCAGAAGACTTTGACCTAAGTGAGGTTGGCCAAATGGAAAGGGTATATAAAGCAAATGAAAATATATAAACACGCATCAGCATGCAGCAATCTTTCAATTTATGCAAAACAATGTTAGTTAGACCTACTTCGTAGTTCTAATGAAAATTAGGAACTGGCTCTAACCCAGAGTTAGTCTTTGACGTTTTCCGTTCGATTTGCAGTATGATATTTCGTTTTGGCGGATGGTTTAAAATTTTAAACGGAAATTGCACAAACACTTGTCGTCCAAGTGCTGAATGTTTAGCTCCAAGGAAAATCAAAGACACAGTTCGGGGAGATGGCGTTTGGTTGAGAAAGAGAAAGAGTGAGAGGGAGAGAGAGAGAGAGAGACAGAGAGAGGGAGAGAGTAGACAAATGCATTTAAATTTCACATGAGCTCATAAAAATAGTTACAAATTAATTATAATGACAAAGACGGAGACGGAGACGACAACGTCAACGACGCCGACGACGACGACGACGCCAACAACTGCGACTGGGAAGGCACATTATAAATCTAAACATTTCCTGCTTGACAGCTTGAAGAGCTTTTCAAGCTGCAGCTACAGAGCCACAAAGCGACATCTGATGATGCTTCAAAACTAAACAAAAAATAAAAAATAAAAAAAACAGCAACAGCAAAACTTAAAACTAAAACTGAATACTAAAACTTTGTAAGTTCATAATTATAGTCTCTAAGACAGCGGCCAACAATTAGCTGAAAACAAATCGAAAAACGAAAGACTTAAGCGACAAACCTGAGAAATTAAATGATGATGGATTGGTGGCCTGAGCCAAGCCCACATGAAAGCTGAACGAAATGTTTTCCTTTATTTATTTTTTTGGCATTGCCAAGAGTGATGCGACGAGGGGGGGAGGAGAGTGAAAAACAAACAAGGGCGTTTTCATTGAGACAATCCAACATCATTTGTCAACCCATACGCAATTAGGAAAACACAATTTGCTACGAAAAAAGAAAAAAAAAGATTGAAATGAAGAAAGAAATTTTTCGCTACTCAAACTGTAACACAAAGCAATCGTTTCCACACGCACACACTCCCATGATTGATCACTCCCTCGAGGGGGTCAGTGTGGAAAATGTGTAAAAATTCTCTTCTCATCTCATTTTTGCTGTTTTATTTCTTTGACGTATGTTTTTTTTTTCTTTTTTCGTTTTGACAAATTGCTCGAGTCCAATGACTAAGCAAAGGAGGGAGCGTCCTCTCTGGTTCAGACGCGCAGCTGACTTACAAATGCCTCAAGTATTTGTAATGCGGCAAAAAGAAAGCAGACGAAACATGCGATCTAACAATTTTGACAATATTTTTTAACTATGAGCCGTAGAGCTAAAGTCTCTAGATCAACTCTCTGGAGAAACGAGTTTGCATTACATTACTAAAATTCATGACTCATCGCTGATTGAAGGAGCGGGTTCACTACACAATTGGGGATTATTATTATTATTATTTTTTTTTTTTATTTAGATTTAGTGCTTCTCTCTACTTCTATTTCTATTTTGTTTCTCTGTGCAGCTGCTGCTGATCAAACTAATTGAGAAGGAGTTGTGCGCAAAAGTCACTGAAATTGTGAATAAAATCACTAAAGTCACACAAGATGCTAAGCAAGTGATGGAAAAGTTCTTAATTTTCCATATGACATGTTTAGGCATTGCAATAGCAATTGATCCTTTTGTTTAGCGCAAAGATGTTCAATTAATTACAGGACGATACTTTATTACACTTTTATTGAAACATTGCCATAGATGTCACGTTTTCGGCAGATTTTTTTATCTACTCATCACTGCTAACGAGTCAGTTGAGCTCTGGCGCACAAGGCAAGGCAAGGTAAAGCAACACCAACATCAACCGATTCCGATTCAAAACGACCGTCTTCAGTGTCGACAAGTCAGTCATGAATACACTTATAAAATTGTTGGCAAGGTGGAAAAAAAAAATAAATAAATAAAACGAAAAATATCAAATAACAACAACAAAAACTAGAACAATTTGTTTGCGCACAATGAACAAAGCGAGGCAATTGCTTTGTGTGCATGATTTCATTTTAATTAAATTATGTTTTTGCGCTTGAACATTTTGTATTTTTTTTTTGTTTTGTTTTTGCTTTTGTTAATTTTCAGTTTTAGTTTCAGTTTTGTATAATTGAATGCAAAGCAGACAGAAAAGAAGCCAGAAAACCAACAACAACATAGATACAGGGCAAGCGAAAATAAAGAAAAAAAAAAAACAAAACTTAGAGACTCGGATGTGCAAAAATTAAATTCATGCAGCTCCATTTGAATTAGTCTTAGTACATGTTGCCAAGGTCAGGCAATTATCATAATTTTTGCAACAACAATGAAAACTTAATGGCACTTAGTTTAGCGGCAAAGACGATGATAGAGGAGAACGGGGCGGGGTGAGGGTTGGTGACGGCGGATTAAAATGAGATGATGGCCAAGAAGAAACTGGAGTAAACGTGCCTTTAATTTTCTGTCTTTGTGTGTTTGTGTGTGAGTACAAACTGAAATTTAATAATTCCGTTTCATTGCATCATCGCGATATGAAAACAAATTCTACTTGCTATTTTTAAGGTTAACACAGACACTCACACACACACCCGACATATTTTGCCATAATTAATCACCTCGAAAAATCCAACAACACGACACAAATCACAAGGAAAAAAAAAACACCAAGCAAAAATCAACAAAACATCAAAAATTTATTTTGCAGATGATGACGGGGGAAGATTTTTTTCTTAGTTTACTTTTTTTTCTTCATCGTTTGAGGGGAACTTTTTGTTTTTGTTGTTGGCTCGTCGATTTGGATTTAGGGGCAAAAATATAGCAACTAATTAAAATAAATTGGTCTACAAAAATTAATCAATATTCGCAGAAATAACACAACAAATTGGACAACTTGTTAAAAACAAAAAGAAAGAAAAAAGAAAAAAAGCAACCAGCTCAACCATCAGCAACAACAACAACAAACAAGAGGAAGAAGATAGATTGTACAACAACTTAACCAGCAACATTGACAACAGCAACAACAATTTTAACTTATTATGCAGATTAAATTAAAGTTGCATTGTTGCTCTCGTATCTAATTTATAACACTTTCACTTAATAGCCCAAGCTAATTGTGAAGATTGAAATTTTTTGAGACAAAAAAATAAACAAATAACAAATTATGCAATACAAAACGAGTATTTAGCAGCAACAGAAGCGAGGGTCAATTCATAAGAAGCTCCTTGACATAGGCAAATCACTTGAACAATACGTTAAAGAACATTTCGAACAGCCCTCAAGTTGAAAGCAGCTGAAAAAGAGGAAACGAGTAAGAGAAGTGGCCCAAATGAACTCACAAATCATTTAAGTCAAACATTTGCAAAAGCGGTAATAAGCAAGAAGGAGGGTAAGGAGTGGAGAGGAATGGGAAGGGGATGGGGGAGCAAACGTGTGTGTATCAGCGTTAATCAGGTAAACCCCATCTTATCCCCCTCAAAAATCTATAAGATTCAAGCTAGAATCTTCTTTTTCTCCCCCACACACACACACACTCGGTTAGCCTCTTCCCTCTTGTTGGCCATCTCTGTCTGGCACACTGGCTGACTGGGTGGAATGTGTCGCTTGTCTGTTGTAAAATAAATGTTTATTGCTTTTTAATATTGCACATTGTCTGCATAAATTTCACGGCGCAACGTGCTCCCCCTCTACCCCGCCTTCTCAAAAAACCGTAGTCGTACTCCTCGCCCTGTCCCCCCTCCCCGCCCAATACCCCTTTTTCCTGTCATGCCATTCGTATTTTGCCTTCTCTTTAAGTTGTCTCTGATTTAAAATCAAACTAAATCTGCTGCCAATTCCACAAACGAACAACAAAAAGTTGTTGAAACTTGAAACTCATAATTTTTAATTTATTTTATGTGATTTTTATTTGTCGATTAATCCACAACAACGGCAACAACAACAACACCAACAACAACAACAAACTAGCTGACGACGCTTTATGAAACCTAAACGTAGAAAATTTATTTCCCTAGAGACTTGAAAAACTCTCAACACATAACACGAAATCAGATTAGCATGTCGTCGTCGAGAAGGCGAAGAAGAACAACTCGAACGAAGCCAAACCAATTGCCAATATATACTTACAATTCCACTATATATACATACCTACATACATATATACTTATACTAAAGTAGTAGGAGACAGAGATGAAAGAAGTGAATGTGTTTCGCAATTGCTTTCTCTACTACTTTGTAAACTGCCAATGCCAAATTGTTTTGCAACCGACTGCTCGACTCTTCGACTGCTGCAAAAATGATTGCCCAGAATTGACCGGGCCAGGGGTGTTGTTGCAATTGCAATTGTTAGCCATAAAAAATATGAGTACTAAATGCTGCAGCAGCAAAGCACAAAGCCATAATGGAGATAGAAAGCAGGTGCAAGGTAAAAGGATATTTCACCAATGAATGGAATGCCAAATCTACAAACTAATTTTAAATGCAAACCAATCCAAATTGAATGCTAAATCCCAATACACTTTTCACTTTAAATTCGACCCAAAATCAGTTTGTTAAATATGATGTAACCAAAGACCAAAATGACCTTCACAATCATTTTGACTTCAAGCCTTCTCATTCAAAAGATTGCAATAAAATAGGTCACCAAAATTTATCTCATAAATCCAACGTGGCCTTTCCATATCAAATATCAAAACCTTTGGAACCTTTAGTTATAATTTACTATATACAAATGATTTCGTAATATTCTCTTGTAGTTGTCAGCAACTCACCTTTTTTCGGCTTCATCTACTTGTAATTCTCAACTGGTTCTAGTGCTCAAAAATAGTGCATGGCATTGCAATTCCTGTAGCTATCGAAATAAAGACAAGCAGCTCAGTTTCATGACCTCATGCCTGATTATTCGAATTGTCTTCTTATTATCTTAACTATGGAATATAGAAGGGACAGATGGGCCAGATATCAAATATGTGTCATTTAATTCACATGCATAATGATCTCACAGTTATCAGATTAAGAAAACACTGCAGATGATTGATTTTTGAAATCAATATATGTATTCAATATACCCCAAATAGTTTATTAAATGAATTTGACAATTTTATAAAGCCAACATATATAAAAGGAATAATTTAATCCTCTAAATTAAATAAAATTAATGATTAAGGATAGGAAACATTTCCATTTCCATTATAACATTTTCTTTAAACACTTTATTTTATTAGATTTATTCCCATTATTTTATAATTCAATTGAAAATAATAATTTTATAATTCTTGGTCAGAGTATGCATTTCATTTTGTACAAGTTAACTATTCCAAACAATAGTTCAATAAAGCTTAAAACTAGGGCAGGCTTCCCACATTTTTTTATTTTTGCATGCAGACTATAGATATAATGAAGTCGACGATATAATTTGATCGCGTAATTGATGAAAAACATATAGGACCAAGGAAATATGGCCTTTATAAATTCTGACAAAAATCGAGAGCAAAAGAATCAAATTCTAATATCTTTTATAGATCACAAAGAATTCTTGAGTGCAATAGCAAGTAAATGCACTCTTTAAAGGGCTAAAAGGGTATTCCAAAATCAGTTTGAAATATAATCATTGGTTTCTTTGACCAACAGCAGGTCAGTTTGAGAGTTTAGTGTGCGTGCGTGTTGCCATACAGAAATGAGATTTGATCCAATTTTCCAGCTTCAACCATGGCTCCAACTGCAGCTCCAGCTCCCAGATAGGGGCGGTGGCAAAGGGGGAGAGGAGCTGCAGTAGTTGGAGCAACAACAAATCAGAAATAAAACATTCCCCAAGCAGAGCAATAACAAACAAACAACACAAACAATTGATGGCAATTTGTTGATAAACATTTCGCTCGCAATAAATAAACAAATATTCCTTTGGCAACAAGTTGCGGCAACATGGTGGCGGCTGCGATGAGGTTGAGCGGTGTGGGTACTGGGAAGTGGAAAGAGGAAAGAGGTGTCTTGGCCATATAAATGCAAATGTTGCTTGCTTGTCTTGGCCTGGTGGT
The DNA here is from genome assembly GCA_018903935.1 of Drosophila insularis. Taxonomy (NCBI): domain Eukaryota; kingdom Metazoa; phylum Arthropoda; class Insecta; order Diptera; family Drosophilidae; genus Drosophila; species Drosophila insularis. The sequence continues at coordinate 3,257,553 of JAEIFP010000517.1, forward strand.
GGCATGGTTGGATCTGCTTTTGGCCTGTTGTATGTTGTGTGTGCTCTGGGGCAATTTTTCATTTGATTCCATCTTCATATTTTATTATATTGGAAAAGGCGAAGACTATGGACCGTAGGGGGGGGAGGGGAGGCAGAAGCGGTCTGTGTGAGTGAGTCTCGTGGGCTGGTTTCCCATTTCCCATTTGTCGTCGTTTGACTCTTTGCGTTTTCTTTTATTTGTTGCTATTGCAATTGCTGTTGATACCAATTCTGCGATATGACAAACTATGTTTGCATTTTAATTTTTAATGCGTGTGAATTTTGCTGGCGGCAGCCATTGCCATTGCCATCAATGTGCAAAGGGGGCAAAGGGCGGGCAGAAGAGTGCTCTTGGCTCTTGGAGAGAGAAGATGCTCGTGTCATGATTTGCTGTTGCTTTTAATTGAAATTTTATGAATTTATTGCTTTAGTTTTTATAGTTCAACAGAGAGCTAAGAGTTTTGGGGCCCAAAAAGAGATGGTCAGCTCGAGATTCCATAAGAGAATTTTTGTGTTGTTTTTGGTTCTTTTTCGTTCTTTCTTCATCTCAATTTTCATGTATTCCTTTGTCTTTTCTCTCTTTCTGCAGATGAATCAGACGTGTAAGGTCTGTGGCGAGCCAGCAGCTGGATTTCATTTTGGGGCATTCACATGCGAGGGATGTAAGGTAAGTCAAATTCTTTGAATAGTTTTAACAATTTTGACAACAAAATGTAATCGGCAAAACGATCTTGCATATATTCATTTAATCTATCAATTAAGCGATATTTGATCTTAATTAATTAACAAAACGGTAAAGTCTTTATTGTTTAATCATTGCTAAGATTGGGGAAAATGAACTAGATACTTTTTTGCGACTTTGCTAAACCATTTTATTCTCTTAAAAAGACTTAAAAAGATAATAGGTTTTTAATAATTATCCATACAATTTATTCATTAAACGAAGAACAAACACTTTTCTATGTATTTTATTTCTTTTTATTAAATTAAATTTGATTAATTCATGTTTTTACAATAGATGGTACCAGGTGTATCTTCTCAAATTAAATGCATTTTTTTTCCTCTGTGTAATCCCTCTCTCTCTCTCTAGATGTGTATGTATGTATATATATACCTCTCGTAACCAACAAGAAAAATTAATTCATTGTTAAATATCAATATCGATAAATCGTTTTCGTGATCCTCAACCACAAGAGAAAAAGCGCTTCCAAAAACTTATGAGGCCAATTCTTTAAGCGAACTGAAACTGGAATGTTGAGTTGAGTTCATTATGACAACGAAGAGTAGAGAATTGAAGAGGAGGTTAGGCCATAACAAATGGAATGCCTTCAGGCTAAGGTCAAAGTTAAACAAAGCGACCCACAACTAAATTGATTTAAATAGGAAAACCAAAAAAATATTCCTTTAATGGTGGGATGGTAGAATGATCATGATGATCATTATGATGACGATGATGATGATGATAATGGCTTGCCCACGCCATGCCACGCCAAGGAGAAAAGGTCAACTACAACGTACAATTTGTGGGTCAACATTATTTGATTTGTCTGTGTGTGTGTGTTTGTATGTGTGGGTCGATCGGTTGGCTAATTTAACGCCCACAGAAGTGCAGAGGGTACTAAACAAAAAAAAAAAAAAAAAAAAAGGCAAAAAAACAAAGCCAAACAAACAAAAGTGAATCTGCTGAGAGGCGCTGCCTTTGCCTTGGTGCACAAAATTGCTTGTAAATAGTTCGTCCGTCTGTTCGATTGCTGCCGCGGTTGCCAATGTTGTTGTTGTTGTTGTTGCTGCTGCTGCTGCTGCTCTTTCAAACGAAACTGAAAACGCAGCAACAAAAAAACAAATCCTCCGTTTCCATTTCCGACCCAGTAATCTTGATGCCCAATTAACCTTAAAAGTGGATTTTCGCATTGTTTCTGTTCAATTTTTTGTTTAAAGCTCCACCTACGACTACGACGATGACTTTAGAAACAGCAACAACAACAACAACAACAACGACAACGACACAGAGTCCGTCACTTTGTCAGTTGATTGCAAAGTCTGAGCTAGACTCTTGAGGGCAGGGGCAGTGAAGCGTTTTGGCAATTTAATACACTGACAAAAATTTATATCAAATTTTTATTAAAACCTCTTAACATATTAATCAATAATGCAAGCATAACTAACTAGCCATCTTAGTAATGAGTTTAAGCTAAACGAAAGCTTTCTTTCTATTTGAAGAATACTTAAGAAATGAGCCCATTAAGAAGTATTTATTTCCATTTCAAAGCTTTATAAGATTTTAATTCAGTTAATTAAAAGAAGCTGGTAATAAGGGTGATTGTTAGGTACATCCAAAATCCTTTTAACCTTTTCCTGCTACAACCAAAGTAGGAACTTTTTAAGATGACCCAAAATTTTTACAAATGCAGGAGGTAAACATCAGATGTCAATATGTTACAAGTAAAACATTAAAAGTTGGTGTTTATTTCTAACATGTTAATATTTGCCTTCTTTTTTTTTTGTACTTTTGTATATGTTGTGAAATATTTCAGAAAGATTTAAGTTTTCTACAACTTTCTATTGAAAATATTTAAATTAATTAATGTCGTTCCTGTATTCCCAAGTCCTTTATCTATTACCACTGGCCGCTGCTATAGGGAACTTGCAATGCAAATCTTTTTCTGGCAGTGTCTGCGAGTCAAACATTGGCAACTTCAACTTGGCATAAGTGTTGCACACAGCCCCTAACCTTTGCAACATGCGCAGCATCAGTCGCATGAACAGCAGCAGCAGCAGCAGCAGCAGCAACATGTTGTTGTAGTGTTTTCTTCATCATCGTCTTCTTCTTCGCCCGCTGTTTCTACCTTTCCTGTCTTCTTGTGGTGCCTTTTTCATGGCTCTCCTCCGCATTGAATTAAATTGTTTGTTTTGTTGCAATTGATTGTGGCCCCAGCGAACGGTTAATGGTGTATATATGTATGTATATAGACGGAAAAGCGGGAGCGGGAGCGGGCGCGGATGCGGACGCGGACGCGTCGGCTCAAGTTGTTGTAGGTGTAGGTTTAGGTTTTTGTTCATGTTCGTTGTATTGTTGTATATATTATTTCTTTTTGGCGGTCCTCTCGCTGGGAACCGGCAGCAATCCGTAACTTACTGTCGATGAATCATCAAAAAAAAAAAAAAAATCAAATTTAATGAGATATTATTGTTGGTCTCTAACCGATTTTCAATGACATCATATACATACATGACTGGAAAAAGGTTTTTCTAGTCTATAAAAAACAAAAAATCAAATACTGCGAATCGCTTTGTAGGCTCAGACTCTCCTTATGACATAAAAGAGGTGTAAGGAAGGGGGAAGGTAGTCCTTAATTTGGGAAAAATTGTGAAAATCTGAAAGAAATTATAAAAAATTTGAAGACAGGAAACATCTTATACAAAATAAAATCTCTAAGGGCTAACAGAAAACAAGTATACGCCTTGGTGTAAAATGCACCAAGTGAATAATTTTCAATTTATTACAAGTTATTATAATTAATAACTAATTATATTGACTGTATAGGTCAGATTACATTGTTGCTTAGTTTGACGTTTTTAAATTAGTTTTAGATGATTTAAAATTATAGACAATTTTTGTGGGGCTTTTTGCCGTTTAAATTGTTCATTTACTTAATTAAATTTGTTGCCCGAATTTAACATTTTCTTCTCTCTTCTCTCTCTTTCGGTGTCTTTCACAGTCCTTCTTTGGTCGCTCGTATAATAATCTGTCCTCAATATCGGATTGCAAGAACAATGGCGAATGCATTATCAATAAGAAGAATCGTACAGCCTGCAAGGCATGTCGTCTGAAGAAGTGCCTCATGGTGGGCATGTCGAAAAGTGGATCACGCTACGGCCGTCGCTCCAATTGGTTCAAGATTCATTGTCTGCTGCAGGAGCAGCAGCAGCAGGCGGTGGCCGCCATGCAGGCTCATCAGCAGGCGGCTGGCGGCGGTGGGATGGGTGGTGCTGGCGGAGGAAGTGGTGGATCAGTCAATGGCTTGAAGGTTCCACCGCCGGCTGCAGCTGCGGCGGCCTTGGGAATGCTGGGCCATGTCCCCGGTGGCTATGCTGGCCTCTATGGAGCCGGTCCGCCTGGGCGCAGTAAAGAGGAGCTGATGATGCTGGGTCTGGAGAGTGCCGTGGCTAGTGGCGAATATGGGGGCGTGGTCAGTGGTGGCGGCTCTTTGAAACATCCTGTTGTGGTGGCTTCGCCATCTGTTAGCTCACCCGACTCCCATAACTCCGACTCGTCGGTGGAGGTTAGTGTTAGCCGGGTTAATCCTCTCCTGCATTTGGCTGGCAGCGGTAATGGAAACGGAAATGGTGCCAAAACCGTCTCTAGTTCATCGTCATCGTCCGCTGAAATTGTGTCAACCCGAGCCAGCCCGGCTCCGCACTTACGCAAGGATATGCCGCCATTCCTGCCGGGTCTACCGTTCCCCGGACTCGCATCGTTGCCGACCATGATGGCACCACCGCCTCCATTTCTGCCACCATCGCATCTACTCTTCTCCGGCTATCATCCCGCCCTTTATTCGCATTCGCATCAAGGACTCCTGCCCACAGCGGCGACGCCCGAGCAACAGCAGCAGCAGCAGCAGGCAGCCGTGGCAGCTGCAGCTGCTGTGCAGCACCTCTTTAACTCCAGCAATGCGGCCCAGAGATCCAATCTCAACAATAATCACATTCATCTCCTGCCCAATGGTAGTAAAAACCCCTCGGATGAGCTGACCAAGCGTTTCTATTTGGATGCAGTGCTTAAGTCACAGCAGCAGAGTCCTCCTCCTCCGCCTCCTTCTCATCCATCCATCCATGCCACACAGCCCACTCTCGCTACACACCACTCTCATACTTCAGCGGCATCCACTAAGCTGCCCAAACAGGACTATTCCATATCCGCTTTGGTCACACCGAATTCGGAAAGTGGCAGTCGTGAGCGAATCAGAAGTAGAGAGGACTTGGAGGACAATGAAATGAATGGTCTGGCCAACAAAGAAGATGCCGCCGTTGAAGACTCTGAAGATGATGATGAAGAAGATTTGGTAGTTTCCATGACTCCACCTCACTCACCACATCCACCAGCAGTTCTCCAGGAGCCGCAGCCCCACCATCAGCCGCAGGATGATGACGAAGAAGATCACCAAGATAATCCCATCGATCTGAGTATGAAAACCTCAGCCAGTTGCAGAAGTAGTGCAGCAAGTAGTTGCTCCACCAATCCTGAGAAGAACGAAGACGATGGGGAGGAGACGGAAGAAGAAGGAGGAGTCGATCACAAGCTAAGGTCACATCCAAGAGACGAGGATGTTGATGAGAATGTCGACGAAGATGACGTAGAAGAACTGCAGCATCATGAGGATGAGGATGAGGACAAAAAAATTGAGCTATCTGTTAAGGAAGAACAGAATGCAAATGCCAAGGATATCGATAAAGTTAACATTGAGCAATCGAATAATAACAATAACAACAACAGCATCAATAGCAACAATAATAACAATAATAATAATAATAATAGTAGCAATCCAGGTGATAATAATAAAGAGGAAGCCAGCGATTCTATCAAACGTAAGCTAGATGATCTAGTTGATGGTACCAAGGAAGAGAATGGCAAACGTTTGAGATTAGATGCTTTGGACTTAACAACCAAAATTTGAAGCCTTATGCAATTTAGACGAATTCAAACAAGTCTGGCAACCCTTCAATTCCCACTCCACTTCAGTGTGCGTTGCCAGACTTTTAAGATAGTAATAAAGAAACATTTATATGTTCATCTTTCTTCATTCGTCGCAATCTGTGAACTTTGAATAAAATTTCTGTATAGGACGAAATATTATGACAATTTCATGGCAATAGCACACATAGATCCATTCATAGATAAGCCTACACCTGCTGATTGCCGATGCCGATCCACTTATCACCTACAAAATGGCAACGATCTTTCAGTTTTTTGTGTGTGTTTATGCTATAAAATTAAAATGTAAATTGTTTCTTTCTTTCCCTCCCCACTCCTTAATTTTATTATTATTTTTTTTTTTTTTGTTTTACCCCCTGCTATGCCAAATACAATATACAATATATATATATATATATATATATATATATATACCATATACGATATATTGGAGGTATATGTATGTTTAGTATGTAGTAACCCATTATTATCTATAAAGAGATGTGTTTGCTAGAAATCTCTTTCAACTTGACTTGATTAACAAGCGCTAAATACGAGTTCGTGCCGCCGTTCACAGGGGTCCGATGCGGCAGATGTTATCACATCGTTTAAAACAACTAACGAAATGGCAAAAATATGCTAAAATTTTCGTTTTGCCGATTAGCATATACAATAATACTACGAGTATATACATATACAAACATAGATAGATATAGTTATACTGACAGACAGACAGATCGAAAGAAAACTATAACAAATTTTTGTCGTATCATAGTAACAACAAAAATCTAAAACAAAAAAAAAAAACAAAAAAAGAAAAAAATAAAATACAAAAATAAATGTTAAGAAAAAAAAAATCCAGCCTAAAAGCAAAAACACAAAAAAAAAAAAATAAATAAACTTTAGCTTATCTGAATGGTTTTGCATAAATATCATATAGTGGAATTTGTAATTTGTAAGTTTCGTTTCGTTTACCATATAATCGGTTAATCGGAGATGAAATACTTAGGTAAAAACAAAACAACAAAAAATTCTTTGATAGTATTTTCTTAGTTTAAAATGAGTTTTCTACAAGTTTTCTCTTAGTCACAATTAGCAAAATTTCTAATTAAAATAGAAATACTCTTAAATACATAATTATGGTAAAAAACAGAAACAAAAACAAAACAAAAAAAATGTATAGCATAAATTATTACATATTATTATTACATATTGTGTATTATCATTTATGATTACGATTATTATTACGACTACGAATACGATTACGATTATTATTATATATATATATACATACTTATGTATGTGTGGTAAATAAATTTTTTTTTTTTCTTTTTGTTTGATCATGATAATTTCGTATGCAAATTGTGATCGAAACTGAAAATATTATTGATATCACCAGAAAATAATAAAATACAAATAAAAAACAACAAAAATTATATATATATATATGTATATATACACATATATTTGATGAGCGAGTTTCATTTGTAAGTGTGTGTGTGTGTGTGTGTGTGTGTGGTTATGATGGGGAGTGTTAAGTGGGTCAAAGGCCACATAAAATATTATACATATATGTGTGAAACTGAATCACATTTTTTATGTGATCTTTAAGTTTGGCTACTTGTATGGAATGGCCTGGAGAAAGTGCTGTAAAACCCAAAACTAAATGAATCTGAAACGGCAATGGAAAAAATTGTATTTTCATCGATTCTATCATGCTGATGAAAGAAGATGATCAAGAGATCACATAGATACTAACTTAGAAAAGCGATAGGTAAAGCAGGTTTAATAGGGCACACAGATGAAACGTAAAATTTATTTTTTTTTTTCTTTTGATTTTCTCACTTTGCAATTGCAACTACTTAATTACACTCAACTTTCCAATTGTGAGGAATCCCATGGCTTTTCCCATCGAAAATGGAGGAAAATAGTAAATGGTAAATGGCAAACACAAACCCTCTAAAGGAAAATCCCAGACAATTCCCACACAAACACACACACACACACACACATACACGTGAGAGAGAGAAAGAGAGAGAAAAATCAAAAGACTGTATGTCAATGGTGTGCATACCAATCAATCCGAAATCTATTTCAATCAATCTTTGCGTAATTGTAAATACTTTCAACATATTTCGCGAGTTGCCGTTGACTGTCGACTGCCTTCTTTTTTGCCTTCTTCTTCTGCCTTCTGTCTTCTGTCTGCTGCAGGTCTTCCTTTACCAAGATTCAGCGAGTCTCAAGGCAGCAAATGGCGTGAAAATTATAGCAAATGCTTAGCCAGAAACAGCAGCACCAACAACAACAACAACAACAACAACAACAACAACTGGCAACCTGAATTCGTTTCTATTTATTTCACACTTGAATTGATGCGCAGCAGCAGATTGACATTTTGCAAATGCTCGCCGAGCGACAACAGCAGAAGCAACATCAGCAATAGTAGTAGCAGCAGCAGCAGAAGCAACAACAACAACGACAACATTGGCATCAGCTCTAGCAGTTCCTCCAACTCTGGGGAGCAATTGGCTATAGAAGACAGACAGAAGAAGACTGAGGACGTGAAGCCGATTGAAAAAGCGACAAATGCTGCCTTTGGGGCCCTGGGCATAAGAGCATGAGATCATGAGAGGTCTCGGTCTATTATGCACTTTGCGAAACGCAAAAGAAAATCAACTTTGCCATCAGATGATAAGACACTCGCACAGTCCAGTGCCAATTAATCAACCTTTTTGTTTTTTTGGAGTATATAATCCAAACTAAATTGATTGCTCAAATTTTAGATTGCTTGGGAAAAAGTGTACATAATTTAAAAGTGTGTGACTTAAAATTGAATTAACAGAAAACAAATAAGTATTTCGTAGAGCAATAAATATATATATATATATTTTTTTTTAATTTAGTGTTCTTTATTTAAGATCTATCCGGAGGACAATTATTAAATTTGTTCAAACATTAACATATGGGTAAAAATACTAAATGTGATTATACATGCAATTTACAGAAACAATAAATTTGAATTTGATTAGACGTTAACATTTGTACGGACTGATTAGGACAAAAAAAATATAAAAATATATATTTAAAAATAAATAATTTAAACAGAAATTCAATGGGCCTTAAGTCTCTACATTAAAGGTATACATATATTCTGATTTAATTGTATTTGTTTTATAATTCCTCAGATATTAAGGCTAGTATCAGTTGAAATTAATGTTAGTGGCTTTAAATGGTTCTATCAGATCTATTAATTCTTCTTCTAGAAAACAGCTTCTAAAATAAAGAATGAAAGAAGTTAACCATTATGAATCAGATTTAATATAAATATGTATTATTTATCATATTTGAATAAACAAACTTGCAAAAACATAACAAATAATTATATCACATTAAAGAAGATAAAATCGCGACTCTTTTCAATATTTTCTCTCTGTGCATTCGTCTTCTTTGGCAGGCTTGGCTTCTTGTCGTTTTGCAGAAGTGACGCTCACAGCTTGACGAGTTGACGGGTTAGAGATCGCTAGCATATACTGACTATTCCGCTCCCATCCCTCCTTCTCCTCATTCTGCACCTCCTCTTAGCCGCGTTTGCTTCTGGGCCAATCTTCTATCCGTATTGTCAGCATTGAATAGTAGTGCAAATAAATTTCAATTGCGAGACACATTCTCCCACTGACATTGTTTGACACTTTGACTTTGCCAGAGAATTTGCATGCAAAACAGAACAAGAAAGAAACACACAAGCTGAAAGTAAGAGAGAGAGAGAGAGAGAGTGCGAGAGAGAGGGAGAGACTGGGGAGAGAGGAGTAAATGAGGAAGAGAAGATCTTCAGGTTTATTGTTTGATCTTTAAAAGATTGGCCAACACCCAGCACCCGGCGCGTTAACAAGCTCAACTCAACTCAACTCAACTCGACTTCGACTCGAGTCGAAGTCGATTCAGTTAATGCAGCAGAAGACGCACCCAGCTACCAATCTCCCGTGTTGTGTTATGTTGTTTTGGCCTCGTCTCTAGCTCCATTTATATGCTCCAAATGCATTAAGTGAAAAGAAAGACGAAAAATAAAGAAACGGAGGCGTTAGCAGCAGCAGAGGCTACACCCTAATCCCATAGTCTGAACCACTTTCTGCACCTACAAGAGCACAGACGATGGCAAAACACCAACGCCGCTCCGCTACGCCGTCTGGAACTCCCAGATGGCACAATATAAAGAGGAAGTTTAGCAACAACAACAACTGCATCAGCAGTAACAGCATGGAGACCAAATGGATGAATTGGAGAACTCGATGAAAACTGTGTAACAAGCATAACACTAACATATCGCTAACACGCCCACACTCCTCTAATTTGGAAGACCAGAAACAGAAACAGATACCGAAATCCAAACCCAAACCAAAACCAAAACCAAAACCGATACAGAAACAGTTGCCTGGGGTCCAACACTTTGGCTTAAGAGCCTGGCCACAAATGGAACGGAAATTGTATTGCAGATAAGTTAATAAATGCTATTGAAACGTTACCATGAAAATTCAATTGGAAAGTAAAAATGAAATGAAACTAAAAGTTAAGTAAAATTTAGGACAATCTTACCCAAAATATCACAATCGAGTTTTAAAAGCTTTAATTTTTCAAATAATGTCAAATGAAATGTCAAATAAAATAAATATAAATTTTATTAAATTAAAAAAATATGTATATACATATATTTCAATGCTGTAAACTAAAAATTTAAAATACATTCTCAAAAGTCAGAATAGTTATTTGTGAAATTAAGACTTTTAGAAAATTAAGCTGATATATATTTCTGATCTGTTTAAACTATATTTTTCGACTATATTTTTATGTAGTATCATTACAATAATTTTACATTTAAACTTAAATTTAGCTTACTATCGACTGATTGATTCGCAGTAAGTAAAAAAAAACATAAATATAGGTTTTTTTTAAAGGCTTTGATAAACTTTTAAAAAGAGCTTCAAATTAATTTTACTATAATTTTTTTTATCACAATATAGGACTTAACTATTTAGAATATTCATGCACTCAATTATCAAAATTTATATTAATCATTGCAGTGTAAAATGTCAATCCATTGTAAGTTGGATTACTTTATCATAATTATTTAAGAGTTGGGAAAATAATCAACATATTTTTATGGAGTAGCTACACTTGAGATTTACATATTGATCAGCGTAAACTATGTGAAACTCGAATAGAGGAGCTGTGTATTGCCCTCCTTCTCAGTCAGCTGGCTCTCTCTCTCTCTCTGTCTCTCATTTGGTAAGGTAACAAAAGCCGCGGCCTAAACGCCGCTAAGTGCCAAATGACAAGTATTGGGCCCTGACGCAGAGAGGAGGAATCTCAGGGATGTGAAGGGCAGGGTATCGTTTTGGGCTGATGGTGTCTATGAGGTGTTGGCGGAAAGGGTGAGGGAGAGGGAGAGGGGACGGTTATGATGGCATGACTTTGCTCAATGCCAGAGGCGTTGCGCATACCATGGCCACATTAACTACTCCATAAAAGGTGTAAAGAAATCACTTAAGTACTTGTATGTCACTCCTTTGTCAAAGTAAATCATGGTATAGGGGAGCTGTTGCCTCTGATGCCGCTGCTGGTGCCTCAGCTCAGCTCATCTCATCTCATTTCATCTCAGCTACATATATATACAACATGGGTTTTCATTTGTTTGCCATACAAGTATACATTGATAGACATGGACATATGTATGTATGTGAGTATGTGCATATGTAGATGGGTCTATGGCAGTTGAGATGATTGGAAATCTAGGCGGGGTAGTGGAATGAATAAAAAGAATAAAACGGGGGAGTTTTATTGACAGCCGCAATTACCACATAATCATGCAACAAATATGATGGACCGTACGCTGAAGTCTTCCACACAAAGAGGGAACCCAACCAACAACGAACAACCGACAACCAACAACCAACTAGGCAACTCTGGGCAACGTGCTGATCCATTACGGCAGCAGCAGCAGCAGCAATCACTGAAGATTTCACTAAGTTTGCCTGCTTTCGAGGTACATTTTGTCTAGACTTATTGAGTGATCGTTTGTGGCAGGAGCCATGGAAACGTTTCTTGGGTATTTTTTTTTTTTCGCTTTTTTAATGGGGTGGCAATCACTTTGAACGACGACGACGACGACTACGATAGTGGTTGGTGGCTGGTGGATGGAGTAGGAGGTTGGTCGATCCTCACAAATTATGGTCAAGAACTGGCAAACTGCCGAACTGGGTTGGCAGATACTTAAGAAATATGTTATTAAATAATAATGGAGTGCGTGGTTAATAGATACAAAAAGGCAGCTAAGCAGACAGCAGTCAGCAGTCAGCAGCTTGAAAACCAGCAGTAGACATTCGGTTTGTGGCAGAGTCACGGGCAGAGGCCGAAAGGCAATCGAGTTGCAAGTTAACAGTGTGAAAGAAGCGTGCTTCAACTAAACTATATGTAGACCCAGTTGGTCGGTCGGGTTGGTCGTCTGCAATCATTGTTAACAATCAATTAAGGAAATAAGTTGTTTATAAAATGTTGCTATTACCTTTGGTGAGCGTTGTATTGAGTAGTCTACTATCAATAAATAAATGGCAAAATATGCTATTCCATCCATTAGGTCAAAGCCCATTACACTGGCCAAACTGTATTTTGAAACCAAAAATCTATTCTCTATATGTATATAAAAGAAGTCCAACGGTCTTTAGAATAAATCACACAACGTGTTATTGTTTTTTTCTCGTTTTGTACTATTCAAGCTTAAATGAAAAGAGTTATTTTTTCAAGGTTCTTGACCATTTTTTAAGCTAATCTTTTTTACTATCCTTTCACGTTACCACTATCTTCAACTGTTTTTAACCATTCATTGAGCATTCATCTAGGTCTTATTTGAGTTCAATTTGATCCAGGGTAATCGGTGAAAAGAGCTTAAATTCATTTGATTTCTCTTTCTACCAATATATGTAGTAATATTGTGTAAGACAGTGTAAGCAGTGAGTAAGACCAATCACTTGACGATCCCCACCCCTCCCGAACCGTTGGGACGCTTGCAGGGCCAAAGTATGAATCGCTCTTGGCTAAAATGTTTTAATTAATGTGCTGGACACAGTTAATGAAACTGTTATAGTTTATACACATGACTCTACAACATTTACCATATATGAAGCAGGCTAAAAGAGTTTATTAACCCGCTGTCGATTGCCGATCGTTTGAACAAAGCCAAAAAAGGGCTTTCCATTTTCGGAGCAGGTGGTGGTCGGTTGGTCGGTCGGTCGTCCGCTTGATCGGTCGCCATAGAGGAAGATCATTAATCAAAACACCAAAGCTAAAGCCCCCATGTGCGGGTCGAACTTTGGTAGCAAAAGACTACCGAACTGTACTAACTGAGAAAAAAAAAAAAAAAAAAGAAAAAAAACCAAAAAACAAACCTAGGGCAAAGCAGTACAGAACACAGTATTTGGGTGGTTGTGGTTGTGGCATTGGTGAGGAGGAGAGGGTGGTCCAGGTTGAAGGAGAAGGTGGAGATGGTCCCATGATTAGTGGCGGTTGGCTACTTTAATGAGCGTTAACTGCTCGCCTCCAAAGTTCATTAAGTGCAGTCACTTATGATTGATGCCCAACAACAACAACAGCAACAACAACAATAGCAACAATAACCATAACCGCAGCAACAACAACAACAACAACTATAAAAATGGCAGAAAAGTTTTAGCCAAAAAGCAATCGAGAAACCAAAATCGATGTATAAATCAAAACATAAATCAAATTCCATCAGGTCGTCAACAATTTGCATCTGATGAATCTCAAAATCGACTAAATTTGAATTCTTCTTTAAATCAATGCGGAAACTCAATCAGACAATTTTTGTTTGTATTTTTTTGTTTTTTTGCCATCTTCTTCTTTTCTTTTATGGGGTAGCTTAATTTTGATTAATGGCCAAAAATTGTTTGACTTGACCATTTTGAAAATTTTAATTGTTTTCAAATCGGCGGGCGAGACGCGCGTTCTACAAATAATTATAAGCTGTTTTTAATGATAATGAAAAAATAAAATCTCAAAATAAGAATAGAAGGCAAACAAAAGCCATCTAACAGCAGCACTAATTGTTACAGATCTTCACAGAGACAGCGACAGAGGCAGACCGGGGGGAAGACAACAAGGAAGGAGATAAAGATAAAGAGTTAGAGAGAGGAAAGAGGCGACCAGGCGCACCAAAGTTGCTACCAGTTCTAAGCCTCGCGGGGGATTAGACGATTTTGTTTCTATTCTTGGAAGATTTCTTCCACTTCTCCATCGTTTTTGGGTGATAAAAGCAAGTGCCGCTAAATGGCCAGGGGAGTAAAGCACGCGCTACGAAAGAAGAAAAAACCAAAAAAAAAAAAAAAAAACAGAAACAGACGCACTCAAAGAGAATTGAAAAGCAATTAGAGGTTGTCTGCCAACGTAAGAAGGAGCAGTGGAAAAAGTGTGGATGAAAATATCGAAGTAGAATTAGCAAGTTTACAAGTGCATTTATCGCTTTTCACAAATCACTATCAGCAGTAATTGTTATTGCTTTCCACACATCACTAATAAGAGCTCTCGATAACTTATAAATATTAAAATACATGATTGGATTCATTCTGCATATACCTATAAAAGTCTTTTAACCACCGCTTTCCATTCCATTCCATTGGGGGCATACCTTTCCAGGTATGGCTGTGGCTTTGGCATTCAATTCATCAAATGGCTGTGATTATATGCTTAATTGTCCTGTAATTGCATGACCACCTACAAGATTTTAAACGTTGCGGTAGATCCCATGCCATCCCATTCTCAATTCCTTTTAACCTTTTTCGTTTTTTGCGAAATTTCAAAACGAAAAATTTTCAAGAAAAAAAAAGAAGCCAGCGAAAAAGCAAAGAAGAAGAATACTTTTGCCAGGTACAAATTCCATAAATCTGTCAAGCAAAACGTACGTCGACGTCGTCAACATGCACTTGTTCTCTACTCTGATGCTGCTGCTTTTTTCTGTTCTTTTTCTTTTTGGCTATCTCTTGTTGTTGTTGTTGTTGTTGTTGCTGGTGGTGTTCTTGTTCCTCTTGGAAAGCTGCTGGGACATGTGAAATACGCAGATTTGCCAGGGAGTTTTATGGTCCGACCATGGTGTTGTGTGCATTCCGTGCATTTCGCCCAGTGCCATAAACTTTGGCTTAAAAGCGAGTGCGGCAAGAGTACAAAGGCGTACCGCTTACCCACATCACCGCCATCCACAACCACCGCAACCACCGCAACCACAGCCATATCCACATACATACACGTGCAGCATCATCCACTAGCTATGACGATGACGACGACGACGATGATGATGACCCGAGCTAGTGAGCACTTGAACTGGGCTCTCTGTGGCATCCACTGCATGGATGGATTGATGAATTGTTGTTGTTGCTGTTGATGTTGATGTTGTTGCTGTTGCTGTTGTCCAGTGCAAATGAAGACCTGCTCGGCACTTGGCCACTTGTTGCCGCTGATGCGATGTTGCCGAAAAGCTAATTTAAAGCAATTTAGTTTGAAACGCGCGCGCATTTCCATGCCACCAAATGAGGCAAGTCTAAGCGGCTTCAGCATTTTAGTTTTTTCTTTTTTCGGGGTTTTATTTTCATTTTTTTTTTTTAGTTTTAACATACTGGCAGGCATTTGGCTTATTGATATCAGCTTAATGTCCACATTTCCAGTCGAGTGTAATTATAATGATCGTGTTAAATTATTAATGATAACTCAAACCATTATCAACTCTCACTTACCTCTTGTATACGCAGTGCCAGATTAGATATAAAACAAACGATTGAGGGGAGTGCTGCTAATAGATGTTTCTTCAAAATTAAAAAAAATATTTTAAAATTCTTACAAACTCTTAATTTTGCCAATCTGTGACTTAGTCAAATTTCAACCGCTTTTCAAAAGGGATATTCCATTTTAATGCTTTTAGATTTAATTTTGAATAAGAGTTTAAATCAAGGTCATCTTTTCAGGCAAGACAGAAAATGGCCCAAGTGTTCCCATAAGCCTTAATTTCATGAAGCTCCAAATTGTCAATTTTTTGTGGTATTAGAAAAATTACTATCATTCATTTAGTAAAATTCATTCAATAAAATTCATTATTTTCAAATTGGAAGACTCTATTTTAATCTGTATTCAAAACTCAACAACTCAATTTATGGCTCATTTTCCCAAAACGTCGTCATGGTTTTTTTTTTTTTTGAAAAACCGTATTGTAATGAACTTTTTTTTGAGTGTCCAAATCTTTGATGCCACTTTAAAACATACTAAATTGTGATTTAATTGATATACAACTTTTTGAAATCGGTTGGATATCGGCAAAATTAAAAAAACAATTTATGTCAAAAATATAAAAAGTGATAAGTGATTTTCTAATTTGAATTATAAAATCGAAAACTTATATTTATGGCCCCGCGAAGTTATACGACTGTTAACAGAAATTTTCAATGAGTATTTAGTTCCATTATTTTGTATGAAGAGTGAAACTAGACTAAATTATGATGATTTAATTTCATTTTAAATAATAATATTTCCAACAATTATATTACATTATATTTTTTTCAATTAAAAAAACTTACTTTGGTCTTACTTATTTACAAAATAAAAGTTCTTTTTCTTTTAGCATTTATTTGATTAAATTCGATTTATTCGAAATTAAGTTAAATATATTTATTATATTTAAATATAATAAGAAGACGTATAGAGCAATTCTACTATATAAATTTAACTAAAATAAAATTTTTAATAGCATTACTTTGAACAAGAAAATTAAATTATTCAATTTTTGAACGGTTTAGAAAAATAGTTTTTTAATATTTAATATCTCTAAAAATGATGCAAATCAATATTTTAATCTGTATGGTCAACTACCACAAATACATAGTATATAAGCTTTTGCTTATTGGGAAATCAAACACCTGTCGACTTTATTGGTTTAACTACAAAAAAAATAACCTTAGCATGTTTAGCCTTATAATATCTGGAAAATTCGTATTTCCTTTTTCAATAACTAAGTGACTTTGCCACACATTTATCGCAAACGTAGCGTGGTTCGTCTCAAAACCAATTGTGGTCGCTGCAAAACTCTGATGGCCATGAGTTGATATAGTCTCAGCTCCATCTGCCATCTCAACTTGGGTCTCAGAGGCATTGACACAATGGCTTACAAAAGTAACTGGGTGCCACATTCTTATTGCTCATTGTGCCGTCCTCAGCTCTCACTCCACTTCCTTCTCACTTCCCACCAGTAGACAGTAGGCAGTAGGCAGTAGGTAGTTGGCAATGGGCACCATTCAGTGGTTGCAGTCACAGCCAAGAGCCGCAAACAGCCTTGCAATTATTGCGATTAGAAATTCCGTTAGCCAGTGACCTTTTGTCGTTGTTGTTGTTGAACTTGGACGAACTATTTGCAGTGTTTACTACGTCCATCCAGAGCTCCAATGAACCTGCAAGACTACCAACCAACTAACCAAAACGAAGAGCCAACCAACCATCATATATCATACGCCCTCACAAAAGAAATGAAATATCAGTTCGAAAGAGACGTAAACCAAACCAAAGCAATCCAATGCAAAAGAAACCAGGAGGAGGTCATAGTGGCTGAAGAAGTAGCTGCTGGAGGAGGTGATTGGAATACATACACGAAATGGAAATACCCTTAATAATGGTAACGGAGTAAAAGAAAGAAATATTATGACTGAGTGAAAAGTGTTTTTCTTTTTCCCCTCTTTCCGCGTTATTGTCAATTTTTGGACACCTTCTTCATCCAGCTCTCCTCCATGCATACCCTTCCTTGATGTATTGTCGGCGTCAGTTAGCTTGACTTGAACCTGTTACCGGATCGTATACTTAATGTTTTTTCAGTCAGTCAGCCGCAGGTCTAACTGTTATAATTATTGCTGCTCGTAAAAGCTAGAAGAAAAGCTACAAAAATAACAACAAAAAAAAAAATGAAAATACAGATACTACCAAGGTAAAGCTGGGAGTAGTAAGCAGGAAAACCTGCTGAAAAGTGCAATTTTTACAACTCTCTCGTGTCTTTTGTTTTAGGCAATTGGATTTCCTTTTTTGTGTACCGCAACTAACCGATGGGAAATTGAAGTTTTGAATCATTTCGCCAAGGCGAAGGCAATAAAAAATTAATTAATTTTTTTTGTCTACCTGACTTTTTTTTTCTTTTTAAAAATTTATATATGAATTCCTTTTTATGACTCATCAAAAGAAAATATATACATATACTGAAAAGACGAATATATACATCCTATTGCAATTTATCAATTGCAAAGGATTTTCGATTTTTGTGTGTGTTTTCATTATTAAAATTCCGTTTCAGTTCGTGAACTCCCACACCAAATGTTTACCTATGTATTCAGCACTTTTCGCTTTTCGTGCTCTACATAATTCATCATCAATCCACACAATTCCTGCGGGCCCTGAGCTGAGAGTTTGTTCCCCTACCCTGCCCTAGCTTCGTTTTTCTGCCTGCCGTGGCTTTTGCGATATTTCCAATCAGACAAAAATATTGGAGCAATTTCCTACTCCAACTCAGTGAAACCTTTTGCCATATGACTTATTTGCCTGGCATCGAAAGGAGATCTAGAAAGGCGTAGACAGAGGGTGTTGGATGGCTATTGCAATGGGCATGGGGGTATTGGGGTATTTGGGGTATAGATGTCCAGTCTCACCTACTCTCCGCCCCCTCTATCACTGTCTCTTTCTTGGTCTGTCTGTACGTCTGTCTGTCTGCACCTACAACTTAACGCCGGCAACTATCGAGAGATGGTATCGTATCGAATGGTTCGTTCACTGGTTGGTTAGTTGGTGGGTTGGTGGTAGACTGCCTGGTTGCTGGTTGTATTGCCTGTCGTCGCACCTTCTTGCCAATTTAAGTTTTTTTTTTCTCTGTTGCTCTTGCTGTTGCATTTCGTATGTATTTGAGAGTCAACTTTGGCATGACTTTTCATCGCTGTCGATTGTCGTGATCAATTGAGAGCAATTTATTATGAAATGAGGGTGAATTATATGAATGAGCGGACGACTGCGTTAAGCGCCGCACAATTCTTTTGATCTCTCATCTTTTCCATCTTATTTTTTTTTCTTGGTTTTTGTTTTCCATTCCATTGCCATTCAGCAGAGTCGGCCAGAGAGTTGGAGCAAGTCGTTTTGAGTTGTGAGTGTGATTTTTAAAAGTGTTTTACATGGGAAACCGAAAACCACAACTGAAACGAAGCAAATAAAACTAAAATAAAAATCAACCGAAACCGATATCTCTCCATGCGCGGTTTTTCCTTGTTGTAAATTGTCTGTCGACAATTATTTTATTATGCTGTCAACACTTAAATGTAATAATGCCAATAATATTGTTTTATGACAGTCGCGAATATCGTTTTGTCTGAGCTTTTGTTGTTGTCTTTTGGTGCACCAAAGTGCATTTTTTTTTTTGTTTTTTACCTTCTTCTGGTTGCTTGTTTGGTTCGTGCAACGCGAAAACTCCTTGGAATCGATCGACAACGCGTCGATCGCATCGTTTGTTGCTGTTGCTGTTGCTGTTACTGTTACTGTTGTTGTTGTAAGTGTTGTTGTAGTTGTAGTTGTAGTTGGGTGCCTTAAGGCCACTTTTGGCTCTTTAATGTCGGTCTAGTTGTGGTCTCTGGTCTCCGTCTCCCTTTGTCTCTTTTCGGTTTCGTTTTAGTTTCTATGGCTTTGAGGTCAGATATAGCCATGATTTTTGTTCCGTTCTTCTTCAACTTGCATATAGTTAGCAGTTCGTTTTATTTTTTATTTGGTGACTTGGTGGGAATTCTAGTGTAAATTCAGTTTTCAACAGCAATCCAAAGTAGTTAAAATGATTCTTTTTTATGGCCTCAACTAGTAATTGGTTCATTAGCCCTGCAAAAAAAAAAAGAAAAACAAAACAGAAAACAAAAAACCTACTAAAAAAAAAAGAAAAAATAAATAAAATCAACTTACAGAAGTATACGACACACATACACAAACAAAAAGATAGCTAATTTAAGGAAGCAAGGATGTAGGGTCTGTTTAATTTGGCAAAATCTTTTTCCTTAAATAGTGCATAGTGGATATATGAAATCATATACTACACACAAATCGAGGAAATTGTATTTTATGCATTAGAAACGCATAGTCCTTTTTATGAAGAATTTTTTATTTAAGAACTTTAAAATAAAAAATCACTCACAGATAATTTATGTTTTTGAAAAAGGAAAAAGAGTGTCGATTACAAATAAATTTTATCACGATTTCAGGATCGTTTCTAAATTCGTTTTTAAATTATTTAAAAATGTAAGAATTATTGGAGCTTTAAGATGTCCTTGGTTAACAAATGGTTAAAAATTAATTCTCACCTTAAAACTGCCTTTTAATTGGCAAAGTTCGGTCGTGTAGAAAGAACAAGGATTAAGTTAATTCAAATTTTAGCTAAGTGGGCTTAGCTAGCCTTTCTTGTTTGAAAAAAAAAACTATTTATACATTTTACCAATTTGGCTCACTTAAAATAGTTAATCGTTAAAATCTATCAGTACAGTATATTTAATGAAACTTGGATTAACTTTAACTCCTTTCGTTTATTTTTGTGGAAGAGAATATTTTAGAATACACCACAAAAACTGTTTTATGAAACGAAAATTAATATATTTTAGGGGATACTATAAGAGATAAGTTGGAAATTAATAGTTTTTAAATTCTTTCAGAGTCTTCCGCTGCCAAAGTCCATCAAAACTTTGCCTGCTCGATGATAACTTTATTGGATTACAATTGCTTAAGCTTTAATGAGGGTTATAAGATATTTGTACAAACATACATATGCAGTTTTCTTCTGTTGATTATCAAACATAAAAGTAATCATAAATATTTGTGCTCTTATTTTTAGTTTTTTGTTTTGTGCATTGCTTGTGGTGATTATATAGAAGATCACTTTATGCAATAAAACATAGCGCCTCAAGGGGATAAATTGAGAGAATAAAGTAGAAAGAAGAAGTGCTGATGGTGGGAGAGGGTGGTGATGGTTGTGTGTGTGTGTGTGTGTTTGTGTGTGCGGGAGGGGAGAAACGCTGGTTACATACAATACAATATAAGCGTTGCTTTGCATGACGAATAGAAAAACTAACCCAAAAGTCACGCTAATACTAAATTGAGCTCCAACTCCGATTTCAACTCCGATGCCGATGCCACCACATGGCAACCCCAAATTGCAAATTTTTCCATATGCAACAATTGACACCCTCTAGGCACACGTCGTCATCAGTTGCAGTTTGCAGCACCAGCACTAACTCCAACATTCAAGATCCAGCTGCAGCAGCAGCAAAAGCAGCAGCAGCATCGTCATCATGATGATGATGAAGAAGGTTCCCAGACTCTGATGATGGTAAAGTGGATTAATGTGGCATGAAATGATTTGGTGAAATAATGCACACAGGTCGGTCTTCCTTTCGGTTTACGGTGGACAACGGCATCCACTACACACACCACACACCACACACCATCAACGGGGTTTGACTCTCACACGCAGACTACTCTAACGAGTTTTTCTTTTAGTCTTTTTTGTTTTGCTTGGATTTTTCTTTATGTATTTTTCTCTTTCTGCTACTAGTACGAAAAATACAATTTGCACAAGTGTGAACGCAAGAGTGAGAGAAATATAGAGAGCTTCGGAGAAAGAGAACGAGATGGAATATATGGGAGACCCGTATGGCTTGATGCAGGGCATTTCCCAGGCTTTGATAACACAATTTTTGTTATTTTTCTTCTTTTATTTTTTTTTTAGTTTTACCGCAAAGTGCATGAGTGGGTATATGTGGGTTCAGACATCAGAGAGGAGTTCATGCTATTTGGTCATTGAATGTGTCCCGCGGTTATTACTGCCACTAATCACTAAAATGAGGAGAATAGAAACCACAAATATAGTAGTAAGCCGGTAACATATCAAATTACCATATATATATACATACCTGACTCATGGTCAAAGAGTGTTGGAATTAGGGCTATTAATTTATAAATTTCACCAAAGAGATCTAAGTTCTTTTTATCACATGAGGATGTAATGCTAAACTTATATATTTTACAAATTAAAAGTGTAAAATGTCATTAAAAAAAAAAAAAAAAAAAATTTGAAGCTAAACACTGCTTTGTTATCCGAACTATTTAGTATTTACATTTGAAACCTATTTCGGGTTGAAGATGAGCAATCAACAGTTTTTATTTTTGTATCTAAATCTATTTGAAATTGAAAAAAACAAACAAGATGACGAAAGAGAAATTGAATGTCAATTATTAGAATCATCCTTATACATATATACATAGTTTTTTAACTATGTTAAAGGGTTTTTCTGTCACACTTTCGCAACTCTTTTTCCATTAACTTTCATATCTCTGGGCTTCTATCTACAGTATCCACAACTCTTTCGGGGATTCACAATCAGTGTCGTCGTCGTCATCAACCACCCACGGCATAGAGCCTGCGACTTGTCTCACTATCTCAACTAAAGAAGCCCATTACTGTCTTATTTTGCCCCCCCCTCTGCAGCAGCCTGCACACTCATTTCAGCTCGTTTAGTACTGCCTCCGTCCCCGTGCCACTGGTTGGAGGAGTCAAGGCTAATCTTTAGAGCTTGAGTGACGGCTGGAACGACGTCGACGACTACATAGTCAACGACTTAAACTTGGACTTGGAGTCAGAAAGAGGGACTACAGCGACGACATTGGCGACAGACCATTGTTTTGACTTATTGCCTGAGTTTTGCTTTCCACCCAGCAAGATTGATCTTTGTGCAAATGTTTTATTTCTTCTCTCCCCCTTTTTTATCCATTTCATTTATTTATTTATTTTTTTTTTTTTTTTGTGGGCTTTGCCTGTTTTGATTCGATTTCTGCACTTGCACTAGCCTCCAGTTATTTGTGGGGGGAGGTACGAAAAGGGGGGGCAGCTCGACTCAGTTCAGTTTAGTGCAACACAACTCAGACCGAGACTCAGACTCGGGCCTAGCCCATGAGTTGTTAAATGTTTAACACGTGATATGACAAATAAATTACATATGATCAACAGCAACAGATAGAATACAAGCAACTGACTGGCTGACTGGCTGACTGGATGACTGACTGACTGACTTACTGTATGAATGGAAGGAAGAAACAATCTTAGGCCGGCTATGACTTAATAAAAACGCTTTTTAAACGATCAATCAGATTTAATGTTGTTCAAGATAATGTTGTTTTACATTCATCAAGAGTGGCAAACAGAGTGGGAGAACGATCTGGTTTGATGGTTATCGTTCGAAATTATACAATGATTGCTCTAAGGATCATTGATCACTACTTCAATTGTCTTGAGGAAAGATGAAGTGAGGTCAGATTGGTTAAATGGGTATTGGTTTTAATTGAATGTTAGGTTCAATTCTAAGGCGATTTCTCTTCAACGCTGACAAATCCTTTAGGAAAAACTTATTTCAATAGGTCTTGTGTGTGAGTTTGATTTAAGTTGACTCAAATGGTATTGAAAGTATTTTCAATAAGCGATTGGGGGCATCTTCTCCTCCTCCTTCTTCTCATTGTAGACTCACAGTTCAATTGATGGCTTTGGATGACAAGTAACCACCATCAAGTGACCAACTATCGATCGACCAAGCCGTACAGCAATAGCAATTACATGGCAACCTGCCTGCTCCTAAACCTCCTACTCCTCCCGCCTACCTTACCCACATCCTCTTCTGTTTAACAAACTGTTGCTTCTCCAGCTCTTCCAGCTCCTGCTCGGCTTTGGTCATTCACACGTCTTGTTAGCGCGTCTTAATAAATTGCACGCAATCAACTTGTGCGCTTAGCTCCATTTAAGTGAGACTGAGCGAGTAAATCTCTGGTGGTGGAGAGCCATCGAGCTCTGACACAGCATGTGGTCAGGCACTGTGCGACGTACCTTTCGATCCAACGATCGGCCAAATGTAATTGATTGCGCTTCAATTGCAATTACCAGAGAGAGAGGTAGAGGTGCTGCCGTTGAAGAAACTTGTGTAATTGTGTCGTAATAATGCGATTTCCTTAGTCAAAAAAATAAACCAACAACAACACAAAGTTAGAGCCAGAAGGAGACACATTTGGTGGCGCCACCTATAGAGATATTCTGTTTGTTGTTTGGGTTTTCTGTTCCCACGCACAAGTCATAGGTACACACATACATACATACATATGTACATATGTGAGCACTCCAACACCTTTCCTTTTGCCTAAATTAAACTTCTTTATTTCAATTAAATGCCTGTCTATACGTTTGTCAGTCACAGTTTGTCATCGCCGAGCCTACAAAAAAATAAAAAAAAAAAATAAGAGACACAAAACGAAACGGGAACAACGCGAGCATTCAAAAAAGATCAAGAGACCTCACCTTTTAACATCCCACATGCGTCTGCTTGTGGTTTTTGTTGCCACATGGGGCACAATGTGGCAAGAACGGGGCTTGTTGCCAAACTGAGTCAGTGTGCAAACGGAAATAGACATCAACCAAATTGGCCACACATGGCCAAGAAACATGGAAAGAGCATTTCATATTCGACGCCAACTTAAGCTTGAGACATAAACTGCAATTGTCAATTAAGTTTGAATGCAAATGATAAATAAATAAAATAGAAAAATATATATTTTATATAGATAGGTATAAATGTATATATAGGTACATATTAAAGATCCAATCTAAATGATTTGTGGGCTGTGGCTCATGTAGAGACTGAAGTTTTGAGCTACTGGTTATTAGTTAGGGAAACTTTTAAAACAAAAACAGAAGATGAAGGTGTGTGTGTGTGAGGCGTTTAATTAGCCAGTCAGCCAGCCAGTCAGTCAGTTAGTCAGCCAAACCTTGAGCTCAAAAACCGTTTGCGTATGCAAAACCGAAAAGATGAAAAAAAAAAGAGTTAGCTTAAAAGAGGCTGATAGAAGAAGAAGAAATACTTTGGGTGGCCAAACAGGAAGTTTGCCACACGCAATCAACATCAAGTCAGAGTCAAGTCAACTTTTGTGAGATGGAGACCTGACTGAAGACAGAGAGAGAAAAATACTTCACACTAGGCCGAGTTTGCATCCGAGTCCAAGTCCGAGTTGAAGATGGAAATGGAGTCCGGGTCTCGGCCCGGGCGCATTCCAACTCCAACTAGACAAATATTGATGGCCGCTCATCAATAGCCACTACTACACCCAGTGGTAGTGCCACGAAAAATCAAAAACGCAGCTAAATAGAAAACTCTGCAAAATGTTGCTAGCCTCTTCTTCTTTTTCTTAGTTTAGCTGTTGTTGTTGTTGCTGTTGTTTTTTTCGCGCATTGCCGATTGATTTATTTACCACGGCTTAGATTTACCGCCTTAGCTGGGCTGAGTGGCATTTGGCCCAAGAAGAGGCAGCAGCCGCATCACCGAGACCACTCACAACACAGCATCATCAGCATCGGCGAGCGGCGAGCGGCAAGCGGCAGGCGGCACTTGCGGCCAAATGTTGCCTTTGGCTACGTTTCTACACTTGACAAAAATTAAGGGAAATGCTACGAAATGTGTTCAAATGAGATGAGCCATGTATTTCTTTCAGTGCAATAATTCCTTGCAGTCAGCAGACAGCAAGCATCTTTAAATGTT
Organism: Drosophila insularis; assembly: GCA_018903935.1. Lineage (NCBI taxonomy): Eukaryota > Metazoa > Arthropoda > Insecta > Diptera > Drosophilidae > Drosophila > Drosophila insularis. The sequence goes on from JAEIFP010000517.1 coordinate 3,282,941, forward strand.
GCATTTGATTTCGGTTAGAGCAACTCCATTGCCATCGCCATTGCAATCGCCATCGCCATCGCCATCGCTTTAACTGCATTTCCATCTCTCTTGCGCATCGTTACACAAAACCACAAACAATTTATATTCCCATCAAACATTTGACCGCAACGCTGATTCATCTTAATCAATTATAATCTTTTGGATCGAGTAGTTTTCCTCTCTTGTAATGAGCGAAAACTTTATGCAAGACAACGACGATCAGCGGGCGGGCGGGTGGTCGGACGGGGCGGGGTGAGGTGAGGTGCTTTGGCTATAGGTCGTCTACTGGGGGCAACTGCGTGTAGAGATTTACGCCACAGGCATTGCATAGATAAGGATGAGAGCGAGAGAGTGAGAGAGGAGAGAATGGTGTCCCAACTCAAACGATGTGATGTTAAGCTAAATAATAGATTCGAGCCAAGTTAAGGCGATTGCATGCCAAACAATGGACATGGACATCGAACATGGAATGAAACGTCGACGACGACGACGACGACGGCGAGGAGGACCGACAGAGACAACCGAGATAGTGATTCAGTCCACTAAATGCACGCAGAGGGGAGAGGCATTGGGTGGCATATCTTTAACACCCAGAAAAAGAAAAAAACAACAACACACACAAAAACCAAGAACAACAACAACAACAACAACGACATTAATATTGCAAAGCTTCACATTGAACCCATGATATTCGCCAAGACTAAGTAGCTATTAAGTAAATTAAGACCGAGTAAAAAATTATTGAAATCAATACAGTAAAAAATATGGAAAACTTGTTCACTACTTTTAATTAATTTATTCAATCTTAAACCCCTTTAAATAATTCATTCTTCTAACTGAGCAATCAGAAAATAAAACTTAGACTTGGAAGCAATTACTTACAGTTGTGATTCGCAACCAGTTTTAGTATATGATATGGGCAAGATATTAAAATTCAAAGGTGTTTAATAAAGTTTACTAACAAGAGAACTTGATAACTTGAGAACCAAATGACAGGGATTTTTTTTTATTATTTATTTTATAGATCTAAATTTCAAAATTTAGTTAAAAAAACTTGATGAATAAGTTAAGACATAATATTTCTTATTTAAATCTTACCAATATCCACTTACTTTCTTCTTAGATTAAATATTATAGATTTGATAAAGAAAGTATGATTCATTATTAAGCTGCTAAGTTTTATTTTAAACAACATTTGTATGAGTCGTTTAATTACTAACTTTTTTTAATCTTGGTCATGCAGTTTCACCTGGACTGAAAATAGATCCAACAATGGGAAAATCCTTACAGTCAGCCAACCATTCTAGCCATTCCTCTTTGTGTTGTTTGCACCCACAAGTGTCTCTTAATAACCATTCGCTCCATTTCTTCATTTTTCATCGTCTCTTTTGCCTCTTCTTATTCTTGTGCATATCTCATGTATGTGCACTTAATTTATTCAAAGTCACGTTGCCTGGTTAAAGAAAAAAACAAAAAAAAAAGGCAAAAATATAAAAAAAAAGCTAAAAAGGAATCTGCATTCTAGTACCAGTGAAGTACCTTCCTATGACCAAACAGAAGTGAGTGAGTCAGCTAAGTGCATCAATTTCCATTTAACTGTAAGCGATATTTTGCAGCACATTGAAAAATATTGCCAATATTTGCTGCTGCTTCTGCTGTTGCTGCTGCTGCTGATGCTGCTGCTGTGCCAAATTGCAAAAGTCAAACTGAGGGAAACAAAAACAAAACAAAAGCCAAAGAAGAAGACGACGAGAGAAAAAAAACTTCTGCTTGACGTTGTCTAAACAAAAGACTCAAGCAACGAACTTGGCAACTGAAGGACTGAAGTGTGGGTGACATCTTCAGCAAACACTTGAGGCGTTTGAGCTATTTGCGTTGATTGTCAGAGCCAAAAAACAACAGCAATGTGGGGTTGTCTTTAACCCGTCGCCAAACAAAAAGAGTCCTCAACATTCGGTCGCCGTATCTAGTGAAGGCAAAAATAAAGTGTAAGTGTATCGTGAGTTCAGAAAATCGCATTTCGACAACACTTATCGTTTAAGGCATTCAAATCGATTCATTGAGCGGTGCGGCAATAATAAATCCAAATATATAGCAATATTACGCATTGGTGGTGACCCCGACGTTGTTCATGCCTAAAGATCTAAATAAAGAAATAGTGAATCGAATTGATGCACTTCTGATGTCCCTTTTGTGCATCTCCCACCTCTAGTCTTAACTACCATCTGCGTTTTGCTGCTCCTCTCTTGCAGTTACCGTTCACCTCCCACAGTTCAATTGCCCGCCACCCATCTCCCTTCCTCATCGTTGAATCGTGTTATTGTTGTTGTTATTTTTACTGCTACCGTTGGGCTGTTGGTGTTTCCATTTTGGTTAGGCACCCTGCTGCTGATCTCGCCTCATCTTCTTCCCTCCGCCCTCAATCCATTTCGTTCCGTTCCCAATGATGATGCTTCAGTTTTGTTTTGGTAGTTTTTTTTTTCTCTCTCTCTCCCTCTCTTCTGTTTTTTTTCCAGCTTCCATCCCGGACTGGCTGGCTTTTGTTTATTTTCCTAACACTTCAATTGGCATTCCAACCAAAAAGCGAAAATTGCAAAACGTGAGTAGTTTCGAGTTCTAATTTAAAATAATTTTTGTGTTGACGCTTTTGCAACCGCCGCCCCGACGGCTCACCGATGTCTCAATGTCTCCGATATTTTTTCGTTGTTTGGAAGCTCCTCTGTGTATTTCCATTTCGTAATAGAGTCGTTAAGTGGGGCCCGTTGAGTTTGCCCCCTTCCCTCCGCCGCACTCTCTTGCCATTCATCTACCTCTTACTCTTTCCTTTTTTTTTTTTTTTTTTTTGGTAATTTGATGAACGATTTTTGATAATTTTGCACGTTTTTTGCACGTTTTGGTGTTTTGCTTTGACCTGTCGAATGATGGGGAGCAAACAAGTGAGACGGGTTGAATAAGAGAGGGAGAGGAGAGGAGAGAGAAGGCTGTCGGATGCAAGGTGGACGAAGTAAGGAGAAGCAGTGAGTTTGCTTTTGTCTGATTTTAATATCAAGTGCAGGCAAGTGGGTAATTATTGTTTGTTGACTGTGTGTGCCAGTTGATGATGATTATGATGACGATGACGATGACGATGATGATGATGATGATGATGATCGGTTAAGGATGAGATGGGTTGGGGGGCATAGCGAGAATGAGGGGGTTGAGCTGGTTGCAGCAGCAGCACCGTTGACCACTTAGCTGTCAATGCTTGAGTGGGTAAACCTCCTCCATCCTCCACCTATTCATATGCACTGAGAGAATTTTTCAGAGTGAAATAAATTTTATTATTAATTTCAATTAATAATATTTCTCCAAGTGCATTTCATTGCTGATTCTCTCTGTGTGTTTACCCATTTTGGAGTGCTGCACTTTTGCCCATCCGTCCACCCCAACCATACACCTCTCTCCTCTCCGCCTACTGTCCACCGTCTTCATCTTCATCTGTCGAACTTCACCTGTGTGTGTGTGTGTGTGTGTGTGTGCGTCTGTAAATGTGTGTGATTTGCATATATATGTGACCAAGATGCTTCTGTTGGGATCCCAATTCGCCATTCGAGGCTGGCATTTGTTGGAGTGCCCCATGAATAGTCACAAAGCATTAAGCACTTCAGGTGTATATTGAGGAGCTAGGGAGTAGGAGAGTGCCCAGGTGACGGGCGGGTGGCGAAGAGAGGGCAGGGCCCACAATTATCTACACAATATGGCAATCACATATGTAGATATGCGCACACACTCAGAGGTAGAGGCAACATCAGGCCCGGTAACAGCAGCAACGTTTTTTTTTTTTCGTTTCATTTCGTTTTTTTCAACCAGTTGTCCAATCTAGGAAGTGCATGAGTTGCATTTTCCATATGGCTACAAATCCAGGGTCTTCTTCCCCCCCTCTCCATTATACCTCTTTGCGTCGCTATCAACTGCGTTTATGCCATTTCCTCATTACTCGCCGCAAAAAAAAAAGAGAAAAAAAAAACGGGTCGCAGTCATCGCCATCGTAGAAGACGACGTCGTCTTCGTTTGGCAAGCAAAGAAATTGAACTTTTTCACACCAGAATCGATTGTAATTGAATGCCTGAGGGCAGGCTAAAGCCTCATGTACTCTCGGGGACTACTTGGACTCGGACTTGGACTCGGCCTCGGCCTGGTACTGCTCTTGCTCTTGCTGTTAATGCAAATTTTTTCCATTTTGACATTGGAGAATTTTTCAAACTTTCCCGAAAATCAAAATGGAAAATGAACTGAAAGCCCAATGAGGCCAAACCACCACCAATGGCGTACATTAAATTGCTTTATTTTTTTTTTTTTTTTTTTTTGTTTTTTGTCAGTTTTTGTTTTTGGAGGGGAAGCTCTCTCATCTTTGTCTTCTTTTATGTGATGCTGCTGCTGCTGATGATGATGATGATCGGGTTGAACACCTGCTGCTTAAACATTTTGCTATAAATTGAAATTTGAAAATAGCAACAGAAATTTTTTTTCCGTCTTCTGCTTCTTCTTCTTCCATTTTGCAGATGACCTAAACAAGGTAACGAGAAAATGTTTCTGTTTTCAGAATGAACATGATATACACTTCTTAATCGGCTTGAACAATTTTATATACTTTCTCTTAAATTATTAGTTGGTCAATTTTCCAGTGTCTTCATTAGCCCCCTTTTTTTCTGATTTCGCCACAATTCTGTTTGACCTGCCAGCACTCTATCTATTCATCCATCCATCCATCTATCTATGCGTTTTAATTTCTCAACAGGCGCCATTTACTATGCGTTAAAGCAAAACAAAATATCCAATAGTCAGAAATATTCCCAGGCCCCCACATCCATCTCCATCTCACACGTAACCAAATCAAAATTTATGGCTTACAACGATTCAACATTAAGAGATCTCTAACAACAACAACAACAACAGCAACAACAACAGTAACAACCGAAGCGAACCGAAACCGAACCGAAAAATGTTTGTAAATGATTCATTTTCTCAGCTCAAGTCAAGACATCTCGGACGGACCAGCAAGAAATCAAAGCAGAGGTGTTTAATTACCAACAAATAAACAAAATGGAAACGATTAATTCAATTCGCCAATTTCAAACGATGAGATGAAGGCCCCGTTATGGTTATAACAAAACGAAAATGAACCAACCAACAGCAAAAACAACAACAACAACAACAACAGCTATTTGAAATTGTAGCTAAATTTATGGTCGATCTGGCTGGAGGGCAATCAGCATAATATATAAAAAATATATCTATAAGAAAACAAATCAAACGAATTGTGAATACACTAAATTATTTAAACACATGATATTGATTTTTAATCGTCATTGATTTTTTAAAACCTTACAAAGATTAAGTTTCACAGTTTTTTTTTTTTATTGAACTTTTTATTACTATCATTAGTCAATCACGATTAGTAATATGATTTGGATCATCGTTTTCTATAAACACTCAAAAACAATATGAAAGCAATGAGTAATAAAAGTATTTAAATTACTTAATGCCATTAAAAGTGAAATGTTTCTTATCGATTGTCAATGCAATGTGGCACTTCTCGGATTCTTTATTAATGGACTTTGGCTGCATTTGAAATTGCCTTCAGTTCGAGTGACTGTCATTGAGAAGTTAGTGTATATTTATTAATATTTTGTATCTAAGAAACAAAATAGAAATCCCACAAGCCAAGTGCGATAGACAAAACACAATAATCAACCTCGAAAAGGTTGTGTGCCATTTATCAAATAATGTGTAACTTGGCCATTGCCCAGCTTAGGGCAGAGCAGACCAGACCAGAGCAGAACTGGACCTAGGGATAGCTAGCTAGATATATGTATAACTATGTATGTACATGCATATGGTAGTAGGTCTTGGTTTTGGTCTTTCGGGGGATCGTCGAGATGGTGTGAGTTTCATTTTTGTGTCTATGTCTGGGTCTGGGTCAGACATGCGAGTTCAAACTCATCCGTCAAGTGGTCGGATCTTAATGGATCGACATACGAGTGCGAAAGGGAAGGTAGAGAGGGCAGTGAGTGGAATAGAGGATAGAGTGCCTCCATCTTCCCTTCTTATAGGCTCGCTCTAGCTAGTTGTGTTTTGGTGTTGTCATTTATCATTTGATTTCATTTTGATTGCTGGTTCCATTGCGTTCATCGTCCATCGCCTTGTCTTGTTGTTGTTATTGCGTTTTTTTCCCCCCTTCAGTTAATTCTTTACTTCGTCTAATAATTGTTAACAAGTAAAATCTATTTAAGCCTGTTGTTCGTGGCTCTCTGTTTAATTGGTTCACATGATTTGTAAATTAAACAATTGCGAGCGGATCGACTTTACTTTTGTTGTTTGTAATTTGTAATTGAAAATTGAGCATGAAGGAAACGGTGTGAGCTTTGACAGCTTGTGGTGATTGGTTTTGGGTAAGGTTTTTTGTCGAGACCAGGTGAGGTGAGGTGAGATAAAATGGGGCAAGAGAGTGGGTAAAACAACACACGCTGATTGATAATAGCGTAAGTGTAGAGACTGGATAGGATGAGTATGAGTTACTGCATATAATGCCTGGCATAAGTTACGACTAAAGAGTTATATAAGTTTAGAGAACGATTTGCTTAAACATCTAATTTTTAATCATTAAATAAAGCAATAAGTGTTTCGTTTTTGAACTGAAAAATTATTTCTCATATGGCAATAAATTAATAAATTATTTTTTCAAAAGATTATCAACATCATTTATTTTTCTTCCTTATCAAGACAAGATTTAGCCCAAATAAGTTTAAATTACTTTCATTTCATATCGAATAATTTAGGAATCAGGCACATCTATTCTCTAAGATATTGTGCTTTTTCTTACTCACTTATTTACTATTGTCTGTAATTAAAGAATCAAACCATTTTGATGTCTCCTTTGACAGTTAAAAAGGGATCTTTAGGGAAAAAGGCAATCAAATTAGAAAAAAAACTATTCTTATTTTTTCTTTTAAAGGCAAACATTTATACTTTTTAGAGTCATCGGATTATGGACTTGCATACAATAGTTAAGTATACTTAATTTGTTTTTAATTCAACGACAACTGAGGTGTATCAAATGCAAATTATTAAAACATTGATTTCCGAATTATATATGAAAAAATCACATATATGGAAAACTACCATTAAATTTTTGTCGACGTTTTGCATTTTCTCATTAGGGAAACTAAGAAGTCAATTCTTATCACTCTAACTATAGAGTATACTAATACAGTATATACGATCTTTCTGTTTATTTAGTCGTCTTTATTTCAAATTGTAATTTCAGAATATTTCAGTTGCAGAATAAGTATATGTTTATATTTTTTATATCTTCAATATTAAATTAAACTTTATTAAATTAAATTAAAAATCAAAATAATAAACAATTGAATATAAATGAATAAAATTAAAGCAAACACAAGTCATTGTAACTTAGAATTAATTTTTTCTTACAATTAAATAAATAAAGCAAACAAAGGTTAAAATTTAATTCATGCGTTTAATTTTTTAAAATCAAGCTTTTGCAATGCTAATACCATGTTTTAGTTTGTTAAAATAATGTTTTTTTTTTCATTAAATTTATCCTAGAAAATCGTCCCGATAGCCGTGTAATATCTGTCACTATATTTAATTCATCGCAATTGTGTATAAATATTCTGATCCATTAATTTTCATGGCTCAAACAATTTTCGATGATCCTAAACACTTATTACACAATTTTAGAGAGTGAAATGTTTAAAATATTTTTATTTTTACATCTAAGCGTATTGCCATTATCATAGGCAATAAAAGTAGGATTTTTTGCCTCTAAATGATTAGATATTTAGTATAGGATCACTAACACAATTTTAGTGACATTTATTTATATTTTAATTGGTCAAAGGCTTCTTTAATGCATTAGCCCAATGGAAAAACCAAATGCTTATGCTCTGATAACATTATGTGGAAGGGCAAGACTTTTGAAAACTAATCGATTAATTATATTATATGCATGTAAGCCACTGATGTTTCTTATGTACAAGTGGGGGAAAAAATCCTTTTAAAAAAAACAAGAGAAAAAGCACAAAACATGTTAGCAACATGCTCATATAATTACACGCAAAATAATTGTTCAGTGTGTTTGTTTTTGTCCTGGACCTTGGGGACCATGTGGACATACATACATACATAGATGAGGTATGAGTGGCTAAGATGGTTAGAGGGTAGGGGATCAAGAGGCACTCTATCTATTTAGAGGTCGCAACCCGCAGAGTGAAGAACTCTGGAAATTCGATGCTTGCCTTTGCTGACTTTGCCTCATTCTCAGACATTTTTAGCCTTGAATTCCTTTATTTACCAATGCTGCGGGTTCTAGAATCGAATTGACTCTGAACTGATCCTCATCCTCCATCTTCATCTTCTTTGTCTTCGCCTCCTTATCCCAGGCTTAGCACTTGCATGTGGTGTAGTTGTTGTCGCATGTAATTGGCTGTACATTTCGACACCCCGGCGACAACAACAACAAACTTCGTAATGAGCTTGTACACACACACACACACACACACACCATGTTGCCAAGGAGGAGGGGTAGAAAGAGGAGAAATTGGAGGAGTAGATGAAACTGATGGAGGTGGAGAAGAAACGAAACAAAATATGAAGATGGGCGTCTTTCTCTTTGACCACAAAACATATTTTGTAGAAAGCGCTAAGCAAACGAAACTAAATGAACGTAGCAAAAGCCAAAGCAATCGCAATAGGCATAGCCATAGCTACATACACTGCTGGCCAAGTGTGTTTAACTTGGCTTATTACCAATAAGACAAATCCTAATTATACAATAAATTCCATTTTGCATGCACTCACAGTTCGAGTTTTCACCTCAACGAATGTTTGACTAGGCGGCTCCGTTTCGAGCACCTTGATAACAATCTCGCAAATTTCTTTGCCAACATACATACATAGAGCTGGCCTCTCCTCCTATGGGGAGCTGGTCAAGGCGGCGGCGCAATAAAAATAAAACCATAGACTAAACGATAACATACAACAAAAACGGGAGGAGTAGGAGGCCAACAGAGAGATGCTAAGATGGGCATGCTGATTGGTGGTGCAGTTGCTGGTGGTGGTGGCCAAGAAGGAGCTGCATTTCCAGCTGAATCTTTTCTAGTTGCTAGTTTTGTCTCTTGTAATTGTGTCTTGTTAATTTCGCATATTTGAGCAGCAAAACGCCAGTTTACAGTTCCTTAGAGACAACTCTCTCACACTGTATGCATCTCAACTAGTTATATATTGCGATATTGCTGGTTTATACGATTCAATTCGATAAATGAAATTTAGCAAAAAATGCTTTAACTAAATTATAATTGAATGCCATTTGCTTTTTCTATTAACTGTTAATAATAATATTTTTTAAATGAATTATTACTTGTCATTTTATTGCTTAAAAATTTTATATAGCATAAAAAATAAGAACAAATCAGTTTTAAATCTAACAGGTCTTAATTATTTGAATTTTTATCTAAATAAAGGGGAACTTTTAATTCTAAATTAATTCTACTTCGACCTCAAATATCAATTGTACTACCTTTTTTTAGTAGAAAGAGAGTTGATTAATATTGAAAAACCATTTTTTTTAAACTCAATTTGTTTTTCATGATATGCAAAGTCACGCATAAACATTGAGATAACAACCATTCGCCATTAATGATACTCTCGCCTTTTCTGTGGCGATAAAACTCCTTGTAATTTGTTAGTTGTCCTCTTGAATAGATTTTGCAAAAATCATAAGAAACAACTGACATTAAAATAATCAGTTGATAGTCGCAACTACTTTTCCTGCTATCATCACCCAGCGGCACCGGCAGCGGCACCAGCAGCAACACTAACACCAAATGGCAAATAGTGTCTCAGAGCCGTCGCCTCCTCGCCCTCCTATCCTATTCTCCTATCACTCGCCTTTCTCAACGGTCTTCAAAGATCTTGGTAGCCCCTGCACGAATTCGTTGGCTGGGAAATAAACCCAACAAGTTGATGGCATATTGCACGAGTTTTTGACAGGCTGTTGATAATAAAAACGAAAACGAGACTCGCGAAGAATGGGCCATAATGTCTCATGCTCTGCTTGTGTTTAGAGAGATGTTAATTAAATTTAATTAATTGCAATTTATTACAAATTGCTTAAGAAGAATTATGAAATACGTATCAATAGGCTTCTTCTTCCCTCTCTCTCTCCCCTCGTCGCACTTTTTTCACTTGGCAGACATTCCTTGATAAACTATTCTCGATTATTTGTAGTTAGTTGTGTAGATCTGTAGGTGGGCAATCATAATTTTTCCGTTTCGTTTGGATTTTGTTTTTTTTTTTAAGTTTTTTTTTTCTTTATTTTGGCCACGCTAATTTTGTTGACCTGCTGATTGCCCATGGAAATTGAAAATGATGAAATTATCATTTTCCTCACTCACATGCGAGATTGATACGTCATGTCAATCGTGATTTTGTTTGTTGGAACTTTAACATTTCATCGACGTGCCGATCGATGTGTTGATGATGATGATGATGATGGGGAGTCGGAATCGGTATGGAGTTCGAGTTCATGATGCACTCAAACAGAGAGAAAAAGAGCGAGAGAGAGAGAGAGAAAGAGACAGAGAGAGGGAGAGGGAGACATGACTCGTCACAGGCCACACGTCATGCATGTTCATATACAAATTCGCTGCGCCTGATTACAAGATCAGAGTGAAGTTAGGAGAAGATGGGGATGTGTAGGAGACTTCACCCAGAGAGTTGTCTAGGTTGCAATGGGTTATTCGATGGATGGATGGATGGATGGATGATGCCTATGACCCGAACGGTTAAAAATTTGTAGCAATATCGAAAACCTATTCGCACGGCTAGCTCATTGGAACGATGGCAATGGCTTTGCAAATCAATTGGCCAAGAGAGCATAGCGCGGCAGCCCAAAGATTCTACCAACAGGCAACAGCCAACCGCCAACCGCCAACCGCCGCCCTCCATACACCCTGAAGGCCTCACAAGGCTTACAAAACACAAAAGTTCGCGGGAACATTTTGCGGCTGCAGTTGATCTTTCGGCCATATTAAATTAACCAAAAGCGGGGCCCCTTTCCTCTCTCTTTTTATGATTGATCTGCTCTCTGACTGCACTGACTACGACCCCGCCATCGTTGGATCGGTCCATCTCAGTTTCGCGTTGAGGCTTCATTTGGGTTCAGGTCGTCGGTTCGGGGTTCAGATCGCATGCATAATTTTCCTCCAATGTGTGTCGAAGTTGGAAACATATTTTTTTTTCTTATGTTATTGAGTTATTGCCAGCAATTGAAAGCAGCTCGACAGCAGACATCGATACCATAGCGATACCTAAATCTATCTATATATATATATATATATAGGTTCAGGCAAATGATGTGCACGTTTTGTTCCTTCGTTAAGGTTAAATATAAGCCAATCATTGAGTTTATGCCCATCCGCCAGTAATGAAGATTCTCAAAATACTATTAAGATATAGTGATTAAGTAGTTTAAGGCATTTTACACATCGAACTATCTATCTGTTTAAATTCAGATTGAAAGTAGAGTAGAAAAAAACTATTAATTTTTGATAATAAAATCTTCAACAAAAAATGCAATATTTTTGAAAATTGTCTAGATTATCTGCAGTTTGAGAGCGAAATGAAAGGAGGAAGCCCTCAACAGTTTTGCCCACATTACTTTATACATATTTAAAAAACGTCTAGTTGAATTTTACCTTATTAAATGCGGCAACCTGTATAAAGCTTAAATCTGTTGTTTTTGCTACCACCTGTTGATAAATACATATATGTATATATATATATATATATATATATATGTCATATCGATATAATCGTCCGTTATTAATCAACACTCAGTCATATACCTGGCCCATACTCATAACTTTTTTCCAAAACAATACAAATTGAACTACTACAACAGGTTGCATTCAAAATCGATAAACAAATTTAGATTAACGACTAGATAAATTTATGAAAAGAGCAAAGCAAAATAAGCTGAAGATGGGGATGGGGAAATAAACCAAAATTCCCAATTCCCTTTGGCTTTAGCATTTTTCGTTTCGTTTGGTTTTGTTTTTTTTTTTTTTTATAAACAATATAGCTTTTGATTGCAACTAATTGTTGTTTCGAAAACGTAAAGAAATTTATCAAACGCCCATAAAAACTATATCAACAGCATTCGATTTGCTTTCAGGGGCTTTCGTTTTGCGTTGGCTTGGGACTTGGGACTCGGGGCCCGATGCTTGAAGCTTGGTGCTTGGAGTCGGGGTTACTTTTCAGGGTAATCATTCAAAAGGCCAAGAGCGTACGAGCCAAAAAGCAAGAGAAATACATAGTATAGGTTTATAGTAAAGTATAGCATAATATAGTCTGGTATAGTATAGTCGAGGCGAGAGGGAGAGAGAGCGCCCCTTTGGCCACCAAGCTCCAGCTTGTAGAATCGTTTATAAATTATGAAAATATATGTACATAATGCATTTTGATAAGTTCAAAGCGAACCGTTTCTCGGCCAAATACAGAAAAATATGAAAAGCGTTTTTTTATTTTTAAGTTTTTGTGTTGCTTATTAATTTATTTCACAAAACGTCTAAGGGAACAGGGGCAGGGGAAAGTGTAGCGGAAGGAGTTAAAAAATGAGTAGAAATATGAGAAACCGATTTCGTTTCGATTGCTCGTTTGTATTGGTCACCATAATTAAATTTAGATTATGATTTTTTTTTTCGTTTAGGTTTGTTTTCCTTCATCTTTCTGTATTTCATTTTTCTGGTTTATAGTTGGACAGTAGTTTAATATATGCAAATTACACACTGACATTGAGTCCTAAATTGAAGCCCCCCTTTTAAAACGTGACAAATCGATTCACCAAACCGAGAGACGGTGTGAGAGAGAGAGAGAGAGAGCGAGAGTGAGAAATGAGACCCAAAAAATAAATAATATAATGAAACTTGGCCTCTTCTTTTCGTTTTGATGGGTTTTCCCCTGAAAGAGTTTTGTTTATGAGCCAGGCAACACCTTTTTTCTCAAGTTTTCAACTTTAATCTCTCGGTTTTCCCAAGCGAAATTTATTCTTCGTGGGCGTTGCTAATTAGCTGCGTTGGAAAATGAGCTCGATTTGATTTGTGGAAATTTATGTTGGAGGATTATATGAGTCGACTTGACTTCACTTCAGTTCAGTTCAGTTCAGTTCAGCTCTGTCCAATCCATGCCTTCTGCAGTTGTTTACGATGTGTGAGCTTTGGGGCTGAACGCATTTTAATGAGACTAATAAACAGCTACATGGGGTATGAGGGGAAAGTGGCTGGCATTTGAAACCGAGTTGAGTTCATTTGGTTAACTATTAACTATTGAGAGTTAATAATACGGGAGAATTTTCAGGAATTTTTATGCCCCTTAACAAATTGTATAATAACAAAAATATGATAGATATATGTACTCCATAATATCTCTATAGTGTGAAATCGATTCTTCGTTTAACATGGTCTAACAAAATGGCCAAGCACAATTAATAAGCCATATAATAGAAACTAATCCGATTTATGAGGCTCAATTTCTTGTCCTAGATGCAAATACTTTTCTTTGATTTTTCTCAAGTGTTTACTAGAAATGAAAACGTTATTTTTTTGAAATAATTTTACAATCTAGCACCAATGTTTGAGGACAAATCATAGTCAATCGAAAATATTAAAAATATGTATGTTCAAAATAAGATGTATTCAAATGGGAAAAAATATTGTCAACCCGTTCGCCTTGAATTGGAGTATAAAATAATCAAACTGTGCTAAATTCCTCCAATATGGTAAATAAAATCCAAGTAAATTGAGGAAATTTTCGATTTAACTTGTCCATATGATTCTTAATATGAGCTTTTGTAGAAGCAGAATGTCCTTTTTCCACAGCGCGATAAAATAGAAACAGATTAAATACACGGCTTGCCAACCATCAGATTAATGTCTATCGAATATTCAATCACCTTAAAATCTTATAGATGATTTAGATTGAAATTAGTTTATTTGTTTAGAGGAAAAAAGATGCCATAGTTGTGTTTTGATAAGATATTTGATTAGTGCAATGTATATCGCCTTCTACAAATTAAAATCACAAGGGAAATAAAGGTTCTCATAGATTGTTTTGTTTAGAGCATATTTATAATTTTATGATACAAAAATTTGTAATTACAGTTCGATAAAAGTATGGAAATGCATTTGGGGTAGAAACTAAATTCAAACATTACGTCAACCATAAGTTCGCCTTAAAATATAGCCTTCTGCCTTTCATCGCCCATCGTCCACCGCCCTCTTTGCCATGGCCAAGACCGAACCCCCTTTTCGGAAAATCAAAGTGCGGTTTATACCAACTTTGGATACGCCTTTACCTCTTGTGCGACTCTGACGTTTCTAAGTTTTTCTTGTTTTGGGTTTTTTTTTTTTTTTTGTATGTGTTTCTTCCTTTGCTTTTTGAATTAGCAGACATACAATTTTCAGGCAATCCGTAAAACTCGTCTCCTTAGCTCGTCTCCACCCTCTCAGCCCGCTCAAAGACATGTTACGGCGTTGCCCGGTAGTTGTAATTAAAAACGCGCAAGTCATAAAATAGAGAAACAGAAATCAGTTGGGAACAGGTCGCTCGGTCGGTCTATCTATCTGTCTCTCTGTCGCTTGGTCTAAGGGGAACGCCCCAAAACCGAAAAAGAGTAAAATTTAATTTTCCATATGTCTGTAGTCGTCTGGTCAGCCTTCAATCATACGAAAAATGTGCTAATTGCAATAGAAATACAATTTCTATCGTAAAAAAGCAAAAACAAAAAACAAAAAAAAAAACTAAAAACTCATACAAAATACAACTCAACACAAAACTAATAAAGCGCAAAACACAACAGAAACTATTAGGGTGAGGATAGGAGAGAGTATGGGGGGAGGAGAAAAGTACGGACAACAGATGAGAATGGCAAAGCCAAAAAAAAAAAAAACAAAAAACAAAAACAAAAATTAGTTGTTGAAAATGAATTGCACTAATATCGAATTTCACACTGTTGCGCTAATGGCTGACGATGGCAGCCGCAGCAGCAGCAACAACAACGACAACAACAAAATTGCAATCAAGTTGTAGCTAATGTGCAAAGCGCTGATTGGACGAAACCCGACCGCAGCAAAAATACAACAAAACGAAGAAGAAGGAGAAGAAAAAAAATAGAAATTATGATGAGGTGGACCCCGGTTGAGTAAAGAGCACAGCCTCTGCCACTCGAAGAGCTGGTTTCACTTTTTGGGGCGAGGAGTTTTCAGTTCAGTTTGTTTTGCGAATTCTGAAAAAAAAATGACTGCAAAAAAAAAACACTGGCAACCAATAACAAACTATAACTAACAACGTAAACTGATATGAAGCTGCTAGTTTATTGGTCAATCAACAAACACAAATACAGACACACGCACACACATATGAGTAGTAGCTATGGCAAGGGCGACAACGGAGAGAAGAGGATCGAGAGGCTATTGAGAGACGATACGACGATCGAGACATTTTGGTTTCAGGTTGCCATTATATTGAACATGTATATAACAAGTTGGGCGGCATGTATTTTGGAAGCAACAACAACAGCCTCATGGCGAAAATACCGATTGAGATACACTGAGCGAAAGTCGGCAATAAGATAAAATCTCCAAACTCAATACCGTGGCAATTTTAGCCAATAAAAGCAATTAGTAGTCAATTTTAATATCGATTATATTATTTACAGGCGTATTTTTTGATTATAACATTCCTTCTTATTTATATTTTAATCTCAATAAGGAAATGTCATTATTATACAACTTTATTTAAAAGAAAACTGCAAAGTGTAGAACAAATTTTTATAATTTACATGTTTTTACATTATATTTCGTTAATTGATTTTCCACAGAATCCATATCCACCGATGCTTAGAACTCTTAGAACACACCTCCAAAGTGTCTGGCAATATCCAAAAAGCCAACTTGAAGGAATTCCTTGCCAACCTCAAATATATAACACTTTGAAGTTTACTTACAGACACAGCCCGCTCAGGAGGATTCTAAAAGACGTCCAGGAAAATGGCAAGTAAAACATGTAATGAGACAATTTTAAATACATACAGCAAACTCACATACAAATGTTTTAAAAACTATTACTACTCTTTTTTTGTTTATATATGTTTTGTGCTATTTCTGTATTAAGAACTTTACATAATTGTTAATTGGAGTTGAGTAAGAGAACCCCAAAAACTAAATCAATGATCGATCGAGGTATGCCAATTGCCAAGAACAAAAAAAATGAAGTAAGTAAGTCGTCTCGCCGACTTGGATATACCATACACCAGTAAAACAAATATTTTAAATTTATAATAACCAATGCATTTTCGTATTTTTAAAAAAATCTGTTTGCATGCTTTTTAGAAGCATATCTTAGTATTTCGCTCACTCAAGCATTCGAGCACCCTAGCGCCCCCACCAGCCAACGGCCAACTCCGGCCATATGGAAAAACGTTTATATGCATAACTTGGCTATTTTTATTCCGATTTTGATCAAATTTGGTATTTTGCTGGATATTAGTATCAAATTTAAGTGTGCTAAATTTGATTGCACAAGGTTGAAAATTACGGGAGATAATCGAGTTTTTTCAAATTACGGGGGCGAAAAGGGGCGTGGCAAAATTTTTACACATAAAAAATGTGCGCAATTACCAAGCAAATATTCCTACCAAATTTTGTGTCTCTAGCTAGAATAGTTTTTGAGAAAATCGGTTTTATTTAATTTGCGGGGGCGGTAGGGGGCGTGGCAAAATTTTTATAAATACAAAATGTGCGCATTTACTTAGCAAATATACATACCAAATTTTGTGTCTCTAGTTGCTATGGTGTTTAAGAAAATCGGTTTTATATCATTTGCGGGGGCGGTAGGGGGCGTGGCAAACATTTGAAACAAACTCGATAAGCGTACATATGACACGAGTCTACATACCAAATTTGGTGGCTCTAGCTCTTATAGTCTCCGAGATCTAGGTGTTCATACAGAAAATTACGAAAAAATTACGGGAGATAATCGAGTTTTTTCAAATTACGAAGGCGGAAAGAGGCGTGGCAAAATCTTTACTCATCAAAAATGTGCGCAATTACTAAGCAAATATTCATACCAATTCATTCAAAAATTTTGTGTCTCTAGTTGCTATGGTGTTTAAGAAAATCGGTTTTATATCATTTGCGGGGGCGGTAGGGGGCGTGGCAAACATTTGAAACAAACTCGATAAGCGTACATATGACACGAGTCTACATACCAAATTTGGTGGCTCTAGCTCTTATAGTCTCCGAGATCTAGGTGTTCATACAGACGGACAGACGGACGGACGGACGGACAGACGGACATGGCTAGATCGTCTCGGCTGTTGATGCTGATCAAGAATATATATACTTTATGGGGTCGGAAAAGCTTCCTTCTGCCTGTTACATACATTTTAGCGACTTTAATATACCATTTCACCCTATGGGTGTATGGTATAAAAATGAAGTAAGTAAGTCGTCTCGCCGACTTGGGTATACCATACACCAATAAAACAAATATTTCAAATTTATAGTAACAAATGCATTTTCGTATTTTTAAAAAAATCGGTTCACATGCTTTTTACAAGCATATCTTAGTATTTCGCTCACTCAAGCATTCGAGCACCCTAGCGCCCCCACCAGCCAACGGCCAACTCCGGCCATATGGAAAAACGTTTGGCTATTTTTAGTCCGATTTTGATCAAATTTGGTATTTTGCTGAACATTAGTATCAAATTTAAGTGTGCTAAATTTGATTGCACAAGGTAGAAAATTACGGGAGATAATCGAGTTTTTTCAAATTACGGGGGCGAAAAGGGGCGTGGCAAAATTTTTACACATAAAAAATGTGCGCAATTACCAAGCAAATATTCCTACCAAATTTTGTGTCTCTAGCTAGAATAGTTTTTGAGAAAATCGGTTTTATTTAATTTGCGGGGGCGTTAGGGGGCGTGGCAAAATTTTTATAAATACAAAATGTGCGCATTTACTTAGCAAATATACATACCAAATTTTGTGTCTCTAGTTGCTATGGTGTTTAAGAAAATCGGTTTTATATCATTTGCGGGGGCGGTAGGGGGCGTGGCAAACATTTGAAACAAACTCGATAAGCGTACATATGACACGAGTCTACATACCAAATTTGGTGGCTCTAGCTCTTATAGTCTCCGAGATCTAGGTGTTCATACAGACGGACGGACGGACGGACGGACGGACGGACGGACGGACAGACGGACATGGCTAGATCGTCTCGGCTGTTGATGCTGATCAAGAATGTATATACTTTATGGGGTCGGAAAAGCTTCCTTCTGCCTGTTACATACATTTTGGCGACTTTAATATACCATTTCACCCTATGGGTGTATGGTATAAAAACAAAGCATTAAATAAACATTGTTCCTGCAATAAAAAAAAAAAAAACAAAATTTGGCAAATCGGTTTGGAGTTATGAAAGTTATTAGTAATTGCAGTGCCGGATTAGTCCTTTAGCGGGATCAGCAAATGTTTTGGGCTTTGCGCCTTTAGGGACTTTGCCAATCAAAGCGCTGTTAAAAGATTATTCGATCACTGGAAAAATGGAAAATTCTGAAAATTAACAATTAATAGTCTCTTAACTTTTCGAATCTGTACCTTAGAAAAATTTTAAGTGATTATCGAAAGTGATAACTCCTTTTAAAGTTTTGAAGTTCTATTTAAATTGGAATGTCAGTCACACTAATTACAAAGGTTTTTTAAGCGAGACAAATAATGCCAAAGAGCAGCCAAGTATTCAAATGAACTTTATTCAACTAAAGCTCTCATTTAAATTCATATCTATATTATCAAGTTAGAATAATGTCTATTAATATCCTGAACTAAATTTTTTTCCAATTTTTGTAAGACAATTGTGATGTGCCTATACCTAAAACTAAATTCATTTTTCAAAATATCGAAGTGTTAGATGTCATTTTAAAATACGATAAATTGCGGCTTAATTGCGATATAACTTTAAAATTGATTAGAAATGTAAAACCACAGTCTCTGGAACATATGTAGATGGAATTACCAAAGATTATTTTAAAATATCTCAAACATTCTCGAATATCCCAAACTTTGTGAATCTGTAATTCTGACAATTTTCAACAGACTAAACTATGGCAAATCGTCCTTAAAATGGCAAAGTTATTACCAGTATTATGTTGTAGATCGATAGTCCTGATCTTGGAGGACCAGAAAAGGTGTTTCCTGTCGAAATCGATCAATGTCCTGCGATGATATGGCATGGGAAAAATGATCCTTTTTTGGTTTTTTTGCTCTAATATACACAAATCGTGCCGCAGGACGAAAAGAGTTGGGTTTGTAGGATGTCCTTGACGGTATCTACCGATTTGCATCAAAAAAAGTTGGGATCATCTAAGGATGCAGGACATGCATGTTTCTGAAAAGGTCCTTGTTCTTAGCCATCGGAAGGACATTTCAGGACCTGGTGATATCAATCGATGCCCATGCACAAGGACTTCCATCAGGCCAAAGGACATCCAAATCGTCCTTAAAATGGACGACTTGTGATCATTTTTCTGCTTTCTTGGACTTGTAATTTTGTCCAAGTCCCAAACTGAGCCAAGTGGCAAAAAATCTGGAAAAAATCACAAAATCCTTGATATCTCGGCTCTCAGCAGGACTATCGAAATCTCCTTTGCACCAAAGATACTCCTTGAAGATTGGAGTTTAATGACACCCTTTTCGTCCTGATCCTTTAAAGGACTCGCGAGATATTTGCGATTTTTACTCTAACAAAAAAGTTCTTTTATCTCGGCTTCACGAAGGACATTCCAGGATCTGTTAGTGTCAGTCGATGCAAATCATCAAGGACTACAATCTGACAAAAGGACATCCTGTTCATCCATTAAATGGCCAAGTTATGAGCAGTTTTCTGAAAAAAGTTAAAATAATCCGCCTACTCCCTTTTTCTGTTGGCCTGGTGTTTCACATTTTCTCCAGTACAAATTTCGTCGTTAAAAGTTTAAATTTCGTGGCCCGTTAAATTTCAAAAATCCGCCAACCCGCGAAATTTAAAAATTTAAATTCCCAAATGTCCGTTACACATTTAAAAATAAATTTAACCCAGTTGCCTACTACTTATTTCTCTTGGCCTGGTATTTCACATTTTCTCCAGTACAAATTTCGTCGTTAAAAGTTTAAATTTCGTGCCCCGTTAAATTTCAAAAATCCGCCAACCCGCTAAATTTAAAAATTCAAATTCCCAAATGTCCGTTACACATTTAAAAATAAATTTAACTTAGTTGCCTACTACTTATTTCTGTTGGCCTGGTATTTCACATTTTCTCCAGTACAAATTTCGTCGTTAAAAGTTCAAATTTCGTGCCCCGTTAAATTTCAAAAATCCGCCAACCCGCGAAATTTAAAAATTTAAATTCCCAAATGTCCGTTACACATTTAAAAATAAATTTAACTTAGTTGCCTACTACTTATTTCTGTTGGCCTGGTATTTCACATTTTCTCCAGTACAAATTTCGTCGTTAAAAGTTCAAATTTCGTGGCCCGTTAAATTTCAAAAATCCGCCAGCCCGCTAAATTTAAAAATTCAAATTCCCAAATGTCCGTTACACATTTAAAAATAAATTTAACTTAGTTGCCTACTACTTATTTCTGTTGGCCTGGTATTTCACATTTTCTCCAGTACAAATTTCGTCGTTAAAAGTTCAAATTTCGTGGCCCGTTAAATTTCTAAAATCCGCCAACCCGCGAAATTTAAAAATTTAAATTCCCAAATGTCCGTTACACATTTAAAAATAAATTTAACTTAGTTGCCTACTCCCTTTTTCTGTTGGCCTGGTATTTCACATTTTCTCCAGTACAAATTTCGTCGTTAAAAGTTCAAATTTCGTGGCCCGTTAAATTTCAAAAATCCGCCAGCCCGCTAAATTTAAAAATTCAAATTCCCAAATGTCCGTTACACATTTAAAAATAAATTTAACTTAGTTGCCTACTCCCTTTTTCTGTTGGCCTGGTATTTCACATTTTCCCCAGTACATATTTCGTCGTTAAAAGTTCAAATTTCGTGGCCCGTTAAATTTCAAAAATCCGCCAGCCCGCTAAATTTAAAAATTTAAATTCCCAAATGTCCGTTACACATTTAAAAATAAATTTAACTTAGTTGCCTACTCCCTTTTTCTGTTGGCCTGGTATTTCACATTTTCCCCAGTACATATTTCGTCGTTAAAAGTTCAAATTTCGTGGCCCGTTAAATTTCAAAAATCCGCCAACCTGCGAAATTTAAAAATTAAAATTCCCAAATGTCCGTTACACATTTAAAAATAAATTTAACCCAGTTGCCTACTCCCTTTTTCTGTTGGCCTGGTATTTCACATTTACTCCAGTACAAATTTCGTCGTTAAAAGTTCAAATTTCGTGGCCCGTTAAATTTCAAAAATCCGCCAGCCCGCTAAATTTAAAAATTCAAATTCCCAAATGTCCGTTACACATTTAAAAATAAATTTAACCCAGTTGCCTACTCCCTTTTTCTGTTGGCCTGGTATTTCACATTTACTCCAGTACAAATTTCGTCGTTAAAAGTTCAAATTTCGTGGCCCGTTAAATTTCAAAAATCCGCCAGCCCGCTAAATTTAAAAATTCAAATTCCCAAATGTCCGTTACACATTTAAAAATAAATTTAACTTAGTTGCCTACTCCCTTTTTCTGTTGGCCTGGTATTTCACATTTTCCCCAGTACATATTTCGTCGTTAAAAGTTCAAATTTCGTGGCCCGTTAAATTTCAAAAATCCGCCAGCCCGCTAAATTTAAAAATTCAAATTCCCAAATGTCCGTTACACATTTAAAAATAAATTTAACTTAGTTGCCTACTACTTATTTCTGTTGGCCTGGTATTTCACATTTTCTCCAGTACAAATTTCGTCGTTAAAAGTTCAAATTTCGTGGCCCGATAAATTTCTAAAATCCGCCAACCCGCTAAATTTAAAAATTCAAATTCCCAAATGTCCGTTACACATTTAAAAATAAATTTAACCCAGTTGCCTACTCCCTTTTTCTGTTGGCCTGGTATTTCACATTTACTCCAGTACAAATTTCGTCGTTAAAAGTTCAAATTTCGTGGCCCGTTAAATTTCAAAAATCCGCCAGCCCGCTAAATTTAAAAATTCAAATTCCCAAATGTCCGTTACACATTTAAAAATAAATTTAACTTAGTTGCCTACTACTTATTTCTGTTGGCCTGGTATTTCACATTTTCTCCAGTACAAATTTCGTCGTTAAAAGTTCAAATTTCGTGGCCCGTTAAATTTCAAAAATCCGCCAGCCCGCTAAATTTAAAAATTCAAATTCCCAAATGTCCGTTACACATTTAAAAATAAATTTAACTTAGTTGCCTACTACTTATTTCTGTTGGCCTGGTATTTCACATTTTCTCCAGTACAAATATCGTCGTTAAAAGTTCAAATTTCGTGGCCCGTTAAATTTCTAAAATCCGCCAACCCGCGAAATTTAAAAATTTAAATTCCCAAATGTCCGTTACACATTTAAAAATAAATTTAACTTAGTTGCCTACTCCCTTTTTCTGTTGGCCTGGTATTTCACATTTTCTCCAGTACATATTTCGTCGTTAAAAGTTCAAATTTCGTGGCCCGTTAAATTTCAAAAATCCGCCAGCCCGCTAAATTTAAAAATTCAAATTCCCAAATGTCCGTTACACATTTAAAAATAAATTTAACTTAGTTGCCTACTCCCTTTTTCTGTTGGCCTGGTATTTCACATTTTCCCCAGTACATATTTCGTCGTTAAAAGTTCAAATTTCGTGGCCCGTTAAATTTCAAAAATCCGCCAGCCCGCTAAATTTAAAAATTTAAATTCCCAAATGTCCGTTACACATTTAAAAATAAATTTAACTTAGTTGCCTACTCCCTTTTTCTGTTGGCCTGGTATTTCACATTTTCCCCAGTACATATTTCGTCGTTAAAAGTTCAAATTTCGTGGCCCGTTAAATTTCAAAAATCCGCCAACCTGCGAAATTTAAAAATTAAAATTCCCAAATGTCCGTTACACATTTAAAAATAAATTTAACCCAGTTGCCTACTCCCTTTTTCTGTTGGCCTGGTATTTCACATTTACTCCAGTACAAATTTCGTCGTTAAAAGTTCAAATTTCGTGGCCCGTTAAATTTCAAAAATCCGCCAGCCCGCTAAATTTAAAAATTCAAATTCCCAAATGTCCGTTACACATTTAAAAATAAATTTAACTTAGTTGCCTACTACTTATTTCTGTTGGCCTGGTATTTCACATTTTCTCCAGTACAAATTTCGTCGTTAAAAGTTCAAATTTCGTGGCCCGATAAATTTCTAAAATCCGCCAACCCGCTAAATTTAAAAATTCAAATTCCCAAATGTCCGTTACACATTTAAAAATAAATTTAACCCAGTTGCCTATTCCCTTTTTCTGTTGGCCTGGTATTTCACATTTTCCCCAGTACATATTTCGTCGTTAAAAGTTCAAATTTCGTGGCCCGTTAAATTTCAAAAATCCGCCAGCCCGCTAAATTTAAAAATTCAAATTCCCAAATGTCCGTTACACATTTAAAAATAAATTTAACTTAGTTGCCTACTCCCTTTTTCTGTTGGCCTGGTATTTCACATTTTCCCCAGTACATATTTCGTCGTTAAAAGTTCAAATTTCGTGGCCCGTTAAATTTCAAAAATCCGCCAACCTGCGAAATTTAAAAATTAAAATTCCCAAATGTCCGTTACACATTTAAAAATAAATTTAACCCAGTTGCCTACTCCCTTTTTCTGTTGGCCTGGTATTTCACATTTTCTCCAGTACAAATTTCGTCGTTAAAAGTTCAAATTTCGTGGCCTGTTAAATTTCAAAAATCCGCCAACCCGCGAAATTTAAAAATTTAAATTCCCAAATGTCCGTTACACATTATACACAAATATACAAATATACAAATCGTGCCGCAGGACGAAAAGAGTTGGGTTTGTAGGATGTCCTTGACGGTATCTACCGATTTGCATCAAAAAAAGTTGGGATCATCTAAGGATGCAGGACATGCATGTTTCTGAAAAGGTCCTTGTTCTTAGCCATCGGAAGGAATTTCAGGACCTGGTGATATCAATCGATGCCCATGCACAAGGACTTCCATCAGGCCAAAGGACATCCAAATCGTCCTTAAAATGGACGACTTGTGATCATTTTTCTGCTTTCTTGGACTTGTAATTTTGTCCAAGTCCCAAACTGAGCCAAGTGGCAAAAAATCTGGAAAAATCACAAAATCCTTGATATCTCGGCTCTCAGCAGGACTATCGAAATCTCCTTTGCACCAAAGATACTCCTTGAAGATTGGAGTTTAATGACACCCTTTTCGTCCTGATCCTTTAAAGGACTCGCGAGATATTTGCGATTTTTACTCTAACAAAAAAGTTCTTTTATCTCGGCTTCACGAAGGACATTCCAGGATCTGTTAGTGTCAGTCGATGCAAATCATCAAGGACTACAATCTGACAAAAGGACATCCTGTTCATCCATTAAATGGCCAAGTTATGAGCAGTTTTCTGAAAAAAGTTAAAATAATCCGCCTACTCCCTTTTTCTGTTGGCCTGGTGTTTCACATTTTCTCCAGTACAAATTTCGTCGTTAAAAGTTTAAATTTCGTGGCCCGTTAAATTTCAAAAATCCGCCAACCCGCGAAATTTAAAAATTTAAATTCCCAAATGTCCGTTACACATTTAAAAATAAATTTAACCCAGTTGCCTACTACTTATTTCTCTTGGCCTGGTATTTCACATTTTCTCCAGTACAAATTTCGTCGTTAAAAGTTTAAATTTCATGGCCCGTTAAATTTCAAAAATCCGCCAACCCGCTAAATTTAAAAATTCAAATTCCCAAATGTCCGTTACACATTTAAAAATAAATTTAACCCAGTTGCCTACTCCCTTTTTCTGTTGGCCTGGTATTTCACATTTTCCCCAGTACATATTTCGTCGTTAAAAGTTCAAATTTCGTGGCCCGTTAAATTTCTAAAATCCGCCAACCCGCGAAATTTAAAAATTCAAATTCCCAAATGTCCGTTACACATTTAAAAATAAATTTAACCCAGTTGCCTACTCCCTTTTTCTGTTGGCCTGGTGTTTCACATTTTCTCCAGTACAAATTTCGTCGTTAAAAGTTCAAATTTCATGGCCCGTTAAATTTAAAAAATCCGCCAACCCGCGAAATTTAAAAATTTAAATTCCCAAATGTCCGTTACACATTTAAAAATAAATTTAACCCAGTTGCCTACTACTTATTTCTCTTGGCCTGGTATTTCACATTTTCTCCAGTACAAATTTCGTCGTTAAAAGTTTAAATTTCATGGCCCGTTAAATTTCAAAAATCCGCCAACCCGCTAAATTTAAAAATTTAAATTTAAAAATAAATTTAACCCAGTTGCCTACTACTTATTTCTCTTGGCCTGGTATTTCACATTTTCTCCAGTACAAATTTCGTCGTTAAAAGTTTAAATTTCATGGCCCGTTAAATTTCAAAAATCCGCCAACCCGCTAAATTTAAAAATTCAAATTCCCAAATGTCCGTTACACATTTAAAAATAAATTTAACCCAGTTGCCTACTCCCTTTTTCTGTTGGCCTGGTATTTCACATTTACTCCAGTACAAATTTCGTCGTTAAAAGTTCAAATTTCGTGGCCCGATAAATTTCTAAAATCCGCCAACCCGCGAAATTTAAAAATTCAAATTCCCAAATGTCCGTTACACATTTAAAAATAAATTTAACTTAGTTGCCTACTCCCTTTTTCTGTTGGCCTGGTATTTCACATTTTCCCCAGTACATATTTCGTCGTTAAAAGTTCAAATTTCGTGGCCCGTTAAATTTCTAAAATCCGCCAACCCGCGAAATTTAAAAATTTAAATTCCCAAATGTCCGTTACACATTTAAAAATAAATTTAACTTAGTTGCCTACTCCCTTTTTCTGTTGGCCTGGTATTTCACATTTTCCCCAGTACATATTTCGTCGTTAAAAGTTCAAATTTCGTGGCCCGTTAAATTTCAAAAATCCGCCAACCTGCGAAATTTAAAAATTAAAATTCCCAAATGTCCGTTACACATTTAAAAATAAATTTAACCCAGTTGCCTACTCCCTTTTTCTGTTGGCCTGGTATTTCACATTTTCCCCAGTACATATTTCGTCGTTAAAAGTTCAAATTTCGTGGCCCGTTAAATTTCAAAAATCCGCCAACCTGCGAAATTTAAAAATTTAAATTCCCAAATGTCCGTTACACATTTAAAAATAAATTTAACCCAGTTGCCTACTACTTATTTCTCTTGGCCTGGTATTTCACATTTTCTCCAGTACAAATTTCGTCGTTAAAAGTTTAAATTTCATGGCCCGTTAAATTTCAAAAATCCGCCAACCCGCTAAATTTAAAAATTCAAATTCCCAAATGTCCGTTACACATTTAAAAATAAATTTAACCCAGTGGCCTACTCCCTTTTTCTGTTGGCCTGGTATTTCACATTTACTCCAGTACAAATTTCGTCGTTAAAAGTTCAAATTTCATGGCCCGTTAAATTTCAAAAATCCGCCAACCCGCGAAATTTAAAAATAAATTTAACCCAGTTGCCTACTACTTATTTCTGTTGGCCTGGTATTTCACATTTTCTCCAGTACAAATTTCGTCGTTAAAAGTTCAAATTTCATGGCCCGTTAAATTTAAAAAATCCGCCAGCCCGCTAAATTTAAAAATTCAAATTCCCAAATGTCCGTTACACATTTAAAAATAAATTTAACCCAGTTGCCTACTCCCTTTTTCTGTTGGCCTGGTATTTCACATTTTCTCCAGTACAAATTTCGTCGTTAAAAGTTCAAATTTCGTGGCCCGTTAAATTTAAAAAATCCGCCAGCCCGCTAAATTTAAAAATTCAAATTCCCAAATGTCCGTTACACATTTAAAAATAAATTTAACCCAGTTGCCTACTACTTATTTCTGTTGGCCTGGTATTTCACATTTTCTCCAGTACAAATTTCGTCGTTAAAAGTACAAATTTCGTGGCCCGTTAAATTTCAAAATTCCGCCAACCCGCGAAATTTAAAAATTCAAGTTCCCAAATATCCGTTACATATTTAAAAATAAATTTAATCCAGTTGCCTACTACTTATTTCTGTTGGCCTGGTATTTCACATTTTCCCCAGTACATATTTCGTCGTTAAAAGTTCAAATTTCATGGCCCGTTAAATTTCAAAAATCCGCCAACCCGCGAAATTTAAAAATTTAAATTCCCAAATGTCCGTTACACATTTAAAAATAAATTTAACTTAGTTGCCTACTCCCTTTTTCTGTTGGCCTGGTATTTCACATTTTCTCCAGTACATATTTCGTCGTTAAAAGTTCAAATTTCGTGGCCCGTTAAATTTCAAAAATCCGCCAGCCCGCTAAATTTAAAAATTCAAATTCCCAAATGTCCGTTACACATTTAAAAATAAATTTAACTTAGTTGCCTACTCCCTTTTTCTGTTGGCCTGGTATTTCACATTTTCCCCAGTACATATTTCGTCGTTAAAAGTTCAAATTTCATGGCCCGTTAAATTTCAAAAATCCGCCAACCCGCGAAATTTAAAAATAAATTTAACCCAGTTGCCTACTACCTATTTCTGTTGGCCGTTAAATTTAAAAAATCCGCCAGCACGCTATTTCTGTTATTAGTTGGAAACTTAGTTACATACACTATTTATCAAGTTGTCTTTTAAAGAGGGATTAAAATGGTATTAAACCGAAAAATATTTCCCAAAAACCCTAATTTCATGAAGATTTTTAGGAGTATTTTGTCAATTTTAGAAGCTCTTAAAAAATATATATATTTATTTTTAAGTTTAAATATTGTCTTTCAATCTGTATTAAATATCGATAACATAATTTATTGCCAATTGCGCTAAAAATTGTGATTATCCAATTGTTTGATGTCATTTCAAAAGAGCAGAAAGTGCAGTTTAATATATACCCATAAATTTTCAAAATTTTTCAAAATTGGTTAGAAATTAACAAAAATAATCCAAAATAAACTGTTTGTCTATATAAGAAATATGAAATTCTGTGAACAATATTGTCTATGACCACACGATGCGTATACGTAATATGAGCACTTTATTTGGATATTTATTTCTTATTCTAGTTTCTTATTCTATTTAACTACAGCTATATTCATAGTGCTGTTTTATATACATATATGTACATACATATATGTATATGTATGTATGTATTCGTGAGAATCGCACAAGTGAGCCACCTAGAAAAACATTGGCGTCTATTTTACTCAAAAGTACCTTCGTACGAATAAAGCAAAAATTAGTTTTCATTTGTTTTTAAGATTCGAACCTATACCAAATTTAGCCAAGTAGTCTAAGTTTGGCCATTGTGAAGTAAAGGTATTTTGAATATTTCTATTTTTTCAGTGCACTCGCACACTTGTCACCTGCAGGTGTATCCTCGGCCGCCATCTAAGATTTAGTATCAACCATTAACCATCCAATTGGCAAGCTCTCAATACATTTTGCACAGAAATCCACACTCGCACACACACACATCTCGGACTTGCCTTGAAGCTTAATGATGAAATTATAGTCAAGAATGTCTTCGAGTTGAAAACAAGAGAGAGCCCCGCCCCTTTTGAGGGGAAAAAAACCCGCTCAACTTGCTTTAATATATGTAGTTGATTATGCTGCAAAATGTATATAAACAAATCAATTGAATTGAAATTAATTGAACTAAAGAAAACGATGGCCATAGAGCGGCTGAAGGCAGGCTCAAAAAACTTTAATTGCCTTCATTTGCCAAGTGATCTGGCAAGTGGGTGGAGTCAAGGTAATCGAGAATGAGTAAATAACTTCGACCCTTTTTTTTCAAATGAAACAATGTTTCCAAAGTATGGCCTAGCGCATATGTGTATATAGTAACATGCATACATGATGATGGACGACGATGAAGATTCCCAAATGCCGCACCCATCCCATTCCAGCACCAACCACCAACACCAACTCCAGCATCATGATCATCATCATCATCATCATCAGGAACATCTTCAGCAGCATCTTTTGGCGACCCATAGCCGGTTGACTGGTAACAAACTTTCCATTCCCGTTGGCTGACTGAAAAATGTTATCAAATCACAGCACACAAACGAGCAACGAAGACTACAACGACGACCACAAAACTAAGCAAGCCAATTTTCAGCTCATATTAACCCGCAGCACAAAGGCCAAACACCAAGAGCATCATGGCAAGAGAACCTGAACCTGACTCGGACTCAGATTCAGATTCAGACTAAGACCCGGAATCGGACTTGGAGTTGGAGTTGCAGTTGAAATTGGACTCAGACTCAGACCCCAATTCAACTTTCTCACGCACTTCAAATTTCAATTGGCAATAAATGTAATGCAAAGCAACACTTTAAATCATTTGCAGAGACGAGGCCAACGCCAACACCAACAAAGCACAAATGAATAGGAGCTAGAAATACATTGCATACGGTAAGGGGTGAAGGCACTGGAAGCAATGAAGTTGCAGCGGTCAAAGCGTACTTAGTTTTGGAATAGAGATGGAAATTATGAGAACAAGTGCCAAGACCGAAACGAAAATTGACTACAATTTGCCACAGTAATGGAACTGTAACGAAATATATGTATATTGATGACTGCTATCGATATTTCAGCGAATTCAAATACTTTCTAACCGATTGTCTATTTTGCTTTGATAAAGTTAAAAAAAATATATATATATATCAACTTATATATATTTCGATAAATCAAGAGTAAGACATTTATCGTCATAATTCACAGGATTAATTCTAAATCGTCTGCTCGATATCTCAATCATCTCTGGCTACCATCTCTAGGTCAACTGATGTCTCTGTATTGGATTGGCTCCTCAATTCGTATCAGAAACGAGTAATTAAACGTTTGCCTCTAATTGCCATTTCTTTTATATGCACAGAAATTTGTCTAGTCATAAAAGCCAACATCACAAGGAATCTGCAAATTCAATCGACTTACCGCTAATGCACTCATAAATCCACCACTCACCGAGGGGTTATCGGTCGTGGGTTGCCATGGGAGTGGAAGTGGGAGGGTGGACCTAAATACATTAAATTATATAGTATGTTGGAAGGCTTTCAGCACACGTTCAAACAACCAATTTTATAGGCAAACGCATTAACTAAGAGTAAACGAACCCAAAACGAACATTGAAAAAATAAAATAAAACAGAAACCTCTGTAATAGAGTTTTATGTAAAAATAAAAACCTCCCACACAGATATGTACCACAAAAATTTAACGCTGGTTATAAAATATCACTTTTGGCCTTTTTTAAAAAATGGGTGGAGACGAGGATGAAAGGAGTATGACAATAAGAGGATTTATAAAATAAATTTAATTGTCAAACAAAACAAAACATTAAAATTATCATAACCGTTATTTTCTGTTATTCTAAATGTAGATTTTGGGTTCTGAAATCTGTTATTCCAGGGAACGGAATCGATTTTGAAATTCAAAGTTTTCGAAATTCCCCTTTAGGAAAGGGAATTTCTCTCCTCCCCCGAGAATCTTTCTTCAA
Source organism: Drosophila insularis (assembly GCA_018903935.1). Lineage (NCBI taxonomy): Eukaryota > Metazoa > Arthropoda > Insecta > Diptera > Drosophilidae > Drosophila > Drosophila insularis. The sequence goes on from JAEIFP010000517.1 coordinate 3,313,669, forward strand.
CTGAAGATCTACCTAATAATGTTTAATTAGGTCCATTTATTGTTAACATTTTACAGGTATAATATACCCTGGAAGCCCTTTGGATTGGTAAGAATAACTTGCCCTGATCACCGCTTAATACCAATTTGGCACTCTCTGTGATTACAAAACCCAGTTAAGACTTTTTTGGGCTTGATATAGATACATGGACTGTCGAATTTAAAATTCAAAAGTGTAATAAAAAGGAGTCCTTACAATAGATTTGTTGAAATGATATAACAAAATAAAAGTTCCCATGTTTAAATGGTTTGATGCTAAAACTTTGCAAAATCTAAAATTCTTTTCTCTTAAAAAAAAAAATAATAAAAAATAATAAAATCAAAAAAAGTTTCGTCTTCTTGGGTGATTCTGTTACCTTCAATAAGAGATTATATCCATTAAACACGGACAGCAATTTGTATACCATTACCGAACGTTTTTACAAAAAGTCACGTTTCCAATTTCATTAAGTATATATGTATATTCTTGATCATAAGAAGTCAAATCGGTATATCCAACTCCGCCGGTGCAAATCTACATTGCGCTCTCAATTGTAACTGGAGCAACTGGCATGAATTTTGGGATGAAACTTTTTTATTAACTAATTGAGATAATGTAATATGTTTTGTTTTAAATTTATTTAATATGTTTTGTCCAAGATTATAAACATTAATTGATTTAACATTTAATTGATTTCAATTTTGTTCTTGATTTTTAGTTAACCGGAATAGTGATCGATAACTAACACTTAAGTTAAGAAATCCCGGTTGGATGCTTTTTCCAAAATCGATTCCTAACCTAACCCAACATACAAATCAGTATCAAAGGCAATGAGAGGGCTAAGTGAAAACAACAACTAAAACAGAAAAAAAAACCAAAAAATCTTATGCACTTGAACTAATTTACATAAAGAGAGAAGCTCGCGAGACTAAGGCACAGACGACGCTTCGTCTGGGATAAATGACTGACAGTCGTCGGCCTGGGGCAGGCAACTGAGCCAGCATAGCCAGCTACTTCAGTAGCCAAAGCCGACAGGATGAGAAAAAACAAAAGACTAAAAAAAAAAAAAAAAAAAAAAAAAAGCACAAAAAAATAAAGCCAGAGAAAAAAATAGTAACCGCAAAGACGCATCAGTTTACTCTATGGGAAGAGTTCCCTCCGTTCCGTTTCGTTCGGTTCTGTTCAGTTCTGTGTCTGGAGATGCTAAATGCGCGTTAAATGATGTTTTCGTTGCGCATGCGCGCCGAACGACATTGTGCTCATAAAAATCACGAATTGATGGAGTGTCTAAAAGAGCGATCAGCAAATCATTTTTTGCACAAAATTGCCGAAACATATGCAGATGAGACCAAAGAAAGACAACGGCCCGAAGGAGACAGAGAAGAGTTAAAAGTGAGGAGATGGAAATGAAGAAGGAGAAGCATCAACAGCAGCAATATTTGAGAGGACTTTGGCTTCCAGTTGAGGCCCTCAGGTGCACTTGGGTGTTTGACTAAGGTCGCCCTGGCACTGGCTTTCTGTTGCTTACTCACTTACCGAACGTCCGACCGACTATAAGGACAAGGCAACATATAAATACTAACGATTTCGCAATACCCTTTATCCATAGATTATCGGGCCTAAACTCATTTGTAAATTAACGGATATCAACAGTGTATTAATAATCTGCTGACAAAGCTGACTTTAGATATATAGCTAACTCTATGCACTCTTTGTAAAAGAGATAAAGTTTATGCGAGGCAAATTTCATCGACCAGTTTATTGATCTTTATGTTTTTAGGGTATATAACTTGGTACAAGAAAAAACTAAACAAAAAAAATCAATTCACACTCGATGGCAGCTTTCGTTCTTTCTCACACAAACACACACACACACACATTGACACACACTGGACACCGTTCTAAGCTTTTGTTATTTACTTTTCGGACTGCCTCCTCGAGAATGGAATGCCACTTGTCTGTCTAGGGAAGATTCACTTCTCTTCCCTTTCGATCTCTGACTGCTGGGTTGCTGCTGCTGCTGCTGGATGCTATTGGATTTATGTGAGGGGGTTAGAGTTCGCAATGGCTCGATGAGCCGTTGAGTTAGTTTCAAAAACGTTCAAGATGAGGAGGTTGCCCTGCCCCGTTGCTTAAGCATGGCATGGCGAAATGATTTACATTTGCAGGTCCAAGTCAAAAGCCGTGTAACGACTTTTAAGCAGAACGAACGAATGAACCAAGAAACGAACGGGCAAACGAATGGACGAATGACTGGACGAACGAATGCCTTGGGACTGGGTCTGGGTCTGGGTTTGGTTTGGATATGGGTTTTGGGTATGGGTCTGGGTCGGTCCGGGCACTCTGCACTTGCTGTTGTAATTAATTTTTCTTTTTATGCCCAAAATCGATATGGCCAAGATAATCGGTTTTTCAACCGAAAGACCAGTAGCGCAATAATAAAGTTTATAATTTCTGAAAATAGATAGCAAAACTCGGTGGCATGTTTGCTGCTGGCCAAAACACAAGTTGACCCTTTTTTTTGGTTTTTTTTTTTTTTTTTGTTTTGTATTGCCGCTGTCGCTGCTGTGGCTGCTGCTGCTGCCGGTTTTTCCATTGTCGTCGTTGTGGCTCGAAAAATATCGATTACATGTTAGACAGACTACTACTACATACTACTACTACTACTTGCATGGTCTTTGGAAATTCAATTCCAGCGAAAACAGTTAAATTCCGGTAAAAAGAAGCGAAAAAAAGATGGAAAAGAAAAGAACTAAGAAGAAAAACGTTTCCACCATGCGAAAGTCTGTCTCTCTGTGGTCCAAAAAGCCAAACGACGAAAAGCAAACGACTAAAACGTTGTGTTTGTGGTCCAAGCAACGTGGTGGTGGTCCCAACGATTATCATGAATTGATCTGTAAGATGTCAAAGCGCAGCCAAAAGAATGGAGGAGACTCCCTCCTGTTGCAAGACCATCTCCCCCACACCTCCTTTGACTACTCCTTCTTGGAGCACACACACATGTGCCACTTTTAGCTTCAACTTCGACTTTGACTTCTTTGCAGCGTTCCCAGGCCGAGCTAGGCCAGGCCATGCCATCTCATCCCATCCCAACCCAGACCAGACCAGGACGGGCTTAGGCCAGGCCAATGCGCACACACACAAAATGTTGTTGTTAGAATTGCACACAAGATAACAGCAAAATGTTGGCAGGCACTGTTGACATTATGAATGACAGCGGTTATTTATTATGTCTTATGGTTGCACAACAATTTGGTTTTTCTTTTCGGTTTTACGGGGGGAAAAGTGAAGGACAGGTAGTCAGTCAGTCAGTTGGCGTACATATCATACAGTAGCTAAATATGTGGGTTAAGTGAAAATATCAAAAACATATTCGTTAGATATAACAAAAAATGAACTCCCGAAACTTTCCCAAACAAGAAATAGTGCCTGAAATTAAACAATTAAAGTAAACTTGTTAATTTTTTGTCTATATAAAATGCTTAGATATGACATATTAGCAAATAATTCATTTTATTGGATTTAGTTCCTCTTTAATTGTTTAAAATTGAATTATTTGTAGCCTAAAAAGCTGATAAAATATTTTGAAAATTTAAAATTGATTCTTTGGTATAGTAACGTAAACTTTCGGAAATTCCACTTCCATCGTATTATGATAATAGAAGTGAAAACTAATAGTCTGAGGACTAGTAAGTAGCACTGCCTAAGTTTAAGTAACCGCCTAAAATTTCCTCCGAACAATAAATGAATATTATTTGTTAATGAAAAAACCCCCATATTATTCTCAATAAAAACGTAGACAACGCATTAATTTTCCGGAAGTGCTATTAAGTATAAAGAAAATTGGATGCTTAACAAAATGGTTACATTAATTGTTTAGTTGATTTAATGCACAGTGGCTAAATATTTGGTTAGCACGGTGGCAATATATTAAATCAAGTAATTATCTCCGATTAATCGTCCTGTATTTGTAGTAGACAGATCTTTGGTGTGTATATATTGTAAATGCCAAAAATCTTCAAGTGAATAAAATGAAAACTCCAATTTTATTCTAAAAATGTTTACGATTGCTACTTTCTTTTTTTGTTTTTTTTTTTTTTTTTTTTTGTGTGTTGGATTCTTATGCGAGGTGCAAGTTGTTGCGTAATTTCAAGCCAAAAATGAAAATCAAAGAACATGAAAATCGGTTTTCTGCGTCTTAGCTTTTTGTTATCGTACCGTTAAGTGCCAGGCTCTCGACTTCATTAGATTGTAATAAACGCGTTTCGGTTACAGCCTCCAATAGCAAAAGCAACAACAACAACAAACTGACAGTACCATAAAAACAAAATTGAAAGAAAAGTCTAGGCTCGGCTTATAACTGCAATTTCGTTCGCACAAACTTCAATGGACTTCATTAAAATATTTGAAAACACAAGCAGTTTAAGCCCCCCTGCCCCCATTTAACCCCTCGCCCTCCTCTCTCTCTTATCTCTTATTCACCTCCCCTATCAAACACCTCCTCCAAAAAAAAAAAAAACAACAAAAAATACAAAAACCGAAAAAAAACTTGTCAGACAGCGCCAAGCATACTATAAACTGGAGGAGGATCGAAGAAAAGGCGGAGCAGAAGGATGAATATGAGTGAGCAGGTTGCAAGAGAAGAAGAGGCAGGGGATAGATAGTAAACTTTTTTTCTTTTTTTTCGGTGCCAGCTGTGCGTGGAAAGACCGAGTCCAAAACCGGGAAGAGTTCAGAGGTCTAATTGAAAATGCGCAAAAACCTTAAAAATATTGAGAGTGTGTAGCGAGGAAGTAAGGTCTCCAATATTGCTGCTGCTGCTTCTTTTGCATCGTCTTCTTATTATTATTATTATTCCAACGATTTACCCTTCACTTCCCTTCCTCACCACACACAAACACACACACACACACTTGCAATCTTTCTGTTTTCTTCATTAGAACTCAATTTGCAGCGTATGAGAGACGCCCACAAGCAAGATCATGGCCCCTCCTTTTCATTCCCAGCTCTCCTTCTCCATCAACTCCTTTGCATCTCGGAATGCAAATTTATAACACGAAAGGCAAATTGGGGCCAACTTGTGACAATTTACGATATTAACACTAAATATTTGTGCCCCGTCGTGATTTACGTGCTGCCTGAATATGAAAAGAAAACGAAACAAAGATCCATGAAATAGTATGACGAAATTGGAATACTCTTAAATTACATTTAACACTGTAACAAATATCTGAAGCAGAAACCAAACTGCTACTTTCTGAAAAAAGAAACATCAAAGAAAATAAATTTTAAGAAACGAATTTTAAGAAAACATATATATATACATATTTACTATTTATACGTATTTTTATGTAAGCTTAGATTAATCTTAATAAGGCTTGAATGATTGAATTAAAGAGTAAAATTTATAAATTATAAAAAAAAAAGTTCTTAAAGGTTTTGTATTAAAAATGAATTATTTCGAATTTATTAGGTTAACCCTTAAAACATATATTTTTTTTTTTTTTTTTGTATAATATGGATGTTCAAAATGGCAATCTTATAACATTCTTTGAAGTCTTGACTACACTTATTTGTCTCATAGGCAAAAGAATATATCAAAGTTCGATATGAATATTGGCTACTACTACTTATTAGCGATTACCAAAAACAAATTCTAAAATCTATAGCTTGACAAACCTGATTACCATTTCGATATACCTTCCTATGACAACAAGCAAACGGCTCTCTGACAACGAGTGGGTAAGTATACAAAAAAACACAAAACAACCAGGGAAAAAATATTATAATATTTATAAGTCGCATTATTTTGAGGTTTATGCGTTTTTATTGTTTGCCTGCAATAATTTCAAAGCTTAAAGCGTTGCCAGACAAAATGAAGAAGAGAGATGCCAGCCGACAGCAGCAGCCAAGACGCATAAAGTGGAGCACTTCAATAAAATTTTATGGTAATTGCCAATGGCCTGGAAGGCAGAAAGACAGTGGCAAAGAAGGTGACAGGGGGGGTAGGAGCAACAGAAAGAAGTAGGAGACATTGCCGAGGAAGCCAGACAAATCCAAGGAAAACATGACTCTCAGACGGTTCTGACAAATGAAGAGATATCCGTTTTTTTTCTCCTTCTTCTTTTTCATTTGTTTTGTTTTATTAAACTGTTTCTTTTTTTTTTATTTTGGCATCTTAGCAATGATTTAATTATACAGTTCAAAGTCGAAGAAAGCAGCGAAAAGCCGCGCCCGAAACCGATTAAAAAAGTAAGACTGTAGAAAAAATTTTAAATTTTTTCGCAAAAAATGAAACAAAATAAAAATGAAATTTCTCCTCACTCAATAATTAAGCGATCATCTAATGGGAAAAATCAAAATGATTTTAGGTCAATGAATTTGTGTTATTTTTTGTTTTATTTTTTTTTTCTTTTTATCATCAAACTGTAACCGAAGCGAAATAACATAACTCACAATTTGCATGGAAGGAAGGAGGAACGAACGAACAAATTACAACAGAAACAACCCAAAAAAACAAAAAACAAAAATTTTAAATTTGAATTTGGTTTGGAAATCTCGTCTTGTCTCGTCTCGTCTCTCAGTCTTTATAATAAGCATTTCCATTTTGACGTTTCGGGGCCTGACATAGAAATCTGCACCGTTGGCTATTAGCAATTAACTGGGTCTATTATGAGTTTTGAAGGCACCGAAACGAAAATAATATTTGACATGCCACAAGGCGAGGGCAGCAATTGGAAGGGGTAGGGCCAGATGAAGAAGATCGAAACGAATCGATCGAATCGACGCCCAAAAAAAACCAAAGCCAAGAGCAAAACCAAATTCAAACTAGGCAGATGAAGCGTGGTAAAGTGGTCATTGATGGTGGGGAAACGAGAAAAGAGCGATGCGGTATGGGTATGAGGCAGTAACTGTGCGCATAAAAGCCAAATGCCATAATAGCCAAATTAATCAGTCACAGTTAACAACACGAGATCCCAGAGAGACTCTGTGAGAGACTCCAAATTCTTCCAATTGAGCAGCATCAAGCGGAGGCTTGCGATGTCCCGTCGTGTGCGTTGATGACTTAACAAAAATGTCAAAAATACAACAACGCCAACAAGGCAACGGCTCGACGAGACGGTGGGTGGGACGGAGGGCGGGGGCCATGCCCTTACCAAAATGAAAAGCAGTTGTGCAGTTTAAATGAAATCGAAATATCGAATACACTTGCAATTAATATATTTGTCATTGAACATGAATCAATCACATAGTGTATATACCTTTGGGTAGAGAAGTTGAACATTTTATGTGAACCATTTATTCGTAAAGTTTGTTTGGCTAATTGCGAATAGTTGAAAACTTAGCTACCGTTTCACATTTGATTTGAAAACAACAACAAAATGTAATTGTTATACAAAAGAGTGCCATCACAGAGACAGAGACAGAGACAGAAACAGATAGAGAGGGGTCTTCAAAGAGGTTGATAGGTAGGCAGTTAGGCTGGTAGGTAGGTTCCCATCAATAAACCTAACCGGACTGGAACGGGAAATTGTCTCGCATGAATGTTAATTGAAATATGCGTATGAATGATGGACGGCCCGAAGCTTAGCAATTGAGAGAACGAGAGACAGATAGACAGAAACAGAGAGACAGAGAGAGAACCAATGTACTACAGATGGACTTTCACAATTTATTGATTGATTTATTGATTGAAATCTCCGCAGCCGCAGTCGCACTTGGCTTCCTTTTTTCTTTATTTATTTATTTATTTATTTTTTTTTGTTTTCGTTGGTTTGTTTGTCTGTTTGTTGGTGTTTTGCCAACTTTTCTTGCTGATTTTGTACAAATTGTTCAAGTCCAAGTTCGTTGCCTAAGTCTTTCAAGCAGGCGCCCAGCCGCGCCAACAGCAACTACAACTACTACAACAAGAACGAATGAGAAAAAATAGTGAGTGAAAAGAGCAAGCACAAAGCCAAACAATAAATAATTAAAGCAATTAAAAACTCTAAAACAAACATTTAACAAGCAGCGGCAGTTTGAAAAACATTTTTTGCTTCTCTTTTTTTTCTTCTTCTTTTTTTCGTTAGTATGGAAAACGTTCCACTCTTTGATTAAAGACAACAATAATACCCTAGATAGAAGATATGTACCAAGAAATAAACAAACAGAAAAACAATGTAAAAAAAGAGCGAGCTAGGTAAATTATGTTCAACATTTGTCCTAAGTTCCATTAAATATATTTGGTCAACTACTAACTCAGAGGACTTTTTTCATATTTTATTCAACTCAATAAATATAATTTTTTATTTAAAATTAAAATCGAATGGGAACAATGTGCATTACCAACAAGTCTTAAGCAGATTTAGTTATTGCAGCATGCCCCATCTTACCCATTAGCCAAAGTAATTTCGCATGCTAACCAAAACAGAAAAAAAACACAGCCATCTCTTTATCTTGCCCCCAAATCGCGTCTAAATGTTGCACATTTATCAAAAAAAAAAAAAACAATTTTGAGAAGACGAAGAAAAAAGCCCAAACCCCTCTTCTCTGTGTTCACCCAGCACACCTTTTTCAATCCCCCCTCCGCCTTAAAAAAATATAAGGGTCAACGCACAGTTATGCGAGACTCGATCCCATCAGCTTGTTACAGTTGGGTGTTTTGTGTTTACCCCCCTCCCCCAACCGCTCACGGGGAAAGGGATTGGGGGCAGGTGGCACAAACTCTATTTCCGCTTGGTACTCGTAATTCACGGCAAGTACAAGCAAAATTTGCGCAAAAGCACAATTAGAATTCTGTTTCTTTGCCTTTTTTTTTTTTGCTTTTGTTGTTTTGCAAATTTAGAAATCTAATTTGGTTTTTTTTTTTCGCAATTAAAACGAATTTTGTAGGTCTAGTCCATGGCGGAAGATGTATACAAGAAGAGGAAACTGTTATCCTCCGCACACAACTGGCTCTTGCTCCATCTCTGTCTGTCATCCTCCCCAGCCCCGATTGAGAAGTAGAGATGAAATTTCGACTAGAAATTGGTTTATAGAACTTTTATTATATTAAGAGATTCCATCTTTCTTCTCAGTTTCATGATGGGCGCGCGACAATCGGGCATTTCGAAATGTAATCCAAAGGGCCCACAGCTTTTAAGAGAAGAGAGCACCACGAAACGAACCAATGAAACGAGGCCACCTTTTAGTTCCAATAAGTTACCAATTAATCATATTACTCAAAACATCTCCTTGGCCCCATAGCAGACAATAGGTGCTGATTGCTGCCCACCTTCTCATGGAAATGGAAACAGGAGAAGAACCAGTACACAAACAGAAGAATGCAGACAGTTAAAATATGGAGAGAAAGAGGGAGAGGGAGAGAGAGAGGAGAGAGAGAGAGAAAAGAGGGGAGAACCTGCGTGCGAGCATCGTGTGACGTGATAAATGATTTCGATTAGTTTGTTCTTGTAATTCGACGCCTATAAATGGGTCTATGATTGAGCGACGATGACTTCGTTTACGTTGGAAGCTGGAAGAGAACGCCTGCCATGCCACGTTCCCTCCCTTTGCCCCGCTACATTTCCTTTACCATACCTATTACAATCCACTCCTTAGTCATCTTGTGCTCATCTTCCACTTGTTGTTGTTGCTGTTGTTGTCTGGCATCTCTCCTTCCTTTTTTGAAGCCATTTGACAAATTGTCTATAATTGAAAGATTAGCTTTCCTCAGGTAAACTTATACCACGTCGTTCGACAAGATGTTCCTTATCAGTTGTCTTGCATCTGGCCTGTGTCGGTGTTTCCTCCCTCCAACCATCCAACCATCCAGCCAGCCATCCAGCCAGCCATCCATCCATCCATCCGTTCGCCCGTCTGTCCCTCTGCTCATTTCTCGCTGTGTGTGTGTGTCTTGCCTTCTTTTACGTCCTCTTACCTCTTGGTGTAACGTTTTATTAATCAAATTCACAAAATGGTTTTAGGGTGGAGCCAGTTTACATAGGCCATGCCAGCCTCCTTGTAATTGGAAATGGTGTGAAATTCGCGTGCCACAAAAGACTGACTTAAGAGACTTGAGAGTCTTGAATAAGAGTAGGGATGAGAATGAAGGCCAAGGAGTCACACAACATGTTGACAGAGATCTCTTTGGGGGGCCCTTACCTCCTACCTTTTACCCACACCGACGCATTGCAGCTTTTTCCCCATGGTTTTTCGGTTTGGTTTTTGTTTTTTGTAATGCTCGAAACATGTCAGCGCAATGCGATAGGCTTATCGCTGTCAATTATTCAAGCCTCTCGTCTGAGAGGTACCGGGTCTATGGTGTTAGTTGGGCTGGGATAACGTAAAATCGGAGTCTTACAAATTACCCTCTTAACTATAACAAACCCAAGCAAGGCGAGAGACAAGCGTGCCAAATGGCTCAAGGGCCTGGGGCATCAAGGAAGGGGTAATCATTTTGATACAAGATAATAAATGTTTCAAAAACACCATATAATGAACGGATTGTGTATACAAGTAATGATTAATGGGTAAAGATCTAATTCAACTTACATGGGACATACGAAAAGTAACAATATTACTGGAAAAACAAATCATATTTAAACTAATCGATTTGTATAATAAATTTAGTTTAACAGAATTGCAATACCTTGATAGAATATATTTAAATCGAATATATTAGTTTTAAATTACGATTTTAGCATTCTATCTATCTTTCAGGGATAATATATTTCAAGTCGGAATGGAAAAAAAACCAATAGGCGATTAATATACTCGTTTATAAACGTCTTATTAAGTTATTATTTGTTTTAAGGAAATATCAAATTATCAAAATTATAGCATGCGTATTATGCTGATTATTGAATTATTTAAAGATGCTTATATACATACATAAATGGATGGAAATTTGCTTAAAAACTTACCTTGATGAGTAATTTTTCGAGCCCTTTTCTTGTTTAAATATTATTTTTCAAACTCAAGAAAACACCTCTTCCATGTGCTATAATTTCGATTTACGTAAAGTACAATAACAAAATTTAAGGCTATCGTCATAAAGAGGGGAAACTTTTTCAAAAGAGGGTCAACAGCATTTTTTCGTGGCTAGAGTATCATTTTTTCGAAAAAGGAGTTATTCAAAATCGAAAATTGAGCTCATTTATGACTATTTAAAACAAAAAGAGGATTCGAAAAAAAAATACAGGGTGGAAGATTAGATGAGTCGATAAAACTATAAAACGATTTTATTAAAATTTTCACACACTCAGTGTTTTACATTTTTGCACTTCTCTAGCAGAGAAGTTTTTATGTTTTTCAATAAAATGCGATGAGAAAAATCAATTTTCTTCCTCCCCATCGAAGCTCATTCATTGTTCGTATTCAAATTGAGCAAGTGAAAAACTTCAAATAGCTACCCATTAATTTAGCCAACGTTGGCATCTTCATTGAAAACTATTTAAGCCAAATTGTTGCGCTATTTTGTGCGCATGATTGTTACAAATTGTTCAATTAAAGGCTTTACGAAAAAAAAAAAAGAGAAGACCATGTTGGTAGCGCTGGGATCTGGCTAGTAACTGGGTAACTGGGCAGGCTGGCTACTTGGGAGCTGAATGGTGGAGCCAGCCAACCAGCCAGCCCAGAGGCCGAAACTCTCCTCTTTTTAACTGATAATGGATGTGCGTTTAAGCAGACCCATGATAAATTGTCCTACCGAACAGCAGGTGTTGCGCCGCTTTTGCTGCCTCACCGATCTCGAGGAAGGGGGTCGAAATAAGTGTGTGAGAATTATTTTTGGATTTTTCGTTTTTCCTTTTTACATACATAAATGTACATAAATGGAGAAAATTCATATACCCGTAGGTATTTGTATTTGTGCACAATGAAAATGAAAATATGTAGAAATAAAAACAAAACTCAAATCAACTCAAAACTCAACTGCCATGACCCGAAGGCTTCTCTTCTCTCTTCTCTGATTGTGTGTGTGTGTGTGTGTGTGTGTGTGACTGTTGTTGTGGGCAATTAGGGGCGTGATATTTCCAGCCATTTATGCATTTTAGTTAGCCATAATGAAGGTGGCGCGCAATAAAGTGTTAATTGGTTTTTGTGTTTGTTGCAATTTTTGCTAGCGCTTGATTTAGTGCAACAAGCTGAATAATTTATAGTTAAATTATACTTAGAGGCCGGCGTAAAAAAGAAAAAAAAAATCAAACGACTTCTCTCCAATGACCCCGGATGATATATGTACGTAAGTACATACATATGTATGTAAGTATGACTGTTTTCTCTGTTGCTCTACAAACTGAAAGTGCTTAGAATTTATTCAAATACAAATTCAAGCCATGCTAATTTTTAGCCAAAATTCTTTTGTGAGCCAGATTGTTAATATTTTTGGATGAGTATGTGACCTGTTATAAGCTTGAAATGGTACCAACTAAAATTATAAAACACTAGAGGTGGTGAGCTATCGATGAAACTATCGCCACAATCGATGGTAGATCGAGCTTTCTCACTATCGATGGTCTCACACGCTATTCGATAATGTCATCGATAGTTTTGTTTACACATCTTTTAAAGCATTTATTCCTGTGAAACCTCGCTCTGAATAAAATTCGATGGTTTGAACCCTCTATAAAACAGAGTTAATCGTTAATCCTTACATCTAGAAATCATATTTTATTTTTATTGGTGTGTAATTGGTTAAGAACATATTGATTCGAACATATTTTGCAATTTGAACACATTATAACTTAACTTGACTATCGAGAAAATTTCCTAACCATATCTTATTTTTCTATTAAAACAAATTTAAATAGTTAGTCGAATGTTTGGAAGTGTATAAGCATGGGCATGTCACAGATACATGATAGGTAGATACACATATTGGCAATCCTTTTCGATATAATCATCCATTTATTATACCAACTGCTGCCAATCGATCCACTGATACAATCGACTAGAATTATGAGCTCACAGACGAAAATAAAATGCCAGAAGGAATTTCCGTTGCTATTGCCATTTTGGTGCGTGTCAAAACGAAGGCAAATCTCTTAAATTTGCATACCTAATGAAATTCCAAACAAAAAAAAAAATAAAACAACCGATAACCTCCTCTACATTATGTACTCTAATTTGGTTGTCAAAACGACGCGACTTCACCTTTTTTTCTCTAAAATTTGGTTGTTGTTATTGCTTTAATGAGAATTAAAAAAAAAAACACAACAAAAAAATAGACAAAATGCTTCGATGTTTTGTTGTTGGCTATTTAAAAGTGTATAAAATCATATTATCAACAAGATTTATGGTATCAAAGCCGTATAAAGAAGGGGAAACCAACAACGACAACAACAAAATACAAATATCGTTTGGTAAATATATAAATTTTAATTAGTCCAGATTGAAATCGTGAAGCTTGTTTCACTAATTAAGCCAAAATGGGCGCTGGGTTTTTTTTTGTAGTTTTTTTTTTCATGTTTTTTTCTTATGTTTTTCGTTTTCACTTCTGCTGATCTTCTTGGCATGATCTTTAATAATTTCTGAAAATATTTTCACTGCATTCTGCACTGAAACTGAACTCAACTGATCCATCCATTGCGATCCATTCCGATCTGATCTGATCTTAACTGATCTCGCTCTCCCGCAGTGTGAAATATACTTTTGATGAGAATTTATCATTTTTTCCTCGGCATGCCAACACCCTAGTCTTTGCCTCAGTCTCAGTCGCTGTTTCGTCCTCTCTTCTCTCTCTCTCTCTCTCTCTCCTTGTCGATCATAAATTGGTGGAGGGTCTTGGCGCAGTCACCTCCTGTCTGGATGCTGCTGCTGCACTAGCCTGATAAGCATCTCCAACTCAATTCTTGTCCCCATCTCCATGGCCTCAAGAGTGGCTGCTGTTGCTCCTGCTGATTACTTTGCCGTCTGTCGCCTTTTACCTTGCTACCTTGGCCTTCGTTCATGATGCTGTTGATGAGGCTGAGAAAATGAGCTAGATCATGAACACACAAACACACACAAAACAATTTCATGAGTTCCTAAGACAAAGATCAAATTATATGACTCCCACCTATTTTTCTGATCAATTTAGTTTGATTCAAGTATTTAAGAAACTTGAACTTGTATAAAAAAAAAATAGAATTAATGAGCAGAGACACTTAGTAAGACATTTTAGCAGATTAAAGTTCGTTTTTGATTTTAAGTAATTAATTAATTTGACTTAAACACAAAAGTTGTTTGAAAATAACCCTTTTTGGGATACGAAGAATAAATTATTATGTTCCGCGTTTGCATAGTATTCGTATTAGAGCCATCGCAAGATATTTTGGAGCTTGGGGTGTAAAGTCGAATTGAGGAAATCCTTGAGCCTAGGGCACCTGCCTCGCCCTACGAGGGATGGTAAATAATAATATTCTTTATACCTGGCTCTAGCTTTGACAAGTTTTAGCTATTTGAATATAGAAGAAGCAAGGCGAAGTTGAAGGAAACGATTCTCAAAAATATCGTCATCAAATCATTTAATAATGATTTAGTTTGCTTTAATTGAAAGATTTGATTAAATCCATTTTTGCAGTTGCTTTAGCTATTCATACGAGTCCATTTCGTCTCAATTAATAAGTTTTAAGGCAGATATTACGTTAATACTTGATCTTAAAATGCTTCATTTTCACACAAAGTTGCAGCCAATGAATGGCAGTCAATTTATATTGTCATCTGTGTTCAAGACTCCATCTGTCAATTATATGCAAAAATGTCGCAATGATATAAAACCACATGGGACCAATGGATCCAGCAGATTCACGGATAATGACAAGCGAACAAAAAGATTGTAATAAAATCGGGTGAAGCCCACAAAAGGAAAGAAAAGCAAAGCGACTAAAACAAAAAAAAAAACAAAAAAAAGAGGAAAATTTTCACCAAAATAATAAAAACATGTGAAATATGTTCGAGCAAAGACAGCAAGAAAAGAGGAAAACGACCACAACGATGGAGGACGACAAGGAGCAGAAGAAGATGAGCGTCTATACCGATTTTGAGATTTTATAGCCTATTAAAAAGCCTGAATCATTAAGCGTTTTTTTTTTCTTTCTTTCAACTTCCCTCCAACCACTTGTGACCCTCTACTTTTTTCCTCGGCTCTTGGTTTTTTTCACAGCAAAATCGAAGATGCTAGCACTTTTTTTTGCGTGTCCCGCGCGTCTAGTCAGTCTCCAGTGTCCAGTTTCCAGTGCGTTCAGTATGTCCGACTGTCCCATCTCTATCTATCCGCATCCTAATTGATGTTAGTTCATAATTTTCCTTTGGAAAATGTAGCAATTAATTGCATTGCCAATAAAACGCGTCGATGCCCCACTGTGCAACGCCGCACATTGCGCAATGTATTCGTATATGAAACTTGGCCAAAAGCGAGGCAAAGAGAGGCTAATAAAAGTTTTACAAGACAGTCGAAACAAAATAAAGAGCATCGATTCGATGGACGATGAAACCGATTAAACAAATCTTCTTAATTCGACTCTTCAATGCTCTTAAATACTTTTACCGAACTTAACATTCAAAATATATGAGCAATATGTAAAACGAATATACTTAATTTGATCTGATTAGGCTACTCAGCTGGAAATTTCTTAACAGTATAATTTTGCTTTATGCTTAGGATACAATAAAACAAAATTAGTCCTATTATATCCTAGTAATTTGGGGAATCCGATTGCGATTTAGAATTTACGTAATTGGAAAGCATAAACATCTTGTGGAATTTTGAAAAAGTTTGGGATTATAGTTAACAAAATGGATAAAAGATTGATTAAACCTTATGGATTTGGGAAGGGCATATTGAAAAAAAATATATGACTAACACAACATAATGTTTTTTTTTAGGGGGCGTAACCCAAACATGTGTGGGCTTTACGATTTTCTATACGTTGCCAAGTCGGTAATTAGAACAGCGGCAACAACAGCAACACGAATACCAACAACATGTCATAGATTATTATTATTATAAAGATTTTCTATGATTTGTATAGAGAGGCAAGTTAGCAAACTGTGCTGGCCGTTTGCCTATTTATGATACTGATAATCATAATGAACATAAAACTGATGATGATGATGATCTTAATGATGTCGATGATGATGCCAAGGCTCCGCTCTAAAGAAACTCTAAAAAGAGAGACTAAACGAACGTTGCTTCTACTAGATCAGCTAGCTCAAGGTGATTTATTGAAAATTAAATTTTTCACCAAACCAGAGGTCGCAAAAATACTAAAACTTTTGCAAAGAAAAACAAAAAAGGCAGCAAGTTAATTATGACTGCGGTTTGGCTAAATGTGTGAGAGAGACAGTGAGTGAAAGAGTCACACAGAGAAAGAGAGAGAGCGTAAACTGGAGAAATAAAGAAAGAAAGAGGGAGAGAAAAGATAAGGGAAAGATGGCTGGCCAACGCTGGAAGGCGAAGGCGATGGCGAAGGAGGAGGGGAGGAGTCGATGTCCGAGAAGTCCACAAACAAGTGCGCCAGGTTATTTTGCTGTTAATTAGTCTTACGTGATGAAACTTCATTGCTGAATGGGTGGTGCCTATGTGATGGAGGGGTCGTAACCAAAACAGATGGCAATGGCATGGGCGAATTTCTCCCTCTCTATCTCTCACACACACACACACACACACTATTTCTCTATATCTGTCTCTCCCACCTGATGTAAGCTTACAAATTGTGCATAATTTTCACCAATTTACAATTCGATGATGCGCAACTGCAACAACAACAACTAAAACAAGTGAAAATAAACCAAAATAGAGGGAAGAGAGAGCGAAAGAGAGAGAGAGAGAGAGAGAGAGAGAGAGAGAGAAAAACTTCATTAAAGCAAATATTGCAAATAAAATTTATGCTGCCAATTTAAATACAACGAGAAAACCGAAAATAAATAAATAGCAAAATAATAAAAGAAGGTGTAAAGACTAAAAGGCTGTTGTATCCCAAGCCGCCAACAACAACGGCAATTGCAACAACAACAACTAATCGAACTGGTCATCAATTGGCCAAAGCCAGAGCCAGGTAATGGTCGGTCACCAGGCACACAGTCTGACCAGCCACACCAGTGGAAGACGACCCAAACGATCGATCCGACGAACGACAACGACCTGAAACGGGCAACAGGCTGAGGATGAGGATGAGTAGACGATCGATCTTGGCAGCCGCCGCTGCGTTAGATGATGATGATGCAGCAGCAGCAGCAGCACCCAAACCAAACCCCAAACCCATATCGTCTGCCCCCTAAACCAGCCCCCCACTTCAGGCTCTGTGAACAAAAAAAAAGTGGGTGAAGCGAACGACTCAAGACTGCTGAAGGTTGAAGGCGGGTGGCCAAAAACAAACGCAGACTTCACATACGCAACACGAAAGCAACAACAACAACAGTGGCAAAATTCAAGAAGAATTGTTGCAAAAAAATGTTTGTATGTATATAAAACTAAAATGAGATTGAGAAAATTCATGGAAAATGTTTTAAAACGGCTTTCGTATAGATGCTATTTAGTAAGTCGTTTTTCTTCTCGAAAAGAATAAGTAACAAATATTTACCCTTTGTTACTTTTTTCCACATATCTAGCAAATTTGTTTATCTGAAAAAAAAAAAAAAAAAACAAATTCAAACCAAATTTTGAGTTTCGAACAAATTTGTCAGATATGAAATTGAAAGCTTATCTCACTTTTTTTTTAAATTTGGTAGATTTGTTTTTAAATCGTTTGTCTTTGAAGTGAATATATTCAAAAAATTGAAATTAATATGTATACACTAAAATAATTTGAGAATAATCCCGATTTATAATAAATTTGTGGTTTGCCATATTATATTTTATATGAAATAAAAATAATAGTTTAGAAATTCTTATTTCAATATTTGCAAAAAATTAAAATAAACCGACTTAATAAAATAAAAAAGCGCAAATAACATATTTCAGTGTATTACTTGTCTAAAAAGGACATCATCGAATTGAATTTTAAATTTTTACTTGCTCAAATGGCGCTTAGTCCTCATGAGTCATAGAGCTGTTTATTTGATAGTTTCCTTAGTACTCTTACTGTGAAGTGAAGGGAGTCGCTCTGTTCTATAACAGTAACAACTAACTTATCAGTTCATTTCCGGTATCAGGTGCATCAAGGGTAATCAATGCTGAATTGTCAATAAAAACGCAAGATTTCCATTTCACAGGAGTAGTTTTTGCATGAATAACACGCATTTGTTTCCACTGTGCAAAGTTTTTGGCCCATTCGTTCAGCCTCGCCCGTTTGTTTGCTGCCTGCCCATCGAATCGACATCTCGACATCATTTGGCACATGTGAACGCCAAAAAAAAAATGGGGAAAAAAAAACAGAAACGCAAGACCTAAACTCACAGACCGACTCTGACTCTATGGATGGATCCCTGTATGGGGCAAAGAAGTCAACGGGCGGCCTGGCCGAGTCGAGCCAAGTCAAGCCAAACCGATTCACCTGTCGCAGCCAAACTTTTAGTTTTCTGTTTGCTTTTTTTGCTGTTTTGCGAGACGATCCACGAAGACGCCGAGAAGAAAATTCCATGAATTTGATCATTTTTGGTGGAAGCGTTTTAGATATGTATTCATTGTTGACTGACGGACAATGCAACTACACTAACATGGAGAGAGCGAAGAAACGAACGGACCAGAGGCGCAGAGAAGCCGAGGCTTTTGGTTGAGGTCAACTCACACACATTGACCCGGCAGAATGATCGATGGAATTGGCCAATAGGCAAATAAAATGGATTATAATTATTATTATGCATTGCATTGCAAGGCATTGCTTGGAAGACGACTCTTCTGACATTGACTGTAACTTGGCTTTGGCTCACTTTTATTGTCAACCCATAAAATAGTCATGGAATCACAGAGAAGACAAACAGCAAAGAAGATGGAATTGATTTGGCCCGCAGTGGCTATTAAACAGCAACAATGAAGAAGAAAAACCCTCTAGATATTTTTTGATGATCACCATCAGCAACATTATTATCACCGTCGTCATCATGATGCTGATGATGATGACGATGATGATGATGATGATGAGAAAAAGTGACAATCAGGTGCAGGCAGCTACAGTGGAGACCAGGAAGTGTGCAACTATTACTTAAAGTATATTTATGTTATGATTTATTCATAGATTTCATTGATCGTTGCCTACTTTTTGGTTCACTAAGAAAATAAAAAATGTAAATATAATAAAATTTTGGAATTTCCTGTGGATATATATAATTCTAAAAAAAAAAAGAAATTATTATTTTCTAAATTTTACTTAGATTATACATTTAAACATTAATTAATTCATAAAAAAAATTAAAAAACCAATATTTACCTGGAACCAATGATATATACCATATTTGATATCTTACAGTTTTGAGCAAAAACAAATTATTATTATATTAGGTAAATACGAGCTCTAATTAGCTTAATTCAAATCTTGAATATAATATGGACCATAATAGAGAAGTTCAACTGTAGTTTTCAAGAAATTCCATTGAAACCTTTAGCAACAGCAACAGCGAGGAGCATGTAACAACATAAACAACAGAATACTATTTGGCCTTTTGCACTTTTTTGGCATGAACAGCTTTTTTTCGATTCTCCTTCAAGATGAGTTGAGTGTGTGTGTGTGTGAGTATGTGTGTGTATTGGCGGAGATCTTTATTTCGGGTCAGTAACGACGAAGACAACGCCCCGAAAGGCACAATTAAAATTTCACGCTTTGACAGAAGGCGGTAGGAGAGTACGAGGTGAGGTTAGACGACATGGCTTAACCCCAAAAGGGGACACCCTGACCATTTTTGGGATTATGTACATACATACATTCGACCACCGACAACCACACACACACACACACACGCACACACACACACACACACACACATACACACACAACTCAAGTAGCAAACGGCGGCATTTTTACTTTGAGGACACGAATTGATCCCAGAGTGTGCCACGCGTGCGATTTGCCCACGTTTGGGGAATTGGCAACACCAACACACATATACATACACTCAGTCGCAGAAGGAGGGGAAAATGCGCGAGAGAGGGAAAGAGAGAAAGAGAGTAACATGGGTTATACCGCTTCTGAAAGTGTTAATTAACAGCGCGCGTGCTAATTACCAATGGACCACGATGTCAGGCAAAATGTCAACCAGCTGGATATGTATATTACAGGTCAGGGTACAAAAGAAAACTATATGAGGGGCGGGGGTATCAGATAAGTAAACTGAAATATCAATTCAATTAGATGCTGAATTAATTACATATATGTACAAGTAATAAGAATTTCAAGTTAATCATGTTTCTAGCAGATACATTAGAAGCTAGTCAACCAATATCAACAAAAAATGTAAGTATTTTAGATTCGTTAGATGTGTTTCCTTAATTTTAAATAAATAATTTTGCAGTCTGTCATTTAAAGTACATTTCAAATGTTTAAATGTCAATTTACTATAATTCAGAAACCAATATTTTTGGCATAAAGTCGAAATTTTCATGACAAGCCTCTGTTGTTTTTATAATCTATTAGAAACCCGACAAATTAGAAATGAGACAAATAGCAAATTGCATGTATGAAAATTATAATATATATTTTGTTAATATATAGGTAATATCATTTATTTTAATAATCCAATTTTTAAATTCATAACACAAAGTAAGTTTTTTATCATGTTAAAGTGATTTTGTGATTTGATAAAAATATTATACATGTGTATAATTAAATTTTTTTAAATTTAAAAACTCATAAACTTACTGCCTAAAAGTATGCAAGAATTATAATTTTAGAGTTTTATGTGCATTTCTGCAATAGAATAATCTATATTTTTTTTTTTTTTTTTTTTTTTTTTAATAAATCAAGGGGAGTTTCTTATCTACCTTCAAAGAGAACGGTCGTGTTGCGCTTGATTAAAGTTATTTTGTAAACTCCGCTTTACGCGTGTATTCGCTTTTGTGCTAAACAACATAGCACGCACCGGTACTTTCGGACGCTGCTTAGTGCAGTGTCGGCAACTTGTACAAAAACAAAAGCACTGATAGTAGTACTGTTTGTTATCATCAACTGCCCGCTGGGCAAGACATTCTGTGCAAAGGCACACAAGAAGGGCAATAAAACTCTTTTTGCTCTGCATGTTTGTTTTTTTTTTTTTTTCTTCTTTTTTCTCGTTATATATTTGTTTTACCGTATAGTGTAAAATATATATAATTATACTATGGCAGAGAACTATGAATATGACCCTCCGCTTAGAAATAAGCTGATTGTTCATAACAAAATGTTCTCAATATCAGGAAAAACTCCAGCTGATATTCGGGCTGAGTGCCGCTCACAATTGCAAGAAGCTAGCCAAATCAACACGACAACCATCTGTACAAAAACAACAACTAGCACTGATCGACAAGATTGTTTACCCAATGGTAATAAAGCTGAAACCCTTAGCGAAGCTGCGGGAAAATTGCTCGATGCCCAAAAACAGAGAGGGGCTAAGAGAAAAAATGATAAAACTCTTTCACCCATTTCCAAATCGAAGAGGGTGAGTGGACGGCTTATGGTCGCCACCGCTACTACAAGTCAAGAAGCAAACTTCGCTAACAGATATGCCATTCTTGACACAGATATTGACAGCGCTGAGGAAGACAGCCCGATGAATACAGAAGACGACGATGAAAATAACCCCATCGACGAAGGAACTAATAGTGGCCAGAAGTCGCAAAATGAGACAGCAAACCCTAGTAATCCGCTTAAGGGCCTTCCAAAACCACCGCAAATTGTCGTCACAGCCAGCAATATAAATGACCTATTTGAAGTAATTAAGGAAGTAGCAGATGTGAACAAAGTCATTGTTCAATGTAACCAGGGGGAAACGATCCGAATTTTTCCCAAAGACAGCGAAACTTACAGAGCCATTGTCAGCCATATGGACAATATTGGACTTGAATTTCACACTTATCAAATGGTAACTGAAAAGCCACATAGAATTGTTGTAAAAAATTTAAACCATAGCACACTGAATCATAACATTACTGCTGATCTTAAAAGACTAGGTTTTGAGGTTCTCCACATACATTGCCCAAGTTCTAGAATCAATAAAGATGAAAAACTTAATTTATTTTTTATCAACATAAAGCCGAGTGCCAAAATAAATGACATTTATCAAGTTAAATACCTTTGCGGTCAAAAAGTTAGGATTGAAAGGATGCGGAAAGCCACTGAAATCGCCCAATGCCGGCGCTGTCAAGACTACTGTCACACAGCTAAGTACTGCCACCGACATCCCAATTGTGCAAGATGTGGTGAAGATCATTTCACCTCACAGTGTATGCTGCCCCCTGATGCACAACCAACCTGCTACCACTGCTCTGGAGCCCACATGGCAAGCTACAAAGGTTGCCAGAGGTACCAGGAATTTCTTCGCAGATCAACCGGGTCCACAAAAAAAAATAAGAAGAATAACCCAAACAGGCTGGGTCAAGCTTTGTTAGGTACCCAGACGATTTCTGCCCCTCCATTCAGGCTTAATAACATCGAACAACAACAGTTTCCCACTTTACAATCGAACAGCAGAAGAACAAGATCAACCATACAGCAACAGCAGCAACTACATCAAAACCAGCGTAACAACACAGGTGTGTCTTATGCTGATATAACAAAACGCAATTTAAATGCAAGCACAAGCAAAGATGGACCTGCTCAGCAACGTCTACACTCCCTGGGATACAACAAACATCAGCAACATGACCAGCATAACCAACATCAGAGCTTTTCCCAAGTTCAGACTCTACTTCAACAACAGCAGAATCAGTTTATGCAATGGCAACAACAGCTCCAACAACAGCAGCAACAGCAGTTTCTTTCATGGCTACAGCAGCAGCAGCAACAACAACAGCAGCTCTACAGTCAAAACAACCAACGCATTCAAAAGCTGGAAAATATGGTACTGGAATTAGCTAACATAATTAAGCAACGGACGGAGGACGGACCTAATCCTCAGTTCCAAAACAACGCTTCAGCCCTACAATGATCCCGCTGAAGGTTCTTATCTGGAATGCTAATGGCATTTCAGGGAAGGCAAAAGAAGTAGAACTTTTCGTACACAACAACAGCGTTGACATTCTTCTTTTGTCGGAGATTAGGATGAAAAGGGGTGATATAGTAAAAATATTTGGCTACGCCTTCTACCCTGCTTACAAACCATCGCGGAACAATAACAGCGTTGGAGGGGCAGCAGTACTGGTGAAGAATTCTCTTCGCCATTTCCCACAAAAAGTTATTGAGACACGTAGCATACAAGTGTCCTCCGTTAAAGTGGCCACAGAGATGGGTGACATAGAATTCAGTGCTATCTACTGCCCTCCAAACATTAGAATTCTGGAACAGCACTTCCTTAACATACTAAGAGCCGGTGGCCAAAGATATTTCGTTGGTGGTGACTGGAACGCCCGACATTGGTTGTGGGGCGACACATACAACTCACCCAGGGGTCGCGAACTAGCAGAGGCCATATCTGCAACTAGTGCCAAGATCCTTGCTACTGGGTCACCAACCAGGTACCCATATGTGCCGCATCATACGCCCTCCTGTATTGACTTTGCAGTCTACCACGGAATACCGCACTGTCAGGTAAACATAACCCAGAGTTGGGATCTGGAATCGGACCATCTGGCTCTAATCGCCAGTATACACACAGACTGCTATAATACCAATCTAAGCCCTCGCCTTATTACCAAAAAAACCGACTTGCTAGCCTTCGGACAGCATTTGGAAAACTCAATCCAGCTAAACACTACACTTAATTCTGGAGAAGATATCGAAATGGCTGTAGATTACATAACAGAGTGTATACACAGGGCTGCTGCCGCTTCAACGCCTATTGAGACTAATGTTAGAGGCAATAAATATGGTGTTGCACTAACAAGAGAGGCCAGAGAGCTTCTGGTGCAGAAAAGGAGGCTCAGAAGGCGCGCAATTAGAACCCAAGACCCTTGGGACCGTATCCTGTGGAATCGAGCTGCAAAACAATTGCGAACCGTAATAAGGGATTTGCGTAGCAAATTCTTTGAGCAGAAACTGGCTTCCATGGATTATACAGTGGATGCTAATTATTCACTATGGAAGTGCACAAAATCACTCAAGAGGCAACCATTCAGACAAGTTCCTATCCGATGTCCCAGCGGTGAGCTTGCTAAAAGCGAAGATGAGCAGGCCAATTCGTTTGCGCAACATTTAGAAGCTCGGTTCACGCACTACCAATATACCACAGACGACCAGGTTAGCGAGACTAGTGAAAGCCTGCAGACAGCACTACAAATGTCTTTACCCATCAAGCCTGCAAGAACGGAAGAGATTGCTGAAGTCATCAAGGACCTGCCGAGAAATAAAGCTCCTGGTATAGACCGGATGTGCAATGCCACTCTAAAAGCGCTGCCAACACGGGCTCTTATCTACATAGCGTTAATATTTAATGCTATTCTAAGAGTGCAGCACTTTCCTAAGCAGTGGAAAATGGCTGCAATCATAATGATCCATAAGCCTGGTAAGCCAGAGAACGATCCAGAATCGTATCGGCCAATAAGTCTCCTCCCCTCACTCTCTAAAGTATGGGAAAGGATTATTGCGAACCGACTGAAAGACATTATTAATGAACGCCATATCTTGCCGGATCACCAGTTTGGCTTTCGCGAGGGACACGGCACTGTGGAACAAGTTCATAGATTGGCAAAACACATACTACAAGCCTTTGATGACAAGGAGTATTGTAACGCAGTCTTCATTGATATGCAGCAAGCTTTTGATAGAGTTTGGCATATGGGTTTGCTGAGCAAAATAAAGAAATTATTCCCAGCACCACTCTATAGTGTCCTTCGATCATACTTAGAAGGCCGGCAGTATATGATTAAGGTCAGGAACACATTCTCCAACGCTCACTTTATGAGAGCTGGAGTCCCACAGGGCAGCGTACTGGGCCCACTACTCTACTCAGTGTATACTGCAGACATACCGAGTCCTAACGAAAATCATATGGTTTCCCCCAGCAAAGCTCTCCTTGCCACTTATGCGGACGATATCGCCCTTCTATACAGCTCAAAATGTCGCTCTGAGGCAGCTTCTGGTATGCAGGAGTATCTCAACACGTTCTCAGCTTGGTGTAAGCGGTGGAACCTAAAAATCAACGCACAGAAGACTATGAATCCCTGCTACACACTAAAAACGCTCAGAGACAACACACCGGCTATACAACTAGAAGGCGTAACTCTCGAACAGCCCTCGCAAGCTAGATATCTTGGCATCACTCTCGATAAACGCCTTACCTTTGGCCAACATCTTAAAGCTACAGCAAAAAAATGTGGCCAAAGAATGCAGCAATTAAGGTGGCTGATTAATAGGAAAAGCTCTATGTCGCTCAGGGCCAAAAGAGCAGTATACGTGCACTGCATTGCTCCAATCTGGCTGTATGGCGTGCAGATCTGGGGAATTTCGGCTAAATCCAACTACAAACGCATACAGGTGCTCCAAAATCGCGCTGCGCGGCAAATAACGAACTGTCCATGGTATGTGCGTGGATCCACATTACACCGTGACCTCAACCTGCACACAGTGGAGGAACAGATCGGTAGACACACCAGCAGATATAGCGACCGGCTTAATAGACACCGCAGTATCCTCGCAAGACGGTTACTACCTGCCAGGCCTCTTAGACGGCTAAAAAGAAAGGGCTTCGCCAAAAATATTAGCTAACCAACATCAACAATAATATTTATAGTCCTCTTGGGTATACCAATGAGGTTTGGTCCTTTTTATATCATCTACTTGTGTTGTTATGATACTATTTTTGTATGTATGGATTCAGCGCTTAAATAAATAATAAAAAAAAAAAAAAAAAAAAAAAAAAATAAATCAAGGCGCTTTAGTATTTTAATATTCTAACATTTTAATTGTAATTTGTGGCAAAACAAGAAAACATCGACGTTCGATACAGTGGGCAATGTATCGATTCTCATTAATCACTTTAAGGGCATCAGGAAGTCACATAAAATATTTCTATAGTGGCGCTCTCTGTTAAGCAATAGAATGTAAAACCTCTCGATGTTAACGTTTTTAATTTAAATCTAACAGAAATGCCGTTGTCAGTCAAAAGACGGTCCCAGTAAAATTTTATTAAAAATTAACAAAAATGTATAAAAATATTTGGAGAGAATCAATTAATGTCTCAAAACGATTAAACTATGACTATAAACTATAAATATATATAGTAGTATCTATAGTATCTATATATATATCTCTGATATTGCTGTACTACATAAACAAAGCTGATGGAGAGGCACAAGTCCGTGGCAGCAACTATTAAAGACTAGTTTACCTACCTGATGAGCGAAAGGTCAATTAGAGCATACACCAGGCAAAACAATTTAGAGCCTACCAGAGAGAGCCTATCATTAAGAATCTTTGGAAGCGTATAGCGAATGCTGGACACTCCATTAGCCTCACCAAGTTTTATACGCCGACATTTTTCATATAAAAATATATCCACATTAAATAATAAAGAAGAACCGACAAATGGAAGCATTTAGATTTCTGATCGTTTAACGGTTTCACCAACAGAACAAAAATACTTTATATTTTCAGCCTAAAAGTAGTCAACATTATTTCCACTTAGTCCTAAGTCAAAATTACGTTAAGTTAACTTCTTGAATCTATCTAAATTCCTTTATTGTTTGACTGATTTTATTTTAACTGATTTATTTTAAATTTGCTTTAAAACCTTAAAATATAAATTTTAAACAATTTCAAATCAAATCATAAAAAAAATCATCACTGGTAAATTGAATTTACTTTCGTCAGTGTATATATGTTCAAAATATTCTAGTATACATCAATGTTGCTAGTTAAAATCGAATAACTTTGCATTTTATCAAAACAACGATCCAAAAGATACTTCCTGATGTAGCTTAGGCTTACAAAAATCTGTTCCACACTGATATAACTTTCGAACAGAGAACCAATTATTATATATTAAAGAATTTTTGGATAGAATTAACTGTAAAAGTTTTAAAACTTAAATTTAATATGCATGGTCACTACAAAAGATCCTTTGAAGTCAGCTATTTGAAGGATGTGCTTTTTATATTTTATGCAAGTTTTTCGTTGATTTATGATTTATGATCAATTTATCAACACATTTTGACTCATTGTCAGTAAAGTGTGTTTTCTTATAACTTTATCACGAAAAATCATCGCTCGTAAATTTTTTTTTTTTAATTTTTAAAAATTTTGAAGTCATTGATAGAGTTATCAAAAAGTATGCTTCAAATAAATTAAGATAATAAATGTTAAAATGGGTCATAAAAAAGCAATTCCCAAAATTTCCATAATTTTGTTAAAAAATCTTCAAAATGTTTCCGACTAATTTAAAAAGTTCATTCATTCCAATACCAAACCTAAATAAAATACAAACGGCAAAGTCACTAACTTTGACTTTTCTCAATAAATTTGTTATTTTCTGAGCTACTGCCGCGAATTTAATTTTGGTTAGTTTATTACACTTATAAACGACTGCGCCAAATTTGATCAAGATCAAGACATTGGTATACAGTGACTTTGATCAATAATTTTGTTACTTTTTACGCTATTGTCAAAAAAATGTATAATTCTTAGTTTAATATAGCTATTAATGACCATAGGAACGATTGGTCGAAAACAGTGACTTTTGTTGTATTTTTTACTACAATTAAAGTTAATGAAATTGGGTATGTGTAAAGAAAACATCAATTTCAGCAACAGCGAATAATTTTTACAGACCGAACAAAGTTGCAAGGGTATACAAACTTCGGCCGGCCTTTTGGCTTGTTTTTAATTCAAATGCAATTGAAGTCAGCTGTTCACTGCTCGAGAGCTTTTTTAAGCTTTTGGTCTCCCTGTTGCCGTTTTACAGAACGGTAAATTGAGCTAACAGAAACGCAAGCACGAGCTTACAGTGAGCTCTTCCTGTCGAGAGATTGCACCTGAAAGAGAGCGGTCAATTCAAATTTTACTATTATTCGCCCTCAAACATAAACCATACGCCATGTTGGCCAGTCATTCATTCGAAGTAACTCCCAAGTAACAGACACAAGGAAAAACTATAGTTTTATCATTAACTGCGCATCGGTTAAATGCACATAGCGCGCGTGTTCAGGCTCCAGCTACAAGATCGCGAGAGAGACAGAGAAACTGGTGAGCGTAGTGAGCGTGGGAGAGCCCCCGAGAGGCCCCTGAATTGTGAGTCGAACGGCAGCCCAGTATTCAGTTTACCGTCGACTCTAGCTAACGTGTGCGGACGATAGCAATACAATAAAGAAAAGTAAAACAAATCGGACACAACACATCAGTTTATTTATTTATAATTTTTTTTTTTTTTTGTTTTTACTCGTAATTTGTTTGATTGGTTTTAAGAGAGAAATATAAAAACCTAACTTAACCATTGAATACATTAAAAAAAAGAACAAAAATAAAAACAAAAATTATCATGTAAACCAGCAACATACAACCAAAATCAAAAAACCAAACAAAAACCATACACACACGAAAAAAAAAAAAATCAACCAACCAAAAAAACAAAATAAAAAAAGGTACGAACAAATCTCAGAGCTTGCCCCAATTTCGCAGACTTGAAAACAAACCATATATATGTATGTACATTGTACATCTACATGTATACATACATATGTATATATGGTTTTATGTACATACATATGATGTATGTATGTATGTAGGTACATACCAATATAAAATAAAAAATATATTTAATTTTTACAAATGTGCGCCGCAATAATTTCTTCTCACATGTGTGTCTGTTGTTGACTATGACTAAGACGTCATTATAGTGTTTGGTCTTTTCTCTTCTTGCTGTTGCTCTTCGTCTTCTTCTTCTTCTTCTTCTTCTTCTTCTTTGGTTTCTACTGCCTTTGAGTTTGGCTTCTTCATCATCTTGATCAACATCATTGACTTTTTCTGCCATTTTAGAGTGTTTCTGCCAACAGCAACAGAACAACAGAAAACAACAACAACAACAAGACCTTTCCAATTTTTCGGATCGGTGACTATAGTTTAGAATTTGAATATAATGTTTGATTACTTATCGCTTTCCTCTTTTCCTTCATCATCCTCAACCTCATCCTCACTTTGTTCATCTTCTTCGTCTGTCGTCTTGAAATGAAGGTTTGCAACTACATATTCCTTGAATTTTGTGTTTTGAATGTGAATTCTACGATCTTACCAAATAAATTTTTAAGTTAGATATTTTCAAACAAAGACAAACAAAGACAACGTGAAATCTAGTAAAAAAAAAGGTTTTTATATTTGGGTATATATAGATACAAGTATGTCCGATTTAGAGAATTTGGTTCTTAATGAAAGCACAGATTTTATATAAATCCAAAAAAAAAAAGTAGACAAAATAAACATAGAGAGAGTTCCCCAACTCCTAATTTCAATATTTTTGATTTATTAACTTTAGTACACATAGCATCTAATAAAAAGCTTTTTAATCCCTTTTCTTAATATGGAAATTTAGGCTCATTATTAATGCCTGCTTCTTCTAATGCAGCAGGCTCTTTTTTATTTGAGCAAATCCAGAGGTACTCATATTCATGATATATATTTTATCTAGACAGATACAAATAGTGAATGAGATGGCAATCTCATTTGTAAAATCAGGTGATCGACCACATCAAATAAATCTTTTTTATTTCAACAAGTGGAGATTACGAAAAACCAAACAAACAAAACAAAGGGAAACCGATTCGAGATTGGCCTAGCATAGAGGAAAATTACCCTTTTACTTATTTCGACAACAATTTACAGTTCATTTCATAGATTTTTCAAATTAGTCCTTTATCCATTTATTTTGCTATTTATGTGCTTTCTTTTTGAAGCATTTTTCTCATTTTTTAATATTTCTGCATTAGGTTTTTTTATGAAATTTTTTTCCATATTTTCTTTTTATTTGCTACGCTTAGATTTCTTTTTTTTTTTATATTTTATTCTGAATCTTCTTTTCTCGTTCTACTTTATGTAACTGCATTTTTTTTTTTTAATCGTTCATTCATACTTTATCTTGCTGGTTTTAATAACTAATTTGATTATTCATTTGCGTTTTCTGAGGTTTTGGTTATTTGTTTTCTGTTTCCAAACTCAAATTTATTATTATTCTTCAAGCTCATTGTGTCTTTCTTTTCATTCATTGACGATTATGTTAATCGTTATCGTAGTGCTTCCCTCTTTCTTTTTAGCCATCTTTTTTTTTGTATTTTGTTCATTTTTTTTTTGGTCTCTTAAACCAAAAATAAATTAAAATATGATCTAATAAATTCTATTTCTAAAAATTTTCTTCACATATTGCACACTTGTGCAATTGTTTTATGAAATCTTAATTATGTTTCATTTCACCGACTGCATTTTTAATTCATCTATTTATTTATTAACAGATTTGCATTATTTTCCATTTGAATGAGTCAGTTACAAATAGTGAAAGAGATATCCGAATCAAAATGGCAATCTCACTGGTAAGATCAGGTGATCGACCACATGAGATAGATCTCCGTTATCAACGATTTTTCACTCATTTACAACTGAGCTGCCCTGTTAGTTAGAGAACTGCTTGAGTCGAAAACCCGGTCTGGATCCTAAAAGACTTAAATTACTTCAAGATTCCTGTTGCCTTTTGTTTGACTATCTCAGACATTGGTCTAAAGATGTCTCACCTTTTTGTGTTTAATTTGTTTGTTTTAACCACAAAAAAGAGAAAAGAAGAGCACATTTTTGTAGCCCCGCTATGGAAAGGTGAAGAAAAAAACTTCCATTCCATGTTGCCACACAGTGTTTGGCATTGGTACAACAAATATTGTAGAAAAAACCTTAAAGGTCAGTGTTTTGGGAAAATAAACAATGAATGCGGTGGTCTGTACCCTTCAGTACGATTTCGACGTGTTTCTGTTTCGGTCTTTTTATCAGCCTGGCTCGTTTATTTCTTGTGGGTATATGTGTATTATTTGTCGATTCGGTATAGATAAGTTCTATACACTATATAACAAGGCAACATATGCCAAAACTGATTGAGCTGATAAACTTAAGGCTGGCTGCCTTCTTCAGGCAGCAGCCCCAAATAACCGAAACCACCCAGCCCACACTTTAATAAAAACAACAACAACAGCAACAGCCAAAAAAAAAACCAATGAGGGGAGAAAAAAATTTGCAGACACAATTTTTTGTCTTTTTTCTCTTTCTCTCTCTCCGTCTCGCTCTCTCACTCACTCTGTCTTTTTATTTCTTTGTATTGCGGCGCAATTAAACCTGCTGATTGCAGTTTTTTTTTGTAGAAAAAAGTGAAAAGTTTTTGTTGGCCATAAGCTGTAAGAAGGTGGCAGTGGGATATTGGCTTAAGTCATACAAATGTTTAAACAGTTGAACAAAATTACAATGAATAATCAAAGTTTGTAAAATATATGCACATAGATATATATACATGGATTTTTTTGTTTTATATTTTTAGGATCTCATATTCAGGTTGCGTTTGAGCGGCATCGATCGATTGGAACCTACACCAACAAAGCGACAAACTAAAACAATACAAAAAACTGATTTATATATAAGGACAACAGATATATATACAAATTTCAGAATGGCTGCCATTAATAAATTGCTAATTCTATTTTTCTGCATCGCAGCTCAGCAGATAAACTCAGGTAAGCAATCGATTAACTATTCTTTTAGTTTAGGCAATTTAATCCCCCTATCTCTCTCTCTCTCTCTCTCTTTCGGTTTAATATGTTTATTTGCAACAAGTTCTGGATATTAAATGAAAGGAAGCAGAAATGATCTTTAAGTAGGTCACACAATAATACCTAACTGCATACCTAGGAGGCTTTTGGCTTTCCTCCTAACTGACAACCGGTCGTATGCGTTATGCATAGATGCATTTCCACTTATCCCATTGCCCATTCTTATCCCTTTATTGATCTTTAAACAATTGGAAATATATTGCCAAATGAATGAATGAACTCATCATTATCAAGTGTAAAATAAATGAGTCATCATCAGAGTGCTTAAATACCTTTTTAGCTGTTGTTTATGCGATTTATGTCTGTACTATATATACCTATATTTATGTGGATGTCTATATACATATATATATATATAGTATAATCTGCCAATCTCCTTCACATCTCTATATTATTACGCATCGACATTCCATAGAACATTTTTTTCAGAAACTACGTCACGAAACGACGGCATCGATTCTTCTTATTTTGTTCACTTGGATCACTTGTCTTCTATGTATACCGCGCATAGTCTATATATAGGTCTTCACATAGATATATACACATACATATAAACCTTATTATCTAGAGACGTCAACTATAGATTTTGCATAGAAATCAAGTGATTTCGTCTTTTAATAATTTCTTTCTGCATTTGCCAATGCCCAAAAAAAAAAAATCACAAAAAAAAAAATTTGTTTTTGTTTATATTTCGTATCAAACACATGTTGCTCTCCCTTAAAGATATACCCTGTAACTGTGAAGGGTATATGTGCACTAGATTTGCAAAAATAATAAGCTTAATAAAAGAATGAAAATTAATGAATAACAAATTCTTCTGTATGAGGGAAAAAACAAACTCCTAAGAGATTTGATGATCTGAAATATGTTCTCAGTCTTAAAACTAACGATTCCCAATCATTCATAAGGTATAACAAATATGTTGATGAGCAGTCATTATTTGTATATACATACATATATGTAGCTAGCCCAGAGCAACATCTGTCCTCAGATTCTGCTCATATACCACATATGTTTCTAAGGCATTAATGTGACGTAAATGTAGAAGTGACGTGATGGCTTTCTATAGTTTAGTCTTGGACAGATCTATATAGATATGGCAAAAGGCCAAAAGGCCTTAGTCATTTATATAGAATCATGTTGTACTGTTGGCTTATGCATTTACAGGGTATCATTGAGTTCGTTGACTCTAAACACACAAACTTTTGGTATTTTTTTTTTTTTTAATTCATTTTCTATCTGTTTTTGTTTTTTTGTTTGTCGGTTTGTGTTTTTATACGCATTTTTCGCTGTTGTTTTTATTATTATTATTTTCGTATTTTTGTTAATTTTTGTTTTTGTGTGTGTGTATTTGCTTTTTTTTTCTTTATATTGGTTTTTTGAAACAATTTCATTGATGATTTAGAGATAGCGTCACATACATATGCAAGTGTGTGAGTGATTGGATTTATTTTTGAGTTTTTATATTCGATAGGGCAATCCTTTCCCCCGCCTCATCATGGCCCTCCTCTTTACGCACCACATACATATGATTCAATTTGTTTATTTATTTCATTTGTTTTGTATTTATTTCTTTCTCTCTGATTTTCGGTGTTTTTGTGCAAAAACCACAAAAAAAAATGTCTCACGATTTGACCCAATTACATAAATTAAGTGATTTTATTTCAACAAGCGGAGATTACGAAAAACCAAACAAACAAAACAAAGGGAAACCGATTAGATATTAGCCTAGCATAGAGGAAAATTACCATTTTACTTATTTCGACAACAATTTACAGTTCATTTCATAGATTTTTCAAATTAGTCCTTTATCCATTTATTTTGCTATTTATGTGCTTTTTGAAGCATTTTTCTCATTTTTTTTATATTTCTGCATTAGGTTTTTTTATGAAATTTTTTTCCATATTTTCTTTTTATTTGCTACGCTTAGATTTCTTTTTTTTTTATATTTTATTCTGAATCTTCTTTTCTCGTTCTACTTTATGTAACTGCATTTTTTTTTTTTTAATCGTTCATTCATTCTTTATCTTGCTGGTTTTAATAACTAATTTGATTATTCATTTGCGTTTTCTGAGGTTTTGGTTATTTGTTTTCTGTTTCCAAACTCAAATTTATTATTATTCTTCAAGCTCATTGTGTCTTTCTTTTCATTCATTGACGATTATGTTAATCGTTATCGTAGTGCTTCCCTCTTTCTTTTTAGCCATCTTTTTTTTTGTATTTTGTTCATTTTTTTTTTGGTCTCTTAAACCAAAAATAAATTAAAATATGATCTAGTAAATTCTATTTCTAAAGATTTTCTTCATATATTGCACATTTGTGCAATTGTTTAATGAAATCTTAATTATGTTTCTTTTCGCCGATTGCATTTTTAATTCATCTATTTGGCAATAAGATGCCACAACTTTCCAATTTCATCTAAAGACTAATTAAACAAGTTTATTAAACAAGTTGCTGGTCCAAAAAGACAAAAGACAACTTAAAAAACTCTCTTTATTCGGTTCTAACATTAACATTTATTATTCGATTTGCATTATTTTCCATTTGAATGAGAACTGTTGACCCCATCCAAATTGGCAAATTGGCGAATCCGCCAAAATAAAAAGCACAAGTTTTTGTTGACTTCTTAGGTTTTGACGTCGTTCTGCCAGAACATTCCATACATATATGGGTATAAACAAATATACTTAGTCGTATATATGTACTTTTATTCCCATTTTGCGCTTTCATGCATTTCATTGCGTTTGGACAAAAAAAAACAAATCAAATGTTGGTATGCGCCCAGTTTATAAAATTTTTATATTTTATATGTGTGTCTGTACATACTTACACAACAAATACCTCAAAAGCTTTTACCTCTCTTATCAAAACCACAAAAGAATTCGAGGACAATACAAGTTGTATTATCTCTGTATTATCTGTGGTGTATAGTCTTATAGGGTCCATTCGTGTTGTCATTTGGAATGGGAAACCCTTGAAAATAGAATGACAAGCTCATAATACGCCCCAGCTCATAGGAATAAATATACATATACAAATCAAAATCATGTCTTTGCAAAATTTAAATAACAAATGTTATTTTCATCAAAGATTAACATTTCATCAACAGAGTATTTAATCTTCGTTATCAAACATTTTGATTTTAATTTTTTTTTTTTTTTTATTTTGTGTGTTTGCTAATTATTATTGTGAAACAAATGTTTAGCTAATAAATTCTTGAACTATTATGAAGCATCCAGAACTTGGTGAACACCTTAGATACAAAGACAGGCAGATAGACATATATACATACATACATACTTAGATGAAGTATGCATGACGGAAATGTTATAAAGTGATGGAAAAAACAAAATAAATAAAAAACCTTTAAAACGTTTAGTTTGATATTCTGTGATTCATGACCTACATATTTCAATTAGGAAGGGGAATGCAAGACGAATGACGGAACGGAATGGACGGACGATCGATAGTGTTTTGGGGTTGACTATATGCAAATTGAGGGGCCAAAAGGGTGGAATACCTTTCACCACTCCCATCAAACAAACTTTTCTCTCTCCCTCTCTCTCTCTCTCTCTCTCTCTCTGTTTCCCTACCTCTCTTGCTGATTGTTGCCACTTTTGACTCCACTTTTTGTGGCAACCTAACCTTGAAGAACCTGACTAAGGCATAAACTGAACTCTGGACTTTCATTTCGAAAGTAACTATGAGTATTTTGGGCTGTATTACTCACAATCGCTCAATAAATTTCGTTGCCAGGTAGGATGGTGTGCATAAAGAGGTCGAGGATAGAGAGAGAGAGAGAGTGACTGGGGGGGGTAAGGCTATACAATTTCAATTTACTTTATATTACCTCGTTGCGGGTCTTAGACTTATGTACCCTCTGGCTGAACTTTGCTTTTTGCCACAACAGAAAAAAAAGGAAAAACTTCAATTAACTTAACTTCAATTTTGCCAATATTGCATATTAGCCTCACTTTCTCCTCCTTTAGCCCAACGGAAGTTGGTCCCTTTTCTGTTAGCATTGAAAACAATTGCTTTTTATATAGCGCCGGTCGGATCATATAAAACTCGATAAGTAGGCCGTCAAAGTTCCGTGTTTGGTTTATCAGAGAACTTGACTTCTCTTGAATGGCTTGTCTAAGTTCGCATTCGGGTTGGGGTTGTGGTTGACAAAGGGAGGGGGCAGACTAAGTAGTTTCTTTATTTAAGTGCCGTTTTTTTAGCTAATCTATATATGTACGTACGTAAATAAATGCGCCTTATCAAAAATTCCAAAGACATTTGTCATAGTTATTATTATTGTATTGTTGTTGTTGTTGTCGTTGCTTAGATAATGGTATTTATTAAATGCAAAATCTCGCAAAATAATAGGCAAAAAAATTCACATAAAGGTATTATGTTGTGTGTATGTATCTAGATAAATATATATCTATATAGGTGGATTCTCCATTAGCCATTATATCCAAAATACATTATGACTGACGCCTAATCACCTCCACATTGGCGCTGGCCTTAATCAGTGGCACATTTTTATCCGCATAGAAATCTATTTTCGTATTGAACTTCATGTCCGGCATGTAGGCTGGAAAGTGATCCGGATTGAGTGCAAAACGTATGGAGGTGTAATTAACATTCTGCAAAAAGACGATCAATAAACATACATACATACATACACATGTAATTAAAAATGAAAACAAAACAACCAAAAAGTACAATTTAATTTCATCTTCTCATATTCTTCATTCAGCCAACCATATAAAGAGTTTACGATTGTTTGCAAATCTTGGCCTATATAATTTGAGGTTCTTAAATTCTAAGAATCATTAACCTTGTTTTTAATTTTTTTGTGTTTTTTAATACTTATATTCTTGATCAGCATCAACAGCCGAGTCGATCCAACCATGTTCGTCCGTCTGTCCATATGAACACCTAGATCCCAAAGACTACATATACGAGCTAGGGACACCAACTTCGGTATTTAGACTTGCCACACGCCTCCTCCCACCCACAATGTAAACAAAACTAATTTGATCAAAAACAATAATAGCTATAGACATTCAATTTGGCCGATATGTATAATCGTTAAGAAAGAGCGTAGATTTGTGGATGGGTATAAAATTAGCCGATCTCCCGCAATTTTTTAACTACTGCAATTAAGTTAGACAAACTAAAATCTATCATTATTATCCAGTAAAGTGCCAAATCAAAATCGGACGAAAAATAACCAAGTTGTTCGTATTAAATTTATTCACTAATAATAAGTAAGCCATAAAGGCGGAGTTGGTTGTTGGCCGGAGGCGGCGCTAGAGTACTTATGTGATTGTAAGAGTGAGCGAGATATGCTTGCTAAGCAGCATGTTAAATACATGGTATACCGAAGTCGGCTGGACGATTTACTTGATTTTTCGTTGCTTTTGTTTTTATGTGTTATGTTTTGATAGCATTTATTTATAAACATTATAAACATTGTGCAAATATAATGGAGAAAACAGAGAGATAACTTTTTGTATTGATTTGGGCTTGGTTTTTATTTTTTGGTGGTGAAGTGGAGTGGTGCTGGTGCAGGGGTAAAGCAAAGAAATCACACAAAAAAAAAAAGCCAAAAACTTTATCAATTTTATTTAATCAGCTGTGAATTGGTTTTGATTTGCCACAAAAAGTAGAATGTGCTCAACAATAGGAAGGGGGGTTTAGGGAAGAGGTGAATAGCAGGTGCTGGGTGGGTTGAGGTTGAAGTAGATATAATACTTTAGGGTCGAGGTTAAACTTAAGTGACAGGCAATCGCTACATGCTACATACTTCACACTGAGTTGCACACAAGACAAGACTTTCATTTTAGTTGTATGTTTCATAATTCAATTATTAAAATGATGTGTTTATAAACTGGTATAAGAACTGGGTCTATTAACTGCCATTCCATTTGTTAATCTCTAACATTATACACATAACATATGGAATAGCATCTCTTGTGCTTGTTAAACATAATAGGTAGAATATGAATTGTGTGAACTATTATTCTGATATGCCGAATAGGTAATGGATTTCAAAATAATTGGAAATTAATTTACATATACATTGTCATAAAAATTTAGTTTACACCTTAATGCATTGACCTTCACTTACCGGTAATAAAGGACACGATTTTGGATAATTGCCCGATTGCAATAGCTTTTTAATTACCGCATTTATAACACGATTCTTGCTCCGATAATCGCAGAGATGGCAACCATCGACACGTACTTTAAACAATTGCTGAGTTCCACCGCCACGCTCCTTGGGCATGCCCACACTCAGTTCCACCCACATTTTTGGCACTGGACGTCGTAGGTTCCAACGCGTATTGAGGAAATTTCCCTGCTTCTTGGCCATTTCGATAATGCTGCATTGAAATTCCTTCGTCACATTGAGGTCGACAGCCGTACAATTGATGCTCTGCCAACGTATCTCAAATTCGCGCTAAAGACGACGAATAGAAAAATAAAGTATCAGGGAAAAGAAGGCGGTAGCATATACTTATAGATAGGTATATATATTTATATACGTATGTATGTATGTATGTATGTATTCACATCTGTTATACTTATATTTCAACGTACAGTTGCCATTATTGGTTGCCAGCGAAACGCAATAATTATGAATAATCCCAGCAGCAATGAATTCTGCATGATACTACAATCGAATAGAGTCCGAGACAGAGTCAACAATGGATCGATGGAAGTATGTAGTTATTAAAATAAATATAGAGTTAAGTTGAATATCAGCGGGACATCTGTGCGAAAACAGAGCGAGCAGTAGAGAAAAATAGAATACAATTTAATGGCAGCCATGGGAAGGGGCTTAGTTCGGGGGGCGTTCGTTTTTGGTATTCATTCTGTCCATTAATCAACAATTTTACGCTTTTGCCCACATAATTCAATTATAATTGTGCAATTTTCTATAAACAATAATGCGGATAATTACCAACTGAAATCCCAGCAAATAAAAACATATGTGATCTATACTATACAATACACAAATTGTATGAATTCCATTGTGACAGGAGATGTATGTACCTGCAGATATACTAACATACATACATACATACATACATACGACTTTCTTTTAAACATTTATTAATTGATTTCGTTAGATTGTCGTGCTTTTTTTTGCACCTATATATTTTTATTTTCTGCAGCATTATAATTGATCTATAATTAAGATAAGGGTCTTACTACGTTTGTCACAAAGTAACAAAAGAAATTTTGCTTTGTTTACGCAATTCAAGCGAAAAGCTAACCATAACTATAACTATATATGTATATAACAACAACAGATAAGTTTCGAGTGCTTGTGGTAGAACAAGAGTGAAAGAGAGAGGGAATAAGAAACACAACTAACAATATAAAAAGAAACAAATTATTCGACTAGTTTTGTTGAAGGACAATTTTAATTGGGTAACTATGCGGAAAGTTTGTGTGAGTTAAAAAAGCAAATAATTTTATGACAGACGATTAAATGCCCTACTTAGCTATGATCGCTGACTGCTACTCTACAAGAATTAGGTGATTAAGGCCAAATGACAAATCGATGACAAATTACAATACTAATAAATGACAGTTTAAGGTTCATTCCACTGAAATTTATTCAATTTAATGGAGTTCCCCCCTAAATAAAGAAAAATAATAAAACTACATAAAATAATTTGTCATTTTTTGTTTAGTTTTGTTTTGTTTTACAAACGTTTTGGATTATTATACATATATGTACATACATCTGTCTATTCTTTTTTGTTTTTAAGTGTTTTATGCTCATTAAAAATAATCATTATAAACTGTTATACATGCTGTTGTTATACACATTAAAATCAACTTAATGCTTCATGACAAAAAATTGTCAAAATTCCCATCAAATTATAATCACCATTAACAAATTATCCAAGTACTCTGTGATTGACGTGAACATACATATATAGCCACAATGCGAGTACCAAAAATCTCCTCTGAACCCTAACTCTAATTACTTCATCAACATTAAATACCCTTCCCGAAAAATTACAATGGTATATATACATTGATCAGATGTTTGCAACTCTAAAGAATTAGAACAAAACAATAGAGGATCTTAGGGAACTTAATTTTCACTCAAGCAATTATATATTAAACTTAAGAGAACTTATACGAATATTAACAAACAAAAAAAATAGGAGTAAAGGGACGAAATTTCAAGTTAAACTTTGCCCCACTTAATTTTTAGCTGGTCGGCCAAACGACTTTCTTACTTTATATTATCACTTTCTTACTTTATTATATCATACACCCATAGGGTAATATGGTGTATTAAAGTCTCCAAAATGTATGTAACAGGCAGAAGGAAGCTTTTCCGACCCCATAAAGTATATATATTCTTGATCAGCATCAATCGATCTAGCCATGTCCGTCCGTATGAACACCTAGATCTCGGAGACTATAAGAGCTAGAGCCACCAAATTTGGTATGTAGTCTCGTGTAACTGACTACGTACACTTATCGAGTTTGTTTCAAATTTTTGCCACGCCCCCGCAAGTAAAGATTTTTCCACGCCCCTTTCCACCCCCGTAATTTGGAAAAAGTCGATTATCTCCCGTAATTTGCCTTAACCGTAACCTTGTGCAATCAAATTAGCACACTTAAATTTTATACTAATATCTATGAAAACACCAAATTTGATCAAAATCGGACTAAAAATAGCCGTTTTTTCATATGGCCGGAGTTGGCCGTTGGCTGGTGGGGGCGCTAGGGTGCTAGTGTGCTTGAATGAGTGCATTTGTTATTATACATTTGAATTATTTGTTTTACTAGTGTCTGGAATATTTTATGTTACAATTAATCTGTTGCATTCAAGAAAACAAACAATCAAAACAAATAAGATATATTATCTGCATTTAAATCTAAGATAAAGCACTCTTAAATTATGAATTATGAGGTGTGCGTTGCTACCCTCTAGTCCTCCGCACTAGTTTGTAAGTGGTGAAATTATTAGGAAGCAGAGACCTGGAAAAGTTACTTTTTTCCTGATTCACTCAGTACAGACATAAATTTATAAATAAATTTGATTAAGGAAATCAATACTTACTTTGCTAACTCTTTGCAAATATATGTAGTTGTAAAACGTTAATTTTTAATGTCATCTTCTACTGTAACTTCCTCCAATTTCTAATAAATACACAGTTTAATTTATTCAACTATAATTTTTTTATTATTATTATCAGTATAGGATATGGTTGGATTGGGGCTGGGATTCGAATCCTGACTGGGCCGTCTAGAAAACTCATCTACCTCGGTCTGAAATTTTGTTCTGTCTTTGTTTTAATCATCTAATATTCGTACGAAGTAGCAAAACAAATCTTATGATTTTGATTACCAATAAGTCAGTAAAGTAAAAACCCATGTAGGAACTAGCTAAGTAACTATAGCTGGTTCGGCGTTCGTTTGGAAGTAGTTCAATCTTGGCCAATTGCCACTGCCAGTACTACAGGGTACATACACAAATGCAATAGCCTCATTTGTGAGCGGTCGGCACCCACCGCTGTTATAAATTATAGTGCGTAATAGTTTAGAAGAGAATTTTTGTTGATGTCTTTGTTGTTTTTCTCAATGTTGGTTTGTTTTCTATACCCGTGACTGTTATCAATATCTTAATATCTTTTCAGTTTAACGAAGCTGAAGCCAAATTTGATTAAAATCAAATAACTATATTATAAGGCCGTCAAACTTGATGATGAATTGACCCAGGCTAAGCTTTAGGCTGTTTCTTTGCGAACTTAAGACTTTTTAGGTAATTCTCGGCTATGGGAAGATAAAAATTAATAAAAAAAAAAAAGCTTGCAAGGGTATTCAAACTTCGGCGTGGTCAAAGTTAGCCTTCCAATTTTTTTTTTTAATATGTATTATTACTAATATTTTTATTTCTGCTTCTTTGTCAACCTTAGACAGTCCGACAAAGTTGTAACTTCAACACTTAAGACGTTGTCTTCTTTTCATTTCATGTTTTCCTTTTTTACTTATATGTGTATGTGTGTGTTTGTTGTTTTTTTCTGGTATTTTTCACTATGTTTTAAGTAACTTTGCATGTCAGCAGCGTGTCAACAAAACTGACTGCTAATTGTACTAAAAATTTATTATTTTTTGTGTTCTCTCTGGTCCCTGGTGCGGTTATTATTTTTGAGTGATGCCGCGCTTGAAGCTGAACAGAATTGCATTTTTGCATGCAACCTTCGACTGTAGATCAATCAAAAAAACAGAGAGAGAAAGAGAGAAAAAAAAGATGAACATTAAAAACAAACGTAAAAGAAAACAAGAAGAACAGGCATGGGAGGAAGAAGAGGGGGGAAGTCTCTTATGGAATTCTCGTTTTGTGGAGTGTGGCAAGAAAAAAGTGACGCAATTTGGCACCCGAAACCCAGGGGTGATCCGCTATCTCATCTCCGCTAATGAGAGCGACCCAGTTGCCAAGAGCTGAACAGAGACGAAGACGGATATGTATCTAGGTAATTTGCATTGAATTGCTTGGGGTGTTTATTTTTTTTTTTTGTTGTTGTTGTCCAAACAGGTGTAAGGGTTGAGGCGGGAGGAGAGACCTTTGGACCTGACCAGCTAGTTCCCTTTCCGTCTGCGTATTCATTTACCTGCTTAAACTGCGTATCATATCTTTCTTTTCAATTCGGTGGTTGTATTGACTTTTTTTTCGTCTCTTTTTTTTTTTTGTTAACTGAAATTGTGCTGACCAGCGATAAATGAAATGAAAAAGAGAATACTACTACATACATTGTGGGTCAACAAACTCATGCGAGTGCAAAACACAACAACAAATAATAATAATAAAAAAAATGAAATAATAATAATGATACATAAATATGAAATGAAAGCCATATATAGAGCTGTTTCTAGATCGCATTTTCGTCTAGCTAAGCATAAGAATGGATGGATGGATGGATGAAAATATCTTTGTATCTGTCTCTATCAGGGCCGCATTTAGACATGTGTAGAGACAGGGACGGATCTGGAAACAAATTTCGGGTGATGGTGGGGTCCAATCTAGAAATGTGTACTAAGAAAACTCAAAATAGGCCATAATATAAAAAAGGGATAGTACAAAATCGATACTTGATCCATCCTATTCAAACTGAACTGTAAAAATGTGTTAGTTAGAAAATTCTCACCCATTCCACCACATCCCTTAGATCCGTCCCTGTGTGGAGCCCAAAATACAGTGCATAATCGGTTTCGCTGATAACGTCAAGACATAAGATAAGACATTAACAATATTCACGCACTTTTTCATGGCACATTGGGCCCAAATATTGATAGTTTTAATGTTACAAATATTAAGCAAATTGTCTTTATATAGGGAATCAATCAATTCTGATTCCATTTTTATTGAATTTCAAAGTCAGTCAGCTGTTTCGTCAGTGATTTGTTTTAATAAAATTACTGACAAATTTTGTTCACGTTGGGCACTTGTAGCTTTCTAACTCGTGGACTAAAAGTGAATGTAAAATATGAATATGAATATTTGGTTTAGTGTTGTAATATATGCTTAACTAAATTAGAATTCGTGTTTGTACATAAATATCAAAAATTACGTATACGCACACATTGCGTATGGTAATGGTAGGCGTGGCCAATTAATTGTTTTGATTTTATGCCAAAATAATCGGCAAGTGGACCTAATGTGACAAAACAAAGCTGTTATCTTTGTGCCGGTCGATTTATTTTAGATTTACTTAATTTTTAAACCCAAACCCAATTATCCCCCTTATTGAATATAGTTTGTTAATGCTTAATGTACGTAAAACAAGCACCCAGGAGGCAAAACTAAAGTCAACCTACTCTTTTTTTGAAAATTGTAACTTATTTTCTAGTGTGGCAGAGAGACTCTTTAAAATAAAAAAAAAAGTTTCTTAACTAATGGCCCTTGTGAACTTTGTTTCTGCTAAGGTGATAATACATTTCGACCAAAAACTAAACCAATTTTTACCTTGTTGTTGAATATTTAATGAGTTTTTCTTAATATACTGCAAATAGTAGTTTATTTCATTTTCTGCATATTTAAGTGGACTCAAATCAATCGTGACCCTCTACTGATGAACCCAGAAATATAGCCTTGTTTATGTTTATTGAGAACTATTTTCAAACAAAAGTCTGGATATCTTTCCGTGCATTTTGAAAACGGAACAATGTGAAAAAGTTCTCGCCGAAACCCTGAAGCCATTTCCGTGACATTTTCATGCCCTTCCAAAAATTGAAAAGAAAATATATTTAGGAGGGGGGGAAATGGGTAACAAAAACAAGACTTTGGATGTATGTACATACATACATATATCTATTTTAAATTACGTTCAATTAAATGCGCTGTATGAAGCTCTTCACCTATCACATTCAGTCTACGGTTTGTTTTCGTTCGTTATTATTTCATGACGTCAATTTTGAGAAACCA
Organism: Drosophila insularis; assembly: GCA_018903935.1. Lineage (NCBI taxonomy): Eukaryota > Metazoa > Arthropoda > Insecta > Diptera > Drosophilidae > Drosophila > Drosophila insularis. The sequence goes on from JAEIFP010000517.1 coordinate 3,357,930, forward strand.
AAAATATCAAAAGCCAAATTCTATAACCTTCGATCACGATCATGATCGAGAGGGACGCGCTTTTGTAATGGAATGGAGGAAAGTTTTTGTTTTTGTTTTTGCTGTGAGTTACACACAGCGTAAGAACAAAACAAAAAGAGAGAGAAAAAAAGGGCAATAAGTAATAACAGTAATAATAATAATTGGAGCAATCCAGCAAAGAACAATGTGAAATTGATTCAATGATGCCGATGTCGATGCCGATCATATCATTGGCGATCAATGCGATCGACGCGTCGCGACGTCTCTTTGAATGGGCAAACGGTGCGAAGAAGAATTTCACATTTACCAACTCCCTCAGCGCCCCCTCTGCCCCATCCGCCCATTGCTCCATTTGCTTAACCGCCAATTACTAATTCAATGATAGAATGTCAAAAATCAATAACAATAAATAAACGATAAACGAGAGGAGTGAGTGAGTGAGAGAGGGGAGGGAGGAAGGGAGAAAGGGAGAAAGGCAGGCTTAGAGGGTGAAAAAATAGAGAGCAAGCAACGAACTTTGGATTCCCAGATTTCTATTTATTTTTGGTCTTTTTTCTGTTTTGTTTTGGTTTTGGTTTATTTTCAAACACATTGAACGTATTAATTAAATTGCAATTTTTATAAATTTACTTTGGCAAGAGGCGAGAATATATTAATAGCATTATTCGATCGTGGACAGGCGAATAATGATTACAATAGGCAACTTCCATCACGGGTTCTCTGGACTCCTGATGCGTTGCCCATCTCCATAAGGGATTTGCCACTACGTTGCAACTGCCTTATCCCATCTCACATATGTATATGTACATATGTATGTACATACAAATATAATTTATGCATAAATTGAAAGTCGGTTCATCCAATCCATGACTAATTATATATTTTTATATTAATTCTATCATTGCAGCTTCAATATTTCCGAAGGATATATCACCACTGTATCCTAACTGTGACTCAATAAAGTGTCCCGATAGCGATAAATGCCCTACAGACAGTTTCCACCCTCCGGTAAAGGAGAATTTAATGGATATACTAATCATTCCGACCGAAGCCAATTGGAGACTTAACCCTGTACAAGAATTCATTAAACAGCAAAATTGCTGTCCCAAAAAATCCTGCATTTGCAAGGAATGTCCATCAGTTGAACACTTTTTTAAATGCGGCCAGGATAGAGTCCTATTGATTCAAAAGCAGGGAAATGGCACACCCGGCAATTGTTGCGATCAATACAAATGCGGTAAGAAGCCAATTTGTGTCGACCGCAGTAAGTCCATCAAATACTACCCGACAAAGTGCAAGATATGTGATGCATGTAAAGAAAGACCAGCCTGTGAGGCACTCCGCTGTAAAGAGGAGACCGGACATTGCCTTTCAGAGACCATGGAGGGCAAGAAGAATGGTTCAGAATGGACTGAGCAAAATGGTTGCAAACTATGTCGCTGTATCAATGCCGAAATAGTGGTTAGTTTCATAGAGTGTCAGCGACCCAAATGTGACAATCCCAAACGCATAGAGGGTCAGTGTTGTCCCGTGTGTCCAGAGGAATTGAATCCACTACCCATCAACAATTACACAGAGGCAATCGAAAAGACCACCATGAAGCCAAACGAGGCTATGAAAACCACTCCATCCGCATCATCCACAAGCGATAAAAGTACTTCAACTGTGCCTACTCAACAGCCGCAGCTGGAAACGATTTCCACTACTGCAACTGCCCAGATCGAAACAGAGATTTCTAAAGATTTGCATAAAACAGAGACGACAATTGTATATACCGATCCGATTCCTTTTGTCATGGAAACTACAGATGCAATTCCCATGGAAGAAAGTTATTCCACAAAGGCACCAAGTGGCACTACAGATGCTATTCCCACTGAGATGCCAGAAAAGGAGAGTGATAACATATCAGATGATAATTCAATTGACTCTCCAGAAGACACGATCTCCTCCTCCACCACTACAGATGCTAATCCCACTGAGATGCTAGAAAAGGAGAGTGAAAACATATCAGATGATAATTCAATTGACTCTCCAGAAGACACGATCTCCTCCTCCACCACCTCCTTACCTTTCTTTCACTCTTCCTCGTCCACTGAAGAAGAAAGTGTGGAAGATTTTAGAAGCAGCAGCACAACAGATGGACCATCGACTGGGTCTCCAGCTTCTCCCATTCCGGAGTCGACCAGCCACCATAAAGATCCTGTTACAATGGATCGCACTTCTCGAACGGTAGATGAAAATCCAAGTATTGACAAATTGAGCAAGGACCCTGAAAATAATGTTATTATGTATCTTATTATTGGCCTCTGCTGTACCATTTGTATCATTTTATTCATTTATGGTATTATTCGATTGAATAAATGGTTATGTACCACGAAAAATCAAATAGAAGAGCCAGAGATGCCAGAGAAGCCGGATAAACAAAAGCAGAAGAAGATGGAGAACAGGATTTATACGCCAGTGCCCTCAGATCCAAATCTAAGTCAAAACACTGAGACTTCTTCGCTGTGTTTTTTTCCCCAGTGCGAAGTCGAATCAGATAAGGAGTAAACGATCCATTAGATGTAAATTAAAATGTATTCTTAGTCACTAGAATGCACATCTATCCACACACAATCGGGCACACTTGATAAGAACCCTTCAGTACCACGTATCCCCCCCCCCGCATTGTCCGAGATGTGTCTAGAAGTTGCGAGACTCTCGAGCATCCTGTGTTAAATGTCGTTGCAACTGTCCGTGGGGACTTCCTGACATGTCCCCTGTGATTTCTCGGCGATTTCCGGGGGACCCCTACTGAAGGAAAGGAAATTGTCTGATTAGCACATATGTATATATTATTAATTATCCAACTTTTCTCAAGTCCCTATATTTTAAAGAAAAACAAAATTAATTTATTGAAACAATCTATTGAGCGAAAGACAAAAAAAAAAAAAAAAAAAGAAAAAAACAAAACAAAAATTATTTCATTTGATCTTACACTACACCAGGGGTAGTTAGCCATAGCCCATGCGGACACTTATCAGTTCAATAAAGCTCTTCTCCAATATATCCTTCTATCCATCTCAACTCCACCGTCTCCAATTTAATATTTCATTTCCATATCCATAAAAAACACAATTATAGCTTTATAAACCAAAGGGTTACCCACTCTGCGTTACTCTCAGACAGACGACTGACCAACCACCCACCTCCCCCCGTCCCTTCCTTGAGAGTCTATCCGACCTGATAGATACTATTATATATGTATGCCAATTAATTGGAGATGCATGCATATCATGTTGGCAGAAAAAAAAAATATTATACAATTATTTTATTTTAATTTATTTCCTTTTTACACTTATCTATCGTGATAGAGTAGATAAATTTGATATATATATATATATTTTTTTTTTTTTGTGACCCCCGTCCCCAAAATACCCACCCTTAGCCCAAAGTTCTAAAAGAATGATGTAGTAGAGAAGGCGGTCAGAGGACGCTCGCAAAAATGTTGGCAAAACTTCACTAAAAAAAGAAACAACAAATCAAAAACAAGAAACACACATTCCTTTTAAGCCATTTTATCGATTATGTACATTTATACTTAATAGATAATAAAAACAAAAAAAAAAATATGTAATAAAAAAAACAAAAAAAATGAAAACAATATGTAAACAAAACACACACAAAAAAGCCAAAGTTCTCATAATTAGCGTTTGCTGACCACGTTTCGATTAAAATGTAATAATTATAATAATAATAAAAAAACCAAATTATGTACGACAAGTTTGTTTTAATTGTGATTTGCTAATGGAAAGGCCAAGAAATACCAACGGAATTCAAATTAGATGATAACCCATCCAGAAGCTGTTTAATGATCAAATATGAATTATTCACCTGAAACTCTAAGGATGAAAAGGAAGCCAAATTCAAAATTGGAGGGTTCAGGATACTTGCGATCCTGGACAAAGATGAAAAAAGACGATCCAATAACATATTTATTTCCGCAAAAACTCTTTTGATTTAAAGCTCAATCTATATTTTAATAAAAATACATACATATATTTGATGAGAATTCGTCATTCACTTTGTTGCTATAGGGGACATAAGGTGGTCCCTATTACGAGTATTTATATTACTTGACGATTTTTACCTGCTTCGATCTAAAAATATTTGAAGTAAGCGAGACGTAGAACTCCTTCTATTACAATTGAATAGAAACAAATTGGTAAGAGCTTTCCAGGAGGCTTATATCCTGTCTGGGGAACTACGCTGCTCTCTGGATGCGACTAACTTTCAGGAACTTTTTTTGGACTTTTTTGGACTGGACAATTGGCAGGCACGTTATGCATATTTGTTTAGTATTCAAAACCTATATCTAAACATTTCCTTCTAGTTTAATTAAATGCAAATATTTTTCTTATATTATAATTATTTCAATTAAGACCCAAAGTAAAAAATTAAAATAATTCCTTTTTTTAAATTTTCTATAAAACTATAATTAGTTAGTTCATTATAAAACCATTAAAATGACAAAATATCATTCATTTTAATACCATACATTTTTTATATGTGCTGAAAATTTTAAATACATTAAAAAGCCAATTTGATCTGATCAGATGGTTCTCTAAGTTTAGTTTTTATACTTCACAAAATTATTTAATTTCATGGTAGTTGTCCACAATTAAAATGATAAGCCAATTTTCTTTTGACTTTAAAATATGGAGAAATTAATTCTTCTTCTTAAGTTGTCATGACTTACAAAGCATTTTAAACTATTAATTTGCTTTTTCTTAAACATTAATTATTTAAATATGCTTTGCAAACTATTATGTTTGCAATAATATTCGACAAATTCGTAAAAACAAATTTTTTTAAACAATTAGAAATTATTGTATAATATTAATATTTAAATCTTATCACGGTTCTAAAATAAATCTGTGGCATATACGCGCACATAATCGATTAATAATTTTGGCGATTTCCATGTGGACTGCCAAAGTTCTTTACTTTGCCAAAATTGTAATTTGGCCTGAGGATGAGCATTTCTCCAGGGCTTCTCATAGTTCGATGTCCGCAAATTGTCCACGAAATCTCCAAACCCGCCAACAGATAACCCCAAGGTGAGATAAAACTGTCAAATATAGAATACAATTTAAATAAAAACAGAGGTCAGGTGAAAGTTAATTTTTGATGACTAAAACTTTTATTCTTTTACCAAAATACAATTTGTTTAAAATGTAAAAAAAAATTTTAACTTTCTATAGTATTTTTTCCAACCCCAAATCCCCTGATTTCACAAAATCAGGACGGACAGAATCAGCGTATCCGGATTAGTTAGGGACACCTCTCAAATTAAGGTAACAAGTAATGCCAATTGCCATCAAAATATGCCAATGAACCTTAATTTCAGATAACTCTAATTTAGCCAATTTTTGAAGTATTCGAAAAATTCATGACTTTATTTTTAAGTGAGAATCATGTCTGCATTTAAATATTGAAAACTAAATTGTGATGTGCACATCATGACTTTTTTCAGAAATCGGTTCGAAATAAATTTTTCCAAATATCCATCTTCAAATATGCTAAATTGCGGTTTGATTTCGATATACGTTCATGAAATCGGTTAGAAATTGTCGAAAATACAGTCTCCGGAAATTATTTTCAAAAATCTCAACTATTCTCACCCATCTCTCATTTTATTAGAAAGTAAACTTTAAGTTTGCATGGAAACCTCAAAAACTAAAACCTATTTTTATGAAAGATCATCGAAATGAAAAAAAAATATTTTCAATTATCAAGATGTTTAATGCCATTAGATATTTGCGGTTAGAAATTGCCAAAAAGTACAGTCCGACAAAACGCGTAAAATTGATGTTAAAATTTTAAAAACAAAAAAAAGCATTATCATTGCGGATCACTTTTAAATTTAGAATTTCATTCATATCCTCACTCTCACTTTCTTAATCTGTAAGCCAAATCCACTTAGTCTTAACCTGACACTGGAAATTTATTCATATTAATAGTGCAATGCAGAACAAGGGGCTAGAGAGGTGTAGCTAATTTTTTGACGCGCATTGTACATTGCGTAAAAGAATAAACCAAAGTAGAGTCGGTACATTCCCTACTTCTTGATAAATGAGCCGAATTTAAAATGATGCGAATTTTTTTTTTCGTGGGGGATATTCTGAAGCAAATGACTCACCATGCGATCAAATGGGGCCATGGGCCCACCTCTACGCCACGATGGATTAAAGTCGGATGCGGCAATGTCGGATATTGTGTCGCCATAGAAGACGCCATCCACCGAGAAACGTAGCCCCTGGCTGCTCCAATCCAAGCCATACACATGAAAGGCATCTCCAAAATGACTTTTCCGTCGCTGCGTGGCCCAGAAGTCTTCGCGATGGTCGGCCGCCGTGGTTAGCACTGGGCCAGCATATAGAGAGTGACCGTCGATGGGTTTGCCACGTGGTAGGCGCAATTGTGAATTCCCTCTGGCCATGGCTATGCGCAATTGTCCGGACTCGTAGCCCGTTTGGCCGTACCATTCCATAAACGGTTCCAGCAGTAGCAATGGGACCAGCCAATCGCCTTTGGGCATCTTGGCACGAATCTCTATGCGTCCGTACTTGAAGGCAAATGACTCCTTGGTATTCAAACGAGGCACTACAATCGGGGGCATAATGCCACTTGGACCACTGCCGAAGGTCTGCAGGATGCATTCCTTTTGACGATTGTGAGTGCCCGTGCAACGCTCAGAGAGATCCAAGTGGGAATCATTTATACTCAAATCTGGACGATAGCTGGACCACAACATAGGCTCAATAACCAAATGGCCCTCCTCGATTTTAGCCTTGCCATCGTACAACACAAATTCGGCATCATTTGTGTCCAAAGGGAAACGCACTTCATGCGACCAGCGGGACTCGTTTAGAGTATCGAAATTCTCCTCGAATATCAGTTGATCCTTGCATAAGGGGGTCGTAAGCCGGGGCGATGATATCTCTGTAATAGTTGGCTCGCATTTCTCTGGAGTTCTTTGCGGTGGCAATGCCTGAGAATCAGCATCTTCAATGGATACCGGTGGTTCATCCGATGTGTAAGAGCATTCTCTGGGCACGAATTTGCCACCTAATCGACACACTTCTAGGGGATTTTCGAAATCGCGGAACAATGCATTCTCATGCTGTACACTTGTCCAAATGTGCAATATATCATAGGCTTTTAGATTGTCCGTTATGAAATCATAATACCAGAGTCCTTCTTGGGGTTCCCGCAACTGATGGCTGAATTGACCCTGAGTGAATGAGGTGAAATTCCGATTGCGATTCACATTGAAAGCCACACGCTTAACACCAGGCTCATCTTGAAAATATTTAGAAAATATTAATCACTATTCATTTTTGCTTTTTAATATTAATTCATTTACCTGGAATGGATACACGAAAACCATTGGATAACAACTCCACCCTGGCTTGAGGCACCTTATATCCATCAATTGCAGTGAACCAGAGTATTAAAAATATCAAATAATTCTTCAACTTACACATTGTATCTCGCTCTCACTGAGTATTACTCTTACTATATAGTAATCTGCTCCTCCAGAGATCTCGATGGCAAGTGAGCAAGAATCTTAGCAAGCGGCACTGGTTATGGTCTTTGTTTTTGGTTTTTAGATTCGAGACCGGTTCTCTCGGTAGCAAGTTTTCGGCTCTGTGTGCACTTATCAGCAGTATATATGTATATATATATACATCTATATATATGTACATCCACATAGTATATGTACTCGGAAACTAAGTAGCTGTTTAATTTCTATTTGATCGATATGAGTGGCTTCTCTTCGAATCCCATGCCACTTGATATGTACAATATCATTGAACTATCTAATTATAATCTATAAACAGTCACTTCTAAACTGAGATACCTTCTCTCTATCGACCTCTCTCTACCTCTCTCTCTCTGCCTTTCTCTCTCTGTCTCTCTGTGGGAAGAAATCAAAGCACTTGGAGCTGAGGATTAGATTTCCAAGTAGTTTTTTAATTTAAAGCTTTCAACTAATAGACAATTCGAAATTGCCACTGATAACAGCATCCAATAGACAAAAATAAAAGCTTATTCTGTTCGAAAGCTTTTTCGATGTTACTGCACTTTAACTGGTTTGCAATGCAGTTCAAGTGCAACGCTTTCCGGGAATAGGTTCTAGTTAATATATTAATTTTGAATAAATTGATTAAATTTTAATAGCAATCTAAAACTGCGTCATGTGGTTAGGAATTTGTTTCATTTTGTTAGTTTCGATTGGTAATTTGGCCTATAAAATACCAAATATTGAATTCGAAATGCTCAATGAAAAAGGTTTTGAAGTCTCCATACCAGGTAGATTGAGAAAAGACCTCGAACATAATTTTTAAAAGTTTATGATTAATCGGCCACATATATGTATAGATGAACCTGGTATGCAGCGAGTTTTCTATATGCTACAAATCGATGGTAATTGTCCGGCATTAATGGACTATATAACCAATGCCACGGATGGCAATTGGATGAGCAAACAGAGGACTAGTCTACAGAATAATGATAAATTAAAGATATCGGTTCTAGTGCAATATAACAATGAGATCTACGAGAAAACCGAGACAAGAGTGATTCTGAATACCCGTCTATTGACCACCCATGATGGCCAATCGAATGACATCAAGTTTCCATCCAATGACGGCGAATGTCAGGCCCATTTGGCCTCACAGAAGCAACAAAAGCATTGTAAGCCCGCCCAGAGTTTGGTTAGCTCGGGTCGTCGCACCTGTCAGGGGGAATTACTTTTTGAGGATAACTTCAATGACCTTAAATTGAATCGCAGCATATGGAAATATGACATACGACAGCGTCTTTATCATGTCGAAGAGGAGTTGGTCGCCTTCGGTGATGATCCACGCAATTCATTTGTCAAGGAGGGGCAATTGAATATTGTTCCAGTCATTTCCAATGATGTATTCGAGGGCAGCTTTAGGCTGGCCGAGCGCTGTACAGCTGTGGAAAATCCCGAACAGGAGTGTAATATATCAAAAGGAAGTTTCTATACCATTAATCCTCCAGTCTTCTCGGCTCAGGTGCATACACGGGACTCGTTTAGTTTCAAATACGGCAAAATTGTTGTTCGAGCCAAACTGCCAAAGGGAGATTGGCTATTTCCATGTAGGTACAGTTACAATTATTCCGAATATAACTACTTATATATATACATATGTACATATGTACATATATATTTAATCGTTTCCAGATATAATGCTTCAACCAATTTCCACATATGCGGAAACTCATTATGCTAAACAATTACGTAAGTTCAAATTATTTGTATATTTTTGCCAATTAAAAAGTGCTAAAGTGAGGGGTAAAAAACCTTTTTCTTTAAAATTCAATTGATATTAACTATTTATGCCACGAAATATTAAAGTATTGAAAAGTATCGACTCTCCCAAAAAGTATTTACTAGAATCTATGTAATGTGATATTTATTTTAATATTATTTTTATTACAGGCATTGCATTTGCCCGTGGTAATCTTCACTTGCGCAACATTTATGATGAGGATATATCCGGTAGTCACTTATATGGAGGTATGGTTGTCTGGCATCATGGTCGCCCAGTACAATATCTTAAGGATAAATTGATCAAGGCACATTATGGTGATGATTTCCACAACTATACCATGATCTGGCAGAGGGATAAGATCACTCTGATGGTCGACGAAGAGGTCTATGGCGAACTTTATACTGGCCTGCCATATTTCAATGAGAAATGCTTTATAATATTTGGCGTTACGGTTGGCGGTTTCCTAAATTTCGACGATAGCACCTTGCCCAAAGATGTCAAACCGTATAAGAATCGAGAACCCAGAGCAGCCTTGGCTTTCTGGCAAAAGCGTGACACCTGGGCTCCGACGTGGGGAAAAAATAGTGCCTTGCTTATTGATTATGTTCGAGTTTATGCGGAATAAAAGAACTCAATTCCATGAAATTCGAAATACTCTTTAATTCGTCTAATCATCATAAGCCAAAAACTATTCAAAATTTCGACTTAAATTTATTGTTTATAATATATAGCTTTAAATTAAAACGAGTGAAAAATTTCATGTACCTAGTTTAAATTAAGATTTATATGACCCTGAACCGTTTATATGCAGCCCTGGCTACTTTTTGGTATTTATGGTTTTAAAGTTTACCCTCCTCTTTTGTTCCCATTATTTTTTATTACGATATTTGCGGTATTCTGTTGCAAGCCAAATACGGTCACATTGAAACAACGTTTTTTCCATTTCGCGTGTCTGGTCACGCTGTTTGCGAGATTTTTGAGGAGCGGAGAGTGCTGTGTGTTGAAAACGAAATCGAGAAGGAAAGACAAACATTTCATTTTCATTCCACTCAATATTCAAACAGAAAACAACTCGTAGTCAGATTAACAACTGGTAGAAAGAACACATAAAAGCGGCAAACAATGCCTTCGGCTGCTACCACAATCACCAACAACAATAACAAGGAGAAACGCGCCTCGGTCAGCTCAATTGGTGGTGGCGGCGGAGCAGGCGTGGGTGGTGTCGTCGGCGGCGGAGTCACCAATGGACCGCAGCAGCAGCAGCATTCGAGTCAAAGCAATTTGGCTGAAAAATTACAGGCAGCTGGTAGTCAAACCGATTTGACCAACAACAACAATAATGGCAAGTTAACAAAGAGTTCTGCCGCTGCCTTAATCGCTACCGCTACCGCTGCCATTTCGGAACCGTATAATCCGCTCAAGCAAATGCTGGTCACCATTGAGCATAAGATACGCAATCTGGAGAAGCGCAAGGTAAGTTTCAAGCAAATTGAATTCGCAACTAGTGAAATCTCTAGAAGTTCCAGTTAAAATAAAGGATTTTTCGTTCGTGTTCGTGTTGTTGTTGTTGCGAAAATTCCACCATTTTTATTTTCGGTTTTTTTTTTCGTTCTCAACGTTGCTTTGTTTCGTTTTGCTTGCCTTCCCCCTCTCGCCCCTCTCTCATTCTATCACTCACTCTTTTTCTCTCTCTCTCTCTCTCATACTTGGTGTCTTTTGTCACCCCACCCTCTCCGCGGCCCTATATATTCCTGCTTTTTTTTTGTTTTTTTTGCGACGCCATGTTTTCTATCTGGAGTTGCCAGCCCTGGTTAGGGTTAAGCCAGCCGGTTGGCATTGTTGCCTGCATTTTAATAAATTTGTTAAATTTTTGTGAGCAAAAAAAAAATAAAGAAGGGCAACAACAAGTCCACTTATGTATATATTTTATGATTTTAACATCAGTTTAAGGATAGAAAATAATCATAAGATGCTGGCACTAGACGATTCTATCTGGCAACACTTTATCCTCAATATCGAAAGTTTTCAATTGCTTCTTTCTATTTTATTTATCGATTTAAAAAATTTATATATAGACCAAATTGGAATCGTATCGCGCCATTCAGTCCAGCGGCAAGGAATTGAGCTCCGATCAGGCTTTAGCTGTTGCCAAGTATGATGCCGTTTTGGCCAATTTGGATTTCGCTCGCGAGATGGCCAAAAATATGCAATTGCAATCCAAAGAGGTCGAAAAGGAGCAAAAGAAACAAGCCCGCAAGGTAAGTTACTTCGCCACAAAGACTTAGCGAATATTTCATAAGAATAATATATTTCAAACATCTTTACAGGATAATCAAGCCAAAACGCTAGCTGAGACGGCCAAGATTCGTGAAGTGTTGATCATGCAAAATGTTCTGCAATGTGTTAGCGATGAGCAGGTCCGAACCGATTTTCTGAATGGCGAAAATGGAGCTACCAAGTTGGAGGCCGTTGATGTGGATACGTTGGAAAAATTGTGAGTATTCAAAACTCTTTGAAATAAAAATTAATTACATCAACTCGTTACCGTTTTAAGTTTGAAATGATTTTAGAATTGTTATTTTGACTATAAGTCTAGAGTCTAGAAAATTTCTAAACTATTAAGATTAAGATGTTTTCTTTTTCTTTTTTTGAATTTCTTAAATTTCTTGTAGCTATGGTGAGACTCAAATTCGTCGCCCGGAAACTGCTGATGATGGGAACTTCAATGCCAATGCACAGAAATCGGCGGAATTGTTTGCCATGACGATTAATGCCCGAGCCAAGCCGTATGGTGATCTGAGCTTTGATAAGTTACGTCTGATATTCCAACAGATACAGGATTGCGGTTATTTGGACAAGTATTATCTGGTGCCGGAGCACGGCAATGTAACGACCATGGCTAATAGTACGGATAGTGGCACGGGAACGGGCACGGGCTTGGAAAGCGGAGAAAATATTGAGCCGAATGAAAACGCCGTTGATCTCGAAATGGAAATTAATTCTGAGCCGTCGGCTGAAAATTCCATTGAAGAGGGCTTGGACAAATTGAATTTGGGTCAACAGCAGCAGCAGGTAGTCGATGTGGAGCCACCACAGCAACACGAGCGTGCGCCTGCTCCTCAATTACTCGCCGTGGATCATCAGTTGCAGCAATTGGTAGTGCCGCCGCAGGTTTTCAATGCCGCTGGTGGTGGAGGAGCAGCTAACGCTGCACAGCAGGTTAATGCTGGCGGTGGTGGTGGTGGGGCCGGTGGCAATGGTACGAACACAACACCAGTTCATGTTTTATATGCTCCAGCGCCACCTCAAAGTCAACATCCCCATCAGCTAATGAGTAGTCCCGTGAATCTCCAAGCCATGCAGGGAGTTGGCGGAGCACCAGCACCGCCACCAGGGGTAACTGCACCACAGCAATTGTTGCCAGTGCGCGCTGTGGAGCAGAACTACTTTAAGCATCCCCAGCAGTCGGCTGTTCCACCACCCCCACAACAACAACAACAACAGCAACAACAACAATTCATGCAACAATTACGTCCTTTGGCCGAAGTTCTTGGTGCCGGCACCTTCCATTTTCTGCAGGACAGCGAATTGGATAATCCCGAAGTGCCACTACCGCCGCCTGGGACCAATCCAAATTTAATTTTTGAACAACAACAACAGCAGCATCAACAACAACAAAATCATTTAGAGGATCAACAATCACAGCCACCACCACAGCAGCAGCAGCAGCCCCAGGCCATCCAATCCCTGACCTTCACTAATCAATCGTTTCCCAAGCCACCCCAACAACAACAACAACAGCAGGGTCCTCCAACTGCTTCCAATCCGAATCAACAACAACTCTTTTCGCCGGTTTTGATTCATGAACAGCAACAGCGTCAACAACAGCAACAGCAGCAACAACAACAACCCATGCTTATAATGACACGGTTACCGCCCCAGAAACAACAACAGCAACAACAGGCGCCGCCACCACCTCAGGGGATTGGTATGCAACCTGGAGATGTTACCGCAGCCTTTCCCTACGACAATTCTGTGGTAGTCAGTTACGAGCAACAATTGCAACAGCAATTGAAGCAACAACAAAAGCCCCAGCAGCAATCATTGCCTGTCGAAGAGCAATCCTCGGCTGCTGGAACTGCATCTGTTGTTGGTGGAGCTGGTGGCGATGAGTGGCATAATAATACGAATGCTGCAGCCACAGCTGCTCTCAATAGTGTGCTGAAAAGCCAACAACAACAACAGCAGCAGCAGCAAAAACAACAGCAATCTCCGTCAGAGACTGTTGTCAGCAACAAATGGAGCTCAGAGATGAATTCCTCATCAGCCAGCTCGAATGGCAACAAAGAGTGGGCGCCACCGCGTGATCATAGCACAGAGAATGAATCGAATCATTGGAATAATTCGCAATCCCAAGATGGAGTCGGTGCCCCACGTCGTAATTCGGGTAATTATCAGCGTCGCAGTGGGGGAGGCGATGAGCGACGAGATGGCGGTGGACGCAATGGCGGCGTCGGCGGCGGTAACTATCGATCCCGTCAATATGGCAATTCGGCCAATCAAAATGGACGTACCGGAGGCGGAAACTCTGGTGGTACCGGCAGTGGCGTTTATTTCCGTAACAATGAGACCGGCAATGGCGGTGGCAGCAATTATTATCAAAACGGCAGCGGTGGTTCTGGTGGTGTTGTCTACAACAAGGAATCGCGATATGAATCCTCCGGCGGTGGTGGGCCTTATCGTGGCCAACGTGGCGGTAACCAGCAAAGGAATGGCAACGGTTCATACGGGGGTGGCAGACCAATGAACGATCGCGGACGTAATGGTGGTCCTAGTGGTGGTGGTGGTGGAGGCAGCGGCGGCGGCTACATCCCACGCCAAACCCAACAGCAGCGTCTGCCTCTTGGATTGGATAATAAAAACTGATTTGAGGGGGGGACGATAGAAGAAATCTTGTATTAAATATACATAAAAAAACTTATTCATACAACACAAAAAAACAAAACATCCATTCAGAAAATAACCACAGCAAAAAAGAATCATCTCGCATCTCACACACATATACACACACGCAACATATATATACGCATGTAACGTAGACGTACAATTTACATTTACGTGTAAACTCTCAAAAAAAAAAAAAGGAAGAAAAAACGAGGGAAAACCAGATCTAGAAAGTATCGAAGAAAATGAATGAAAAGATAGGGGAAAGAGCAAAAGAGAGAAGAAACTGTTTTCCGCATTTTTTTTTTTGTTTTTTTTTTCTATATATATATATATTTGGAATACCATTTATAATTTAATTTTTGTCCCCACCCCCTCAAAAAAAAGAAAAAATTTACTATATATATAATTATGATTTAATTAATTATATGTATGCATAATAAACAAAAAGCAAAATAAAATAAAAATGAAACAAAAAAAAAACCCCAACACTTAAAAGAAAATGGAAAAAACAAAAAGAGAACATAAAAAAAAATTAAACTACATTATTTAAAAAATACATTACTACAGGAAAATCAAAGCTCTAAAAGGGTTTCTAAAACTCTACCCCCAGAAAAAAAACAAAAAAAAAAGCAGACCAGAAGAGAGCCAAGTTAATATAGAAAAGTCTCCAAAACCAACTTCCATTCATCCCGATGCTCCTTGCACATCCCAAAAAAATCCGAAAATATATTTAAAAAAAACTTTTCTGAGCAAGTATTTATATATCTTAGCAATTAAATTACAATTTCGGAAAATAAAACTTACAATTACTATTAAATTTATATATGTATACACACATATACATATATATTGATATATATACATATATTTCAAGCAAGCAAACCAACAGCAAACAAAAGAAAACAAAAAATATTTAAATATACATATATATATTTAGTTAAAAGTTCTAATATATCCCATTTTTACGTATACTTTGCCTTTTGTTTACTTCCTATTCTTAATCCTGTTTTGTGTTCCATCTTAGACACACATTTACACACACACACAAGAAAGAAGAACACAGCAACAAGAAAAATAAAAACAAAAAAACATATTAATTATATAGTTGTAATTTTAATGAAAATATTGATAAATGGATAAAATGGAACATAATTTGTGCACACTCATTTGTGTATTATAAAAATGAAAAACAAACAAATCAAAAAAAAAAGAGAATTATGTATTTGCAAACCAGTACATTAAACAAACAAAAAAATCATATAAGAAAACTTGCATAGAAATTTATTTCCACAACTCAAAGGGCTTATAATTTGGACGATTAAACACTGTGAAATCAATCCAATACTTAACAATAAGTACTAAAAGATATCGAGAACTATAGAGTCTAGACCATGGATTATTTATTTGAATTAGTTGTCACAATCCATTTTGCAATTCTGGGTTGAAAAATGACTAGTCGGACTCTTAGAATATGATTTGTCACTTTACGTTCGGAGTTATGGAAGAAAGATCTCTCTATTTCTATTTCATCAAACATAGAGAAATAAAATTGTATCGATTGTATCTTGAATACTTGGAACAGCTGAGCGCGCCAAGTGAATTTAGAAAATTCATAAAAACCAACTACAATGCACATGAAAGATATACAAATGGATAAACATTTATGATTTAGAAAACTTTAATTAGAAAGAGACAGAGAGTAAAAACAACCTAAAAGCGAAGAAGATGGCACACTTAGGTACGTGGAAATGTAGAAAAGATACTTCTCTGACTTTGGTTTTAAATATAGTTTCCCTTAAATAAGTGTTATATTTAATATTGACACAAATTACCAACTTTATTCTTAGCGTTTCTGTGACAGCAACAATAGTTTGGCAATCTCGCACAAATTGTAAAGATAAATCAATTATTATCTAATGAGAATTATTAGAACATATGTAAGCAATAAATTCCAGATCTTCCTCTTTTGTCATGGTATGCATGTATGTATGTATTCGAAACAGGATACAGATTTTGTAACAAGCTAACTAATTTATTTTGATCCTTCTTGATTATGCATAGGTAAAGCAAATGGTAAAGCCAATTTTTTCTTATAGAAGTAGCTTTGGCTTTGTTCTCTACTTCATATATTTTGGGGTGAAAATCGTTAAGAGCATTTCGAAGGAGATCAAATAACAATATTATCTATGCTTTTCAATTTAATAGAGAATGTACATATACAGACAAATATACAAACTGTAATCTACATATGTATGTATATTTAATACGTCTCAATGCGATATTAAAAAGCAGTTCTTTCAGATTATTATAAATAAGAGAGTCGGTTCATTTTTAGGCAGTGGAAAAAAAATGAATTAAATTGGATAATTTCCCATTACTAGGATGACTTACCGTAATTAACAGTTTATTAACATATAAATATCACATTAGTTTGGTACACATTTTTGGGAAAGAGCATTACAGAGCTTTCTTCTCTAATTCTGTATTTTTGTCCGCCTCCGTGGCATCTGTGTCGCCGCAAAGAAACCAGAGACCCGCCAGTATAAAAGTGATTCCCATGGCCGACATAGTAGTCAGTGGTTCGTGGTAAACAATAGCACCTAAAATAAACTAATAAGGTTTTCGATATAAACATTATTCCCAAACAACTATTTAAAGAATCGGGGATTACTCACAGACAGAACATAATTGGAGGCGGCAGTCAAAACAGTCGTCGTCAATGTTTGCGGTGTCATTTGAAGGGCTTTAAGGAAATATCTTAAATTGCAGACATTGCAGATTAGCATTAGGCCAAGCGGTACAAGTTGCAGCACAATGAAATCTAAATATTTCCAATTATTATTCCAAAAGTCAACAGGTAAGCAATGAGAGAAAACAAACTTATTGATGCCGGAAGAGAATCCAAAGATTTCAGATAGCTGGGCATTTTGCCAAAGAAACTTCCGCCGGCAGCAAAGGCACCTGCTAGTAAACTATAACGGTAACTGTATAAAGATTCCATTATCAATAAAATAAAAACCAAAAACTAATAGCAATAATTAATTGCTATTCGCGCAATTAACCGGCACATCAGCTGATAGTGTTGAGTAACCTATCGATAAATATTTTACTGTGGTCTATTAGAGCTGAGAGCACGTCGTGACACGAAATACAAGCAACACTGCTCAATTCCATCTTTAAATGAAATGTAACGACTCCTTTTATTTGAAAAGCCGTTTGAAAATTAGAAAAATACATAATTTAAAGACCTTCTTGAACAAGTTAATAGATGAACTATAACTAAATATATTCTATATCATTCGCCAGAGAGAACTCATTTAAGACAATTCGCCTGGCGGTTTAATTTAAATTCTTGATACAACAAAATTCTTGCTATTTTCATGTAATACCCTTAATAGTTTGATAGGAAAATGTTTTCGACTTGATTTTAAGATCTTTTTCCATATGATTTGCGTCAAATTTAATTACTTCCTTTACCTTTACTTACGTGTTTGTCTGTTAAAACATTATAATTAAAAGAAGTAAATTTATCTTACCTTTCTTTCAGATTGCAAAACCTTTAATTCAATTCCATTTTCAACTGATGTATGAATCTCGAAAGTTACTATATATAACTATGCCGTACATGTAAACTTAGATATATTTAAGTAGACTATTTAAAATTCGTTTAATTTGATCTCGCATTTATTTTTACAAAATTTTTTTTTTTATTATTATTAATCATAATTTGTGTTTGCTTTTAATGCCAATAGATCGAAAGAAAGTCTCATTTTGCTAATTGCGCGTTGTATAATTTGCTTATGCGTTTTGTGTGTGTGTGTGTGTATATATATGTAAGTGTATGTTTTTGTTTTTTGGAATTGTGTTATATATATATATATATTTGTATATACAAAAAAATATTTAAGTAAATCAATTTATAAATAATACAATAATACAATTTATCATATCTAGTCACCAAAAAGCAGAGCAAAGTATAACAAAAAAAAAATTGTTATATTAATAAAGGAATATTAAACATATCTAAAAAGATTTTATTTACATTATATAGAGAAAAGCAATACGAACTCCTTGGTTTTCCATAATAGATATAAATGTATAATAATAATGAAATTTGGTTGTTTGTTTTTATATTTTTGTAAATTGCTTGCGATGCGATTGCTTTTCTTTGCTTGCCTTTTCCTCGGTTTTTCATTGTTTTTGTAAACTTAAATTTTTGCTATCATATAATAATTTATTATTTTCTCATGCATAATACTTTGCTTTACTTTTTGTTTTAACTTTTCCATTTACCTAAACATTTAATCGAAGCAAATAATTGATTTGCTTGCAATTAACAATAGTTCTTGACAATTTACATTAATATGCAGCATATATGTACATATACATACATTTACATTTATAGTTATATAATATTTATAGATATATATATTTTTTTTAAACTAAATTCAACTGTTCACATTTAAATTGCGTTCTCGTTTTTTTCTTTTTTCTAAATATTTTTTATTTTATTATGTGTGCCTAGGAAAATGCGAAACGACTTTGAGCCGTTCTTTCTATCTCTCTTTTCTTTCTTCTTTCATAGTTCATAGAATTGAACTCTTACACAAAAAAAAAAATTTGTTGTTTTTTATATTATATATAAGTTTTTTTTTTTTCTAAAGTATTTTACATACAATTCTCGAATGAATTTCTTTCCAAGAACAAAAAGACACTTTCAGTTGCTGGCCATCGCACTATACATCTAACTATATAAGATTTCCTAAATTTTCGTATACCTAAAATGTTTTAAATCTGTTTCGCTTTGCATCTATCGCCTTGAGCACCTTTCCAAATCGTAGCAAATTTCTAATGAAACATAGTGGAGGGACCATCTCTATTAATGTTATACTGATAACTCTGATAATCAAAATCTGCCAAAAACCAAATACATATGTATGTATGTATGCACATAATCAATTTTAGACTAGAAAAACAAAAACCGATTGCATTTTGTAATATTGGAATGATCTAAATCGATGTCCAAACAATCTTTTGAAAATTAATTGCCATGGTAAAGGTTTCTAAGAGTCCTTATCAAGTATTGTGAATATATTTCTTCCAAAGGAAGAAAGATTTGTTATATTTAGGTTTATCCCAGTTCAGTTATACGAAATTTTGGAAAAATTTTCAACTCTCTCCAGCCTGCGCCTTGTGGAATTCTCTAATCGTTTTCACAACTCATTTACATTAGGATACAGCATTTGCGACTCGAACTGGTGCTATCGCTGACCACATCGCCAGTAATGCCGCTAAATTTATTCATTGAATTGTTGGCTGCTGTTGCTGATGATGTTTCAAATTCCAAATAGCTGGGACTCATGTGACCCAAGCCCAAGGGTTGTGTGGCAATTGGTCCTCCTCCTCCTCCTACTACTGATGATGATGATCCTCCTCCAGATGATCCACCTGCTGCATTGTTGTTGTTGTTGTTATTGTTGTTGTTAATGTTGTTGCTGGTGCTGTTGCCATTGTTGTTGTTGCTGGTGCTAAGGTTGTTGTTGTTCACTGTGGTGGCGGCTCCTAAAACAGAACCATTAGTTGTTGTTGTTGTTGTTGATGCGGATGCGGATGCGGATGCGGATGCTGCTGCTGCTGCCGCTGCGGCTGTTCCTGTATTTGTGGTTGATGTTGCAGATGATGTTGTTGTTGTTGTTGTTGCAGATGATAAATCAAAATTATTGAGGACATTGGCGGTGCGTGAAAGCGAACGTTGTTTTTTTAAATTTGATAATGTAGCAGCACTATAACCATTATCCATGGCAACATGTTGCTGATGGTATTGTTGCTGATGTTGCAACAACAATGCCTGATGCTGTTGTTGTTGTTGTTGTTGCTGATGATGAGTGCCGTTTGTCTCTACATACATGAAATGAAGTGGGTGGGTGTGGGTGCCGTTGTTTGTTTATGTGTGATATTGTTGTGGTTGTTGATGTTGATGCGGGCAGGCGGCGGCAGACGACACAAAAACGGATGAATTAAAATGAAAATAAAACAAATAACAAAAAAAAATAATAAATACACAAAGAACAAGCACATGTTATGTTTACTTCTTTTTATATTTGTATGTGTACATGTATATGTGTGTATGGACATCTAATGCATGCTGCTTGAAGAGTTTGAGAGTAAAAAGTTTGTATGGGGTATTCTTTTCTTTATTTTTTGTTCTGGGGTCGGTTGTTTGTTTGTTTTAGAAAAGTAGTGTGTTAATGCAAAATTTGTGTTCCGTTTTTAAAAGTCAGTCTTCAAAGTTGTAGTTCAAAAAATAACAAATTCCCTATCTATGGGGACACGTTGAATCACTTGCTTGACTTTTTCATTTGATTTCATCAAAGAAGTAATTTTAGAATATTACTCACTTAACCGCTATCTCTATCTCTCTCTCCTGCACTTATTTGATATTTCTTATAGGTTGTTAAGCCCAATGATAACTAATACTAAAATAAATATTAAATACATTTCAATTTGCATTTGGAACTTTTGAAATAAGGAAAATCAATCTTTTTAAAGCTAAGTTGGGAATCTTATAGAATCTAACAATTTTAGTTAGTCCTTCTCTCTATTTAAGCTCATGCTATTTTTAAATAAATAAGTCGATAAAGCTAGCTTGAAAATTTTTATTCAAATTTTAAAAGAAAATATTTAAAAAATAAGAAAACGATTTTATTTAACAATTTCTTCACATTCTAATACAAATTTAAAAAATTTAGTGATTTAAAAAACCAATATATACTAAATTTTGCTCTAAAGACACATTTCATTTCGGACTAAAAGATAAACAATTATTTCAACCCAATAAAATTGGTGCGAATACGACAAAAAGAGATAAAAGAAATGATTAGGCAAAAGTTAAACAAAAATCTGGGATTACTTTTGTTGAATTAAATTTAAAAATACTTTGCATTAATATAATAACTGCTCATTAATTTGATGATGAAGATAAGACAATCGATAATTTGCAGTAATTGTTAAAAATTCGGACTCTATAACGACATATTGCGGGAATTTCCTGACTATTAAGCAGGCGAAATCAAAAAGTGATGGAACTAACTGCATTTTGAAGCAGCTTTAAAACATTTGTCATGTAAAAACAGTCTTCTTTAGCCTCTGGTAATGTGGCACCTCATTTTCTATGAAGTCTATGTCTAGTTTAACACGGCTTCACCTGCGAGGCCCAGGTGTAAATAAATAAATCTACAAATTATTACTCATTTTAGAGTAGAGTATACTTAATTAGAGAGTCCCTAAATGCGCCCCATAAAATCCCTTGCCTTATTTTTTTGCTTTGTTATAGGTAAGTTTGACAGTCGACTAATTGAAGTATATTAGATTTTTGTTCATCGTGTCATTGCTAGCTGTTGTTTTGTTAATTTTTGCATTCTGAGTTATATTTATTTCGTTTTAGTAGGGTCGTTAAAAAAACATTAATACATTGACACTGACACAGAGACAAAAACAGAGACGGAGACAGAGGAAGCGTTTAAGCGAAAGCAGTCGAGATGTTTCCAGTGCGTGTGTATGAGTGTGTGTGTGTGTGTGTGTGTTTCTGACTGTGACTGTGGGCGTTTGGATGGTCGAGACATATATGAGTCTAGGTGTGTGCGTATCGGTGTTGTGAATGGATGGGCGGGTGTGTGGTGTTCGGTTTGTGATATTCGAATTTGAAGCTTACCCACTAACACAGTGACCTGGACATTGATTTTGCCATTGGCAGCCTCCTTGGATGATTGAATTTGTACGGCCTCGGCACTGGCTGCCGTTCCCTTGTCGGACAGAATAACAGCCGCTGCCGAGGTGGCACGTTGATGCTCACCTGCAACTGGGCCATTCGATCCAATCGATTTGAATTGTTGTTGCTGCTCGGAGTCATTCTCCCGGCCATCGGGTGGACGTCTTGGTAAATAGGAATGTTGTGTATTGTCTACCGCATCGGCAGATTTCGAATGCGGCATCAATTGGCCATTCAAACTGGCCGTTGATGGGCGTTTCTCGCCGTTGTTGTTGATGTTGTTGGTATTATTATTAATATTTGTATGCTGATAGCCGCCATAGCCATTGGGTAATTCGGTAGCCCCCGATGGAGCAGCACCACCGCCCCCCTCCGTGGTGGCCGTAGCCTCCTGGGCCTGCAAACGCAGGCGAGTCTCTTCGACGGCATCTTTTTTGGTTGTCAGTGTCTTATCGCGCAAACTAGTGCGACGCACCGATTGGGCTCTGTACATGGCAACAAAACAAACGAAAATGAATCACAATAATTCACAAATTAATATTGTCATTTTTTTTTTACCTGGTATTATTGCTCTGTGAGCGTCGAACGCGCCTTCGTTGCGCCTCCGCCAGTCGTTTGCTCTCCTGCTCAGTTTTCAGTTGCTCGATGCGTTCCCTTATCTCTGGATCTTCACAAATATCTAGAAAGAAAAGAAAGTATGTCAATCCAAGATTACACTAGTAGACATTATTTTGTTTATTCTTTACTTACCTGAGGGCGTTTCGTCGTCTTTGTTTCGTACATTCAAATCGGCGCCACATTGGGCCAGCATTTCCAAAACCTCAAGCTAAGGACAAACAGAGACAATTAGTCAGTTAAAAAGGATTCATCACAATAATAAATACATTCATTCCGAACTGGGTCAATCAAAGATTCACTTAAGTTTCTAAAGGCTCGAAATATTTATGAGATGTAACTTAATGTTTGATCTACAAATTTTACTACACTAATTCCTTTAATTTAGTTGACATATTTTTTTTTAAACCGATTTATTTAAAGTATTAAAAATATGTTTGTTTGAATTGAAAGCTTTGCCAATATTTTTTGCTTTATTTAGTTGTGATTCCCAATTAGTTTTGGCGTTGTAAATAGCATTTGCTTCATTATGATATAGCTGCACAAACAACCTGCAAATCTTTGATTGCTGCTCACAAAATGGTTTCCTACCTAAGATGACCTCGAATCATGATAATCATCTTTTTTTTACTTACATGCCCCCAACATGCAGCCGCATGCACCGGCGTCCACAGATCCTTGTCCATGGCATCAACATTGACATGCTGCTCCAATAGAAATTCCACCACACGGACATAACCATTGGCGGCAGCAATATGAAGCTGAAATTCCAGATATATAGAATACATGTAGATAATTAATGATTATTGGAATTAGAATCAGATGAATGAATTTACCGGAGTGGCACACTGATAGTCCGGCTCTTCGAGATCACCGCCAGTGCGTGCCAATTCCATGAGATCTCTCAGCATGACGCGCTCCGTGGAAGAGCGCGTCTCATCGATCAGTTCCTGGGTAACGCCACGTTGCGCCATCTCGCCCTCAATGAAATCCAATGTGTTCTCATCATCGCACAGGTCGTAGGGCATATTACCATCGGTGTTGACGGCCAATAGATTAGCACCATGCCGTATGAGAATGCGCACCAGCTCCAAATGGCCACACGTGGCCGCCGCATGTAACGGCGTCCATTTATCACTGTCCTGGGCATCCACATTCGCCCCGTACTCGAGCAGAAGACGCAGCATATCCACATTATTGTCAATGCACGCCTGATGCATGGCCGTCAGCCCATCCTCATTGGCGGCGTCCGGTGTAATGCCGTGCTGCAGCAAGGCAGCCACCTCGGGCATATCATTTCGCGATGCGGCCTCCAATAGCACCACACTATTCTCAAAAGAGATGTGACGGCGACCGCTTAACGTGGCCGTGCCATTCGCATGCCGGAAATGATGAGTTGTATCGCCGCCGCCATTCAGTAGATGGCTATTTGTTGAGCCACCGCCACCGCTGCCGCTGCCCCCGCTGCTGCCTCCACTTCCGGTATACCCTTTGGACCGTTGCAATTTAACCCATTCTTTTTCCTTTTGACGGGCCAACTTCAATTGCTGGGCACGCCGCCTGAAATGCCATTCCAACGAGATGAATCACAGAGAGTGTTTAAAATTCAATATCCTTTTGCTTAAATAACTACGCTTAATCCTATATATTGTAGTGTTAAGTAGACCTACCAAGACTTTAAAAAAACTACATATGTATATAGTTAAATCTCTGATATATTTTTTAAAAACCAAAATATTATATTCTCTTTAAAAAGGTAAATATTTCTATCAAAAAAAGGTTAAGCCAACTAACTATAATGATTTACGAAAATTAGATAAAACAGCAGTAAAACAAAATTAATAAACTCGTTTGCCGTGTGCTCTAATAATTATGGATAACTATGCATTTTCAATTATTAATGATTAAAAGGTGAAATATTCAATAAATAAAAAAGAACATTTCAACCTATTTCCAACTTTTTAATTTACTTTTCCTATTCTGTCATCGTTGAATTTGCCCTACAAAGTGAATATTCAATTAACTGGTAAGGGGAAACGTTAATAAAAAAAACATCTCTTGCATATACATATGTACATATGTATGTATATTTTTTATTAGCATCAACACTTCAGTAGATTATCTTGCTCAGTTAATTTCTATCACTCTCAGCTCTCATTTTTTTTTAGATAAATTACCATTTGTTTTGGTATACTAAAGTTAAGTTCTTGAAACTGGCGGATCTGATACGGTGTCATTAAGACCATCATTGGACCAGAAAAATGGCGCATCAAGCTTTGCTTAGATCAGGTTTCTATAGGAGGAAAGTTTCTAAAGCGCATTACGAAAACTTTAAAGTGCAGTCATATACATATGTATATATATACATATGTATATGTATATTTTGTATTCTCGATTTTTTACATACATCAAGTTTCAAGGAAACTCATAAGCCGAGGGCAGAAAAAATAAAGTGAGAACTTTAAAAATTAAATAGAGCATAGAAGATTAAAGCATACATTAGCTTAATTTTGAAATTTTTTACTCAACTTTTTTTTAAGCTTCTTTTGGTGGAATATTTAAAGAACAATTTGCTGTGTAAATTATTTTAACTATGACTGTAAACTACATAAGCATGTATGTCCATTAATTGCATTGAATATTTTATACAGTCAATATTTGATAGGTTTTTTGTTTTGTGTTTTTTCTGAATGATTTTCGATGAAACTCATGACCAATATTTGCCCATGAAAAAAAAAACTTCTCTCGCAATTTTTTATTTTCCTTTTTTTTTTCATTGTTTATCCAGGACTCTGGAAATGGAAGTAGGTTGAGCAAGTAGAGAAAGAAAAGCGATTTCATTCTTAATTAAAATGAAAAGTTTCACTTTAATATTTTGCGTTTGTGTTTATTTCTTTAATTATAGCTTTAAGCTATAGTTGCAGCTGCAATTTGCCTAGGATATGTAGGATATGAGACTGTGAGACAAAAGTATGAGCAGTAAAGTATGAAATGTAATGAAATGGGATAGATCCATCCATTTGTTAATTACAACTTTAGTCTGTTTTAAGCTTATTTAATTCATCCAAGTTTGTTGTACATATTACAATTGGGCTTGAGTAACGAATCGGTGATTGAAATGTATTCACTACAATTTATAAAAAATGTAATTATATTCCTCATCCCCATTTAGTTAAACAAATTTCCACTATCTCGGTTGAAAGATAATGACACTAAGACAGACAGTCGCATCATATTATTTCGATTTCTAATTACATTCTTTGAGTATTGCTAAGACAACTATCTTTTAGATATTTTTTAGCTATTAAGGACATATGTGTACTTACAGTCTCGCCAATTGCAATCTCTCGTGTGTGGGTAGATTTTCGACGGTTTGCATTTCGGCCACCAGATCGGCGTGCTCCATTTTGAGTTGCTTTGCATAGCTGGCATCCTCCTGACTTTTGCGCTGTATTAGAATACCTTTGATCATTTTGTAGTTGTTGTTGGGTTTTTGTGTGGTTTTTGTTGTATATTGTTGATATGTAATTGAAATGTTTATATTTCTTTATTGGACAAATTAATGCAATATTTTTACAACAATTGTTCAATTGCTGTCGTTGCTGGCGCTGTTCTTGTTGTTGTTGTTGTTGTTGATGTTGATGTTGCTGATGCCACAATCGTTCGTCGTCTTCCTTGTCGTTTGCAAATTTGTATGCAAATTGTAATTTGCATCTTTGAATATGATTTGGTTGCTATATGCATGCATATGTGTGTGTGGATTGGATTTTATTTCATTGTTTTCATTGGGGCAGCTGCTGTTGCTGTTGCCACATCAAATGTTGCTACTGCTACTGCTGCACCCGTTAAACTCCCGAGGCAACTTTTATGTCGTTGTCGTTGTCGTAGTCGATGTCCTTTCTGCTCTTTGTTTACTTTTGATTTTGTTGCGTTTGGCTCACTTTTCAACAACTCTGCAAAAAGATAAAGTAAAGTGATTAAATATACATATACATATATAAACTATATGTTTTATTACTCCATAACATTTTACCCAAGATTTTCCATATGATGGATAGAAAGACAGGGAACGACAGAGAGAGAGAGCAAGAGGGATAGACTTGATGAAAATGCAAAAGATTCAAATCAAATTGCATGATAAACTCGAGGAAGATAAATGATGGCAGTGTGCAACGAGGGCTTGGGTTAACTTAGGTCAGGCCTGAGATAAACAGCCAAGTTTAGAGTATAGTCAGGCAATTGAGCTAATGGATCCATCTATGTATTTATAACATATAACATTCAAAAATTTTTGTCCAATACTTGGATTTATTTCATAATTTCCGTTCCTTTTCTCAAATAGCACTTAATGTATATTAAAGAAATTTGAGCAAATTCCCTAGCACAAGATGCCTTTGAAAATGTATAACTTTAAAATTCTACTAATTGCAATTAAATTATTTTAATTATATTCTATTTAAGATAGTTAGTGTTTTACAAACTGGAGATAGTCTTAGACTTTTACACGATTTTTAAGTAATTTTCATAATGAGTTCTCTATCAGTGTTTCCTCTTTAATCCAAACTTTAAAACTACTTGTTAAATTTCCGCCTACTTTAACTCTATTTTTCCAAAAAACTAAATTGTTAGGAACAAAACGAAAAAAAAACCCCAGACTGACTTTTAATGAATTTTGTCTTTGTCAATGGTTCAAGGTGTTGAAAAGTTTTTAAGTTATGACTTTTAGATACTTGAATTGATTTCATTCGAGGTTAGAGTATTTGCACATTGTTAATAAGTTGTTTTTTTTTTTGATTTTAGAAGCGTTGAAGTGTAAGATGTGTACGATGTGTAAGAGTTGACGCATGTGGGTGTGTTTTTTTTTTTTGTGCCACGACCCTTCTTCTTTTATTTGGTGGAAACGTTGTTAGCAAAAGCTTACGCTGACCTGACATTGATGTTGGAAAAGTTGAACGTGTAGAGGAGTCGGAGATGGGATGGAATGTGATGCCTTAAATAAGTTTTAGCCACCGCTTAAGCTCAAATTGCAGCAGCATGCCATCCAACAAGGCAGCCAACCATCATTGAGAATTGAGTTTATTTGTCTTGAGGGCCACTTAGGAACTAACTTGAGTATGTGCAACTCAACGCACAACTTGCACTTGCAGATTGTCTGCCTGTCTGTCTGTCTGTCTGTGTGTATGGTCGCCCTGTGCATATCCCCCACTGTTTTCCCACTGTGTTCCACATCTGAGAAAGGAACTTCACAAAGAGAATTTCAAATTTCCTAAGCTACATCTATTTTTTATTATTTTTCTCTTTTTTCTGTTTCTTGCGGATAACGTATGTGTGCGAAAATGGTACTAAGTCGCTAATTTACTATGCTATCTTCCGACCGCTTCCTTCTTTACCTTCTCCTTTCTATCATTTCCCAAAATAGAAAGAAAAGTCAGTAAATAATGAAAAAGAAAATGGGAAAATTGTTGGGAAAAGTTGAGAGCACTGGGAATGGTAAATACGGGATTACCTTTGGAGTGCGGCACAGAAAAAAGTTATGCATTATTTAAATTGTTAAAAAAGTTAAGATTAAAAAATATTTAGACCATGTAAGGTCCAAATCCATAAGGTTCAATTAAAAAGTTTTGATTACACTCCAATTAGGGCCAACAATTGACTTTAATTTGATATTGCCATTGTATATATGTACATATGTAAGTAAAGTAGGAGGTATACATATGTAATCAATATTCTAAGAAACAAAGCATTAAGCAGTTACTATTAAAAGTACATGGACGAACGAATTGTTAGTTATTTTTTTCAAGGCTTTTGCCATCGTTCTATTTTTTGAATTACAGTAAAGTGATTGAAATTTTTTAAGTGCTCCCGATTTGTTCAAATAATCCGAATTCGATAGAGTCGATATTCACTACTATCCGCTATATATCAGAGGTATTTCCTCTATATATGTATGGTCTGGTCTCTACATAAAATATTTACAAACTGGCTAGAAAAGAAACTGCAACCAGAATATAAATCAACAAAAAAACTACATGCATAACAATTAGGAAAAACAGCCTTAGGCTAATTGCATTGAACAATCCATTAGAATTGAAGTATTCTGAAAACCTTGAAACAACTTTGATTCACCATTGAGCTAAACAAATGGTACAATTAATATGTATATTAAATTTTAATAAAACAAAGGTTACTTGTTTCATTTGAATGGAAATGAGCTTTCATTTAATATACTTTGTTCGAGAAGTTTTGCTTGAATTCATTTAAAATGTGTTCACATTCAGTTCATTGAGTGTAAATTTGTTATGCAAATCTGACAGTTTTGTTTTTATGTACCCCACATTCCCCCTTTCGCTCTAAAGAAAAATATGATTTTTCATTTGATGTCGTAACTTTTCGTTGTATTTAATAGTGAATTGTATTCAATGCATTTGACACATGCGAGAAAATGACAAACAACGACAAAAACTCAGGTCCTACAAAAACAGAAGCCAAAACGACATCAAAAAATCATGCCATTAAGAGGGAGCAAAATTTTAATCGAATATCGATTATGCTTAAAAGGGGGATATTTGTAACTCTACGAAGAAGAGTGGCCTCCCACAACATGTACACGCTCTTTTCAGTTTCCTGTTGTGGCAGTTATAAACGTATCTACACTTCTACTACAGTGGAAGCCTACAAATTTAAACTTTTATGAAATAAATTGGGCCCAAGCTACACTTCTCCTGATTGAATTGAAGGGGTGATCCTAAAGCCTTACATGAGATTGAGTATCGAAAAAATCTTTAGGTTTAAGTAAACTATCAAACAGAAGAAAGTTATGTTTTTTTTATGCATTTTTTTTTTCAATTACCAAAAACAAACACTTTATCCTTTTTTGTCATATTTATAAAATGAAATGATTATAGAAAATATTAAAATAATTTTAGCAAAATACGTATACTTAATTTATTTTGCATATTTGTTGAACAAGGAACCTCAACGAGGCAGAATATAAACTTTCCACTTTCCAAGCAAAAATAAACGTGAGCGATTCATAATTCAATCTCTTTCTGTAGCAACTGAAAACGTTCTAATTGTAGCACTCAAGTTCTTCATTAGACCAAAATTTTTTATTTATTTTATTATTTATTATTATATAATGGAAATGAAATGTTTCACATAATAAGGCTAAACTGAAATAATCCTAAATAATAATATCAGTATCAAAAATTTCTTGAAATCAGTTCCAATTATTGCATTAGTCCTTTAACATTTTATTTTATAATATTCAATCAAATTTCACTTTTTACAGATAGTTATTAGAGTTAATCATAGTATGTGTTTTACTGTACTTGTATTTTGTACATCCTGTTAAACGTGGAACTTTGTTGTTCTTGTTGCTTTCCTCTTGAGATGAAGCCGCCAAATTGAAAGATATGGAAAGGGAGTGAAAGCAGGAAAACGGAGAAGTATCAAGGATATTGCAATGCAATTTTCGTTTATGAGCCTCGAACAAAAGAGAAATTTCCTGTCTATGGCTACATTTGTGTGTGTGTGTGTGTGTGTGTGTGTGTGTGTATGCGTGTGTGAGACAGATTGTGTGTCTGTGCATGGCTCTATATGCGTATGCGAAAAGCTGTACTTGATACGTATATTTCACACAAACACAGACGGTAGCAAATCAGTGTTGTCATTTTTCTTCTGCGTAAAAAGATCAGATTATCAGAATATAAAGGTAAGCAAGAGAACGGATTAATGTTTCCTTTAAATAAGCGTTCAAATTTTAATTCACTCCTCTTAAATATTAGAAGCTTTAATCGTTTTTTCTAAATCTATCCTCTTATTGCTTATATTCAACTAGTGAACGTTTAACACTCTTTTTAAAGTTGATGACTAAAATTGATCTTGTTATATAATATATTACACAATGACAGCATGTTTCAAAATTAAAATTAAAGTTTTATTCTTTAAAAAATTCATTGGTATTATATATTATTAAGACCGAAAAGTGAAGTTTTTGTGAACTTATTCACGACTCGCTTAAAGCTTGTATTTTAAAGAGGCTAAGTATTACTTTATAACATCTCGTAAAATCTTTTTAAAATGTTGAAATTTCTATTCTAAGTAAAAGGATAATGTGGAGTATTTTGTTTTATTCACTATTTTGTATTGATTTTGTGCGTCCATTTAAAGTAATCAAGCAATTATAGAATGTCATGCATTTAAGAGTTAAAAAACTTTCGTATTCCGGCAAAAGCTAAAAATTCAAACACTTTTAGCTGGTTGGCAAACGGGGGGCGAAAGAAGCTAAACAGGCAGCTCTGACGCAGACCTTTTTGAAGAGCTGTTCATCAAGGCGTATGCGTGTTATCTGCGGTCAGGCAAGCCCCAATGTGTGTAGTCTTGCCCTGTCTGCCTTCCCGCTCCACTTTTCTCTCGCTTTCATCCACACAACGCTCCTGTTTGCCTGCGCCCACTTTTTTTGTGATTTGAGGTTTAGGTTTAACCATTTTCCACGCCCTTTTTGTTGTTGTTGTTGTGTCTGACATTGCTTAAGCTCAAGTCTCTGATATTTATTCAACTATTTAATAAATAAACGCTCAAAGCAAATAATTTATGGCATTAAGACATTAGGCAAGATAAGATAAACGAAAAAAAGAGCGTCGAGCACAAAAAGCAAAAAAATTACAAAAAGGTGAAAAACTCTTAAAGCGAATTTTCGCTCAAGTGTTGCAACATCAAGGCAAGTGACGACGTAGACGACGACCTAAAGAGCAGACAGGAGCCTAGAAGAGAAGGCAATAGCAGCAGGACGAGCAAGAGTAAGAAGGGTCGCTACAAATGAATGGCACTCGACAGGCGCAATATGCAACATGAGTCCAACAGTCAACAGCAACAAAAACAACAACAGCAACTTTGAGGCCACATACACGACAAGTCAGATAAGAGGGGAAAAGAGAGGACTGGAGGGTTAGAGAGAGGTGCCAAAAACACCTTCTAGGCAACGGGCAAAACTGGCAGCTGGCAGTTGGCATCTGGCATCAGGTTGGGGGTTTTTTAGTTCAACCAGAGAGAGAAAGAGAGAGAGAGAGACTCTGTCCGGACATCTAATGAGTGCACCGACCAAACAACTGCCAATGCCAAAAAGCCAAACAGTGAAGCCCAACCAACTTATCCAGACTTTTCTATGGCAAATATAAAGTTGGTACAAACAAGAAGCTTAAATACTGAGAATAACTGCAATTAAAAAAACTTTTCTGGTCTTTCTCAACTGTTTGGATTTAGTGTTCAAACTTTACACCAATTGATATAACAAAAACTGGTAGGAAATTTGCAAGATTTAAGAAGGGAAATTTAAAAAAAGTATATGATAATTTATCATTTTACAAACAAAATGTTTATTTAAAAAAGATGCGATTTGGCTCAGAGATGTAACTCAGAGATTTATAATTGCTATTTCCTTTTAATTATCTAGCCAATTGAACATCCGCCATGATAAATAAATTGGGTTAAGTTTCCACAGGATGCACACTTCAAGTTTTTCACTGGCTAATGAGAAGAATTTCAATTAATTGAGTTTTACTGTAAATTGGTTAAGCAGCTAGCAGTTCACCAAGAACAGATGCGACTAGAGATGAGCAAAAGATGAACGTGATTCAATGTGAAAATCGGAGCCTATAGAGTAAGAAAGATGGAATTAGGGAGCGACGAAATTTATTGATACATATATATGTACAGAGACAACGGCACTTTGATTATTTCGTTACTTTTTGTTCTTTGTTGCTGTCATACAGCAGTTAGTTACAAAAGTGCCGGAAGTCGATCTCATGACAAAATCCGATAGACGACTATATTGTGCTGTAAAAAACATCGATTATTATCTCTTATTTCCATCAAAAAATCTTAATATCAATTATTGAAAGTTAATTTTAAAGAATTTTTGTAATAAACCATATCTGGATCTATTTCCATAGATTGTAGGATAGCTCTTTGAACAATATAATACACTTATTATTATACTGGATCCTTTTTACAAATCTGACATTTTTATCTGACATTTTATGGTGAAAACCATCCAAAACTATCGATGAGATTCCAAAGTCTATGTCTTAGTAAAATTTTTTACTTTTAGTTATGACAGCGTCTAAAGGTTTTTTGCATTTAAAGTAGATCTACTTTGCAGGGGTGAATCTTATTGAAAACTCTATAAATTTTTATTGATATCGATACAATTTGGATCACAGTGACTGGGATAATTTGCTTTTCGCATCTCTGGCCGGTACTTTCTTTCTCTTTCTCTCTCTGTAGTGATGAAGGTTCCGTTTAGTGTTTTGGTTCGGCCCGTACTTGGTGGCTTTTACGAGTGTCGGTTGCTACTACGTGTGTGCGTGTTTGTGTGTGTGTGTATGTGAGTGTACTTGTGTGTGTGTGTGTGTGTGTGTGTGTGCTGGAGGGCAGCGAATTATGTGCTTGCATTGAGTGCATTAGCACCCATTTCAGCAGGATGAGTATGGGCTTTGGTTTGAGGTTGAGCCTTCTTGGCCTGGCTGAGGATGTTAGTATTAAGCGTTGGCCCAAGTGCTATAGCCGCCGCACAGCGAGGCCAACACACAAACACACACACACTCTAATAAGGACTCAAAAAAAAAAAAAGCAAGCAATAACGGGGAAACAACAAAAATGTAGAAGAAAATTCTAAAAGGAAAAAGAAAACTATGCCACAGCCGGCACACAGTGAAAATGCAGGGCATGGAAAATTATAGTTACTGACTTCTTTTTTCTCCTTGTTATTGTTCTCGTTGCTGTTGTTGTTGTTGTTGCTGTTGTTGCCCCAAAAATGAAAATCAAATAAAGCGATTGCACGTGAGCCAAGTTGAGCCCTTGGCTGAGAAAACAGGGGGGAAGGGGAATTGCATATATGTATGTATGTATGTATGTATGTAACTCTGCTCAGTTGGTAACTTCCATTGGGGTAAGTTGGTACAGTAAAAAATGCCATATGTATGTACCTACATATTATACTTATATCTAACATCTGATCAGGATTTTCTATACTATAAAACGACAGCAAGCGACAAAGCTGAACAAAAAAAAATTAACAATACAAAAAAAATAAGTGATAAATAATAAATATTTTATAGTGAAATATTAATCTGCTTTAAATTAGAACTACTTTTTTAAATGTTTATATATATACCTATGTACATATATGTATGTATGTATATATATTTATAAATATTTTTTATTACTCGATTTTTAAATTTAACTAATAACAATTCCAATTCATAAGCAAAAAGAGTATTAACAAAGTCGGTCCAGAGAATATACAAACTTTTGATGGGTTGCCACTGTTTCCGTAGGACGAAGGATTGACGCTAAAGAAGGAGTTAGGCAGGCTGGCAGGAAGGCAGGCAGGCAGTAACTTTGTTGTAGATGTGTGCTACCAAAGCGGAGTCTCAGATTTTGGCCCCAATGCAAATTAAATTTGAGTGCTGATTGTCTGCATTCCCAACAGAAACAGCAACAACAGCAATCAGTCGCAAAGGAAAAGGGTCACAGGTGTATTTTGTGCCAGTTTAAGTTTCAGTGAAAGGTCGAGAAAGAGAGTGAAAGGGGGATGGAGCAATGGAAGGAGAGACAAGGATCAACTTGGACATCGAATTGCTTCATTCTTGCTGAACTTGCAAAAACTTGGCATAAACGAGACAAGAGAAGAACAGATTCAACTTGACTCTGAACTAAAATACGAAATAATGAGGGGATCACATGAGATTTAAACTCACTTGGAATAAGAATTGACTTTGCAAAGAGTTGCCAAAAAGGTAAAAAAAAAAAAAACAGTTCCAAATTTAACAAAGAACAGTTTTTTTTGGCACAAGAACGCATGGGATAATTTTGTGACCAAGTAATAATGATAACTCTTCTACAGTTCTATTCATCTTATAAAGAACAAAAAGTTTTCAATGAATGTGTATGCGGAGTAAGTTTCAAAATAAGTTACCTTACATGAGTTTTACATTGTTGTCTACAACTTTGCAATTATTTTCTATAAATGTGTGTGG
Source organism: Drosophila insularis (assembly GCA_018903935.1). Taxonomy (NCBI): domain Eukaryota; kingdom Metazoa; phylum Arthropoda; class Insecta; order Diptera; family Drosophilidae; genus Drosophila; species Drosophila insularis. The sequence continues at coordinate 3,392,672 of JAEIFP010000517.1, forward strand.
TAGGTACCCATGGAAGGACTTATGGGAACAGATGAGATGAAGTTAAACTAAAGGTATATATGGCAAATAGGAGTTGAGTTATGAAATCGATAAAGAATGTTTAATGAGGAGAACTTGTTGATAAGGACATTGAGCATGCTTGAGCGTGCCTTTGAGCTGCCATTTGAAATAAAAAAGGCTTATTATTTGCTATGAGAAGGATCCAACTTTAATGAGGACTTTAATTTATTTTATTGGAGAACATCAGAAGAAAAGATTGTTACTTGACGAATTGCTTAAGTTTCGAAAAACCACTGCATGTGTTGGCCGGAAATGAACATCTGTTCAAACTAGGACATCATAATGAAGAAAATCGTTTATTTCGAAGCATTTTATATCTATGTATTTAAGAAACGAGAAGCGATAGGTTGTCAAAATTTAAAGGTATTTTTTTTCTTATCCTTAATTCGTCAGTAGTTTAACCCTTCTTTACATTGTTTGCAATAATGGCAACTTTGAGGCTATTTATTAACCATTAATGCCATAATTTAAGGGCAGACCTGGGAATCATCGATATATGTATGGTTGAATTAATTACTGGACCAACAACTTTTTCTTCTTGCGTTACGACACTCATAATTTCTGATTGTGCGAATTATCTGCTCTCCCACCTTCTGTTCTTTTTTTTCGCTTTGTCTCTGTTATGTTCAATAAATAATTATATTTATGTGTATATTAATTAATTTATACCACACCGTCCATAAGTATTTACAGGATTTATTATACTTATTTATTTAATCGATTTGAATTTTAAATTCAAACGTAATAATAAAATGAACGTAAATGTGGGAGCAGTTGATTACCAATTAAATGTGGCCTTTAAACAACATTTAAGGAAGCTGGTTTCGGTCTTTTAAATTTGAATAAACAGTTTTAACCGAATTCGCCAACTCTTCATCTTCTTCTTGTCCTCGAATAGCATGACTTCGACACAAAAACTGTCCTCAAACTGATTATCATGGTGAGCTAAGCTGGTAGTGCTGGCTAGTTTCTAAATCACATTTACACTGCATGATGTGTTCATATTGTGTGTGGCGTGTCATGTGTGTGAGTGAGTGTGTGTATAGAGTAAACGAAGCCAAACTGAGCAGTCAACTGACCAACTGGCGCACACAATTTAACAGAAGCTTTGGTCATCTCTCAAAATTTAGCACACCAATTGCACCACCCAACCACCCATTTATCCATCCATTCAACCACCCCCTTACCGCACACACTGAGACACACACACACACACACGCTCAATCAACTTTGTTGATGACATAACCGCCCACAACTTTCCTCACAGCATGAGATGGCAAAAATCTTGTGTTGTGTCCTGATCCTGCCGCTGTCATTCATTTCTGTTTAAGCTGTACTGTAATTTGTATATCCTGTAGTCCATAGCTTATAAATCTTGGGTATATTATCTTCTGTCTATCTTTCCTTTAAAAACATATTTATCGTATTGATCAATAACAATTGATAACTTCCACTTTCTCATCATCAACATCAATTAACAGCTGTACATAGCTGCCACACAGTGCGTATACGTTATAATGATATACATCAATGTATCATATCATCATTCTTTAAATTGAATTGTCTATCTAACTCTCTAACTACATTTATGGACGCATCTAAAAAATATTTTTGGAAAGGGTTCGATCAAAAAATCCTGATTTCTGGTTTAGTAATTTTAGAGATTTTCGATAAAGACATTATTGCCAGTATTTATCGAAATTGAACGACAATTTCAAAGACTCAGTTATTGGGCGTAGAAAAAAAAAAAACTAAAAATAGACACTTGCTGAATATAATATATAACCAATGAAAACAATGCCATAAATAAATGTATTTAAGACAAAAATTAATTCAACAAAAAAAGTAAACTTTGTAAAAAAAAAAAAATTGTCTTTTAGTTTTGTTAATTTTGTTCAATAAGGACAATTGTATTCAATTTGTTTTTTTTTTTTAACTAAACAATCCAACAATATAAAAAGTATCAACAACAAGATACTGTTTAGTATTTAAAGAAATTAAAGCACTTTAAAAATTCCAGGTTAATAATATAGTTTTTTTATGGTAAAAAAAAAGCATAAAAAATAAAACGACAAATAAAATAAGGATTTTGGCACACATATTTTTGGATCTCCAAATAGCTTATACAACTTTAACAATTATTTTGATTGTCATTTTTATGACCTTGCATTAAAGAATATAAAGATCTTAGGTAATTTGCTATTCCTTTGGGCAATGTTTTTATAACCAGGCCAATGAAATGATAACATTTTTTTGGAACTTTAATCTGCCTATAATTTGTGCAGAAAGACGTGGCATAATAGTAATTCACTTTTTGCATGGTATTTTCAAGTCGTTGCTTTGACAATTCGGAATTTTATGCTGTGTTTTGTGCGCTTTTTCTGCTTCGTGTTTATTTTCAACCATAAAAAAGCGATGCCTTTCACACTTCTACCATTTGCGGTTTCAATGACCTTAAAGCAACCAATGGACACACGCCCACGACCACACCCACTACCTACCTATAGTTCAATTGTTTGCGTATTGGTTTAATTATTGCCATTTGGTTCGTTTTTTTTCTTCTCGCCACGCAACCCTATGCAGTCCCCCTTTAGCAGTTCAAGCCCTCTGCCTTAATTTTTTTCTCCTCAGCTCATTTATTTATATTTACGCCCGCGGCTTATTTTCATTTGGCTGACCCACTGGCACCACCTACTGCTACCAGCACCACAACCCCCTTCATGGCTCATCATCTCCTTCATCATCCCTCCACCGCAGGGGACGCTCCATCAACCTGGCTGTGTGTATGTACTTGGCGGCTGCATTTTTATTTATGTGAGCGCCAAAGAGGAAAATTGTGTCGACATTGCCAAGTTGCCGCGTTCCGTTTAAAAAACACAACAAAAATGTATATATATTTATATGTATGTACATATGTATGTATGGGAGAAAAGAAGAAGATGAAGAAGAAGAAAATAAGAGTTCTTTTTTGTTGCGCGCAGGTAAAATATTTTTAATTAAAAAATCTTTTATTTAAGCGAGTGTCAAGCGTGTTAAGCGTCGTCGTTGTCGTCAACAACATTATTTTTTGAGTAAGTAAACTTGTATTCGGGTATTCTGTTGTTCATAAACTATTCTGATGCACTGTGTACTTGTACTTATGCAGGAAGTAATTAAATGTTGAGCAAAAGCGCATTAATAAATGAAAAGAGTTATCGAACACAATCGTATTGAGATTAATTAAGAGATTGATATATTAAATAAATTACTAAAAATTAGGTATGATGAGACCTAGGCTTATGTTTAACGGTGGCTTTTTTCAAGGGAAACTGTTCAACTTAAGCTTCTCAAAATAATTATTTGAAAGGAAAAAAACTAAAAACTGAAACTAGTTGGAAATTATATACTTAATCCAATATTTCTTATCGAGAATTTTTAAAATATTATTTTATGACAACTCGGTGGATATTTTGCTTTAAAAAAAAACTAAACCATGGAAGAAGAATAAAAAATAAAAGAAAATTGTATAGAAAAATGACAAGAAATAGTTATGCAATCGGTTTATTAATTTTCGATCAATTTTATCAATTTATTTTATTAATGGATTACCGTTAAGCTTGTTAATCACACATTATATTAGAGTAAAAATATTTAAATTACAATTTTGTTTCATTGGAAAGAATCAGTTTTAATTACCTTTATTTTATTTTATTTAGTTTATGGAAACATTTCTGTAAGCCAAGTCTAGGCAAAGAATATTCATATTTGAATGTATTATTGTCCTTACCTAAAATGAAATACATTAAGAAACAAAGATAAATTAATACGAATACAATTAAAGAATAATCAATTTTATTATTACACTAAACTACTTAGAACAAAGACATAAATCTGTTAATTTACTGAATTAATTATGAAACCTGTTGCCAGTGAGACTTGTAAAGAGTTTACCCACCCATCATAAGGCCAATCAAGAAAAATGAGAAGTAGGTACACATTGTACAAGAGATAATAGAGGCAACTTTTTAATGCCTAGCACCAATGTACATATACATTGTATGTATGTAATTCCTATGACCTTTTTAACAATAGGAAACCTTTGACATTTATTTATCTAAACTATACAATCTATTCGTGGGGCAATCTTTACGATTTATCTTATTAAAGCGAATAAATGAATAAAGCCCATTAGTTTCATTTTTTTGTTCTAATTACAGGATAAATGTGTTGCCTTTTAGAAATAATATTTGCTGGTCTACTTTGGTTTTGACTGATTTAACCAATTTTACTGTTAATAGAAATGTCAAATATAGGTGAGGGCTGACAATGAGTGTTATTTCTATTTAAGTGTTCCTTTTATAATGAAAACTTTGATTGTCATGAATAATAGAGTTATCTGCTTTAATGCTACATTTGCAACACTGCAACAACCTAACACACACACACACACATTTTAAAACATACATACATACACACACACACATACACACTTTAACAAAGTTATCTTTAATGCAGTTTTCTTGTTTTCCCAGAACCCACAACCCCCTCCAAAAAAAAAGAAGAAAAAAATAGGAAAAATGAGGAAAAACATGAAAATGTGAACGAACGAGAGAAAAAAATATACAACAACAAAATGAATCCTTTGGGTGCAGTGTATCCCTTAGTCGAGCACCTCTTCAACTTGTGGCCAAAAAAGCCGAAAAAAAGAACTAGAAATAGAGAAAAAAAAAGTTGGCACTTGTTTGTTGTTGCTTTTTCCATTGTTTTACCATGGGAATTCGTTTCTTTCCTTTCTTCCCATTACCATTCTCATGCACCTCCTTGCCGACATCATATGGCATATCTGTGCGTTCCAGTTTTTAACAAGGTTACCAAACTAACTCACATGCACACACACACACACACACAAACACCAACAGCAACACCCACACATAGCCAAAAAGTTTTCCATTTCCTTAGTCCCCCAGCCACCGTGTGTCAGTGGTTTTTTGTCTTGTTGCTATTTTTGTTTTTTATTTTTTTGGTCATTTGCAATATGTGCACCATTTTGTAGTGCTTTCACCTGGCAGGTAGTTACACTCACACACACTCTCTCTCTCTCTCTCTCTCTCTATCTTTTTGTCTCTCTTTCTGTCGCTCCATCGCGAAATGATTTCCCTACTCTCAAAGCCCTCTGTCCCTGTTCGTTTGTTAGAGGGGGGAAGGCGAGGAACTCTCGCTTTGTAGGGTGCCTTTTGCGAAACGGTGTCAAACGGATATGCATGTTGATTTAATTTGCACCTTTCGTTTAAATGCTCGAACGCCGTATATTGTGGGCCACATCCCTCTCCTACACATCCCTCCCCCATGCTGCATGCCTCCAACCACCTATCTACCATCGCTCTTTCTCTCAATTCCTGCAAAAGTAAATTATTTTTGCGCCAGAGACCGTAAATTAGACCTATATATAAGTTCGTTGTCGTCGTCGTTTTTTTTTTTTTTGCTTTGGGTTCAAAGTTGATGTGGTTAGGGGCTGCTCTAGTTCCCTAAAAACACACACACACAAATGTATATATCCTGTGTGTGCGAAAAATCAACGCCAGCTAATTGCGCGATTTTTATCAGGCCATTCTATGCAACCTCTTCTCTTCACTCTTGTTTCTCTGTCTTTCCCTCTTGCCATCTATAAACGAGGTCGCTATATTTAAAGGGAAAATTGAAGAGGCAAAGCTAAACTGGTTCAATTAAAATCGATGTAGCGTAGGCAAGGCACACAAATCCTAATCAAAGCAAATCAATTTCAAGCTTCAATCAATAGCCTGCAGGGGAGGGAATTGCCTCAAAGACAGCAAACATCTTACAAATCAATTATAAAGAGGTGTTAACTGTTTTATCTTAACTGTTTCGCTTACCTTACAACAAGTCTCTGAGAATTTACTCCAGAATCGGTGTACCAACTAACAGGCAAAAGGAAGCTTTTCCAACCCCATATAGTAGGTATATATATTCTTGATCAGCATAAACAACTGAGTCGAATTAGCTATTCGAGCTAGAATCGCCAATTTCGGTACGTAGACTCCTGTAGTACTTACGGTGATCAATTTTATTTCAAATATTTGCCATGCCCCCTTCCGCCCCCTAATTTAACATAACTGATTTTCTTAAAAACTAAACCATTGTTCAAAAACGACTGTCCTTATTATCAAGTAAAGTAGCGAAATTTGATCAAAATCGGATTAAAAATAGCGAAGTTATTCGTATTAACGTTTCTTTTTTATTAATTTCTAAAAATTTTTTATTATGTTATGTTAGAGTTCTCCATTATTTTTATTTATTTATTTATTTTTTTGTGGGAGCGAATGAATAAATTAAATATTTTAAATCAGGATTTAATATTTTATTTACTCAACGAACTATTGAAATACTATTCTGTAAATATTAATTTGTTATGTTTTTCAATAATTTATATCGAGTTTTTGCCTATGTACGACTTAGTTTGATTTAGATAAAAACTCAATAAGTTCATATATTTTAATTCTATTGTTATGGAGATGCATTCGATTTTTTTTTGCGCTTTCTTTCGTCTGAATTGTCTGGCAAATTTTATATTTCAGATGGAAATTCTTTGTTCAATTGAAATAAATTTTGTTTAACAATGTAAATGTATAAATGTATACACACAAACAGAATGAAAAAGAGAGGGAGAGAGAAAAAATGCAAATTGATGCTTTAGTTTTATGAATACAAATGCCAGACCAGGCAGTAGGCAATTGTTATAAAAATCTAGAGAAAAACAATTTATGTTTGCTTTTACTTTTGTGTATATACAAACATACTTCGTATTTTTCACTATTTTCTATATATTCATTTGATTTTAATTTAGCAAAGAACTTAGACACTTTAAGCAAAGCATATAGCTCCTTTCCAGGGATGGATTTAATTTTAAATCCTAGCGCAAAAACTTTGTAACTTGGCCAATTTTGATTTTGTTCAGTAAGCATTTCTGGTTTGGACCCCCACACCAATTTTTTTTCTGGATCCGTCCCTGCTCCTTTACTATCGGTACCCTTAACATTATCATTAGCATTATAATCATGATTATTGAACAACAACAATGATTTTCAATCATAATAGAAGTACAGTTAACCACAGGCAATTTTAGTGTCTCTTGGCGTTGGCATAATGTCACAACTTGCCTAGTCGACTACGTGCCATAATCTCTTCTTCTTCTTCCTCTTGTTCTGCATTGTCTCTGCGTCTTTCTCTGTCTCGCTCTCTTGATATCTGACCGAACATATTAAGCCCACATAAGCTGTCCTTAAACCCTTTTTGTATGAACTGGACCCAGCCTGGAGTTGACTTCCTTCCTCATTCTCATCGTCCTTACCTACATTTAATACAAATTTGCCAGTTGTTTGGTGTGTGCTCGGTGTACACTCTCTCTCTCTGTCTCTCTTAAAAGCCAATTACGTGCCTTAAATGAAAGTTGAGAATGGTCGAGAAGTTGGTAACTGGCGCTGGAGATGGAGCTTCATATATGTATAGGCAGACTTCTGGTATAAAGAGAATTGAGAAAAACTGGTCATAACATTTATAAGATCACGTGCTCAATTATTAAGCCACTAAATAAATAAATAGCGGACTGCTGACACGTGCCATGGTCGACCTCCGACCCTCCGACCAACCCAACCCCTATACTCTTCGCCTTACTAAACCTGTCACTGCCTTCTGCCTTCACCTAAACCAGGCTCCATTCTGACATTTACGAGCTCATGCTGGGCTCGTCATAAACACACACACACACACACACACAAACAGAGACGCAGAAATTGTAGTCATGCTCATTACTCATACGCCACGTTGGTCCGCCTGAACTGGCCGGGCCCGAAACTGAACTGAACTGAACAGAAGAGAACAGAACTCTCCTCTCAATATTGCATACATACTATACAACACGTCATGATATAAATCGTTTTGGGTTTATATACAATTTAATTAATCAGCACACTGAAATAATGACGACGGACAAACAAAAACAGACACACACACACACAGAAAAAAAAAAAGAAAAGAAAAACCTGCAAAAGATTAATTGATATTTAAACAGGAAGATAAAAAAAAATATAAGATAAATATTCGGGGATCTATTAAAAACTAAAAATGTTTGCATAAACTGCACGCATTAATTAATTATTTCATTTTCTTTTTTATCTCATACGATCGATCAACGATTAGCAAAGATATCGAAATATAATACTTTACATATAGGCAATTAGAGTTAGATCTAATTAGATATAAACTCAAATAACGTTTCGCCATGAAAAGCTTATTGTTAGATTTTAATTAAAATGCCAGATAATTTAATCGAATGTTTTTATTGTTGCAATGCAAATGGTTAACTATTAGAACCGGTTATATGCATATTTTTTATATTCATTTCCCCATTACGGACAATAGTTTGGCTCTTATTGCAACTGTCATTAATAGACATTAGGATTACAAATTAAAAATGATTCTTGATTTAAGAAAATTAACATTAATAAATTGGAATGTGTTAGAATTTATTAAAAGTGATTAGCGTTTCATCTTAGATGAGAAAAGACATTAGTTAAAAAAAAAAAACTTTAAATAACCAATTAGTTTTCCCTTATTTAATAGTGTGTTTTTTTTTTTTTTTAAATAAATAATGTCCCTTGGTAATTTCCACTTGGATTAAAATCTTTTTCTGTTTGCCTTTGATGTGATAAAACCTTAATCCACTGCTATAATTAATGACGTCAATTGCTTTCGCTTTATCTTTATTATCTTTGCTATCGATATCAACATATTTGCTACTTTATCTATACTATAATACTTATCAAACATTAGGCTGGAAAAAAAGAACCAAAGAGGGAAAATAGAATCAAATACTGCGCTTTAAAGAAAAAAGGCGGGCCAAAAACAAAAAAAGGTGCACATATACACACATACATATATTTCCCGCATATTCGATTCGTTTATCTTCTTTTACCTTTTACTATTTTAATGCTTAACGAGCTCTTTCCCATTTGTTTTTTTTTTTCGGTTCAAGCCAACAATAAAAATAAACCAGCTAAACAAAAAAAAGGAGAAACAGCTAAAAGCAGACTTACTGAAAAAAAGCAAAACTTTTTTTATAAGGACGTGGAACTGACCTTAGCATATCCTGCATATCCATGTATACATACGTAGTAGTTAGAGTTAGAGAAGACCAAAATACATTTAAAGAGAATCCTTAATTAGAGCAGACAAAAAACTTTCTTGGGAAATGTTATTGTAATCAAAGTTATCAATTTAGAGAATATCAGAATATTCTAATGTGTATTAAAATTATATATTAATGAAATAATTTATTGGTGAATCATGAGAAATTTCATGTAATTAAACTAGAACGAGCTCAATTAAAAGTTACAATTTTTAAGTACTTATATGAACATAAGCCTCCAATTTGAATCTTATAGTATGTATTTAACTTTTTTATGCCAAGATTTGCCTGAAATATCCTAGTATCCAACAGGATTACGAGATATGTATTAAGGAAAGAATGGTCTGGATGGTAAAAGGGGATGGGGCATGATAAAGAAACTGTTGGCACATGGCGCCAAAATGAAATCAACCCAATTTTTGGGCGAGTTTTCTTCGTTTTATTTTTTTTCCGGACGACTTTTTTTTCTTTGCTGTTGTTGTTGTTGTTGTTGTTGTTGTTGTTGTTGTTGTTGTTGTTATCAGTAAAAGAGAGCAGACCGAGGTAAAGGTGAGGTAAGTAAGAATGGAACGGATGGCTATGGGTGAATTTTTCTACGTATTTAACTGCTTTGAAGTCTTAAATTTACTGTTGTATGGATGAATGTACATATGTACATACAAGGCATAAATTTACTTGTTTTTTTGTATATGTGTATGTAAATGAGACACGCGCACACACACACACACACACACACACACTCACGCGGGCAGATAGATAGGCACGCACACCCTTACTTAGAGAGGAGCAACTCCTCCTTTTATTTCTGTTATCCCTTACCCTCTCTGTTGCTCTCTCTCCCCGTCTCTATCTATCTCTCTCTCACTCTATCGTCATACTTCCGTTAGCCGCACAATACACTAAAATAACTGTAAATAACAATTTGCAAGTGGGTGTAAAGATACATACACATATTCCATATGCATGCGCCTGCATGTTCATGTTCATTGTGTGGGCGTGCCCAGACACAGTGCAAGAAAGAAGGGCGCCAGGGCAGCACAACTGCAGGGAGGAAGGTAGAAAGGAAGGCGACGAATGGGTCTATAAAAATTACAAGGATACAGCAATAAAATGTCAGCAAGGAAGAAAAAATCAAAAGAGAGAGAGGAAGATGGAGGGGAACAGAGTACGGACAGGTCGGTGGGCGATTCCAACCACAGGGTGACCATCCTGGTCTAGAGGCCCAGCAGCGTCACTGGCAGAAGCATATGTATATGCCGACGATGCACAGGACGATGCGGCGCCTTTGTCAAAAGCAGGTCGTTACGTTGACAACGCACACCAACCAACACACACACACACACACACAATCGCATTTTGACCCACATTTGTAGGCGTGACAAGAAGCAGAAGCGGAAGAAATCTCACTGCATCTCAGCTTTCCCCGCATCATCTTTAAACCCATAATTCTATCCAACCCTCCACTCCCCTTCCATTCTACCCCACACCACCCCTATTGCCTTTTTCAGGCTTGCCTTTATATTGAAAAAAAAAAATTAAAATCAGACAGACGACACACATATTTTCATCTTTTTTTTCATCTTTTTTTTTGCTCCCTTTCAATATGTCAGCAAGCCGCCCCTAAAGATATCGTATTTATTGTTAAAATACTCTAAAAAAATGGTTGACAATTCCACAAGACAGTTTCACTTTGACAATTTTAAAAAATAAATATTTTTAAAAATTATTTTGTTAGTGTTAAATCGACAGAATAATAAGTAAAAGACTAAACACGTAATTATTATATTTCTGTTTTAAAGTTGTAGATTTTAAAATTTTACAAAATATTTGGTGGATGGTTAATTCGAATTAATTAAAACTTGTGTTTTTTATATTTTACTTCATTAACTACTAAAAAAATTGTATGCATTTTTTTTTTTGTTTTTTAGAAATTGAATTGTGCAAATGAATTAAAATATTGTATATAAAAAATTGTATTTTGTATTGAATTGTAAACTAAAAAATATTTAACAAAAACGCTCACAATTTAGTTAAAAACTTTTGGGCAATTAATATGGTCTATTGGCAATTCAGTTATGAAATGTATTCTACCAAATTTATGCATAATTTATTTATTTTATTATGTATGTACACATTATAAAATTTGAAAGAAATTTCTTGCTTATTTGTGTATTTAACTTTAACCTACTTCACCTATTTTTTTGCAAACATCTGTGTAGAATGTCCAAGGGCAATGTATCAAAAGTGTGTTAGAATAATAATTAGAATAATGTTTCTCTCAGTTACATTAGAATTACCTAATTAAGTAAAGTCAGTTAACAAATTTTTTTATAATTAATATTATAAAAAATAATTATTTTATTAGTTTTTGCATTTAGCTTATTGCTATTTAATTTATATTTAAAATAAACCACACCCACAACAATAAACCAAGTCAAAAGAGTTAAACTCGCTGTTGAAATAGGCCAACTAAAAATGATATTGGGATAATTTATTGTTAACATTGAGCTTAATTCAAAATATTGTCTGTTTCATGTTTTTAGTTGGTGGTCAGATCTTATTTTCATCTGTTTTGTTTAAGATTTTTGTTTAATCGAGTGGATCATTTCTACTTCAGAACATATTTTTAGCAAATTTTTAAAAAAATTTTAATGGCCTTTACCAAAGTGGGCCAAATTAATCATCATATATTTTCAAATAAGAGTAAAGTGGCTTTAAAGCCCTTTTTGTAATAAAAGTCAATAGATTTGTTGATTTTGGAAAAATCTTGTTGTAAACGTATCAAAATTTGTGGGTATTTTGAAATTTATAGGTATTATTTTGTAATTGACAAAACTTCAATTAAATTTATTTATCTTTGTGCACGAATTTAAACAAATTTTGGGCAGCAAATAGGACAATTGCAAGAATATTTATAGAGAAAACAGTATGACAATGGGAGAGGCGCACGTGTTATTGAGTAAATCCTCTGGCCATTTTCTGGTTATTGAAAACATTCCATTCCCTTCGGGACGACGGAGGCGTGGCAAAATATAATATTGCTTTCCCTCTCTCTTTATCCTGCCGTTATCATATATTTTTATACGCATACTTGAAATTGTAATTTGGCTTGAGGTGGGTTTTGAGGGGTGCGGTTTGGGGCCGGGTGAATCGAGGCGCATAAAAAAATTGTTGTCGCCCACTTAACCCAGTCGCATACCATTTTGCACATAATCCCAGTAATGTGCGTGTGTGAGTGTGTGTGCGTGTGTATACTAGAAAAGTGTAGCATACTTTTTTGTTTTTTTTTCTGCTTTTCTCAATGACAGGAGCATGAATCGTGGGCTTTTGAGTGGACGGCCTTAAGTGGATTAATTTAAAACATTTGTTTGTCGTTATTGTTGCGGCTTGGTCGCTCGGTCGCGTTTGATAAATGAGTTTTCCATGGAACGAAGTGCCCTCTTCCATAATGGAGTGCTTCTTGTCGCCTAGAAAGTTGCCATTTTTCCACATGAACGAGCCAGTAGAATTTTGTGTAAAATCATTGCAGCCACAAAACATGGGTTTGAAACCCCAAATAAAAGATACAAGTAAATTCGTAAATATATGTATATGGAGACAGTGGATTGGTGGCTTTACTTTGAAGCAGTAGGTGGAAAGTGTCTACTTGTCGCCTGTCAATTGCCCATTTGACGGCGGCAATGGAAGGAATAAAAATGCAGAGGAGGTTAGGATGGATGAAAGGCAGACTTGGCTTATTGATCATCTTGCTTGATAGCCAGTTGATGGGCTGTCAATTTTATGCAACGCCTGTAAATCGCTGGTAATACCAACAAATACGGCGGAAACACACACAAAAACGAAAACCGAAAACGAGGGAAAGGAAAAAAAATGAAATAAGTAAGTTGTCTTGCCGAATTCGGTATACCATGCACCAGGTGAAAAAATATTTTACATTTCAAAGACCAAATGTATGTCTTTTAAATTCTTTTTACATGCCTATCCAAATTTGGTGGCATACGGTGTGATAGTATTCGAAAAATTAGTTTTGATTAATTTTCGGAGAAGGAAATGGGCGTTCCAAAAATCTACATACCATATTTGATGGCTCTAGCTATTATAGTTCATGAGATCTAGTTGTTCATACAGACGGACGAACGGACAGATGGACATGGCTTCCATCTGCCTGTTACATACAATTTGGCGATTTTAATATACCATTTCACCCTATGGGCGCATGGTATGAAAAGAAAACTTTCAGATGCCAATATTCAAGACGCTAGATTAACTTTAATAACCAAAAGATAATGGTTAATACTCAAGGGATTTTATGATAATCAGCGGCAAAACAAAAGAAAAAATGAAATTGTGAACACAATCGCAATCAAAGAGAGAATAAAAGCTAAATATCGATTGATTTAAGACCCTAGGGGTCAAATGAAATTTCGATTTCTTAAATTTAGTAATTTTACTTAAGTTTAGCATGAAAATTAATTTTAATTTACCTTTTAAGTTATCTTTTAGATTGATGCTGAAGAAATTTGTAAATGAATGTAAATGGTTTTTACTATGAAAACTTAATGCACAAAAATATTTCTTTGACGCATTTCAGCTTAATCTTGTTAAGCCTTACCTTTTTCTAGTTAAAATTTCGTTAGCACATTACATTTCATTTGAATTCCAAGCATTTGCTTCACAGAGAATTTTAAGAGACATTAAACTATAGGCATAAACATTTATGTTCCATTTAATTGTGGATTAAGAAATTCCTTTTTTTATGATATTGATATATATTTAAAAAACGATACTTTTTGAGTTTTAGAGAATTGCTATTATCTTAACTTAATAGTAATAATAAATACATAAGTTTAACCGCAACTAAATTTTTGATTTCGCACTTCGGTTAAGTCATTTTTAATCTCCTTAAGCTAAGTACATACAAATCATCCAAATACAAATTTGAAAACCAACTCAATTCATCATAAACAAAACTTTTAGACTTTCTCAAATAACTCATCCTATCACTGGATCAACTTAGTCAAAAGTGAATGATACATATGTATGGCAAGTGTGTCCACTCAGTCGTCTGACAAATTGAACAAACATTTTCAATGGCATTTTCAAACCAAGTGAAATCTTTTTGGAATTTGTGAGCTTTGGTAAAAGTTAAAAAGAATACAAAATACACGTACATACATACATACATACGAATGTATGTACATACTTAGATGACATGCCAACCCCGAAAGTATGCTTTAACTTTTATTTTATTTTTTCTGCCAACTTAATGGAATTTATTTTTGTTTATTTCTGTAGAATCCCCAAAGCCCCCGCTGGTTTGCTTTCACTTTAAAACCTGCCCCCTTTACGGCCTTTTGCCGCCACTTCCCTCCCTTCCGCCTTTTGGCATGGCATGCCACGCTCACAAAAGTCAGAGCCTTAAGCTTATCTACATAAATTTTCTAAGCAAGAAGCACGCTTCTAATTAGCGAAACCAACAAAAAGTAAGTGAAAAATTTGAATGGCAAGCGAAAAATCCCAAAAAAAAAAAAAAAACAACAAAAATAAATAAATAAAAATGAAAAAAAAAAATTCCAAAAATTGAAGCGGCATAATTAGCATAATACGGTTAAAGCCGACTGAGCTGAAAAACAAAATTAAAAAAAAAAAGAAGCAAATTTCGTCAAAAACAAATCGGACAAAAACTCATCATAAATAGCAGAAAAGTCCTTTAAGCTAAACACAACTGCCAGTGCTATGGAATTTTTGCGTCAACAAGGACACTATGAAAGAGCGTCCGCATAAAAATGGCGGCCAAAATGGCAACAAATTGGCAACAGATTAGCCAACAGGCGCACCGCAAAAACAGTTGGCCATTTTGTGGTCAACTACAAAATTGCAAACAATTGCAGGGAAACAGAGCAACGAGCAACTAAAAGGAGCGACGAAGAGGGAGAAAGGAAGGGCCAACAGATGGGGGTAAAACAATTTTTCCGGAAAACGGAAACGGCTGGAAGCTGTGAGAGCAGTTTCTCGTTTCCGCTTGGCCAACAGCCCGTACATAAAATACAAATTACGTGTGGGGGTGGTCAGGTCATAATCAAAAGAGTTAGAGTGTAAAGATTTAAAGAGCTCGAAGCTTATCACTGATAAGAGTCTTTTACCTCTCAAATGCTTCAAATACTTCACATTTCATGCGATTTCTTCTTTCTAAACAAACCCGGCCAACCATCAACGAGGCCAACCTCAAACGTAATCAATAAGTGGCCCATAAATTATGGAGCTGTCAATAGAAATTGTAGAGCGTAAATACAAAAAAACCTTCTTTTATTAGGTCTCAGAACTGACTTTTATTTACCTTACACTAAATTAACACAAGAAAAATGTATACTTGTAGAAATAATTAAATGAAATAAACTCAACAAGAACTCCAAAAATAGAAAACAAAAATTTTATAAAAAAGAATTTGGTAAAAAAAATATATGATGTAATAGAAAGTAATGCATAAAATATAAAAAAATATATGCATTCATACACCAAAATCCAAGACACAATTAAAAAATAATGTGGAATTTTTAATTTTAAACTCGATTAAGCAAATATTATAACTTGTTCCATTTACTGGATCAACCAAGTTAAAAGTAGAAATAAGTTTAGCAAAGGAAAGCTAGCTGAAAGCTTAATACCATTTTTGAATGGCTCTACAAATTTGGCAATAACTTAGCCTTTTCTTCCATTGCATTGCTACGTATGTATGTGTTAAAGGGATAAAGACTAATTCAAGAAATTACGATGACAAGTGCAATACGTCAAGTTTATGTAACTAAATTCGGAAGGTCTCTGGGCAATATTTATTTGCAAATTGTTCTAACTCAAATGCCGCTCATACCTAATGCTTCAGGCTATAGGGTATTAAAGGTATAAAGAAAATCACAAGAAATCCACTTGGTCAATGGTCACATGTGAATGAATGATATCAGCTTATAGGCTACGCACACAACAAACAAACAAACACACACGCACTCACACATCTAAGACACCAACATACACACCCAATTCACCCACACACACACACATACAGACAAACGCATTTTTCGGTTGGTTTTGTCCAATTGAAAAAGTTATTCTTTGCTCCTTGGTTTTTTTTTTTTTTTGCTTTGCCATGCCTTTCTTTCACTTGGCAGCTGAACTTTCTTGTTGAAGCCACTTTAATGACATACTTTATGGGAGCCAGTTGTTGTTGTTGGTGCTTATGGATTTGTTTTCCTTATGGCTCATTGTTAGTTATAGGAAAAACTTAAGTTAAAAACAAAACAAAACAAAATATTGGATGAATTTAAAGTTCGGGCGGCACAGTAATATGAAACGCAATTAAGTCGCGTGATTAGCTTTATGTATTACGTATACGCAACGTATACGAAATATAAACGAATTCAACAACTTCATGAGTTCACAAAAAAAATATACATACCTATATTTTTTGGCATTTATTTTCAGTTTTTGCATTGCGTCACGAGTTTGTCTAGTTCTAATTTCGCCAAAATTTGCTTATTAATAGACATTTATATATATGTACATACGTATATATAAGTAGATTCATTTAATTTTTTTTTTATTTTGCACCTACGAAACAAATTGAATTGAGTTTCTTATATACACATATTTATATCAGACATTAGAGAAACTGCCAATTAACACTCTAATAACAATTTTCATAATTGATGTTTTGGCCGAAATTAACATAATTGAAAGGGAAGAAATGATTCTTAAATAAACAATTATTTTGAATATATACATTTTTTTTCGGTCGTGAAACTTATAAGAGTTCGAATAATGGAGAGGAACCGGAGAAAATTATTAGAGTTTATTATTTTTATTGAAATCGATTAAAAAATGTTTTAAAACCCAAAAGAGGCAAACAATAATGATATTGAGTTCCTCATTAAATGTAATTTAATGTAATTGATTGATTTTGACCTCAATATTGATTAAGATTTATTAACAACCAAAACAATAACCTAAGAAACTGAATCGTTTTTCCCAAAACAATCTTATATAAAGGGACTTAAATTTTTACTAAGACTGAGCTGACAAGTTTAAACAATTCATTTCAAAACAATTAACTTAACATGTCATTTTCATAAAATTAAGATATATGTATGTACGAAAATCCTTCTTCGATATCCAAAATTGACTAAATTAAATAATAAAATCTCAGTCAGTTAGTCAGAGAGAGATGTTTCCTTATTCCTAATCGATGAGATAAACGAAGTTAAGTTCTTTTTCCTTTTGTCAACAAAATAGAATTGGTTTCTTTTCTATAACGAAAAAAATTAAGCATATTAACTTTTAACTGATTCATGCCAGTGAATATTAAATTCTTTTTTAGACACTTCATCGTCCAATTTCCAGTTTTCAGAGAATATTTCATATAGCATGTCGTATATTAGCTGTTTCTTATAGCTGCTGTCAACGTATCGCAATTAATTCGCAAATCAAGTTACTCATTAATTGGTCTGACACATACATATGGGGGAAATTGGAAAAAATTTTAGCACAATTTGTTCAACAATTTTCTTGGTCTATCGAGTGAATAAAGAGAGGAAGAGGAGGTGAGAGGAGTGTTGAATATTTCAATTGCAGAACTAAAAGGCAAAAAACAAAAGCATCAAAAAGTCGATATAAATATACCCTGTAATCAAATAAAAACCCAATATGAAATTCAAGAAGTAAATACAATTTTTTTGTACATTTGGAATTTTTACTTTTATAGGTATTTTATTTTGCAAGTGACATCACATTTTCAAAATTTCTATATACCCTTTTACCTCTTCGGCTATCGGGTAGCAAAAATATGTAACCCAAAAAAAAATTGACAGATAACGAAACGAAAAAGATGAATGACAATATTTTAATGACATATGTATATAGAAAATATTTATAGGTTTACTTATAGAAATGTTTTCAGACTATTTTTTTAATTGTTTTGAAGTTTTGAAATTAGTTTGCAGATTTAGATTTTTTGAATTGATCATTACGTAGAGATTGCGTAGTCAATTGGTAATTTCACCTACAAAAAATGGTTGATAAAGTGCCTTAAGTACTTTTAAATAGTCAATTATTTAGATTAAAGTCCTTTTTAAATATCAAACAAGTCGATACCAGTAGCTTGTTAGGTAAAATTACATCTTGAGGAACTAAACAAGAATAAAAAATATATTATAAGCAGCATTGAAATATATTTCATAGTTAGATAAGTGTTTAAATACTAAGTTACATTCTCTCTTAAATGTTGTTCTCTAATTGTTTAGAGATAAACGCCATACCCTAATGAAAACAAAGGTCTAGTTTGCCAAAACTATGTATATTAGATGCTTATACTTCCTGTAGAGTGCCGCAAGTGCTTTCTTAAAGTTTATAAAAGAATATATTTATAAGATAGCTATTAAATTTTCCTTAAACATCTCTTTATATTTGAAATATGAATTTAAATATGTATATTCTATGTATACCGGATATACATATGTTTAAGAATCCATATAATTATATTTACATGTTTGGATTAACAGTTTTATTTATTTTATTCATTTCCTGTTAATGGTTTTTTTTCATATTTTTAAAGAATAAGCTTTTAATTACCTCTTTTATTTGCATTTGTGATGTTAATATTCCTTTTATCTTTTTTTTTTGTTGTGAAATACGATCGGTTATTCTTCTTGTGTTAATAACTTTTAGTTTTTATAGTGTTTATTGCCTTGCTAATATTTGAATTGGCGTTTCATTTCACACTCACACACACACACAGTACCACAATTTACATTCATATATCCAAATCAACATCGACATCGATACGAGTATCAAATGAAATCGACAATTTCCTAGCGTTTCCTGTTTCTTTCCTCTACCTGTTCTTGTGTCTGCTTCTGGGTCTGCCTCCTCGAATAGTCATCTACCACACATTTTAGCCACAATCTACTGCTGTTCGTTTTTCTTTTCTGTTTTTTTTTTTTTTTTTTTGTTTTGCTTATCTTATGCGGTGTTGCACATCACGTGAAAAAAATAATAGTAAAAAAAAACCTGGTAGATATTACAATTTCATATATTTTTTTTTTCTCTCTTTTTTTTTACTATGTTTGCCAATATTTCCGTATTGTTTGATGGTCGGCTCCCATTCTTATCGACATTGATTTCAAGTTATTGTCGCTTTATCTTTCTGTTATGACTGAGCTGCTCATTTTCATTTCCATTACCATTTATATTTTTATTTCATATTTGCTATGCCTTGTGTCACACACATACACACTAACACACACATACACACTAACACACACATCCACACAAGTCAAATAAATTGCCAAACAAATAGCAGAGAAGGCAACAGCAACACGAGAACAACACGGCAAATGGCAAAACGGCGGCACGCGGCGTATACGTAATATTATAATATCAGAATTTTGCTCACGTATTTCTTTTCAGATTCAGTTTTGCGCTTTGCGCCCTTAACAAAACTCTCGTTCAAAATTCAAATTGAAATTTGAATTTTAATTTGTTGTTGCTGTATTGCTGTTGATGTTGCTGCAGCCACAGAAATGAGACTGACTGAAAAACTTTACGTGAAATATGGCCAAAGCGCCAAAGCATGGCCAAAATGCCGCAGCAGCAGCAGCAGCGTCGTTGTCGTCGTCGTCCGTGTCGGTGTCGGTGTCGCAGTCCGAGCACCAAAAAACATTCGAGCTGCCAATAGGCGCAGACACGGCAGCAGCACAGGGGAGACGGAGGCAATAGTCTGGCTATGAATGAGTAAGTGCCGTATGGATAAGTGGGCGGCAAACCAAAACAGCAAGAGACATAGATAGAGAGAGAGAGAAAAGAGAGAGAGAGACAATGAGTGAGTGGGGAAAGAGAGCGAGAGTTCGGTGAATGGGAGAGTAAAATTTGCCGAAAGCAAAAGCCGAATGCTGAACAATAATATCGCTTGCACTCTATGTTCTATGCAACAACACGAGGAGCTTTTTATTCTGCTCTCCTTCTCTCACTCCCCTTCTCTCTTTCTTTGGATATCTCTGTGTCAGTACAGTGGTTTTAGGCATTCAAAATCGGTGTTGGCTAAAAAATGCGTATACGCCGAGTATGCTATTTTAAAGAGTAGCAATATTAAGGTTACGTATAGGAATGCTTATTCTACTGATGACCACAATTTAATCGCTGAAATTTAACTTTTATACGGGGCTTAATATTAACCCCTTGATTCAGCTGAATTTCTGATAATTTTAACTTATAGGTAAGCACAATGAGTAAGTACAATATATTTCAGCTATTCTTTTAGTCGGTTAGACCGTCATATTCTTGAGTTAAACAATTCCTAATACTTTTATGTATCAAAACAATATCTAAATGTACTAATATCTTCCAATAAATAAAAGATATAACAAATATATCTCATATAAATTTAATTTGGCTAAGAAAGGAAAACAATTGCAGGCCTTTTTTCACGAGCAATGGTAAATAATAGTGAATCAACAAGACTGTACAACACATTAAATTAAATTAAACCAAACTTGAATATTTTTGTTTTAATTAAAAATATACCAAAATTTGAAATAAAACGGGATAAAAAGTAACACAAAAACTTTTCTCACTAATAAATCGGAAATTGCCCAGATGTACGATGGCGGCTCTAAAGTGACTAAATGCTTACAAGAGTACGCAGGATAACCTTCGATTGACATGTTTCACTTGTTACCAAAGTTTTATTGCTAAAAGATAAATATTATGGCCAAGATGATTTTTGAAAGAACTCACACCACAGTGCCATTGATGCATTTATATGAGAAAAGAGAGTGAGTACGAGGAGGTGAGAGCATACATATATAACTAAGATTCGTTCCCTTGCTGTTTTGCTCTCTTCGTAGTATTCTCTCTCTTTCATTCGCTCTAGTTAGGTATGCTCTCTGGCGGCGCCAAAAAACAGCTGCTTTATGTTTATTTGTTTGTTTGGTTTTAGATGCCGCATTGATGCCGTTACGACCCCATCACCGTGCTCCTTCCTACCCCTTCTTTGAATTCGCCTCTATACAGCATCTAACTTGGGCTTCGACTTCGACTTGGACTTGGACTGTGTCATGTCAAAGTTTCACCTTGGTTTCTTCCTACTACTAAAGAGATGTCGCCTTTTGCCTTAACGACGAGAGGGAGGGCGCTACGGCGACGACGACATCAACTTTTATGGCCTTCAAATTGTTTCCGAAACGTTGAGCCATTGGCAATGTCTGCGCCTTGGGAGGACTTTGCTGGCGTTTGCCGCTGTGTTTTGTATATATGTATGTATATGTATCTTGCCTACTTTATCAATTGCCGCCCACTCGGGCGCATTAAAGCTAAAAAGATTTTCCTATATTTCATCTCATTTCGTTGGCTTTGCCATAGATTCGTTTGCTCATTTTGCCGCATTCTGTTTGAGTGTGTGTGTGTGTGTACGCTGCTTTTATGATTATTTTCATTTTCTAAGCACTTAGGATCACAGTGGGGGCAAGTTGAGAGAGGAAGAAGTAAAGAGTGGGGCTGAATCAACTTAAAGAAGATAGAGGACAAAATGATCATAAAAAACAAGAAAAACCAAAAGGGGTAGAATAACTCCCGTTTTTTCCATTCTTTCTTCTTTTTCTACGCTTTTATTTGACCTAAATAAAAGCAGTCAAATATTTATTTTTTCATATGTAATTTACCGACTTTGAATGAAGATTGTAAGAAGTAATATTCGCAAAAACATTATATTATATAGAGAAATAAAAATTTTTAAATCCAAAATTTGATTGTTATAAAAAATGAAAATTAAATGACCAAGTGTAAGCATTTAATCCAATTGGAAATCATAAGATTATTAAAAAAACGGAAAAAGGTAAATAATATAATTAATAAATGAGTGTTAAGTTCAGAACGGGTTAAGAATTGTAAAATCATTAGTTTACAAGGATTCTTTTAAATCTGTAAAATTTATAAAATCGAAGTTATTTACAGTTTATTTTTTGTCAAGCTATCGATACATTCATGTTATAAAAAGTTCTTGTTTTATCGTATCTGCATTGTGAAAGGGTATTTAAGCATCGTTGTTTTTTTTTTTACATTATTAGCTTAATCTTGTGCTTTTTCTGCTGCTTTTTGTTGAGTCTATGCTATCTGTTAGAATGGATATCTTTTCTTCTTCTGTTGCTTTTTGTTTTGTTTTGTTTTGCTTCTTCTCTTTTGTGCTTACAGCTTTAAGTTTTTTTTTCGCCATAATAGATGACAGTAAATTCAACTTGAAGCTGGCTAACACTTCTGCCAACTTGTTTTAACGGGGCCCTGCAGTTGTTGCATTTCCTCTCACCGCCCATCTCTCCCGCTCACTCTTTTTTGCTTTGTTTGTTCGTTACAAACTTTCAACTTCCTTTTGCGCATCTTGTTGTTACTGTTACTTCTCATGCACATTGTTTACATTCCTCTTTTTGCCCTTTCTCTCTTGCCATCGCTTTCTCTCCCTCCCTTGCCTTGTGTTTTTTTTTATACTGACTATTTATTTGCTTTACGGGAAAATACAACGGAAATTTGCCTGCTGTTCTTTGCTATTGTTGCTTTTCTCTTTTTCATTTTCTTGTTTTCTCCCGCCTTTCGCAAACGTTTTTTATGGGGTGTTGAAAACCATTTTGTTAAACAAACTTCTAGCATTTGTTGCTCTTGGGTCGAACGAACAACAAAAAAGGATTTTTTTCTATTTTTTATGCAAATGTTTCCAAAATTCTATTCCACCTTCCATCAGTTTCAATTTGATATTGTCAATTACTTGATTCGCGATAAGAGCATAAAGTGCAAATGTTTTTTGTTCGTGGCTTTTCTGATGGAAATAAATATGGGCTCTTAGGAACGCCATTCAACACACTAAGGAAACTCCTTCTTGGTGTCGGCACTTTGAATGCTTCTTTTTTACTGGTCAACCTGCTCACTTGGCTACAACAGCTGGAAATGTTGCTTTTATCCACTAAACATTTAATTGTAATTGTAAATGGTTTTTATTGGAAAAGACAAGAGAGAAAGTAGGGTGTAAATATTTAATTTAATTCGTTATGCCTTGCTTTCGAAGTGTCTTTATCTTAAAGAATAGAGCATGCCGTATGATTTGAAGTGAGGAGCATTATCTCTTGAGATCTTAAATTATTATATTAATTAAATATAGAGTCACAAAAGCTTGGATAGTTGTTGATGTAGCCAGATTAACCATATAGCAAGATAAGCAAATGCTACGGGTCCCCCGAACTTAAGGGGCATTGTTAAAAGATTTTTGATCACAATTTATTTATCAAACTATAGCATAATTGACAAAAATTTAATTTATAAAATCCAAGTTCATAAAAACCTAACTTTGCGAATCTGTAATTCAGCCACATTTTAACCGATTGTCGAAAGTGATATAACAGTTCAATGCTTTAAAAATTCAAAATTTGAATTATTTAATTACCAAGTTATCTTTTCAAGCGAGACAAAAAATGTACATGAACAGCCAAGTATTCCAAAAATTTCACTAAGGTCTTAGTCAGTCAATTTTTGAAGTATTTGAAAAATGCGTTTGTTTATTTTAAGAATAATATCGTTCAATATGCATTAAAACAGCTGAGTCAATCCGTTCAATCACTGATTCACTTGTTCACTCATACCCTTGATCCTTGAGGTCTTTCATCAGTTCTTATACCTTTATTCCTTTTGGTAGATTAAGTTTTTAATTTGACTAGATTTTTCAATAGGTTCATACATACTTATAAAATTGAAAATGAACATAAATGTCATGCTCATTATAATAGATTGATGTATTGATTTTAGGAGCTATAATTTCAGGAAAAATAGCTGGACGGCGGCTCAAAGCGCTGTTGAATCTGATCGTGGCTGAATTTGATAAAGATATCATATTGCTCGGTCAGCCTGCTGGTCAATAGGTCCTCGTAGCATTCACGAAGTTTTTTCTCAGACTCCTGAATCATATTCTCACAAATGAGTTGCATCTGCTTAAATGTGAAGACAGACGTTTCCGATTCCATTCCCTGTTGTTCTGTAATGTCGACAAGCTGCTTGCGTTTGTTAAGTTTTTCGAGTTCGTTGTTAAGACTCTCGGCCATTTGGTCCGATGCGATTTTGGCCTTTGAGAAGGGACTTGACAATTCGTCGCTAATACTACTGCTGCTGCTGCAGCTGATACTGCTGATGCTACTGAAGCTGCTGCTGCTGCTGACTCGTTTGGCAAAACTATTACAACCTGTATGCGGAAAATCCCAAGATGTATTCTTTGCCTTATCAAATTCGCACGAATTATCGGAGTTTGAGTAACAAAGACGCTTTTTAGGAAGTTCATCCAATTCATCCCAGGATACTATACGTTTCCGTGAAGTAAAAGCCATTGCCTAGTTAACAATTTACTTTAAACAGGGTCTTTAATAAGTTCTGCAAATATATTACTGACCGAAAGATATTAGTTGCAAGATCTCGTTTAACTTTCACCAATATTTACGTTTTTGTTTTTCCTTTTCTTTATTTTTTTGCGTTGTGAGCCTTTTCAGTTCTGATTTCGAAATGAAAGTAGATTATGTTAGAGCTCGAATAATAAATAAAAAGGCGACTTGATTGAAATGTTTTCTTCGAGAATGTATCCAGTTTGCTTAGATTTGTTATTTTTACTGTATCGAAGAACCAGCTTGGATTTACTTTGGAATCATATAATAAGAAAGAAATAGTTCAGAAATTATTCAGATTATAGCTGGTCTTTTTAGTCTGACCAAAATGTTGGCTCAAAATTACAAAATTGACTGATCTATTATTTAATTATTTTGTATAGTTTTCACATTAGTTTTGTGACGTAAATCGTAATATTATAACATTTAAATTAAGCAGGCCAAGAACAAGTCGTTTTTATTCCAATTATTCGAGTACATGTTCTCTTGTCAAAAAAAAAAAAAACAAAAAGGTCTAAGCAATTTCTACATTTTCAAGATATTTGCGTGTATTCACATTTTCTTTAAATAGAATACCTCTATTTCAACCGCCATATAAAATATCATTCATTTGCCCAACTTCTGTAAATGTACGAAGAACTATCTATGGATGTAGATGTTAACAGTTTCAAGTAATTTCAAGTCAAGTCGCCAAATGATTCATTTTTATTCTCAATCTTATTATTATGGATATTATCAATTCGCATGTGTGGAATAGAATAAATAGTTCATGCAATGATAGCGACCTTATTAAGCTAAGAGTAAACTGTATTTACAGTTACTTTGTAGACCTTCATCATTACGTTGATTCGCAAAATATTGGATAATATTTCTAAATTTTTCTTCAAACAGATGCATTAATTTTACAGCAGTTAATATTTTCTTTATTTTTGCTTTAAGCTTAAATATTTAATCAAATTAAATTTACAAGTGTTATTTATTTTCTTTAAAAATGAGAAAAAATAATATTTATTTAATAATCTCAAGCTATTTGCATATTAATTGTAAACTTTGATTTTATTCTGTTTCTCAGAAAAATATTCACCATATGTGTTTCTTTGATTACATAAATATAAGCTTAAGATATTTCAAACTGCTATTCTCTATTCAATTAAAACGTAGCTCAGAATTATTATTCAATACTATATTTTAATCGAATTGTATTGTCTTTTTTTTTTGTTTGTTATTCATGGGCAATTAATTTCGCGACAATTTTGTGGACTTTGCTGAACTTTATTCGATTCCAGCTCGATTTTACTGCAGTTCGTAACCCAGTTTTTCCTCCTCCATATATTCGTTTGTTCGCTTAAGAGCTCTCAGCAGCTCTAAGCAGCCGGCACGAATTTCCGAAACAAACAAGATACATATTCATGTATATGTATCTTAACCGAACTTGAGCCAAGTTCATGCCATTGCATCCAAGGGGAATCCCCCACAACGCTCCGCCTTACCTTAGGCAGCGCATCCACACTATGGTTATCATTCCAACACCACGTGCCATTTTTTTAAAGGTCAACCCCGTATATCCATGTGTTTGCTCTTGTCTCTTTGTCTGTCCTTCTCACACTGTGTCCATGTGTGTGTGTGGGTCTTTGAGTGTGTGTGTGTGTGTATATGTGTGAAGGATTCTAGCTAAAACCTTTCAAGCGCAACATGTCGCATTGTTTCCATTCTTATTCTTTTTCTTTTTGTTTTGTTTTTCTTGCGAACTGGCGCCGCGTTCTCTCTTTGACGCTTTCTTCGTCTATATCTCTTTCTCCTTTTCTCCTGTCGCTGCCAGTGTCAGTTGTGGTGAAATAAGAGTGCGCGGGGGAGTGAAAGGTTGGTGGGGATGCCAGTGACTCCAATGTGGTGTGCCTTGTGGGTGCTATCAAACTTTTGTTGTTTTTGTTGCTGGTTGTGTGTGGTCGCCGCTGCCTGCCATTACATTGTTTGCTTTTTGTTTAGCCCTAGTTAGAGAGAAAGAGGATAACACCACATCATACCACACCACACCACACCTCACCACACAACACCACACTTAACCTCACCTTATCACAACTTAGCAAAGCAACCCGCCAAAAACCGCTTCTCCTCTTTGGGCTGTGCAGCTGCGGCAAGAGTCGTTGTTTGCTTTCACAATGCTCATAAGAGAGGGTAATATCTTGGGTAGTATAAATCACTTTAAAGGTTTGTCTATTTAACATAAATTTAGCTTTCATTGAAATCCTTATCTTTCAACATTTATAAACAGTTTTGAAAGATTCAATTTAATGAAGACTCGTTTGCTCTTATCCAACTTGAGCTGCAACAAACATCATCGATATCGATTTTATAAAAAATAAAAGTTTTTGGACATCACCATCGATAGTTTTATAGCAACAAAAAGAAATCATACAAATGAGATTTTTTATTGTTACCCTGCAGTCCACGGTAGATGAGTTGTCTAAGTGGCCAAGCCATTAAGCGATTAAACAACCAGGATCTCGGGTTCGAATCCCAGGCTAGTGCATGGATGTAGTCTTTGTCTTTGTTCTTTGTCTAATTGTAAGCCTAAAGGCCATTAGTTGCCTAGCGCTTGTAAAAAAAAAAATACCTATCTATGTATGTTTGATAATATTAATAATTATAATATTTTGACTAACACATATGTATTTCAATTTTCTATTTTGCATGTTAAACGGTGTCGATTAAGAAGTTTGCGAAAACGTTCTGACATGATGCATATATACAAAGATTATAGCCAGAATTGAAATGCAATTCACTTAATTATATGAATGTACTTTTAATAGAATATTTTTCTGTGAAATTAAAATCTAATCTTATTTTTTGACAAGAAAAAACACTACAAATACCATTCAGTCTTTTTGAAAATGTATTCACAGGAAATTGGAGAGCTTTTGGACTATTAAAATACCTAAATTTTTCAAATATGCAGATACCAAAGCAAATAAAAAATGAACGAATGAAACGAGTGGTATTTTTGAGTCAAACGAAAACGAATAGAATAGGGTTTCATTCTTCTTGAATAAAATTATTCCTAATCTGGGAAAGGGAATATGTTCGGCGTATTTAAAGCTATCTTGGCCTTTTGCAACTTATTGTTTATTTTTGGCCAAAAAGTTAGTTGCGTTACTTAGAGACAGAGAGACATGGAGAAAGGTCGAGAGGAAGGCAGAACTGCAATACAAAGTTGCCAGTTGTTTTACCAAATACTTTTGCATACCTACATATGTATATATGTACATACATACAAATATAAATGGAAAGTGCAGACCAAACAGTGGGAAGCTGTTACATGGGAAATATTTGTACAACATGGAAGAGATACATGGATGAGTTTCGCTTGTGGAGAGAGGAATAATGCAAAAATATGCCACACCAGACCTGTGTTTTCATGGCAAAAGCAACGCGACCGACAATAATGATTATGATGACTATGATGATGGTAATTCACTTTTTATTCCACCCCCCTCTCTCACTCTGTCTCTCTCTCTCTTAGTTTTCTCCGCAGTGTTCTGTATGTGTATGGATAGTTAGAAAATTGTTTTTCCGGCACGCGTTTAGTTTTCAGTTTCAGGTAGGTTAGTTAACTGGGTTAACTGTGGTCAAACCGACACATACCCAAAATCGCTTGAGTGTTTTTTAATTACAAATCTTTTTTCACCCTTTTTTTGCGACAGCCCACAAAATTTCATACATATTTAAATTCAGGGCTCTTGTGGTGTTTATTATTATTTATTTTGGTAAGGGCCATAGAGTTCATTAAATTGCAAAATGTATGTATGTAAATATACATATATAGCGTAAATATCGGCAATACATTGCCATTAATGATGCATTTTTTTTTGGGTTTGGGTTGTTTTTTTTTTTTGCTTTGCCAAACAAACAACGAAAATTTGCTTTTAATTGAATTTAATTTGTTCAGAACTCGACTATATGAAAATTGCATTTTTAATGCTCTTCCACAATTTTTCAGCACTTTCAGTCAGCGCTCATATGTACATATAATTTCTATACCCTGCACAATAACGACGAAAGAGAGCATATTAATAATTAAATATTTTTGTATTAATAACTTGACTAATTTTATTATTATTAAAGCGGTAATTTTGTTTAAAAAAAATGTTAAATAAGGTCAGGACCAGAATGGTGTCGATTAGAATTTGTTTCGTTAAAACCCGCCAAAAGTTAAAAAAAAGTTGGAAAATTTTTCAAAAATTCCACCTTAATCAATAAAGTTAGACTCTAAACGCAGTACATATAGGGGGTTCATCGCATAATCGGAAATAAAAATTATATTTCAACTAGTAACATAAATTATTTAAATGTTTTCTTTTCCCAGATGGATTTTTGTACAGTCTTTGATTTGTGTAGGTCTATACTTCGAGTCGTAAATTTGTCGTTTTGTTTTTTCTGTAATGATCAATAATGTCAAGCTTCTCACTATCTTATGATTTTCTTCTGTAAATTTAATTTTAATTACGATGATCTAGAATAGTCTAGCTTAAGGCCTATTAGCAATGGCTTTTTTAAAAATTGAGAATAATTAAAATACTTTACCTAGGCCCCCAAAAAATAGACTTAATTTTGTTTTTTTCTTCCACCCGAAATGTTATTAGTTCTTGTCATTGTTTTAATATACAGTGAAACCTCGATATAACGAACTTCGTTATAACGAAAAACCCAATATAACGAATTTTTTGTTAAGTCCCTTGAAAAAACTAAGGTTTTACATTTCAGTACCTATAGCGAATCAATAGATATAACGAATAATTTTGCGATCCCCCTCAGATTCGTTATATCGAGGTTTCACTGTATTAGATTATAAAACAATTGATTGAAACAATTGAAAATGAGCGAGTCACTTATTGCAATTAAAATGCAATTTTAAAAATATGCCAGGTATCTAAAAGTCGTTACCGAAAATCAACAATTATTTGGATGGTGTTTTTGTCGTCATAAATATTTGATTATGTGATTAACGTTGATTGTCTCTCAATTAGGCATTACAATGGGGATTGAGTGAGTGAATTGAATTTGATATTGACTATAATAAGGAATGATTTTGTTTATTTTACTGACAAGACTTACTCTCTTTCTCTCCGGAGCTTTTTCTTTCTCTATCGTTCTAGATATCTCTCTCCTTCCCAACGATTAACTTTAGCAATTAGCTTTCTGAGAGGTTTTAAGAATGGCCTCTTTGCCGCAAGTTTCAACTTTGCTTCTTGCCTAGTTATTATTGTTATTACGTGTGTTTCTTGGGGTTTCTTTTTGTTTTGTTTATAATTTCTTTTGGCCACAGCAAAAGTTGTTCAACATTAAATCTCCGCCCCAGGGAGACCAACACCACTACCTTCCCCTTCCTAGCGACGGCCTACCTCATCCCTCTTTCGTGCCATTAATCAAACTTCTAGTCTTTGTTCAATTTCTTTTTCTCGTTTCAATTTTTTTCTTTTTTGTTTTTCCTTCTTCAACCTTTTTTTATACGTTTTTTTTTATATGTTTCATGTTTCATTTTCTCTCTAAGGCTTATTATTGTTGTTATTTATTATTGTTATGGCCATAAAGTTTTAGCCAAGAGAATATGGCCAGAGGGTTGGCTGGTTGGCCGGTTGGCTGGAGTCCGACGGACTGAGTTGATGACCCCGCACGCAATCTAGCCATTTAGCCATCTCTTTCTAATTCCAGACTGGTCTCTTTTTCTCTCTTTCATAATTCACGCGCTTTTTAATTTTTTTTTGTTTTTATTTTTTGTATTTTCATTTTTGCTGATTTGCGATAGTGGCCAAGAAGAAGAAGAACTTATGCTGTCAGCGTTGTCGTAGATAATAGAATTGAATAGAATTTTTTTTTGTTTTGTGATTATTTAACTGTTTTTTTTTTAGCATGTTAAAAACAAAGGCATGGCAACTTTTTGGTCATATGTTTGAAGATATGAAAACAAAAAGGGAACTGTGTATGGAATGTCCAATATGAACTCAACTTTGCTTGACATTGAATTCGGTCAATTACACTGAATAACAAGGTTTTGTCCAATTTGGCTCTCTGTGTGTCAAGTTCTTCAATATTAACCTTGTCTTGGTATTACAGTTGAATCTGTCTCCAAGATTTAAAGTACAAAAGCAGAGTTGACGTATTTTGTGCCCTATTTGATTATTACCTACGTTCTTTTTTGTTACTTTTTTCCGAAAAGTTTGTATGTTTTCTGTGTTAAATTTTAAATAATGTTTGAAGCCCTAAACGCTTATCTCTTTAAGCCATATTATTTAAAAATTCTCTAGAAATACGTGAGCAATAAATGAAAACTATTTCTCGGTATCCCATGACGGAAGCTTAATCGTGACTTCTAATTATGATATATGTAGATACTAGAAGAAATGCTAAAGGCTAAAATGATCAAATCAAACTTAATTTTGAAACATTTGGCTTTTTGAATCCTCAAATCTGAATTACCCTTAAATTGGATTGAATCTTCATTAATACTAAAAAAAAAAAAAAATTCGAAATTGTATCAAAGTTATGGCCAGCAATACTTTGTTGCATAATACTCCTAACTTTTTTCATTCTTCTTGCTTGTTGTTTTTATTTCGAAGAATTGTTATACTTCTTCTAAAATGTTGAATCTTTCTTCACTCCGAATATAAATATATTTTGCAGTAAGAATTTGCCAAATTACACTTTGTTTTGCGTCATATTTATGTGGTTCCCATTAATTTATTATATACCTCTTAATTATTACCTACCTCTGATTATTACTTCTTAATAAGAAGCAAATATTTAACAATGTAAATAATTATTAAATGAATATATTCTTTTATATAAAGGCAAAAGGATACAAGATTAATAATAAAATGTTAAAATGAACTACTAATATTATTTAAAAAATGCTTAAAAAACCAGTCAAAGACATACATATTTAAGTAATGGATTGAATACCAAACCATTTTCTTATTGTCATTTATCAAAGGTAATTGTCAAACTTTTGCATCAGAATGTGAGTCTACAAAGGATTGTTTTTTTTTTTTTTTTTTTTTTTTTGATAAGAAATCTATGCCTTTTTTCTCTCTTTATCTCTTTTTGAAATTCCACAAGTTAAGTAACACAATTATAGGAAAACAAAAAAAAAAAAAACAAAACAATTCATTGCTATTAAGCGTATGAAAAATTGCATATCAGACAAATAATTTTACGCCTGTACAGTTGCGGACATTAAAATAGCATCACTTTACTTAAATATACGCTTTAATGAAAAAAGTTACTTGGGAAACCCTTTTTTTCCTTAAATTTTAATTCTGTAAGAATAAGGTATGAATGTTTTTAAAAATAAATCATTACTTTCTTAAAGATATGTATTATCAGCGACAAATTCTGTAATATTTGGCGAGAAAACTGTGTCTGTTTAATCAGTAAAAATGTATTATATTGAAAAAGATGATAATATGGGGAACATGGAAAAATTATTGAGCTCTTTAAAGGATATGTTATATCATAATTAATTGATTGGAAAAAAAAACCCAAAAGTTTGAGATTTTAGAAGAGTAAACATAACCTAAGTGCACTGTTGCCATTTTAGACAGTTTCTTCCCTTTCACACTCAATATCACTGTCATATACATATGTATCTATATGTAACGTGGTACTATTTTTGTGTTCTCAGCTGTATAAAACTGTATAGAGACGGTTGTCCAAGAACAACAAACAGCCAACCAGTAGGGAGGCTAAAAAAAATCATCTATATGAAAGTAGCTTGACAGTTTCGCGCAAGTAACAATAAAAAGCAACAATTCAAATTCAACATGTTTTTTTATTTTTTTGATTAGATCATTGAATTAAAAATATATATCAGTCAATGTGCGGCGGCGGCAAGCGGCGCGTCCTCCTGCTTCTTCTTTTCACCTGCGATAATTAACTGAAATAGACCCGTGACTGAATGAATGAATACATAGATACTCTTACACACACACACACACACACACACACACATACAGAGACATCGAGGTACATGCAGATACAGATACTTATAGAGAGGCGTCTCTATATATTAATGTGGGCGCTATTTTTTCCCCTTCTCTCTTTTTTTTGTGTATGTATTGTACTTGAGCTGCAATCGCAGTCAAGAGGAGTGAGACAACAATATAATGGGCTAGTTAAAAAAAGAACAAGTGGGAAGAAGCAGAAAAGGAAATAACTGGGCGGACGGGCAGTCGGTCGGTTGGGCTTTCTTGGTTGAGAGAACTCATTGAAAAAGTTTTTACCTTCTTTTAACTCAGCCCAGGTGCCCGATTTTTCGTTTCTCCTCATTTTGCCAGCTTTTGAGTCGGTTCTTTTTTGCTTTTTAATAACTCACGACTTGGCCGTGGCTTTGACAAGCTGTTAATAGCATTAAAAAAGAAGAAAAAAGAAATAAAATAAAATCAAGAAAAGCACAATCTAGGCTGAAAACTTTTTTCTTTTTATTTTGTTGGCCATTTAATAAAAAAAAAGCAATTTGCCAGCAACAATTTTTTATTTTATATCAATTGTATTTTATTTAGCCACAAAACGTAATTGCCATCCAGTTATACATACATCTATCTGCGTGTGTGTGTTTGTGTGTGCGAGTCCTAGGCCACATTTTTATATGAGAAACAAGTTTATGGGATCTCAGCCAGAGCCAGCCCACTAATTGGCCATTAAATGTTATAAATTTCACATTTCGATTGGTTTTTCCGTTTTCGTGGCCAATTAGTCACCTTTTTGGTCAATATATTTGCTGATATGTACAATGTACATACATAGATACATATACATACAAACATATATGTAGTAAATATATTTGTATTTATTGTAGTTTTGCTTGATAAGCATTCCTCCACTGATAATTGAATTCGACGCGATTCATAGTTGCTTTCGTTTATACATAAATCATATATGTATATAGATGTTTATAAAGAAAGAGAGTGATATAAGAGAGGGACAAAGGGGGAATGTAATAATATTTTCTCCAATTTTTGCCATCATAAATTATGCGTTTGATTTTTAAGTTTAATTAAATGTCACAATTATGGCACGAATAATTGGGTACGAAATAAAATTCCATTGAAGAGCCAATCACAAAAAAATCTTATATTGGCCAAAAATAAAAAAAGAAAAATCAATTTGATGTCTTAGGTTAGTCCACATACAAACTTATTACGGCTTGTACTTTTTTTTAATTTTTTAAATAATTAATAATTTTGCTCCAACCAATAATAAACAAGAATTATTCTTCGGAATCGCCTTTAATTTACGTTTGAAACCAATTCGGAAACGAAAGCAGGCTCAAAAATTTCAAAAACTCTATAACCAATCGATTTCCATTTTGGTGTAATTAATCTGTTTAAGTCTGCAGAAGGAGAACAAAGTTAAATAACCTTTGGTAAATACGAACCAACATTTGAGGTCAAATTAAAATAGTTTTTAAAGTAAAGATTATCTCACTCTATGGCCCTCTCTTTCTTTCTCGTTCTGTGTCTCTGTCTCTGATTGGACTTCTCGCATAAATGTCAAAAAAAAGTTTTGCCTTGTAGTAGAAAAAGGTCATCAAATGAAAATACGAGTAACTTTCGAGCTATTAGCTGGCAATTAAAACGGCAAATGAACTTTCAACTCTCTGGCTAAAAACAAAAAACACACACAACAATAACAATAACAAAAGGCGAAAAACTAAACCAAGCCAAAGAAAGCAAAAAACAGAGAAACAAAAACAAGCCACAAAGAGAGACAGAAAAAGAGGGAGAGATAAAGTCAAAGCCAAAGCTAACAAAAATCAGCCACAAATTAGTAAACAAAAGTACACACAATTGTTTGCTATTTGTCTTGTAGTTTAGGGGACCCAACAAAAAGGGGGTGTGGGTTGTGGCATAGGCGAGGTAATGGGCGTGGTCGTGGGAGTTTCACCCTTAAGATGAGAAAGAATGTCAAACTAGAAGAAAAAAAGTTGCGTTATTTTGTTAGTTGTTGGGCAATTCCATGGACTGACGTAGGAAGGGAGAGAGGGAGTAAGGGAGGTGCTGCTACTGAGCCGAAAACAATGCAAAATGAAACTGTTACAAAAAGTTTATTGTTGTTGTTGTTCTGTCGGTGTTTTGTTTTTGCGAATTCGTGTGATAATAAACCGGACCCCATAGAAGGTCTCCCCACAAGTTGCAGGTCTTTTATTTGGACAAGTTTTTCGGGGCTAATTCAAAAGTGATTTTACTGTTCCGTAATATTGCGTATGTGTGTGTTATAACACCCAGCAAATATGGGCTAATTGAGGGTATATTAGTTATTTATCTAGCTTGAGCTATGATGATTCAATGATGAATAAAACATTTCGAAACATGATTTGTGGCTTAACTATCCAATCGTTTGAAATTATGTTGTTGGTTTGGGATTAAACCTACTCTTTATTTTAAGAGCTTTTTTCGAAAAACATCAAGAACTTAAATCCCTAAACTACATTTAAAAACAGAACCAACTTGGGAACTTAAATGTAAAGAGTAAAGGCTGAATTTTAAATATTTTGAATAAATAAAGCCACAATTGATAGCACTTGTTATACTGGAATGAATATTGTAAAGTGAATTGAGTCAAATAAAAGAAATGAAAATAAAAAGGGAAGAGAACAAACCAATAAAACACACAACTTCACTTCAGTGTGGCTCATTCTCCAATATTTTACATTCTTTAAAAAAAAAAAGAGAAAAAAATTAAATAAATTTTCACGTCCCATGATGTTTGCCTTTTGCGAAACCAAATGCCTCATCTTAAATAGACTTTACCGAATATTAGATACCCTGTTATTAATATAAGACATTTAAGCAAATGTTCCTTGTTGTAAATATGTATGTGTATGTATATTCTACCGATTCTCCGTTACGGTCGGAACCAGAGCAATCACGGAAAATCGATTTAAGGGGGAAATCTGTACACCCCCGAAATATCAGTATTTAAAATAATTTTTGACTTTGCTCAAATGACTGAGCCAAAAATCTTGTTACTTTGATCGGACCTTTTGCCAAAAATATTTTTTATATCGGTTAATGTTAATAATAATAATATGAATAAATTCGGATTGTAAATCTTAATGGCCGTTTATGCTCAAATAAAATTTGTAGGGTATCCATCCAAAAAAGGACTCTTGCTCACGGTCACGTAATCATTTCCAATGCATACACAATGGACTGACTGCCCACTAACTTTCCTTCTATCCTTACTTCTCTCTCTCTCTCTCTCTCTATCTATCATCTCTTTTGCTCCTGTTGTCTTTCCTTTTGGGTTTACTGCATTTGGGTAAGTAATTCACATGGCACTAATTGAATTAGTTGTCTGATTTCTCACATCTTGTACTTCCCCTCCCACTGCCTTGCTCATGTTCTTTTATTCTCTGAACTACCGTTTATGGAATTATACCGTTATGGCTAACGTTGATGAACTTGCAATAGAATGCAAAGTGCGCAATTAACAAGTTGTAGCTAAGGAACAAAACAAAAAAAAAACACACACACAGCAAAGCAAAGCAAAGACAAAAACCGAATTAAAAAGGGAGCAAGAAACAAGAAGGAAAAAAAACAGTAAAGAGAGCAAAAACGTTTAATAGGTTAAACAAAGTCAAGGTGGGGAAGAGGAGGCGCTATCTTTCTCCTCATCCCTCTCTCCGTCCCTCCCTCTCTTTCCCAGTGGGTGTGCAAGTTTATTTGGTTTAGTTTTCTGGTCTTCTGTCTCACTTAACACAGCTGCTACTAATTAAACAGCTGGAACTTCCTTTTCCTTGTGTGGTACGGTAAATACATATACATACATGCATACATATAAATACATAGATACAATTTCAGGCCAAGGCATTGGATTACATTTAAAGACTCCCACACACAGAGAAAGAGAGAGAGAGAGGGACAGAGATGGAAATATGTGTTCCTTTTTTGCAACAATAAATTAAGTTTCACTGCAAACACTGATTAGCTAGTTATCGATTCTTCTCATTCTTCTCCTCTCATCCGCTCAGGTAACAATAACAAATTTAACTAAAAATTACGTCAATCCAATAAAAACTAAAAGAAGAGAAACAAAGCAACAACAAAAATTTGCCAATCAATGCAAATGGGTTGACAAACAACCAAATCAGAAAAAAAAAACAAATCACACAAGTGATAAGGAGAGAGGGAGGCGGAAGGCGGAAGGAGGGAGAGGCTGGATGCCGCAGAAAAAGCGAAAAAGAAACTGAAAGCAAATATTAATTAAGCAAATTTATATGAATAGAGTAGGGAAGGGAGAACGGGGTAAACGCAAAAGATGTCAGTGTGTCACAAGGATCGCCAAAAGAAACGGGTTTCGATTTTCGAAATATGTAAATCTCTTAGAATAATTACAAAAATTTTGTATCAAATGAGACTACAACAATAACAAAAATAACAACACCACAAACTGGAAAAACAAGAAAATGTTTAATATTAATAGAGAGATAAAGAGAGGGTAATGTCGTAAAGAATCTGAAACCACCACGAATTTGAATTACTCTCAGTTGAGAAAAATTACTTGTGTAATTTCATAAACATTTTTATATAGTATAAAAATATTTAGTTTATCAACCTCATGTTTTAACTATTTCGACAAATTGTCTTAGATATTTTTAAGCCCCAAGTAGTTTTTGATTCAAATTTTTAACAATTTTGGCAATTTATAATACAAACAGCCATTCCATTTGACTTAAAATGAGCTCGAACAACAAATAATAAACAGTAAAGCAGGTAGTGCTAATAGACCTAGACCTAGTTTGTAGTACTATCAATGATTTAATAATGTCAGTCGATGTTAATAATTAAGGACTACAACCTGCCACAAATTACTCCTTTTATAAACTTTTTTTTGGGATCCCTCAACGTATGTATATTAATATACTTATTTACATACATTCTTGAAGTGAATATAAATATATTTCTCGTTGCATGTACTCTCATGTCCAGATTAATAGGTTTACTCCTTAGGACTCGAGATAATAAAACATATATGACAAGTTCTACGATCAGAAAACTGATTTGTGGTATTATCATTAATTAAAATAAGTAATTCCCAACATTAAACAATTTTTTTACCATAATTTATTCAAACGTTTTACTACGATCCAATATTTTTTTAAATTTTACTGAGTACATTCAGTAACAAAGAATATTCAAAATTTTTCACGATAGTTTGTGTAATTTTCCTAGCCACAGAAGGCATTGTTTACCTGCAGGATACGGGCGTGGCACCTTTTATTTTAAATTATGCGCAACTAGGGCTAATAATTGGTTCTAAAGGGTTTTCTTAAAAGTTCTTACCATAATTATTAAATCCGAACCAAAAATTTTGATTAACCGGCCAAGACTAGTGCAATTTTTTTTAGGAACGTCCATTATTCCTAGGAATTACCTATTTTACTTTAATTTACTTTTACAAATGTTTCAGAATCAGTTTTCTGATCTGGCTCACACCTATTAATCTGGCCAAGAGTGTATATCGTCTCGAATGGAACTCTCTGACGGGGCAACAAGTTGTTGCACCGTCTCTTGCTGCTGTTGCTGTGCAACGATGCATGCGAGAGGGATGGAGAGAGACTGTGAGAGGGTGTAGAGGGGTGTGTAGTCGGATCTGGTGCCTACATATAATGCTTTAGAATTTTTAGTTTAATGATTTGTAACCGGTTTTTTGTGAACAACAACAACAAAAACAAGTTAACTCCCATGAGAGAGAAAGAGTCTGCAGTGTCTGTGTTGCATAGAGTATACATAGGGTATATGCACATACACACATCATACCTACATACATAGGCACATATACATAAATGTGTGTATGTAGAAATGTGCTTTACTTTGTTTGTTTGCCTGTGTCTGGTCTTTGTTTAATTACACTTTTTTCATCTAGCGGAAGTTGTACAAAAGCCGCAAAACCGGCCACAGCAAAAAGGGTTGATAAGGGACAGAGTGTGAGAGGGATAGAGAGAATAAAGTAAGAAGTGGTCAAAGAAAAGTCTGTTAAAGAGGCAGAGGGAAAAACAAACATGTGACAGATGCAGCAGGCAACAGGCAACACCATTTGGGTCTAAAGGGGATTTCGAGAGGCAAACAAGTTTAACAACATGGAAATTTCATTACCAGACGCTGCCAACTTATCACCTTATAAATAAAATCGCCAAACTCAATGACACTTAAATTAAAACAACGACAACAAAAAATAATAAAAAACAGGCTTACCTTAGCATTAAAAAAAAAGGAAGTTAGTTCCAATAGCCACTGCTGCCGCTGCTTTTAAACTAGGCTAAAACACAAGCCATTTCGCACTAAAAATAACACACACAAACAAAACAAAAAAAAAAAAAAAACAAATTGAATTTATTACACTGAATGGCAAATTATTTGTTTTTTTTTTCAATTAACAAAAGTTTATAAACAAATGAATGAGTAATCCTCTCATGAGGAGGTGAGTGGAAGGGGTGAGTAGTTTAAGGAAGGGATTCTAATACCACTCATATTTATACTTAATTTTCAGAAATTTATTTATTGTATATAATAAATCGATTTACTAAATATTTATTTTTATATGATTAATAAACAATTCTGCAGGTCACTTGCTTTGAACACCCAAACTGACATTAATGTAAGCGTATTTAATATCATTCCAACTAAAACTTTGCTGTTTAAACAATTACACAAACCATTTGGTTTCGGTTAATATTAAATTTATGATTTATTAACAAATTGTTTAGCAAGTACAAAATCTTGTGGAGCACTGGGTTCTATTAATTTCGATTAAACAAAAAATAATAATAATATGTAATTTATAAATCGGAAAATAAATATAAATTCGTAATGATTTTTTTTCACATTCTTTTTCATTTATTCATAAATTTTTTGATATTAAACTCTGATTTTGTGCCATTAGTCTATAATGTTAGACAAGAGTTTGATACGTGCCAAACAACTCAAAAACACTTTTCGATATGATTTATTATTTTGAAAACCTTTTAAATAATTTAACATTTTTGCTTCTAAATTCGGAATGGGGTTGCCTTTTTTTTAGAGAAGGACTCTCTCTCTCTCTCTCTTTCTCTCTCTCTTTCTCTCTCTCTGTTTCTCTCTCTCCTCAATGCCCGATCAAGCTAGAGACAGACCCGTAGCAATGAAAACCCATAAAATCATGATGTTTTACAATTTATTGCAAGAATTTACCAAATTTAGTTTTTTAGGTTTTATTGCAAACCTAAAAATGTTTTTCTAATAAGAAAACTGACATATGTATGTATGTACGAATTTTGAGAATCGTTTCAAAATTGACTGAATTACAAATTCCCCAACTCCAGCACTAAAATGAAATAACATTTTCAAAAATCGGTTGATAGTTTTAACAAATTTTCCGTATTTTTAAATTAAATGTTGCTCAAACTGAATTTTGGTAAATAAATAAAGAATGAATTATTCTTTGAATGAACAAACATTTTTTTACAGTGTTCTTGAGGCACGAGGCAAAAGAGAGTCTTTACTGTACCAATCAAATCATTGTATATATATTTAACTTGCAAATATTTTATTTATTTGTTGGATAGTGTTGATTAGGCACTTTCTTTGCTCCATAGACAGATTTCAATTCGGACACACACGCACACACACACACACATGAATGGAGCGTAATTAATTGACTAGAAATTTGCCTTCTTGTGGCTCCGTCTTCTCCTTTCCCCGTTGAAAACAGCTGGCTAACTGCAACAAGTTTTGTTGTTGTTTGGCTGGACACCGATAAAAAAAAAGAGAGAAAAAAATGCAAAAACTTTCGCTCAAAAACGGATGCAGTCTGCTTGGTCAAACAATTGGGAGTAGGTGAGAGGGTTCAGGTGGGGGAGGATCGTCTGATGACTAACTGGTTTTTTCGGTTATAACAGGATTTAATTTTTTTGGTTCACATTTCCGTTTTGCTATGACTTTTCGTCGTGTTTTTTTTTTTTTTTGCTTAAAATGTTCTAATTTATTTATTTGACCCACATCTGGATAACGATATAAATTTCTTCTATGTATTTATCTCTGTTACATATTCCGCACTTTCTTTCGGCCTTTTTTGTTTTTGTTGTGCGTGATCTTCTTTTGCTGCTTCTTCGCTTCTTCTGCTATATTTATAACAGAACGAAACACGCACACAACACACAAACAAATAATCAACTAACAAAAAGAAAAAAAAATAACAAGCACACACACTTACACACGTTTAAAACACTGCAATCTACACAGGTGAAAATTAGTGCAGAAATTTATTTATCTTTTTGGTCGATATTGTTGGTATTTTGTTATGTTATCATAAATTATATTTAACACACAAACACGAACTCACGCTTGACCGAGAACTTTAGTTTATAATTCGTTCCTTTCTGATTTTTTTTTTTTTTAATAATTAAATACAATAAATACGCACGAAAAATACCGCGCCAACAACCGTTTCAAATTTTGCACCTGAATATTTTTTACACGTTGCGATCGTATTGGAGATGTGAAGTCCATCGATTGCACTAGTTGAGTGCGATAGATCGATTTTCTATCGCTTTTATCGAGTGTATTTTTATTTACCGCTACCAGTATTTGACAGTCGGTGCCACCACTTATGAACTTGAATATAGCATACTTTTGGGCACCCCCTATTTTTTATCCGCTTAAAGCTGCCAGACACTTCAATGAAAAAAAAAAAACTGGTTCATTGTGAACTCAGTTCGAAGGTCCACACCAAGGTTGCCAAGGTTGCCACCTGACGCTAACGCACGCTGACGCTTATTCTTGTCGCGCCGCGCAATTTTTCCGGCGGAATTCGCAAATGTGTAAAGCAAAATATAATTGCAGTTTCGTTTAGTTAAAGACACATTTTAATTGGCGTGGCAGAAGCAACAAAATGTCGACCTTTGTGCTGGATAAGGATGCATTTGTGCGACGAATAAAGCGGCTCTATACAGAATGGAAGGTGGGTAACAGTAGTTGTGTCTTGTAAATTGTACAAAAAGGAGTCCGAATCCCAGTCCCAGTCCAAAGGCATGACAGTCTGTCTCTCTATTATATGATATGATATGATATGAAACTATTGAGAGATATTGTGAAATTGCTGCTGGTTAAATGTGTAAAAAAATAGTAATCTTCATTGCTTTTAATTTGTAATATTTGTACTTTCAGGCTCCTAGTATTGGCCATGACGATGGTCTCAGCAATCTGGACTGCATCATGAGTCTGGTGGGCAGTGAGGATGATGTTATCTACTCCAAATCAATGGCCATGCAAATTTGGCTCTTGGGCTATGAGCTAACAGACACAATATCAGTTTTTGCCTCTGATGCCATTTACTTTCTTACCAGCAAGAAGAAAATTGAGTTCTTAAAACAGGTCCAAAACATTACCGAAGAGGGAGTGCCAGAGATTAAGCTACTAGTTAGAGATCGGGTAAAGTTGGATTTTTTGGATTTATAAAGCAATCATTATCATTAATTACCTTTCACAGACCGATAAGGACAAGGGAAATTTTGAGAAACTCATCAAGAGTATACAAAACTCAAAGAAGGGCAAACGTTTGGGTGTCTTTACCAAGGACTCATTTCCCGGAGAATTCAGTGAGGCATGGAAACAATCTCTAATGGCGGCCAAATTTGAACATGTGGATATAAGCACCACAGTTGCATATTTAATGTGCCCCAAAGATGAATCCGAAATCAATAATATACGTAAAGCATGCCTTGTCTCCATGGACGTTTTTAACAAGTATCTTAAAGATGAAATCATGGACATTATTGACTCCGATAGGGTAAGCTCTGCTCTTTATCCTTCTCCTCTAGCATTCTCCTGATGGCACTTTTGTTTCCGTTTCTTTATTGCAGAAAGTAAAGCACACAAAATTGTCAGATGGCTGCGAATCGGCTATTGGTGATAAAAAGTATACCAGCGGACTGGATCCCCAACTATTGGACATGGCCTATCCACCCATTATACAATCTGGTGGTGCCTATAGCTTAAAATTCTCTGCCGCTTCTGATAAGAATACATTGCACTTTGGTGTAATTGTCTGTTCCCTGGGTGCTCGTTATAAATCGTATTGTTCGAACATTTCACGCACTTTCCTGGTCAATCCCACCGAACCGATGAAGGAGAATTATTCATTTTTAATAAATGTGCAGGAGGAGATCCTTAAACTCCTGGCTCCTGGTACAAAACTCTGTGAGGTCTATGAGAAAACCTTGGCCTATGTACGTAAAGAGAAACCCAGTATGGTTGAGAATCTAACAAAAAGTTTTGGCTTTGCCATGGGCTTGGAATTCCGAGAGAATTCCATTGTCATTGGGCCCAAGTGTCAGGCTCTGATCAAAAAGAATATGATATTCAATCTCCATGTGGGCATTTCCAATCTCAATAATCCCGATGCAGCTGACAAAGAGGGCAGTACCTATGCCCTATTTGTGGGTGACACCGTTTTGGTGGGTGAACAATCGCCGGCCAGTGTGATGACGCCATCGAAAAAGAAAATCAAAAATATTGGCATTTTCATCAAGGATGATAGCGAAGAGGAGGATGTGGATGATAAGAAGGCGACCAAGGAGGATCAAAGTACTGAAATATTGGGTCGCAGCAAGCGTAACGCCGTGCTCGAGTCCAAACTCCGGAATGAGATCAATACTGAAGAGAAACGTAAGGAGCATCAACGCGAATTGGCCCAACAGTTGAATGAACGGGCCAAGGAACGTCTGGCCAAGCAGGGTAACTCCAAAGAGGTGGAGAAAGTTCGCAAAAATACCGTCTCCTACAAGTCCATATCACAAATGCCACGCGAACCGGAAGTCAAGGGCCTGAAATTGTATGTGGACAAGAAATATGAGACAGTGATAATGCCAGTGTTTGGCATTCAGGTACCCTTTCACATATCCACCATTAAGAATATATCCCAATCCGTTGAAGGCGAGTACACGTATCTGCGTATTAATTTCTTTCATCCGGGCGCCACAATGGGACGCAATGAGGGTGGCTTGTACCCACAGCCGGAGGCAACATTCGTTAAGGAGGTGTAAGTTGTCCAAAACTGATCCTTTTCAGAGGATATTAAACTAACCACCTCTCTTTCATATTGATTGCTTGCAGAACCTATCGCAGTTCGAATCTAAAGGAGCATGGTGAGGTGGCACCGCCATCGAGTAATTTGAACAACGCTTTCCGTCTGATCAAGGAGGTGCAGAAACGTTTTAAGACCCGTGAGGCCGAGGAGCGTGAAAAGGAGGATCTGGTGAAGCAGGATACATTGATTTTGTCCCAGAATAAGGGTAATCCCAAGCTCAAGGATTTGTATATACGTCCCAATATTGTAACGAAACGAATGACTGGCAGTTTAGAGGCGCATACAAATGGTTTTCGCTATATATCGGTGCGTGGCGATAAAGTCGATATACTCTATAATAATATACGAAGTGCATTCTTTCAACCATGTGATGGTGAGATGATTATCCTGTTGCATTTTCATCTCAAGTATGCCATTATGTTTGGCAAGAAAAAGCATGTGGATGTACAGTTCTATACAGAAGTGGGCGAGATAACCACAGATTTGGGTAAACATCAGCATATGCACGATCGGGATGATCTTGCCGCCGAGCAGGCGGAACGAGAATTGCGTCACAAGCTGAAAA
This sequence comes from Drosophila insularis, assembly GCA_018903935.1. NCBI lineage: Eukaryota > Metazoa > Arthropoda > Insecta > Diptera > Drosophilidae > Drosophila > Drosophila insularis. The sequence goes on from JAEIFP010000517.1 coordinate 3,437,052, forward strand.
CGGCCTTCAAGAGTTTCTGCGAGAAGGTGGAACTGATGACCAAATCGGTGGTGGAATTCGATACACCATTCCGTGAATTGGGCTTTCCGGGTGCACCATTCCGTAGTACTGTGACCCTGCAACCCACATCAGGTTCTCTTGTTAATCTAACCGAATGGCCACCATTTGTTATCACACTGGATGATGTCGAATTGGTCCACTTTGAGCGTGTGCAATTCCATTTGCGTAATTTTGATATGATTTTCGTGTTCAAGGAGTACAACAAAAAGGTGGCCATGGTCAATGCCATACCAATGAACATGCTGGATCATGTTAAGGAGTGGCTCAAGTAAGTCAACCCAACAAGTCGTCAGACAGTGACTGAATGACTGACTAATCGATCATTGCTTACAGCTCCTGCGATATTCGTTACTCGGAGGGTGTCCAATCACTCAATTGGCAAAAGATCATGAAGACCATTACCGATGATCCCGAAGGCTTCTTTGATCAAGGTGGCTGGACATTTTTGGATCCCGAATCGGGTAGTGAAGCAGAAAATGAATCTGCCGAGTCTGAAGAAGATGAGGCCTACAATCCCACAGATGCCGAAACTGATGAAGAATCCGAAGAGGATTCTGAATATTCCGAGGCTTCTGAAGACGAAAGCGATGATAGTGATGGTTAGTTTTTGGTGTTTCTATTAATAGCAACTGAAATTCGCTAACTTTTGCCTTTTGTTTGCACAGAGGATCTTGGCTCGGATGAGGAATCTGGCAAAGATTGGTCCGATCTGGAGCGTGAAGCGGCCGAAGAGGATCGCAATCATGACTATCAAACAGAAGACAAACGTAATGGCAAATTCGAAGCAAAGAAAACCTCAAAGCATTCAAAGCATAGGTATGTGATAGATGGGAATTTATCTAAGAGAAAAAAAAAAACAAAAACCTCGGATAACTATCTCTCTTTTATCTTTCTCTCTTTCTCTCTCACTCTGTGTGACGTTCTGTGGAGCGTATTGTTTTTTTGTCTTCTATCTTTCTTTGATTAAAACTTATAACTTATATTCCGCTTCATTTACGTCAATTTTCCCCACCAACAACTACAACAACGAAAACAACAACAAAACAGTCGTCACGATCGTGAGGAGCAGCGTTCATCGTCGCACAGTAAAAAGCATAAGTCGAATTCTTCCTCTTCCTCTTCGCATTTAAAATCCTCCAGCTCCAAACATGGCAGCTCATCTAGGTTTGTTACCACAACCCACGCCTCCACCCACCCACTACAAGCAAACACACACCACATGCAAGCATTTAACACAATGAAACACAAATCCACTCAAACAAATGTCCTCTCATTTCAAATTAACTTTGCATATAACCCATTATTTAAAAACGATCCAATCAAACAAAAAATTAAACACAAAACACATTTGGCTAACTAAATAAAAGAAATTTATGAAGAATTTATAAGGATAAGGAATAGGAATAAGGAGAACGCAAACATTTAATTTTCATATAGTGCATGAATCAAAGACTATAGAAAAATAATCAGCCACCGTTAAGCAACATTTTTTTGTTTGCCTCCCTAATTAACTATGTTTCTTGAAAACGTTTTTGATACAAAATTCGATTCACTAGTACAAAATATTAGAAACAAAAGTGCAAAAACTTGTGCTTAAGATGTTTAGATTAAAATCTATAATAAACACCTTGTTAGATTACGTTGCAAGGTTTGACTGAAGAATTGAAAAATTCAATCTTTAAAAATTTCTAAAATACGATCCAACCAAATCTCAAACCACATTTAATGAAATTTCAATCTAGAAAAGGAGTATGCAATTACATCTAGTTAGGCGTTCTAAAAAAAAATAAAATTAGATTTTTCAAAAATCTTTCTCTTGAAAACTGTAAAATTTAATTTGTACACAAAATATACTCAAATCATTGATTCAAAAACGATGTGATTTAAAGATTTTCGGCTAGTTAATACCAGAACTTTGAAGAGAAAAAAAATTATAAAAAATTTCAAACACTTACATTGGTTTTCTTAATTGTTTTGTAGTCTTCGTTTTTCATAAATGTTAAAATTCAAGTGTTTTTGTCTCCTTGTAGAAGTACTTCATAAATTATGAAACAAAATTTGTATAAATTTGTTCATCTAACTTTCGATATATACATATGTACATACATATATATGTATGTATGTATATTGCTTGCTACAAAATTTCATCAACTTGTTGGAAATAATAATTATTATTATAATACTAATTGATTAAACAATTCATTTATATATTTACTTTTTAAAGCCCATCAAAATCGTCCAAGGATAAATATCAGAATCGGGACAAGCATCATTCCTCCTCATCGTCGGGCCACAAGTCGAGCAACAATAGCAGCAGCAAAGACAAGGACAAGGACAAGGATCGAAAACGTGGTCGTGATGATAGCCGTGACAATGGGCACAAATCGAAGAAGTCACGTCATTAGGAATCTACACACACACAACCAACACTCACACACACACTCAATTCGCCCGTTGCCCTGTTATCACTGTTTCCAACTGTTACAAATTTCTTTCATCCCATCCCCTTTCCTTTAATCCTTTGCCAACTTTAGATCTGAAATGTATGTCCTTTTCATTCTATATCTCACCACTTTCCATTTTTTTTTTGTTTTTCACTCATATTCTCGATTTTTGGAAAATTTGTATTACAAATTAAATATACACATTTATACGATTATAAAAAAAAGAAACGAAAAGAAACCTAACTGTAAGAAGAAAAACAAAGAGAAGTAAAAGAAGAAAAAAGAAATCATAATCTATCAATGTGTTGCTGATTATTTATTCCAACTGCCCAGAAGATGACGATAGGCATGAATGACAGGCTCATCGTTGCTGCTATCGCGTCGCCTTAAACGCGACGATGATGACGACAAAGGATGATGATGATTCGGACTCGAACCGGCGGCGGCGGCGGCCACTGCAGCAGCTGCCACACTGCCACGCCTCTTGTGGGCATCGAACATATTGCGGGTCTTATTGATGGGATACCGCATCTTATTCTTCAGCCATGTGGTAAACGCCCGCTCATTGTCCTGCATCTTTTTGAGCTCCTGCTCGTTGCGATTGAGAGTCTGCTCCATGGCGAAACGTTTCTTGCGTCTAATCTGCTGATCACGGCGTTGCAATTGCTGGGCACTTAGACCATATTCGGACATGTAGCCCGTATAGCGGGGAAGCTTCTCCTGCAGCGAATGACGATGCTCGCAGCATGTCTTGTAGTTCATCTTGATGGTCGGGGACAAGCCGCTCGAATTCTTGGTGCTGCTGCTGCTCCGATTCGAGGCGGATGTCAGGGATATGGATGGTGTGGGCTTGGCCCGGCGACGAAAACTAAAACGGCGTGTATTGAAAAAGTTCTTTGACGTGGATTTGGGACAGCTTGTCGATGTCTTGGTATTAATTGGTGGAACTCCATGCCCCTGCTGCTCGTCCCCTTCTTCGGTTTTATAGTAAATGCTTTGCTCATTCAATTCGAAATCATCGGGTATATAGCTGGCCACAATAATGGATAGGTCATCATCTTCATCTACGTCCTGGTGCTGGGAATGATGATTCTCTGCCTTTGACTGCGGCTTCTCCTTCTGGAGGCCAGTTAATCTATCTATTTTCGCCTGCTCCTTGGAATCGAGAGTCTTGTAGAGACTTTTGTACGCCTGACGCAATTTGAGGCGTGCCTCGTTTAATGTGCGTTCCTCTTCCTCACAATCGGATTCGGTTAGCAAATTGGTGAGACTCTTCTGATCAGATTCACCCTCATCGTAATCGTCGCCACCATCGAAAGTTCCCTGACGTCGCTGCATGGCACTGGATGTGTTAGAAGTTATCTTGCTGAGCGTAAGTGATGGCTCATCATCCAGGTCAGCTTCATCTACACCAGAGAAATCATCATCTAGGATGGCTTCTGGTGGTGTTGGTGGTGCTGGTGGCTTCTGTGATGGTTCGCTTAAGTCCAAGATTTCTTCACAAATTTCTTCCTCCACCTCATCTTCCTCGTTCGGCACCTCCTCCGCCTCATCCTCCTCCTCCTCCTCCTCCTTCTGCTCTTCTTTTACTAGTTGGTTTAACTTTTTTTCCTTCTCTTTAGTTGGTTTAACTATTTCTGGCAATGGTTCATCTGCTTCTGCTATGGGTTTCAATTTCAATTGGGACAATTGCTTCAACAATTCATCGGGTGGACTAGGACTTGAATCCTCTTTTTGATCCACTCCTCCAGTGGTGTTGGTGGTCGGCTCATAATCCTCTAGATTTAAGGCAAACGTTACCTTTGTTACCTTCTCCTGCTGCTGGCTATTAGCTGCTGGTCCTCCACCTGCTCCAGCTCCTCCACCGGCTGATGTAGGCTCATCGTTGGCAAATAGCTCCTTATTAGCCTCCTTAATCTTTTCGACAATGTTGTACTCGTTGACTGGCTTCAGGACTGCGGAATAATCCATCAATAGAGACATGTTGCTGCCAGTGAGAGTGGCCACTTACAATAGACTTCGCAATCCTCGTCCGATTCTGCCTCGTGCTCATACATATCTGTCAGTAATTTTCGCATCGATTCGCCTTGGTTTGCCTTTTGTTTTTTTTTCTTTTTTTTTTTTCGTATTTTCTAACTATTTGTTTGAGTGATATTATTTTTAGCAAGGATTTATGATTCGAAGGCGGCAAAAACTTTCCATTTCGTGTCAGCCAACTCTCGAACATCAACACACACCCATTAAAGTCTAATGAACTTGCCGATGTACTCCAGACATTTAGTTACCGATACCGAACTACTCTACACTACTCCTAATGGTCGTCCTACTCTTTGCCGTCGTCCTCGTTGTCATGTGGTTATGGGTTTTCATCATTTTCAATGGCGTTGCCCCGTTGCTATGTTTGATCGATGCCTGGTGACAATTTGTCTTCTTTTTACAGCTGGAAAATGCTTCAAATGGAGCAGCTTGAAGTGGTGGTCGGTTCTCTCCTCCCCACCACATTAGGTATGATATGTGGGGGGGTAGATACACATGGATGTATCCTTTTTGGGGTCCCAGGACCAAAATAAAGTCTGGCCTGATATTATATTATTTTCTGTTTTCGATTTGTTTGTTTTAGTCACAAAATCCTTTTGCAAATTTTGAAGTTCCTTTTCTTCCTTTCCCTCCCATAAATCCGGTCCTGTCTATATAAGAAACATTTCATACTTTTACTTATGAATTTCCATGCACTTTATTCCATTTTCACACTTACTTGGCTAAGCACATTTAAAGCTTTGAATTCAAAATTCACAAAAATTTGAAATCAAAAAATCTTGTTTTTTTTTGGTTCATCAAGCTATAAAAATAAACAAATTCCAATTTTATCCCTCTCTCTCGATTACTTTTCTTTCGTTAACTTGTCTCTTTGTTTTTCTTTTTTTTTGGTTTTTCGTATCGTTTTCTTTACTGTTTTTTTTTCCGTTTGCACAACATTAATATAATTAAAACTAAGTAGAGCCACCGTTAACTTGGATTGAGCAACTTTTACTATATATGTATATATTTATATATATATATATATATGCCATTTGATTGTTTTCGAGCTAATCGAAGAAAAACTAAAGAAAAGCACAGAGAAATTCCTGTAGGTAGGTGGTGATTGTGAAATGGGCGAAAACTGTTGCCCCCAAAAGTATGCAATAAGCAGTCTAAGAATTCATTTTCAATTCAAAAAAAAAAAAAATAAAATAAAAATAAATTTTGACATATTCCTCAAAATAAAGTTAAAATGAGGACTTTTCCGGCAAATGACATACTTTAAGGGGCAAAGCACTGCCACTTTTTCATTCCTTGATCCACCTATGGTTTAGGTGTGTGTATTTGTTTGTGTGTGTGTTTGTTGGGGAAGAGTAACTTATGGTCGGTCAAGTGTCAACTGAACTGAATGATTGAGTTTGATGAACTTAATGATGACAACAATTATTATCTAAAGAATGATAAATCACGTTCCATAATAATAATAATCAAAATGAATAGCAAGAAATAACTAGATAAAGTTTTTGCCATGGCGTGACACCTTTTGATAATCAATAACGAATAAAAACTTGAAACTTCCAACTGATTATCATGGTCAATATATATAGAATTCTATCTGATTTTGGGTTATCTTAATTTCTTGGCTTGATTTTATTCAAATTCCACAGATTGTCGATAAAATCTAAGTTCAATTCAAGTAAAAATATAATCAGTTCTAACCAGATTGTTTATCTGAACTGAAATTTCTATATACCTACATATGTATATATGTATGTATACAAACCACAATGTCTTAGCTCTGGAAAACTAATCAAATCAGGAGACAAAATGGAATTAAACAGAGATGGCTATATATAGCTTAGCTGCTTCAATTGATCGATTAAGATATTTGTCATACTATTAGCTAATTTCTACATTATTAATTACAAAATGGACAAATTCCACTTGTTCTTTTTGCTAAAAATACTTTTTAAATGTTTGGATAAAACTACATAATTCCATTGCGAATATTATTAAAAATAAAAAAGGAAAACAAGCCAGTGAATTCTTAAAAATTCTTTGAAATTTGTCAACAAATTAAACTAAACACAAAAATATATGAAAGAAAAATCAAACAAAAATAAAACGTTCACAAACAAATTAAAAAATTCTTTTGCAAAAACGCATATTTTAATATAATTAATTAAATGTACATATATATAAAAACCAACATTAAATAAACATAAGAAATACATTTACAAAATATTACAAATTATAATAAGATTTTTTTTTTTTTTTTTTTTTTTTTTGCTTTATCGTTTCTATATGTAAATTTCGAGAAAATTAAAGTCCTGTATTTAGCCATAAATCGAATTTTGGCATTTAAATTTAGTTTATTAATGTATAATGTATATACTAAATATTCCTTTTTTGTTTTGCTTTTGTTTTTTTTTTTGTGTATACAACCATATTTAGCATGACTTAACAAAAGTATAACATTAATAACTAAATTATTAGGAAAGATAATGAAATCATTTTTTTCATTTTTGGATATGATGAAATGTGATTTCTGGTGATCTGTGAGTTGGAGTGAGTGTATATGAGTATAATTTCATTAGAGGACGGGCATGATGTTGTGGTTTGGTTGTTTTTTTTTCTCTGGGGGTTACGACATCTTTTTCTTTGCTTTTTAAATAAACGTACACGATGAGCGCATCAAATTTATAATAGCTACAAAAGGCGGGGGAGCGGGAGGGATAGGTATATATATATCTACGGCTAAGCCGAAGTTGTGTTGTATATCCTTGCAAAAAAGAAACAAAACCGTCGAAATTCCAAAGCAATTTATCTGTTAACTATAATTGTAATAAAGTAATTGAATCAATTTTTTTGTTTTAATTTAAAATGTAAAATGATTGCACTTAATATCCTTCTTATTACTCTAATCTGTGTCTATTAATCATATATGTATATCATATGATTATAGGAATGATGTGATGACTAAAAGGTCATTAAAAAATCACACAAACGAACAAGGGATAAAAAAAATTATTATTTGCAGATAGAAATATTATAAATGGAAATGATTTCAACGATTTGGCAAGGTTATAAATACACATACATACATATATATATATATACATATATATTAACCCAAAGGTATATAAGTATTGCAATATCAGAGCTGCTTGAACTTATATGACTAATAGCATTTTGTTTTATTACAATTTGTTTAAATTATTTATGTATATATATATATATATCGTATATATATATGTAGTATATTTAGCATTTTAAGGGTTTACTAATATCTAATTACTTTAAGGCGCATCCTTGTTTTAATTTTTAAGGGGATGGTGGGGGAGGTAAGGGGTTTAAAGGGAAATTAAAAGGAGGGGAGATGCTCACTAGTCATATACATATACATAGATTCGTGTCTGTGTGTGTGTGTGAAAACATTATTCGTTAGATTGCAGATTTTGCAGTTTTTATCTTAGTTAGAGTTCTTTTTTTTTTTTGGTGCATTTAAATTTCAATAAATTACAATAATATTTTTAATGTTTTTTTCCCGTTTCTTTAAATATATACGTTTTTTTTATATATATGTATATTAAGATCCTAGCATTCTTTTCCAACATTTTTTTGTTTTTTTTTAGCATCATATACAAAGTCTTTTTGTTTATATTCAAAAAAAATTTCGAGTGTACGTATGAAAATCATCATGTTCATTTTCCTTTTCGATTTTTTACTGAGTATATAATAGAAAATATTGTAAAATATATCTGTCAATATATATATGTATAGTGTTTATTGCTAGATTTAGATTCGGATTTCCTTTTTGGTTTTGTCTAAACGATACAAATTTTTTGAAACACACAAAAAACAGGACGTTACACAAAACGAGTTCGAGTTTGAATATAATTTTTAAATATATTTTTATATATATATATAGACATATATATACTTTATCTCCCTCTTTCTCTATCTCTCTTACACTTTAGTTAGCTATCTCTCTATCTCTCTCTCATGCCAATTGGATCAACCAATAGAACAAAAAAAAAAAATAATAATAATAATTCTATATATATATGTAAGTATATAGGTAGAAAAGAGAAGTGAGAGAGGGGAAAAGTATACATTTTTGTTATTTTTGTTGTTGTTTATGTAAACAGAGGCAGGTGATAAAAGTCAAACCCTCGATAACCTTTTGCTGCCAACCAAATGTAGACAACATGATAGGCTCCCGGTATAAAGCAGATAAGTCCAGCCACAAAGAATACAACACCCTGCGATGTATTCTGAGGATCGGCAATAGCGAATGTACCCATTACGAATAATCCAGTGCCAACTATAAGCAATGTAACGGCAGCCAATACGGTTCGCCAATTCTCACGGACCTTTGGATGCCGCCAGCAATATGTGTTGGTCTCCTCTGTTGGTAAATTTCCATATTCCTGGATAAGTGAATCACTGTCCCGTGATGTTGTGTCTTCGGCATATTTGTTGTAGCCCCTGGGGGAAAATAGGTTCATTTAAATTCACATTTGTATCATTAATTGCCAAAACGAAGAGCAGCAGCAACAACAAAGAAGCCGAATTGTGTGGTCAATGGATCTTCTTCGTCCTAAGTTCAAAGCGGGATCAAATGGAGGCGATTCCCTTCTTAAAAACGATATTTTTTAACTCTTAAACTGATCAAATTTCAATCTAGATCTGTCATTCAACCTAAATGCATTCGTTAATTGCTTTTAATTGAAAATTAGGTCGCTGTTTTCATTATAAATTGAAAAAAGAGACAACAAATCGAACACGAAATCGAATTTACTTGGACATTGAGTCTAAGCAAACTTATTTTGGGTCATTCACCCAGTTTCTTTGTGAACAATATTGATTGCTTGCCATTTTGTTACATTGATTAGTTCAAGTTTTTTAGATTAGATTACGAATTCAAAAGGAACATGACTAATCGATTGGATTAGAAGTCAAAGGTTACAAAGTATTAGAAAAATTCTATCGCAAATTCTGTAAGAATAAGATATCAGTCATTGTTTTTACATTTTTCCGGTTTATTTCAAGTTAAACAACTCGCATTTTGTCCAGCTTGAAATGACTTGAACTCTAGACTTTATAAGTCGGTCTAGAATTGCGCAATTTATCTTGGAATATCATATAATTATTTTTCAACCAATTCAAGACTAAAAATTGGATAACTCAATTGAATTTTAGCGATAATGTTATCAACAGGAAGCCATAAAAAATGGGGAAACCAAAAATAGGAACAGAAAGATAAAAAATGACAAAGAAAATAAAACCACAAAATATATATTTTCCTTTAGGAACAATAATATAAGAAGAAGAAAAACAGCAGCCCGGGGCTAACTTCAACCATGCCAAAGTTTGTATGCTCTTGCAAGTTTTGTTTTATCGGATTTGTTAATGAAATATATATGATCTAGTTGTTCGATTTTAATCAAATTTCTTGAAAATAAATAAAAAAAAAATTGTTATGTGCGTAAATTAAAAATATTTTTTTAGTAAATAATCGCATAGGAAGCAAAAAAGGTCATCCGATCAAAAATATTTTTCTATCGATCGTTCCTATATGATGTAGTTAACCGATCTTGATCAAATTTGGCATAGTCATTTATCGGTATATAAAATTCACAATTATTATGATTCATGACATTACATAATAAATTAACGAAGGTATAGAAAAAAGTCACTTGAGCTTTATGATATAGTATACCGATCCAGCTGAATTTGAGATATAAAATCCGTGCAGTATATAGAAGTTCACATGCGATTTCAGCTTTGTAGCTTAAACGTTCTAGGAGTCATCTGTGTTGATCCGGATGGATAGACAGACGGACGAACATGGGAATTTGAACTCTTCTAGTCGTGCTGATCAAGAATATATATACTTTATATATTCGACAATGCTTCCTTCTATGCGTTGCACACTTCTAATCAAAATTGATATAGTCTTTCCGCAAGGGTATAAAAAGAGAACCTAAAGAATGCCTGATTATATTTCTAGCTAAAATTCTAGACATTGCCCTAGCAAAGATAGCGAAAGAGAGACTCTCAAGTCAAGTTGAGACACTTGGAAATTTTCTTATCAAGACTTAAATTTTGGGGTTATCATTTCATCATCAGAGAGACGATAATATTAGTCAATAATTCGATGACAAGGGGTAAGAAAAAGCCAAGACTGAGAATGAGGCTGAGATGGTGATGAAAGCACGAAGGGAGGGAGGACTGGGGGGACAAATGGAAGCCCGTCAAGTGCAGCTCGCTGAGCTGTTAACTGGTTCCACCAGCTGACCGCAAACGAAGGCCATAACGAACCTCAAAAAAGGGGTGAGGAAGATGTTGGGGGAAAGGGGACAGGGGCGTGGGCCTGATGGACGAAGGCGAGGAGAAATGAAATGAAAAACCTTTATGACGAAATTTTATTGCGCGCAATGATTTTACAATTGAATGCCAAATTAGGCTCGGACTGGAACTGGACGTCTGCATAAATAATCTTGGTAAATTACATTGGATGAATGTTATTGTTGTTGTTGCTGTTGTTAGCTGTCATGGGCGGCACGCTATGCATTTTTAATAAGTGAGAGACGTAAAGGGGGGAAGGATGATGGCAAAAGAAATGGGAAAAGAAATGAATGAATGAATTAAAAGGTGAGGTGAGCTGACTAACAAAGCGAGGGTGACAGAGGAGGGAATGAATGGGGGGGAATGCCAGGTAAAAGCACGCACGCGCCGCCTCAAGGCGTTAAGTTTAGGAAATGAAATTGTAGAATTATGTTTTTAGGGATTGTTTCCGGCTACCTACACCAACAACCAGAGAAACGACTTCGGTCTCCAGCACGTAGCAGCAAAAGAAAAATGAAAAAACACACACACAACAAAGACAAAAAAGAAAAGAGTAACAGCTGGAAACCATAGGAGTTTCCATACATTTTAAGAATCGATTCTCTCAGATTTTTGGTGAATCAGTTGGGGAAAATAAAAGGCTTGATTCGACACTTTTGACTCCGAAATTGGTGCCAATCTATATATGTATACATGTGTATATAAATATTATAAACACAGCCCACGCAGCCAAAGACCAGATTTCAGACTCGTTTCTTATATCTGCATCTGCTGTGGCTGTTGCTGTAGCTGCTTCTGCTGCTGCTCCTCCTCTTCCTTCATCTTCACTCACTTAGGATCCTGTATGCGTATGGAGACATCTTCTGTGGATCGACCTTGTTTACCACTGCCGCCGCCGCTGCCGCCACCCCGCATGGGTGTTGATATAACTGTGGAACCATAGACACGTATCGCCTCCTCCTCTTCCTCCTCGAAAGCATCATGTATGGAGAAGCCCCTGGCCCCATTGCCGTTGTTGTACATAATTATGTTCGCTCAGCGCTTCTGTTTTTCTTTAGTTCTTTGGTTGTCGTCGTCGTCGTTCCCGTCGTCGTTGTTGCTGTTGTTGTTATTAGTGTTTATTTTTTTGACACTCTCGAATAGGTTTTTGTTTGCTGGTTGTTAGTTGGTTGATTGAATTCGGATATATGTACATATATATTAAAACTAGGTTGCCAACAAATCGACGGGTTTTTTAAGTGTTTCTCAGTGCTGTCGCTTCTGCATTTTAATTTAGTTGCATTTTTCTTTAGTTGCACTTTACACACAAATACGTTTTTAATTCCGTGAAATTGATTTGCACTTTTTCTTTGCTTTGGAACAATTGGCGAGTGTTTTTCTTTTATTATATATTTTAACGCGACACAAAAGATTATTTCAATGCTCTGGGGCAGGGGCAGAAGGGTGTAGTGTTGCCAGACAGTGAAATTCTTTGCAATGTACAGAGCTGCCAGATAGTTGGCAAACAGTTGACAACCCTGGGGCCCAGGTGGCAAGTACTTTTTATTATTTTCGTTCGATGAAAGTCGAACTTTGTTGTTTTTATTTTCGGAAATTGTGAAATAACCGGCTATTATATATCCATATATATACACATAGCCAACACCATCAAAGACCAAGATGTCACGCCACAGAATTGTACGCACCATGGACTATAACGATGAATACGATGGCTATGATGATGTCTATGGCCATTCAGTCGATGATGACCATTGCATTTCACCGACAGATGCCCAGCAGTGGCTATACGATCGACAGCGTGGCCAGCAGAGTATATCGGCGTTTATCAGTAAAAATAAGGATATCAAAGAGGAGGAGACCGATAACGACGACGACGATGATGATGATGAGGCGTTTGCCAAGGCACGTCGAGACTCGGAAAGTTTTCAAATGCCCGAACTAGATGAATTGGATCAGGCCAAGCTGAGTTCCTGTGTCGATGAAGTGCGAAGTGTAGTGGGTGACGCTGTCTCAGAACGTTGCATAGTGGAGACTTCAATGAGATTTGATTTTGATATACAAAAGATACTCGACGAGATATTAAACGAGGAGACAAAGAAAACGACAACAACTCCAGCAAAATCTAAAGCGTTAACCATTCCTCCCGCATCTACTTCTGCTTCAGCTACAGCTCCAGCTCCGACAACGACAACAACAATTCAAGTAAAATCTGTTAACAAACTCCAACCACCACCAGCAGCAGCAGCAGCAACTCCAGCATCAGCAACCGCACCACCAACAAAGATTAGCATTAAAGAGTCGCGACGTGGCTTTGATATTGGGTCGCCGAAAACTCCATCATCGCCGGTGGTATCCGGTAGAAATACTCCTGTCGATATCGGCATTGGCGATGAAGCTGGCCGGAATGCAGCTGGCATCTTTAAGGTATCAAAGGATCAGGCCCAACGCAATGCCCAGCAACTGTATGAAAAGGAGAGATCAGATCAAAAGAGTCACATCCATATGATAGTTATCGGTCATGTAGATGCCGGTAAGAGCACTCTGATGGGTCATTTGCTCTATGATACAGGAAATGTCTCTCAGCGGGTAATGCACAAGCATGAACAGGAATCCAAGAAGTTGGGCAAGCAAAGCTTCATGTATGCCTGGGTCCTAGACGAAACGGGCGAGGAGCGTGCACGTGGCATAACCATGGATGTTGGCCAATCCCGTATAGAAACTAAATCGAAAATTGTTACTTTGCTGGATGCACCGGGTCATAAGGATTTCATACCCAACATGATATCGGGAGCCACCCAGGCAGATGTGGCTCTTCTGGTTGTGGATGCGACACGTGGAGAGTTCGAATCGGGCTTCGAGTTGGGTGGACAGACAAGAGAGCATGCGATACTTGTACGATCGCTTGGAGTAAATCAATTGGGCGTAGTTATCAATAAATTAGACACGGTTGGCTGGTCCAAGGAGAGATTCAATGAGATTGTCACCAAACTAAAGGCTTTCCTTAAGCAAGCCGGTTTCAAGGAATCGGATGTCACTTTCACACCCTGCTCAGGTCTAACCGGAGAGAATCTCACCAAGTCTGCACAGGAACCAGCATTGACCGCCTGGTACAATGGTGCCCATTTGCTCGATGTTATTGAGAACTTTAAAATTCCTGAGCGAGCCATTGATCGTCCACTTCGCATGTCCGTCTCGGACATTTATAAGGGCACCGGGTCGGGATTCTGCATTTCAGGGCGCATCGAAACTGGCGTCCTGTGCATCAACGATAAGGTCTTGGTGGGCGCCAGTCGAGAGCAGGCCCAAGTTAAAGGCCTCACCATGGATGATCTCTCACAGACAAGCGTCTTTGCCGGTGATCAAATCTCTGTAACTCTCGCTGGTGTCGATATTAACAATATAACCGTTGGCTGCATTATCTCTGATCCACAGACACCCATCCCAGTGACGACACGCTTTCAAGCCCGCATCATAGTCTTCAATGTGAAAGTGCCCATTACCATGGGCTATCCAGTGTTGTTGCATCATCAGTCGCTCATCGAACCGGCGGTGGTTTGCAAACTGACTGCCTCCATTCATAAGAGCACCGGCGAGGTGGTCAAGAAGAAGCCTCGCTGCTTGGGCAACAATTCGTGCGCTCTTGTTGAAGTGGAAACCTCACGGCCCATTTGCATTGAACGGTATGCCGACTTTAAGGAATTGGGCAGGATAATGCTGCGAGTGGCTGGAGTCACTATTGCCGCTGGCATGGTAACAAAAATACGCTAACATTGAGCTGATAGAGAATGGAGAGCTGTAAATGCTGGGCTGAACGAGTGCTGCTTATAATTTGTACGAAATTTTAGTTATTTAATTAAATATGTTGTTATATATAAATGAAAAGTGCACACAAAACACACACACACATACAAATATATACATACATCTAGTTTATACGAAAAAATCCGAGAAAATAAAACTAATAAAAAGGAATGTTAAGAAACACTATACTCATAGTCAAATTTTATTCATTACTGCAATAAAACGAGAAGGATCATATCTTTAGTTTATATACCCCGACCAATCCAGATAAAAGCAAACAAATCTGAAAAAAACGTTTTATTTTTAAGGAAACGAAAATTCTTCAATTTATATATCCACACCGATTCCAGGCAAGGGCAAATTAAATTGGAGAACAAAGTTTTATTTTCAAGAAAGGCATATTTTTACTTTATACATACATATATCTCTACCGATTCTAAAATAAAAGCAAAAAAAATTGGAAAATAACGATTTGGTTAGATGCTACTTACCCGTATTTTTTTTTCGGTTTTCAAACCTATTTTTGGTATACACTTGAATATTTTAATTACATTTAAAACATAATTTGTCTGCGTGGATTTGGTTTTAGTTTAATGGTGTAAATGTAAATATAAATGTACCTGCAAAATAATAAA
Source organism: Drosophila insularis (assembly GCA_018903935.1). Taxonomy (NCBI): domain Eukaryota; kingdom Metazoa; phylum Arthropoda; class Insecta; order Diptera; family Drosophilidae; genus Drosophila; species Drosophila insularis. The sequence goes on from JAEIFP010000517.1 coordinate 3,452,365, forward strand.
AAAAAAAACATAAATTTGCAGGAGATACTTTTCATGATACGGAACTGAACAGACAAAAATGATAATAAACAAAAAATAACAAGTAGCAATAATTTAAAAACAATTTACCAAAAGTCCAACAAAATTTACCAACATTTACATTTACAAAATATTTGTGGTATTTACAAGAAGTAAACATATACATATATAAAATATATCAGAAAATTGAAGAAATCATCATCAGAAAATCAATTCGAGATACTTTTGTTTTTGTTTTAAAACACACATATAACTAAAATTTTCTTGATACTCATATTATAGTAAATAAATGTTAGAAATGTAGAGAGATGTTTTATATTAAAAAATATATTTCAAATTAAAAAAAAAAAAACAAACACAAAATCACACATAAACATAGCAAGTATTAGTATTTGAAATAGAATAAAAAAAAAAATTAAAAGAAATTGGGGAAAAATAACAAAAATGTAAAACAGAAATCCTTGTATATGCACAAAACTTAAAAAGTGCAGTGTTTAAAAATAAATAAATAAACCAGCCCGTCAGAAACCATTTTTTTTTTTTTTTTGTTAATAATAGTAATTAATTGTAAAAGAATTTTGTTAATATGATGAACAATCATTAGATTATAAAGGCGATATCTGTCTATAACAAATGCCATCCACAAAAATAATAACTTTTAAGTATACAAAACTAAAATACAATAGAAAGAAACAATTTATATATGTACATATATATATTGATGCATTCATATTACCACAACCTTTTTAAAATCCCAATATATAAAAGAAAACAATATGGCATAATCAATAAATAATTTTGATATTGATTTGCCATTTTTCAAATTTTTCGTGTAATTTTAAATTATTTATTTTTGAATGAATTCAATGCTTCTTTTCTTATTTTGTTTCGTCTATTACTATTATTCATTATATTATGTAACTGTTTTTATTTGTTCACATTTAGTACTCAAAATGTATTGTCAAGTGTTTGCTTTTACAATATATACGCTAAAAAGAAAAAAACATAAACAAAACAAAAAGGAAAAACAAAAACGAAAAGCTGGCAACATAATTACAAATCATATACATATATATAATTAAATAATCACAATATGTTTTAAAACTTTTTATACTATATATATATGTATATATGTTGTTTGTGTGTGTGTAGAGATATTATTATTATTATTATATAGTATTCGAGTTGTATTTATTCATGTTGTTCAGGGTGAAATCAGCATATCAATTTACAACATTATTCGTGGCATTTGTTTGTTTTTGTTTCGAGATATTGTTTTACAACATTTAACTAGAGAAGGGACAAGGTGGGCCGGGGGAAAATGGGGTAGGGACGACGACGACGACAAGTGGGCGTGTATGTGTTTAGTTTAAAAATAGTTCAACAAAATACATATACATTGATATATATAAAGATATATATATATTCCATATATAAGAGTTAGTTAGTTATATGAGATTCCTGTTGGTTTACTTTTTTCCTTCATTTTTTTGTAGTTCTTCTTTGTCTCTTTCTGCCTCATTCTCTCTCTCTTTCTCTCTCTCTCTGTTGCTTTCCCGTTCTGTATCCCTTTTTTTTTATTTACTCGCTCATATAGGGATAGTTAACATCACGCAAGGGCACAAATGTCTCTTTAATCGATTGTGGTGAAGTCCAACGGAGGATATAATGAGGACCGCCTGCCTTGTCGTTAGTTCCAGACATACGACCACCACCGAATGGCTGTTGTCCGACCACAGAGCCAGTTGATTTATCATTGATATAAAAATTGCCGGCAGCCATTTTAAACTCCTCCAGAGCACAATTAATAAATTCCCTATTTTAAAGAGAAAATCAAAGATATATAAATATAAAATCACTTTAGATGTTATTGGATTTCTTACTCATCCTGCCCAAATACTGCTCCGGTCAATGCAAACTTTGTGGATGTATGCACCAGATTCATGGTCTTTGATAAATCTGACTCCTTATAGGGATAGACAGTTAAAACGGGGCCAAATATCTCTTCAGTCATAATACGATCCTTGGGATCTTTAGTTTCTACAATGGTTGGATTGATATAGTAACCTTTACTATCGGAATATGTACCACCAGCGATTATTTCTAGATTTGGTGAATTTTTGGCATGTTCAATATAGCCAGTAATGCGTTTAAATGCTTTATCATCAATGACAGCCGATGTGAAGCTACTGAAATCCTGAACATCACCGATTTTCAGTTTAGCAGCCTCACGTTGCAAGCCAGCTTTGATCTAGAAATAAGAATCATTATGGATATTAATATTTTAAATTCAATATAGTAAATCACACACACACACACACTCACCTCTGGCCACAAAGATTCTGGGACATACATACGCGAACAGGCCGAACATTTTTGGCCACAATATTCAAATGCTGAACGTATGGTCGATGTTACAACCGACTCCACGTCCGCCGATTTATGTACAAAGTGGAAATTCTTACCGCCACATTCACCAATCAAACGTGGGAAATTGATATAATTATCAATATTATTGCCCACCTGTTTCCATAGGCGATTGAAGGTCCTGCAAGTCATTCATTTTTCTAATAGTATTAAATTGGATGATGAAAATAGTCAATCAATTACTTACGGCACTGAACCGGTGAAATTAATGCCAGCCAAGTGTGGGCTGGCTGTAATGGTATCACCAAAGACTGGGCCATCCGCTGGCACAAAGTTCACCACACCATCGGGCACACCTGCTTCCCGCATAATATTGAATATACGCCAATTGGATAGGAGGGCCGTGTCCGATGGTTTCCACAACACAGCGTTGCCCTAGAAAACAAAACGACTTGGATTATTGATTCGTTTTGGAGTGGAGTGGATAGTCCAGTTACCATGAGGGCAGGAGTATACGACAAGTTGCCGCCAATAGCCGTAAAGTTGAATGGACTTACAGCGGCTATGAAACCATCAATGCCACGATAACGCATCGAATTCTTTGTAACCTTTATATCCTCGCTAATGGGTTGATATTTAGCGCACTCCTTAAGGAAATAGGCATTTAAGCTAAAAGTAGGAATTATTTAATATGAGGTCCATTTCTATCCTCAATCGATGTATGTGTGTATGTAGTTACCGTATAAAGTCAATTAATTCGGCAGCTGAATCAATTTCTGCTTGTATTGCCGTTTTCGATTGACCCAACATGGTTGCTGCATTCAAATCTTGACGATATTTTGTGGCCATCAAATCGGCAGCACGTTCCCAAATCTTCAAGCGTTCCGATAAGGGGACACGATCCCATTTGGGTTGAGTTTCTACAGCTGTTTTGATAGCCTGCTTAATAAGCTTGGCATCGGCATAATAAAATTGTGCCAGCTTGTGTTGATGATTGTGTGGCATCACCTGATGGACGACTTTTGAGGTCTTGAACTCCTTGCCCCCAATCACAATGGGCACTTCCTCGCACCGGGCAGCGGTTGCCTGCAGAGCCTGCTGCAAGGCTTTACGTTCGGGTGATGATTTGCCATAGCCTAAAATTGGTTCATTTACAACCGAGAAATCTTGAAGTTTGATATCCGGGACCACAGAGCCTAAACTGCGGGCGTAGCTATGTGTGTGTAAGAGAGAGAGAGATAGAGACAACCAAATTTTAAATAACTAAAAACATATGGTCACACCATTTTACAGTGTTGTTAAGTAGTTCAATCCTTTTTGCTTTTATTTAAATTATTATTAACTTACTTTTTTATTACGCCTTGGGGCAGTGAAGAGCGACGCAGCAGTTGCAACATCTTGGCGTTTCTTCTTTTTGGGGAATTTCACGGAGGGGCTCGAGTTTTTATTGCCTTTTGTGTTATATAAACAGCTTCAGGTAGTTCTCAAATAGAATTTATATGCTTCTTCCTCTTCTTTCTTAGCATAAAGACAAAGCAAGTGAGTGAGCGAGAGAGAGAGAGAGAGTGGGCGATAAGACATTGAAACAAACGAAAACAAACAAAAAAAAATTGCAAGTGATTAGTATTTATTTATCAGTGCAACCTTGAAAAGAATTTTTGTGGGGGGTCGGTCTCGGGGTTCCGCAATCTGAGGAGTCGCGCGCCCGGCGCAGCGTTGTCGCGTGATTTTGATAAGCAGCCAAACGTGAAGAAGCCTGGGGGCTTCTTGACACACCCCCGAAAAGCTATCAGCACACTGAGACACACTCACACACACGCACAATCACATCCATACATAATAAATATGTACATACATACACATTTGTATATAAATAAGAAACTACACTTGGACTTATTTTGTATTTGTTGATTATTAAGCATTTGCATACTTTTTATTTGATGATTAATTTCGATTGATTTAACAAAGGGTACCGAAAATCCAAGACTGAAAAACTAAAATGTTGTGCCAGTATATATGTATTTTTTTTTTCTCTCTTTTTCGCTATCCGCTTCAAAGTTCACAGGCAAACGCGCACACAAACACGACTAAAATGTTTTTTTTTTCAATTTTTTTTTTTTTTGACAAGCATCAGCTGTTTCTGTCAACGGTTAGCACAGTGGTTGCAAGGCTAAAAAAAAATGCACATATAGAAAAGTTCTCCTCTTGATGTTGGAGAAGATGGGGAGGTTATTAAAGGGGTTGCAAGTTTGTTCATTATTTTATTTGATCGCCAAAAGTTCTATAGTCAAAGAATCAGATACCATTTTGCATGCATTAGTTTCTTTCACTTTTGAACCACTGTAGGCCAACGTCAACGGAAATTTCCTATTGCCGAAAACTTTATACATTAAAGGACGGTTGGTGGGGGGAGGGGTTTGGACAGGGATAGAGAAAGGTAGTTCTTGTTGTTTGTTAACTTTTCTGCTGCTGCCGCTTTGCCTTGATTTATGAATTTAAGCTTGTCGGCAAAAGAGACAGAAGGCAAGAAGAGGCGGCAAAAAAGCACCCCAGCAGCCAGCTGACAATGGAATAACCAAGACGAACAATGAGAGGGAGAGCGAGAGAGAATGTAAGTGAGAGACACAACGGCGCGTGAGTGGGGAATATGTGGAGCAGGCAAAAAAAATAAGAATTACTTAAACCTCAAATTTTGCCGTTATGCGGTTAATAAGCACATGAAGCATTTTTTTATTCAATTGAAGAGTCTTCTGTCATTTTGTTTGCCAGTTGATTGATTTTTCTGCCCTTCACCTAACCAACCACCCCCTGCAATCAGCCAACCAACGTTAATAATTCAATCCATTACATGCAGTAGGCATTTTAAGCAAACAAGTCACAAGCTTTTTTGAGGCCAAGTGAAACATGCGCAAAAAGAACAATAAATAAATAATAAAAAAAATAACACAAGACAACAACGACTACAAAAAAGTTACTCAGCTGCAGATACACATAGATACACATACACACACAAATGGACACAGGCGCATTTGAATGCAAGCAGTTTTGGATGTTCTTGTTTTTGTTTTTGTTGTTGCTGTTGCTGTTCTTATTCTTGTTATTCGTCCCCCACCAATTACGCAATGTATGTTTTCCATGGTCTCTTCAATTAACTTAAATTTGCTTTCTATCCCTTATGGTGGCAATTCCCTAAATTGTTGCTGTTGTTTTTTTTGTTTTTTTTTTTTTGTTAATTATAGCTTTGTTTCTGTTTGTTGTTTTCTTTCTTTTAGAGTCTAGTTTATCATTGATTTTGCGCTTACTTTGCGTATGTTTTGACGGCAAAATGCTTGACGTCTATGCGTTTGTTTAGCTTTTTTGATACTAATACTATTTAAACCAAATTAGATAAGTGGGCCAAACGAACAATAGCCGTTTTTTTCAGTGTTAAAAAATGTTTTTTTATTTGAACCAGTTCACTCAGTTATTCACTTGTCCAATTATTTACTAACTGCGAACAATTCGACTAAAGGTTTCCAAATTTCTCTGTTAATGATTCGACCAGCAATTCGTATGAAATCCTTAATTAATTTATGTGCTTGAAATATTGTAAAAGCTTCTTACTGATTATTATTGTGGTTCTGGAACTTGTTTCTTTATTCCAACTTAGCTTTTAGCGCTTTTTATCGATATACTACTCTCATTTAACAGTCATGTTATCCATACAGTGCTGTTATGCGCCAACTGTTAATAGTGCGCGCCAAACAGCTATTTTATTTAAATTTAAAAATTAGCCAAAGCTTTTGGTTTGAAAAAAAAAAATTGATTATACATATTAAAAACTACAGCAATACTTAAATACTATATACAGTTTGTTAAACATTTAACTAATTAACCATAATAGCCTCCCCCAGCTCCACTACTCGCACTGGCACTGGCAAATCCTCCACTACTGCTGGCATAGGCTGTATCTAAAGAAAGTAACATGTCCAAACTTTTGTAAATTTTGTAAATACAGAAAGATTCAGGGCTATATATAAAGAGCCCATCAATTTTTTTACTTACTCATGCCACCGTAGGGATAGCCACCGTAACCGCCATATGACGGATATCCACCATATTGGCCATAAATACTATATGGATTATAGGTATTATAGCCACCATAATTTGGATAGGTATAATAAGGATAACCGCCATATGAGGGATATCCATAAACGCCATTACCGTAGACATTGCCATAACCAGCACCAGCTGCGGCTCCGGTATTTGTTCCCGTATAATATGGATATCCGTAATATTGTGAATTTGCCAATTGCAGGAATATTGTGATGAATATTATCAAAATGCACTCCATTATGGATTTTCGCAACATTTTTCTTATCGTGTGTAGTTGAATTTGATTTTGGTTCTTGCCGATTTAGTTCACAACCTGCAACTGACTGAATTGTTTCTAGATGGAACTGTTTTTATATGTTTATAAATAAAATTTCATCATTTGTTTTAATGAGACTTAATGGTTAACTTTTACCCTCTCGCTCTTACTCTTGCTTTTTATCGCAGTCCTATACATTGTTGGTTCATTCGTGCGTAACCCATGCGGCGAATACGCAATATTTACACAATTTTTAGAAACATTTTTCTCCATTACAAAGTCTTTAGCGTATTAAAATTTCAATTTTTCTTTTTTTGTATGTTCGTTGGCAATTACATGACACATAACAGTTTTGTTTTCAATATTAATTTCAATTGTTAGTGGTTTACCCGCATATTTTGGCATAAACACAGTCATTAACCTTTAACTAAATTAGTCATGTGTATGTGTTGTTGTTGTTGTTGTTTTTTTTTTTTTTTTTTTTTTTTTGGGGGCTTTCCACTCTTTGATGAGGTTCGATGCCTAGTTTTGTGGTCAATGCTCATCAATGCCCTTCAAATGAGGTCAGCAATTAATACAAATATGTATCTGACAAATGGACAGTTTAGTATAATTATATTGAGTATTTTTTGTTTTCTGTTCTGTGCTTTGGTTTTGCCGTTTTTTGTTCTTTTTTTTTTTTATTTTTTGTATGAAAATTACTTTTGCCAAAGTTCATTTTGAAGGACTTTCAACTTATTCGTTGGATTTTTTTTTTTTGTTTTGAGAAATCATGATAATAAAGAAATTATAATTTCAATGAATGTCACGAATGCCACATGCATAATTCACTTGCTATTCCAATTGTCACTCCTGGATAAACTTTATTTTAGTGCAATACAAAATTAATATAAAAATTTCGAAAGTCCAATAGTTGTCCTCAAAAATAAAAAGAAAATGAAATTTTCTTTATATACACAAAAGTTGATTACGATTTTCATTTAGTTTTCCCGATTTACAAAAGACATTGAAAGGAACATAGGTGAATCTGTCATTTACAGCAAGGGATAACTTCAAAGGACTTTTATAATTTCATTAATATTAGATCAAATGGCACCAACCCCCAATCGCCATTCAGCAATTGTCTTAAGTAAGGACGAGAGGGGAAATCGGAAACTTGGGCATATTCAGAATTTTCAATTTTATTGTAATTTACAAGCTATATATAGTTACACTCGCTTTGGATTATTATTCAAGTCAATTTATTTTGATAAGTTATTTGTAGTTATATGTATCTATTCTTCTTCTTCTTCTACTTACCCTTCAAAAACATGTAGAAAAAGTTGCCTGCTGCCGTCTTTCTTTGACATTATTGAAAATGGGAATATTGCCCTGGAACTTGGAACATTGACAAATTGCACTTAGTAAAAAACAAGGGAAAAACAACAATGACAAACAAAAATGACAAAAACAAAAAAAGTCAAGACAGCAAAAAACTTTATATACCTATTTCCTTTTGCACAATTTCCAACAGCAACAAAAATTGAAAAGTGGACATATATTCTTAGCTAGGATTAAACAATACCCTATATATTAGAGAGGGTCATCAATTAGAGTAACTACTGATTGTAAGAGTCAACTACGATAATTGAGAGCACAGAAATTAGTTAGTTCAGAGATTCAATAATTTAAACTTTAAAGTAATCTTCTACATAGTTTAAATAAATATAAATATCTTTAAGATTCAATCGAATATTTATTAGAGAAGGATCTTAAAGCTATGCTTAACTATATTGTTGATACACAGAATCGTTTAATCAATTTTAAACCAATTTACTCTTGACCCTTTCTGTCAAAAACATTTTCTTTATCCTTTGTAAAAACTTTCGTTGTTTAGCAATGTTTTTGCCTGATTTTAATTAAAATACATACCAAAACATAGTTGTTGGCTTATGTGGCGTAGAATTATTTTTTCTATAGATAAAATGTTGCTCAGGGCTGACATGGCGTATACTTGATAGATAAATAGACATTGCCATTTTAAATCATTTCATATTAATTTTTTTTGTATATTTTTTTTGAGCTCATAACTCATTTATAATAATGTTTTAGAGGTATATAAAATCTGCGTGGGTTGTTAAAAGTTTCTTAGGGATAGGAAAAAAGAATACGTTCAATTTCCTCAACTGCATAAAACTATTTTAGAGCTACTTTGCCAACAATAAAATTGACATGCTAATTGGCAAGTATTTCAATGAGAAGTCACATAAAATATTGCATACTTTATGGAGCAATATGCCCTTGAGCATTTTGTAGGGTATTTCAAAACAAAAATGCAAATGTATGTACAATATGAAAATTTCATTCATAAATTTTTAAAAGGCCAATGCTTGGGTATCTTTGTATGTTGGATTTTGGTATTGGTATGTGAGAATGTGTCCAAATGTGCATGTGTGTGTGTGTGTGTGGATTGGATAGTGCTATTACACTGGTCAGTAATGGCAATTGCAGTGACAATTCCATTTTTTTTTTGTTTTTAACTATTGTTGTTCTTGCGGTTATTCTGGTCGTTTTTTGCTCTTATGGGCTAACATATTCTTTTATTTTTGGCCCTTTTGGTATACAATTTTGCTTGAGGGCTTATATGCAGCTAACGTAAGCTGTACTTTCTCTTGTTGTCGGTGTCGTTGCTGTTGTTGTTGTTGCTATTATTATTATGGTGTTCAGTTGCACAGGTGTTGTTTTAGCGTGTGCCGCTTGTCGTGTAGGTGTTGCATTGTTGTTAGTGTTGTTGTTGTTATTGTTGCTGCTACAGCCGTTTTGTCCAGTTGTTGTTGAGTTTAAAATTGAGTTTTTTACCCATTGCGCATGTCCCAACAGAAACGTTATGATTTTGCCTGAGTGAACCAAACACCCTGTAGATTGAGTGTCTTGTATTGGCTGCATTCAAAAAAAAAAAAAAAAATCAAAAAAAAAAAAAACAATTGATTTTGAGTCACATAGACATAGATCTTTTTTTGTGCTTATCATTTGTTTAATCCAATTATTTCTTATAATTGTTTTTTTTTTTATTTATTCTTTTTTTATTTATTCTATTAATAAATATATTGATTCTGTATTTTTTTTCTCATTCATTTGCTTTTGAAATTTTACTTATCCACTTCATTATTCTTTTTATTATTAATCTGTTCATTCTTTTTTTAATGTCCTCGTTATCTTTCTATATTTATTTACTATATATTTTCTTCTTCTGATCAATAACTCTAGTGATTCCACCCCCATGTCATGTCATGTTTACCTTTGATAATATTTAGGATAGACTGTAAATTAAAAATATAAGTGTAAAAAAAATATATGTATGATCATAAACTAAACTTAACTTAACTTGATTATTGAATTGTATATTATTTTTTTTGTTGTATATTTTTTTTTTCGTTCATTTATTAATTTTTGAAATCGTTTAATCCGTTATTCATTCTTTGATTATTTTTATATGTATTTCATTATTCATTTGTAAATTGAATTCTTTATTTAAGTTTCGATGTTTATCTTTTTAATATTTTCGATTCCTCTGATTAATCATTTAGTCGATTATTTATTAAATTATCAGTTTATACATTAGTTTGTTTATTGAATTGTTCACTAATTTATACATTGATTGTATTCATTCATTTATTTGCTTATCAATTTTTTACACCTTTGCAACTTTTTTCACATTTATGTTTTTTATGTTTGTTTGTTCCTTTTTTATCACTTCTTTATTAATTTTTTCATTTACTTGCTCATTTACTCGTTCATTTGTTTTTTTTTATTTTGATTATTTATATCGTCAATCATTTGTTGAATTTACGTTATTTTCATTGGTTCGGTTATTATTTTTATTTATTTTTTATTTACAATGTCAGACAAAGTGTTGGTATTCATATTTTTACATAAATACTAGCTATAATACCTTCAACTGGCTTTTTAAAATACATAATAAAATACATAAAAAAACTTTTTATACAAAATATCCAATTACTCACTTTTAGGTCCTCAACAATATGTACTTCTGATTTCTTGACTTTCCTCCTTTATCCCGACAGCATTTACTTAAAATTTGATACTTACTTGCCAATAAACTGGTATTGGTTTCAGAACCAATCAGGAATTATTAGATAACTTTTTTCTTTGAGTATGATTGGAAAATGTTAATCTTAAGTATTACGCATTTTCCTTTATATGATTTTCTTACTGACAAGCAAAGACCTCAATTTTTTGACAGTATCACCGTTCTTGCCACAATTTCCCATCATAAGCTCAACTATGTATTTAGTCTTTCCCTGGATTTTGAGTTCATTTCAAATATGTTGATTATCATTTATGCAAATTACAATCGGAACTGAAGTGCTTTTTCCTACGTAATCTATAAGCTGGTAAAAATTCATTAAAAGATTATTCTGCTAACCTTTCATTTCGTTGGTTCGTTACTGCCCACAAGCTTTTGGCTATTTACTGTTGCCTGTTTCCCAGTTCAGCCATCCAAATACAATTAAAATTCGTTTCATAAAAGTTTTATCTACCCTTTTTGTTTTCCAATCCAATCCTACAACCTTTCAATCGAGCCGAATACCGACATCCCAAAAAGTGGTGCGGCTGTGGGCTGTGTCATATTAAAAACTTTTATGGTATCCTTAAAACGAAACTGAATTATCTGGGACAGTGAGAATGCTAATTGTTTGGCGAACAGTTTACAAAAAAAAAAAAAAAAAAAAAAAACACAAAACACAAAATTAAAACTTATCTCATCTCGACGCAACGCAACGCATCGCATCTCGCTCAACATTCATTATATTTTACTTGTAATTAATTAAAAATTTGTTGCAACAAGCTTTTTGTTCGCTTTCTGCTGTCAAAATTACAAGAACAACAAAAAAAAAAAAAAAAACAAAAAAAGCGACAACAACTAAGAATATCTAATTAAAACTTAAAAAAGTGACCTAGAACAGATCACAGCAAATGGCTAAAAATGTTCAAAAAAATCACTCAAAATATATTTTCAATATGCACGAAAATAAAACTCACTCAACTGAAAAGGTGAAATGCAACTTGAAAATGAAATGTTACGCATACGCCGCGTGTGCTTACCAAATGAGAGACAGAGAGCGAAAGAGAGTGTGAGAGCGAGATAGTATGGCCAAAAGTAGTAGTAGTGAAAGAGAACGAGTAAGAGTAACAAACAACACACCTACACACACACACACACACACACACAGAGAGAAAAAGAGAGAGAAGATGGCCAAAGAGAGAGAAAGAGAGAGAGAGAGAGAGAGAGAAGGCGGCTAGGTAAAGAAACTCTCAAAAGTAAAGCAAATGTGCATATAAAAAGAGGAAAAAAAAATCAATTAAAATGCACTCGAGTGCATTCTAGCTGTGTGTTGTTGTTTTTTATATGATATGTGTGTGTTTAAAATATTTTGGATGAATGTGTTCTTTCTCTCTCTCTCTCTATCTCTCATTTCCACTCACTCACTTTGGGTTTTCTCTCAATTGTTGTTGCTCTTCTTTTACTCATTGCATTTTCGGTGAATTGCTTGAGGGTTAAGGGTAAAGGGGGTGTACTGGGAGGCAGGGACAGGTACAGTGGAAACAGGATGGGTGGGGTCGGGTGTTGAATGGAGGTGGTGGTGCAGAGAAATTTCATTTCAGTTATTTGTGCAATTTCGCTCAGTCAAGTTGTGTGTTTTTGCCTGTCCTCTCTGGGTCTGGGTCTCTGGTGTTTTGTAGGCAACTAAAAATTAACAGCATTCAATAAAGACGACAAAATAGCCGACAAAATATCTAAGCCAAAAAAAAAAACAAACAAAATAAAATCTGTAAATCCACTTTGAAAACTGACTGACTATATATCTGTCAAAGTGGCAATACGTGGAAGGGGGTGGGATGGAAGGATGAAGAGTGAGAGAGAGCGAAAGGGGGGGGGGGGGTAGGATTGGTAGGGTGCAGGGTTATGTGTGTGTGTGTGTGTGTGGAATCTATACCAACTGTCACGAACACACACACACTCACTCAAATCCAATTAACGTCACATCGGCAAAGCAAAACTGCATTAAACTGCCGCTGACTCTTATGTCTGTGTGTGCGGTGTGTGTGTGTGTGTGTGCGTGGCATTGCCGCCAACCGCAACAAACATCATAATAAACAGTGAGAGAACTTCACACAGAGAGAGAGAGAGCTAAAGCCCTCATGAGGGACGACTATCCCAAGGATCTAGGCATTCTAGTCAGTTAGTCAGTCAGAGGGGCTAACCCTCATCCCCACCCATTTCATGCTTTAACCCCACCTCCCTCTGCTACATATTTGCACCACAGAACCTGCAAAAATCAGTTTGACAGCTAATAACACTTTGTTTCCCTCCGTTGAGTGGGTTTGTCCCTGCGTGTGTCTGTGTGTTGCTTTCTTTTTACTCTCTCGCTTTCTCTCTCTTTCTCCGTATGTGTGCATATTTGACTTTGCGGCATGTTATTTTGTTTCTGTGTGTGTCTGTTTGTATGTGTGAGTGACTGCAGTTTGGCGCCCAAACAACCAAAAAAGAACGCAAAATCCTAAAACCCAACCAATGAACCAGGGCCAAAAGAGTCAAAAGCTTAGAGTAAACATTTGAGAAACCAATTAACAAAATGTAATCATTTGTAATTTATAATTAAAAAGGCAATAATTTAGTTTTTATTTGCCCCCTTTTTCCCCACCATTCAAGCTTAAATTTCATGTGTTTCAAACGACAAATCAAAATTCAATTGACAGGTGAGTTTTTGCTCGTTGAGTGTGAAAATTGAATTAGTTATTTGTAGCAACAATTTGTTAAATATCATCTATGCATGGGTGTGTGTGTGTGTATCTGTGTGTGTGTGTGTGTTGGAAGGGGTGGTACTTAGCTGTTCGTGGCAGTAAATACCATTAGGGATATCCTTGCAACCAGCAAACAGGAAATGACCGTCAAACGTTAAAGTAAACATCCGGTCACTCCCTACCATCAAATAATTCCTCTTTCCCCTTGGGAGCATTTCAATATATAATGTAAAGCCAACGTTAAGCTCCAGAATAGTTAGATATATGAATTTAAATAAGAGTTATACGATTTAATAATGTTTTTTAACTTGTTACTTCTATTCATGATCCTTCTCTTGAATTGTTTGATTAAATTTTAGCCAACAAAATTTGGTCAATATAAATAATTTATTAACTTAACTATGAAGCCTTAACTCACATAAGTTTTTTGTAGTTGGTTCTAGAAATAAAAAAAAGGATTATATTCAGTTCTATCTTTTTATTTCTCCTTTTAAAAAAATTTGGAAAAAAACTATCATATATAGTATATGTATGTACATATGTTTATCCATCTATCTATCTACTATATACATATTTCAGATAGTTTTAACGTCTTCGATCATTATATATCCATTATCATTATCATTATCCTTTTCGCTTATCTGATTCATGAACCAAATTCCAAACGATTGTTTCTCTTTATATGAATTCTCATTTTGGATAACTTTTGCCTACAAGTATGCTACACATTAGCAAACCATAAAGCCCTTTTGATCAATCCAAAATTAAATAAATTTTCCAATCAGCGTGATTAAAGCCTATTATTATTTGTTCAAATAAAGATCGGACTGAGCATTTCGATAAGTTAGGAACCAATTCAAACGGGCAAACATTTAAAGCGAAATCTTACTAAAATCGGTTAACAATATTCAAAAAGCGTCTGTGAGTGAATGAAAACTTATTGTGCTGATTTTACAAGATATTGATATAGATTGTATTTTGATCTTGTTTTTTTTTTTAATTTTTTTTTTTTTTTGTTGTAAAGTGAATGTGAAGTGAACTGATTCGTTCAGAAGTGACAGAGAATTGAGAAGAAAAAAATTGCAGCTAATAATTGAAGAAAAAAAAAAGGTAAGCAATAATAAATATTTATCATAATCAAAATATATTATATATGTATATACAATTAATAATTTATTAATGATATAGTCATTTGATTTAATTTAATATTGACGCCCTCAATTCAAAAAATATCTTTATGTATTTTAAACGTTTCTGATATTTTTATACCATACACCCATAGGGTGAAAATGGTATATTAAAGTCGCTAAAATGTATGTAACAGGCAGAAGGAAGCTTTTCCGACCCCATAAAGTATATATATTCTTGATCAGCATCAACAGCCGAGACGATCTAGCCATGTCCGTCTGTCCGTCCGTCCGTCCGTCCGTCCGTCCGTCCGTCCGTCTGTATGAACGCCTAGATCTCGGAGACTATAAGAGCTAGAGCCACCAAATTTGGTATGTGGACTCGTGTCATATGTACGCTTATCGAGTTTGTTTCAAATGTTTGCCACGCCCCCTACCGCCCCCGCAAATGATATAAAACCGATTTTCTCAAACACTATAGCAACTAGAGACACAAAATTTGGTATGTATATTTGCTTAGTAAACGCGCACATTTTGTATTTATAAAAATTTTGCCACGCCCCCTACCGCCCCCGCAAATCAAATAAAACCGATTTTCTCAAAACCTATTTCAGCTAGAGACACCATAGTTGGTATAAATATTTGCTTAGTAATTGCGCACAGTTTTGATGTGTAAAGATTTTGCCACGCCCCCCTCCGCCCCCGTAATTTGAAAAAACTCGATTATCTCCCGTAATTTTCTACCTTGTGCAATCAAATTTAGCACACTTAAATTTGATACTAATATCAAGCAAAATACCAAATTTGATCAAAATCGGAATAAAAATAGTTAAGTTATGCATATAAACGTTTTTCCATATGGCCGGAAGTGGCCGTTGGCTGGTGGGGCGCTAGGGTGCTCGTATGCTTGAGTGAGCGAAATACTCAAATATGCTTGTTTTTTACACAGCATGTGAACAGTTTTTTTTAAATACGAAAATGCATTTGTTATTATAAATTTGAAATATTTGTTTTACTGGTGTATGGTATACCCAAGTCGGCGAGACGACTTACTTACTTCATTGCTCCTGAAATGAGTACAATCGGATTTTTATACCATACACCCATAGGGTGAAATGGTATATTAAAGTCGCTAAAATGTATGTAACAGGCAAAAGGAAGCTTTTCCGACCCCATAAAGTATATATATTCTTGATCAGCATCAACAGCCGAGACGATCTAGCCATGTCCGTCTGTCCGTCCGTCCGTCCGTCCGTCCGTCCGTCCGTCCGTCTGTATGAACACCTAGATCTCGGAGACTATAAGAGCTAGAGCCACCAAATTTGGTATGTAGACTCGTGTCATATGTACGCTTATCGAGTTTGTTTCAAATGTTTGCCACGCCCCCTACCGCCCCCGCAAATAATATAAAACCGATTTTCTTAAACACCATAGCAACTAGAGACACAAAATTTGGTATGTATATTTGCTTAGTAAACGCGCACATTTTGTATTTATAAAAATTTTGCCACGCCCCCTACCGCCCCCGCAAATCAAATAAAACCGATTTTCTCAAAACCTATTTTAGCTGGAGACACCATAGTTGGTATAAACATTTGCTTAGTAATTGCGCACAGTTTTGATGTGTAAAGATTTTGCCACGCCCCCCTCCGCCCCCGTAATTTGAAAAAACTCGATTATCTCCCGTAATTTTCTACCTTGTGCAATCAAATTTAGCACACTTAAATTTGATACTAATATCAAGCAAAATACCAAATTTGATCAAAATCGGAATAAAAATAGCCAAGTTATGCATATAAACGTTTTTCCATATGGCCGGAAGTGGCCGTTGGCTGGTGGGGGCGCTAGGGTGCTCGTTTGCTTGAATGAGCGAAATACTAAGATATGCTTGTGAAAAGTTTCTTTTAAATACGAAAATGCATTGGTTATTATAAATTTAAAATATTTGTTTTACTGGTGTATGGTATATCCAAGTCGGCGAGACGACTTACTTACTTCATTTAAGATGGAAGTTTGAAAATTTATAATTTTTTTTTTGATATTGTTGTTGGGTTCGGGAAAAATCTCTTAAATCTTTCCTAACAGATCGGAAAAGGAAAAAAAATAATATCAAGGCATCATTAATTGTCTGAACCCTTTTAGGATCGTTTTAAAATGAGCAGACTGACAAAAATCTTGTTGTTAGCCAAAATGATTTTTAAAGCCCTTTACTGAATGTTGCCTAGGGACAATTTTTTTGAAACATCTGATATTTTTATATCCAAGATCGATATCTCTCCCTTAAATAAGAGATTTTACTTGCCTAAAATTTAACCTATTTCTAAAAGGGTTAATTTTATTTTAAAATTTACTTTTTCTTATAATTTCAAACTTTTTATAGCTATGTAAAAGGCTAGAAAGTAATTATTTCTATTTATGTATTGCATTTCTCATTTTAAACTGTTTTTTTTTCAGAATTTTTAAATTGCAGATCGTAGCATAATATTTTTTAGACACTTCCCATTAAAAGTATTTGAGGTACAATTTGTGCCAATTTATCTCTTAGAGCTAGCCATTTGTGTATAGTCCAAGCTTTAGTTGGGTTTCATCTTACGAAGAAAGGATTTTGATGCACTTTCAACATTAGTTTAAACTTTAAACTAGACAAACTATGTGTGCAACACTTATCAGTGCTTCAGTGCAACAGAGAGCCAGAGGGCTGTGGCATCATTTACAATTTTGACCTGTTCTCATTTTCTATGCACTTCAGCGTACCCACAGGACACTTGAGCAATGTAATTTAAAACAATTCGGCGAGTAAATCGCATAAAATTTTCAACAATTTTTGGTTTCTTTTTTATTTCATTTTTTTGTTGTGTTTTTTGCTATTTTGTGCCCCACACTTTCCCATCCGCTCTCTCCCTCTCTCTCTTCGTTTCCTTTTCCCCTCGTCGTGTTGGTGGTGCTTTGTTCTTTTGGGGCAAGACAATGGCCCCGAAACACAAGGACACAGATGCTAAAGGAGATGGAGGGACTAATTAAAACTCCGCTAGATGCTATGAATGGAGAGCGTTAAGAGAATTTCCAACTGGGTTGGGGGAGGGGATAGAGATGAGGGGTTAGAGGGAAGGGCTGTTGGACTACTACAAGTAAATTAACTAGCCAAAGACTGTGAAAAGCATTTTCTCCTGTCCATTGAGAGTGCATATAATTTTTTCGTTGCGAAAATCAAAAAAAAAAAAAAACAAGGGAAGGGAAAAACCGAAAGAAAGGAGCAAAATGAAAAACTAAGAAAGAAAGACGAATGGCTAGCACAAAGCAATATGCCGCACATTTGCACAGGAAAAATAGCAAAATGAGTGGAATATATATATATATATATATGTATATATTCTGAAAAACAGAACAGAAAATATTTTTACGTGCACAGTAATGAAAGGCCTTGGGCATAAGTTTTAAATAAATATTTGTCTATGTGTGTATGTATATGTGCATGTAATTTAACAAAACAGAAAAAAGAACGAAATAAAAAAAAAAAAACAAGATTTATAAAAAATGAAGAACGAAGAGTGAAAGGAAGCCAAAGAAATGGGCAAGGGCTGACTAAGGTGGAGGAGGCAGAGGCGGAGAAGGGAGATGGACCAAATGGACAGAAACTACTGCACATAAAAATTACAAGAGGAACTTGTTAATCCAAGAAACGAAAGTCGAAGAGATAAATACCTAAAAAAAAGAGCAGCAAGATCGAAAAAGAAAGAATTAAAAGGAAATAAAAAATAAATAGGATCTAGTCTACAAAAGGTGATAAAGAGAAGAGAAGATGAAAAGAAATGCGATAAGGTTTGAAGTGGTGTAAAAACGGACGGAAGAAAGGTGGAAAAAAGGGGAGAAAACAAATCTCGAAAGATTGATTAAGAGAGAAAAGAAATGCAAAAAGAAAGGAAAGACAGAGAAAAAAGGGTTGAATATCTTGGCCTATTCATGAAAGAAAGTCTACCGACAAAAAAAGTGCAGTGTGCAGAAGAATGAAAATAATAATAATATCTACAAAGAAAAAGAAAAAGAAATAAAAAGATTAAGTAGGGATCATAATTGAAAAAAAAATTCAGTTGGAAAGACGAGAAAAGGACAAACAAACAGAGAGAGAGAGAGAGAGGAGAAAGAGACAAAAGGAAAAGAGAGAGAGAGAGAGAGAGATAGAGAGAAAGATCTTCACTGGATAAAAAGATAGCAAATCAGATAGATCAAAAATAAAAAGGGATAAGTAGAATATTATTCCAATTAGATAAAAAGGTAGATAGACATATAAATATAATGACAAATATAATAATAATAGATGGCTAGTTAGATATACTAAAAGATAGGTAGGTGATTTGAGTCATATATTGATAGATAGATAAAGATAGATATGCAGAAAGATAGCTAGATGAATAGAGAATAGTTTACAGTTAGACAGGTAAACAAATAAAAGACGAGAAAGAAAAACGATAGATAGATACTCTTAATAGATTGATTTAAAAGATAGTTTACTGGAGAGTTATATTATCTATCGCTAAATATATAGAATTAAATAGAGGGCTAAGATGAATTTATAGACATTTAGGACGTTAGATGGGGAATGAAATTTAGGTTTAGTTATTTGCATAGAAAGTCTTTAAAAGTTCATTTCAAAGTCCAATATACATAGTTTCCGAGTTTGTGAGTTTACTTAACACTTAAGCTATTTCCGTTTTTCTCTCTTTTTTAGTTTTTTGGTGGGTGAAGGGACAAACTCTTTTTGGCCATTAGGATGTTACCAGCTTTACCACAAACCCGATGTATGCCCCAAACCAGGGTATAATTATGAGTGCCATGTTGAATGTTGATGATGACTAGGATGGATGGTTGGTTGGTTGGCTGGTTCGTGGGTTGGGTGGCTGGTTGGGTTGTACTCAGTTTTAGGTAAACATGAAGAACAACAAGAATGAGAACTGACTGACTGACTAACTGACTGACTAACTGACTGACTAACTGCCTCTGCCTCTGCCTCTGTCTCTGCCACTGCCACTGCCTCAGTGTTGACTGACTGCAAGAAGAAGAGCAAGAAGGGGTTGATGGCAATGGTAACGGCGGTGGCAAACGGCGTCGACCGTGTAGGCTCTATTAAAGTCTTAACGACAACGCAGACTGTGTGCTGTATAGCCTCTACTAAAAAGTAGGTTGAGGTAGCCTAGCCTAGCCTAGCCGACAACGCCGCCATGTTTAGAATATGCACACAAAGCGTAAGGCCAAACAAAAGCTATACACAGAGGGAGAAACAGAGAGAGAGAGAGAGAGAGAGAGAGAGAACGAGACACATATATATATATATATATATATATATGTATACACTCGAACAAGATGATTGTAGGTTGTAGAAAAGGGTTTTTAGTCTACAGAAGGCAAGAGGGATTGGTTAGACACAGTGTAACAAAAGATTTGCTTAGCTTTCATGTAAAGCGTAAAATACAAACAATTATGCAGTTTTGGTATATGTAGGTACAGTTCCTACCAAACTACCTACCTACATATATATGTATGTATGTACATATGTATATATACATATGTACATATATATATACCCACATTTAGTGGGCCGCTTCGAGCCACTTGAGTCCGAGACTTTGCTACTTGAATTTTTGGGGACAAAGGCAAAGGCGGCAGCTCACCGAGGCACAGGCCTTCCTTTTCTTCATTGTCGTCCTCGTCGACGCAGTCATCATTGTGGGTGGGTGTTGGGTTCTTTTAGTCTAGTTGCTTGGGCTCACTGGGGCCTACAAAAATATGACAAATTACAAAATAATTGTGCGCACAGCAGAGTCAAAATGTTTTTTGGTGTCCTCATTTGTGTCGCTGGTACTCCCGACGACCACTCACCTATCACCTACCAACCTATCTACCCACCCACCTCCATTCCAATCTCTCTCTCTATCTCTCTTACACTCTTTCTCTGTCTCCCTTGGACGGGTGTCTCCGTTGTCATCGTCAGCATACCTTGCAATATTAATGAACTCTTTTACATCGTCTGTCATTTCCATGGCATTCGAAAGTGGGTGGACTAAAGGGGGCGAATACAAAATGGGGGTGTAAACCACAGACCCCATTTTGTTCTCATTCTCTTCTTACTCCTCCTTTCGCCAATAGCCGCCGCCGTCTACGTCAATTCTCATTTTTACTATATATTGTAGGCTCCCATTTTGCATTCATCATCATCATCATCGTCGTCATCATCGGCATGGTTGTCCTGGAGTAGACTTTGGCGTATTTACTTTAGGCTGTAAATGCAGTAAAAAGTTATGTTTATGCGGTCAAAAGTTCAAAACTTTCCCCTTAGGTTATACTTTTGTGTAAATTGTTTAACCTGTTCTTCATTTTAGCAAATAAAATCGCAACTCGCACAATCGGAAATTATCTTAGCCATTGATAATTGAAATTTCAGCAGCTTTGTAGATTTTTTGGGAAATTATTTTGTGTTTTTTACGAATATCTATTAACCACAAGTCGATTAGTTTAAAAATACTTTAATGTACGCCAAAATGTTTTCTGTAAAAAAGAAAAACAATCTCAATATGAATCCAATGAATTGAAAAACTACACAACGGCCTTATGTTGTCCTCACCTAAACAGATACAAATATAAGACTCTTGAAACTGAAATCTAGAACCTTTAAGACCTCAACCTAGAACCTCAAAGAAAGAGAGAAGGTCTAAGGAAGATTTAAGCACAAAAAGAAGAAGGAAGCATTTTTTCCATACTGAGTAAATTTCCGATGAATAGTTGGTTCAAAATAAGTGAGAGATCTTTTGGAAGGAAAAACCATTTGCTTTCTCCGACACTAAGAAAATTTTTTTATTCAACTGTTAAAATTTCCAACATCATTCCTCAAAACGTATACAGGATTTGGCCAAATAATCTTATAGGTGATAATTAGAATAAGAATAAGTATTAGATTTTTACTATTCAAGAAGTTCATATATAAATTCTTATAAATGACTAAAACAAAAAAAAAATGAAGTAAGTAAGTCGTCTCGCCGACTTGGGTATACCATACACCAATAAAACAAATATTTCAAATTTATAGAAACAAATGCATTTTCGTATTTTTAAAAAAATCGGTTCAATTGCTTTTTACAAGCATATCTTAGTATTTCGCTCACTCAAGCATTCGAGCACCCTAGCGCCCCCACCAGCCAACGGCCAACTCCGGCCATATGGAAAAACGTTTATATGCATAACTTGGCTATTTTTAGTCCGATTTTGATCAAATTTGGTATTTTGCTGAACATTAGTATCAAGTATTAAAAGTGCTAAATTTGATTGCACTAGGTAGAAAATTACGGGAGATAATCGAGTTTTTTCAAATTACGGGGGCGGAGGGGGGCGTGGCAAAATCTTTACACATAAAAAATGTGCGCAATTACCAAGCAAATATTCCTACCAAATTTTGTGTCTCTAGCTAGAATAGTTTTTGAGAAAATCGGTTTTATTTAATTTGCGGGGGCGGCAGGGGGCGTGGCAAAATTTTTATAAATACAAAATGTGCGCATTTACTTAGCAAATATACATACCAAATTTTGTGTCTGTAGTTGCTATAGTGTTTAAGAAAATCGGTTTTATGTAATTTGCGGGGGCGGTAGGGGGCGTGGCAAACATTTGAAACAAACTCGATAAGCGTACATATGACACGAGTCTACATACCAAATTTGGTGGCTCTAGCTCTTATAGTCTCCGAGATCTAGGTATTCATACAGACGGACGGACGGACGGACGGATGGACAGACGGACATGGCTAGATCGTCTCGGCTGTTGATGCTGATCAAGAATATATATACTTTATGGGGTCGGAAAAGCTTCCTTCTGCCTGTTACATACATTTTGGCGACTTTAATATACCATTTCACCCTATGGGTGTATGGTATAAAAACTAGATTTGTAAAAAGAAATTAAAGGAGTTTTTTTCAGAGTGTTAGCTAATATTTCATTTAAATTTACAAATTTGTTATAAATAAATTGTTGGTTAATTTTTTTTAAACAAAAACAAATGATTTTTTTTTTATTTTAAGTAGAGGTATTATTTAGTTTGTAAACATTTTCATTGCATAAACATTCTTTAACTCTGTGGTAGTAGTAGACCTGGCAATCCTCCCTCAACTACTCACCTACAACTGTCGCGTCCGCCACCCCTTTCCCCACTACACCCCATACCTTTTGATGTGTGTGTGTGTGTCTTTCTCTCTCACTCATGATGTTCCCAAATGAACGCGTTCCGCTGTGTTTAAAGTTTGTTACTTGAAATGCATTTTATATGGCCCGTTAGCCGTTACTTTACTATGTATAACTACGTTTGTTTTTTTTTCTCCCCCCTCACCACTCCGTAGCGCCTACAACCACACCCATCCCACCACGACTGGTGAACTGTGTTTGCATAGCCTCACGGGTATTCATTAAAGTTGAGGCTTTAAGCTGACAATTTTTCGCATTTATTCTTTTTTTTTTTTTTTTGGTTTTTGTAGTATTATTTTTTACGAGTATTTTAGTGGCATCACAAAAAGCAAAAAAAAAAAAGAAGACATGCCAAGTTTTTAGTTGGCATCATGCTGAAAATGTATAAAAAACTAGAAGGAAAATTACTAAAAAGGAAATTAAAGGAAAATGTTGCGTCGTATTTTTTTTTTTTTTTTTTTTTGAGGGTTTGAGTAATGGAACTTTTGTCGTTGAGGTAGTTAGTTAGTTAGTTAGTAGGAAAACAGAGTTTTGTGGGATGATGACTTGACTTGGCTTATTACATGCTCCAACTCCTCTAACCAGCAAACACACACATTTCCCCTGCACACTATCTCTTCCTCTCTGCATCTCGTGTGCGTGTGTTTGTGTTGGCCAAAAACTTATTAGACAGACGGAAATTGAATATTGTTCCTGCAAAATTGTCATCCTGTTTTGCCTGGCTGATGCTGTGTCCTGTATTTGAAAACTTCATTCATTTTGTGCTGTGACATTCTATGTGGTTTGTTTTTTTTTTTCTTTTCTTTTTGTATGTATATCTGTATGACTTTTAAATTGTTTTGTTATATGCAGATATGCATACGGAACGTGTAATTAGACAACTTCATCTTCTCTCTCTCTCTCTTTCTCTTGAACTCAGAAGCTTTTCGTTTATTTAACAAATTTTGTGCTCATGATGAATAAAGTTTATCCTTCTCATGTATGTTGGTAGTTGGAAAATGTGTGAAAAGTATTTAGCATTAACCTGACTAAATAGCAAAAAAGGATGCATGATAAAATGCTGATAAGCCGGATTACAAACTTTTTTTTTTTTTTTTGGTATATTGCAATGAGAAACAGGTGGACAGCAAGGAATAAAAGAAAAAAAAGGCTTACCTAGAATCTACTTGAAAAGTTTTTCACGAGAGAAATAGAGTGGGTGGAAATGCTTACATTTATTAAGTAAAGGTTATAATATAAGTAATTTCAATTTGTAAATAGAAAAGTAACAAGTTTTGGAGTTAGAAAAGGAGAGTTGAAAAGTTTAGTAACTTTTAGTTATGTGAATATTTTGCAAAAAGAGTTACATTAATAAATTTAGTCACAAGAATAAACTAACTACATTTCACTAGGTTTCGTTTCCTTTGCTGTCTTATGGCTTATGTCACTCAATTTTTTGTTTAAGTTAGCAAAGAATATTTCTTATTAATAAATGATAAAAAGGTATTTATTAACTTTTGATTTAACATATAAAGAATTAAAATTGATGATTAATATTGTACAAAATCTTTTTAGCAGCGAATTGGCAAATATTTTTTATTACACTTACTAAAATGAAAATAGTATGGCTTGAAGGTTTCGAAACAAGTCGATTCCAGAAATTCCAAAATCAGGCCAAGACTTAGGATAAGCTAAGATTTTTAAACAGTTGCTATTGAAAAACAGTTAAGTGAGTTAATTAATTACACTCAGGGCCCGTAAAACTATAGCCTCAGATCAATATTTAGGACATTAGGGCGAAATAATTGTGACAATATATATATATAATAAAATGTGGTTTAAAATAAAATGTTAATTTTCTTATATTTTTGCTGTCTATATTTAGTAATTTTTAAAGGGTTTTCTGTTCAGATTTATTTCAATGATAATAAAATAGAATCAAAGAAAATACAAATTGACTTCATTTTGGGCAATAAATTTCAAGCTTTATTAAGCTTAGATTTAGCAATTTTGATTTATTTTTAGTTATTTTAATTCCAAGATTTAAAGCCACTTAAATTATTGTGGTTAATTGGCTATATTTGGCTTTCAATTTTGTTACAAATTTGAAATGCTTCAATTTCAGCAATTCATTTTACATACACATACATATGTACATATGTATGTACATATATACATGTGTGTTTCTGTGTGTGTGTTTGTGTTTTTGGCCGCGCTTGTTTTGCGGTTGCTGTGACACTCATAAACCACAAAACAGTGATTAATATATATATATTTGGGTTTATATGTAAATGTCGGTATATATAAAGAATATGTGTAAGTATTAATATGTATTTAAGAGCGACTTAAACCCCCAAGTCCCTTCATTAGTAACATTTTGTGCTGCAAATGATAAGCTCATTAGCTTAATGCAAGCCAATATTGTTGCCAAAGGAACAAACAGAAAGGTGGTTTAAGCTAAGGTAAGGTAAGGTATGACAGGGTAAGGAATGAAAAGGATAGAGGAAAGGCATGGAAAGGCAAGGATCGCAGCTATGTGTGTGGGAGTGTGCCTGCAATCAAGTATACATTAAGTCTATACATGCAAAATATGTATTCAAGTGTAAGGGCTTTAACTAAATGCCTTTTTAAATTGCAAATAAGCCAAATAAGGGAATCATAGAAGCATGGAATCATTTAACATTTCACCTGAAGATGTTATTAAAGCCCTTTTCAAAGCACTTTGTCTATTTTGCATCTGCTGCAACTTTCAACTCTGTCAGGCTCTGGCATTGTTTCTGTCCCTCTTTCTCTTTGTCTCTCTTTCTCTCTCTCTCTCCCGTCATCTAGATTTCTCTCTCTCCCTCTCTCTCTCTCTCTCTCTGTTATGGACTTTTTCTCTGGCATTCTCTATATATATCTTTGTGCTAATGCCTCTTGAGTGCTTCGCTTGGCTGGGTTTAAACTCTTTTTTGCCTGGCATTTCAACGCAGCTCTAGCTCCGTATTCGGGAACTGCAATGCCACTTTGCATACACACGCAATACATACACACACAAGACTCCAACTTCAAATTGAACTTCAATCTTGCCATCTTTCCTTTTTCTTTCTACAAAACGCATGTAAATTGGCCAATTTTGTGCACGCCCTTTGATGCCTTCCCCTTTTTTTGCCACTACCTTCTGTTTCTTCGTCGTCTTCTCTATATCCTTGCAGCACGAACAATACTAAAACAAAAATAAGAAAAAAAAAGAAAAAATTGCACAAAAATCCTTTTCTTTTCTTCTCGATTTTGTTGCAAATCTTTTTGATTTGCAACTGGCGCACTTTTTCTCATTTCTTTTTTCTTCAACTTTTTCTCTCGTTTTGGTTTCTCATTTATTTTATATTTCGTTTTTTTTTTTGTTTGTGTTTTTCATTTTTGTTTTTCTTGTTGTGGGCTTGACAGCCGTTGAAGTCTTGAGGGCTATCTAATGCCCGCTCCATTGGGGAAAAGAGAAATCGTTTGCCAAAAAAGCTGGAAAATTAAAATTGGCATCGGTAGGGACATTCTTATATTTGTCGATATGCAATTGACAAGGCAAGAAAAAAAAAAAAAAAGCATGACAAAAAGACAAAACAGATAAATATTTATAAATATCAAGGGATTGCCAAAAGTTATTTTTACTTAAAAACATTGTGGAAGGGGACTTTTAATGAAACAATTAATTTTCTTCTTCCACTCCCAAAAATAAAAATTGGGTTTTATCCTTTCTTGTTGGTTTTTAAAGGGATTTCAATTTTTTACAGGAATACTTTGCAATTTGGGTTAAATCATGTAAAAGTTAATTAACTTTATAGTTATGAAAATTATCTGTGGGATTTTTTAAATTTCTTTTAATTTTATTGAAGAATATAGAACCAGATCCATAGATTCAAAAAATTATAATATGTAGATATGAATGATATACTCAATAATTCCTAATTTGTCGAGCTTTTATATAAGTCAATTTTTGACTGTCTCTAAAATTTATATCATATTTCTCAACTCTAATAATTTTGCGGAAAAACCTATTTGTTAGAAAATTTTTAAGCCAATTTAATTTTTAGGTTTTTATTTTTTTTTTAATGTCTATGTCTATGTCTTAAATTGTAGAGTTGAAATATTTGAATATTTATTGAATATTTTGAAAATGGCGCATAAAATGATTTGATTAAAGACACATTATGAGCAATAGTTAGTGACAAATCCTGATCTGAAGACGAATGAACCGAATTCGTAAGTCGAACCTGTTGTTGTTACCTATTATTATTATTGCAGGGGGAGAAATCTATACAGTTTTAGTTTAGAACTGTAATGTGAATTGCATGTGAAGGGTTTAAGGGATTTCAACATTTTCTTTTGCCATCATTTGTAATTCAAATATCAAACTACAAATCTGTTTAAATATATCAGTCACAAACTCGAGAGAATTTGTGATTTAGCGCCAGAGAGAAAGAGACAGAGACTGAGACAGAGAGAAATGCTCCATGAATAAGAATCATTTTAGGGGTTTGCTTAGAAAAAGAAATCGAGAAAAGAAAAGTTTTCCTTTTCGTTAAGCTCTTTTTTTTTTGTTATTCCTTGAGATATGATACATATATACATATATATATTCGTGTAAGTGTGTGTATCTAATGGCCATGTAAAGAGCATGTAAGCTTTCATCTCTCCTCATCCTCCTCCTATTCCTACTTCATTCCATTTCCTACATTCATATCTTCTTCGCCTTCGCCCTGCGCTATTCTTTAGCTGTTTCTCTTTCTTATTCCCAAGTGCCATTGTCATGCACATCAATCACGTTGTGTGTGTGTCTTGCTGTATGTATGTGTATTTCTGGGTGTCCTTGCATGTGCACCAAAAAAGTATGCAACACTTTTTGCGCTTAAGTAGCTGCTGTTGCTGTCGCGGTTGTTGTTGTAGTTTTTGTCATTATTGTTGTTATTCCTGCTTTAAAAATCGCACAGATATCCTTAACGATTTGTCACAAAAGTATATAATGCAGAAAAGAAAAGAAAATAAAATATATATTCATATATAGAGCATGGGGAGGGGATGTTCGTGTAAGTTGAAAAATCATTTTGCCACCGCTTTTGGCTCATGAAATTTTCAAATAAATATTGTGTGAAAGCAGTTGAGAATGCGGGTGTGAATAATTAATGAAAAGTAATATCAGCCAACATCTTTGGGTTGACCGCAAAAGTAACTTTTCGCTGATGACGACGATTACTACCAACGATAATGATGATGCTGATGATGATGAGCAAGAGGATGTGCAGGAAACGATTGAGGGGATGACTCGCATAGTTGTTTGCATACGATTGTTGGTTAGAATTCAAATTTGATTAGCTGTGCGAGTAAAGCAATTTACCACAGCTTTTAGCTTCGGCTGTGATTGATGCTTCAACGGTTTTTTTTTTCATTTTTGGTGGGTTTTTTGTTTTCTTTTTGGGAGGATTTTGCATATCGTCTCGGCTCCTTGTGAAAAGATTTTCCCTATTTAAGTTGCCTGTTTCTCCTGCACGCTGGTGGCAGCTTCATTAAAAGTTTCGCAATATACCGTTGTGGTAGCGATTGGCTGTGGTGTATGGCTAGAAGACAGATAGGCAAACAGACGGAGATTGAGGAAGACAGACGGAGATTGAGGGAGACAGATAACCGCAACTTTTCATTAAAACTGAGGTTTTTGCCAACTTTTCCGCTACTACATACTACACTAGACCAAGCATCTGAAAGTGCCGGAAAAAGAACGTTCTCCTCTGACAGCATTAGGCAAATGTGACACGAATGTGAGAATTGCGAAAGTGAGTGACAGTTATGGAAGTTGTGGCTACTTATGTTTTAGAGGATATAAGCAAACCATTTGGTTTGACAAACAGTAACCACAAGCAAATTCCTTCGATTTATGGCGAAGGGAAATTTGAACAAAATTCAAAATGGATTAAAATCCAATAAAAGACTCTAGATGAAAGGGCGGATGAAAGGTTCGAATTCTGCTCAGCCCAATTCAAGTCTCTATGATCATTTTATTCAATTTAATTTAATTTTAACTAAAAGAATTAAAGCAAAGCGAAAAAGAATATTTGAAACTTGATAATTAATACATAGAAAATCGTCGTCTATAAAAAATTACAGAACATTTTCATTTTAAAAACATGTTTGTTGTGTATCTACAATTGATTCATACAACATTTTCATATACATATGGTTTATACTATTCCAGCTTAAGGCTAAAAGGAATTTCAATTACACATGCTAGAAAACTACATCCAATAGATAGATATATCTATCTATCCATCTATATACATACATACATATATGTGCGCGTATTTTGGGCAGAGGGTAATGAGGGATGATAGTGTATAGAGGGGCAGATGGGATAGGGATGGATTGGGGGAGATTTTTGGTGCAATGGCGAGCACTTACAACAACTTATAAATAGCCTCAGTCTGTGCAAATTTTCACATTAATTAAATTTTAGCGACGACGACAACGACAACGGCAACGATGAGGCAAAATACAACCAAAACATTGCATAGAACCTCCGGCTCGCCCCCCACTCTCGTTCAGCACCTCAACCCCAACAGCACTTCACCATCCTTCTTCTGTATTTTGCTCCACCAAGACCAACGACAACGACAACGTCAACGGCCAACACCGTTGACATATTGAAGGAAAACGACAGATTTAGTACATAATATATAGACAACATATATGTCTATGTCTTTCGAGAATATATACAAGAGACTCGGACGATATGCATATATATATATACACATGTATATATTTTATATATATATAAGTATATATATGCATGGGTTGCGATAATATGGAATCTTTTTAAATATCATGCAGAGAACGCAATTGCAGATATAAGTATTTTCGATGCGTAACTCTCTCCAAGTTCTCAACAAAGAATAATATGAATTTCAGGGAACATTTTCAAATTATCTTAGCTAAGAATGTCTAAAATAAAATAATGATCGTTCGACATAATTTTTCGGTGGATTTATGATAAATGCATACATACATGGCAAAAACTTACGACTAAAATATGTATATTATGGCTAATATTTCTGCATATTTTTTAAATGTTTATTTTTTGTTGCAAAAATGAGAATCCTAAATACTAAATACTCCTGCTTCAATACTTAAACTAGTTGAGAATTACAACCAAATAAAGCCATAGATAGCAGACAAAGCTAATATACTAATAATTTTTTACACCCTCCTTTATATTAAGTTCGATAAATTCAGTTATTCTTAATGCAAATCAGTAAGTGAACTTGACTCTTTCTAACTTTAAATATTATTTTTAGTTATCACTGTGTTAACTTTACCCTGCCGCTCACTGTAAATTATTGCCATAATAAATGTTATATTAACAATTTATAACAAATTCCATAAAATCATTTTTGCATTTGATTTAGGCCTTCTTCGACTTTATTTCCTTAAGTGGAGAACTAAAGCTATCGATCTGATTGGGGTAATCTTCCAGAGGCGACCCTAGACGGTTGCATTTGTGCATCTGATGCACAGTCAGATTCATATTCAATATCAATATTTATGTCCATATTTTTTTCTCCTCGTTATTTGTGAATTCCACAGAAAAAAAAGTGAAGAAAATATAAATATTTTTCATTGGCATGGCAGCATAAACCACTTGGAGTTCTCTACTTTGGCCAAGCTGCATAAACATTTTCGCCAAGTGAGCCACTCCAAAAAAAAAAAAAAAAAAACAAAATAAATTCTGCTAGAGATCCAAGTTTGTCTCCTCATTCCTTCATTCTTCTCGGTGGTTTTTTTTTTGTATCTTTCTTTTTGCCTCCAGCCCTGTGACATCTCAAGTGCCCTGGGCTTTGGCGGGCCACTGTATTTGGCATAGAACGATGAGAAATCTTCTTGTCTTCTGGTCTCCATCTGCTCCTCCTTCGTCCGCTAGTGCTCTCCTCCCCTCTCTCCTCTCCTCTCCTCTCTCTCTCTCTCAGTCTGTCATCCTAAGCTTGTTGTAATCAACCGTCGCTGTGGCTGTAGCCGTCGACGTCGACGTCGAGAAGGCACTTTAAAGTGCCAACGCGCTGATGTCGTTTATTTATAGCTACAGTTTCTCCTTTATTTATTTCTTTTCTTTTCTTTTCTTTGCCCACTTACAATGCTACGCAAAAAAAAAAAATATGCAAAATTGCAACAAAATTTTATTTGCTGTAATTATATTTGATTTTACCAGAGAAAGAACGAAATAGAGAGAGACAGAGAGAGAGAGAGATAGAGACTGAGAGATAAAGAGAGAGGAAGGGAGGACGAGCAAACGGCAAAACAAAAATTTGTTGTTTTTATGCCAAAAACTAGACAAAAAAAAATGAAACAACACCAGCAACAAGAAACACGAACATTTTGCACGACATCAAAATTATTGTTAATTTCAAATTAAAAATTCAATATGAAATTTGAAGTATTTTAATTGGATGAAAATAACACAGGAAAAAAGAAGGGGAGAAAAGAAAACCAAAATGGAAAATTAAATATAGAATCATCATAATTTCATAATTTTAGAGGATTCATTTCTTTATTTATTAGTATTTAATTGTCTCTTGCTTTTGTTTTGCTCTAAATATATTCTTAGTTAAGAACTTAATAATTATTACCTCAAATATTTTGATTTGTTTTCCTTACATTCATTTTTATCTGAATGCTATCTTGACCATTGAAAAAAAAACTTAATCAGTTTAATTAATACAATTTTAGAATGACCCAGAAATGGCTCATATAACTTAAACGATTCAACGATTTCAACTTTGGGCGACATTACTTTGTAAGTCCGACCCCGAGCGGTTTATTTGAGAAAATTAATATTTTTGCATTAAGCAAAGCTTTGCCAACTGATGGATGAAGCTTTTAGTTTACCATTTTTTAGTTAGTAAAAAAAAAAAAGAAAAATTACAATCGATATTCGATTTGTTTGTTCATAGCACATGGCTGTAATTAAAACGATAAAAAGCAAAGGAAACGAAAAACAAATGGAGGAAAGTACAAACAAAACTTTTCAATTAATTTAAGTAATTAAAGAGTAAATGAGAGAAATGGTTACTGAGAAAAAGAGGGAGAGAGAGAGAGAAAATGAAAAAAGAAAATTTCACACATAGATTAGATTTGCAACAAATCAAGTTT
The DNA here is from genome assembly GCA_018903935.1 of Drosophila insularis. Lineage (NCBI taxonomy): Eukaryota > Metazoa > Arthropoda > Insecta > Diptera > Drosophilidae > Drosophila > Drosophila insularis. The sequence goes on from JAEIFP010000517.1 coordinate 3,484,399, forward strand.
GGTTTTTATCCCCCTTGCAACTATTTTATTTTCTAACTTTAGTCTTGTTGTCTTGTTGAAGTCTGGCATGGGTTGGCAACTAAATTGAAATGCTCTACCCCCGCCCTGCCAGCCACTTGCACCCCATAGCGGCGACCCGCAGCCCGCAGCACAAACCATAGACCCCAAACCCCAACCCCAATTCCACTTTAGACCCCACTTTTCCACTTTTTGTCTTGGGCGCCTTGACTGCCTGCCTGTTCCTGATATATCAAAGGACTTTAAATCAAAATTCAATTACACTTTTCATTTTGATGCTCTTAAAAATTGAGGAGCTGGAGTAGAGAGCTCCAACCTATAATGGAGGCGGTGTTGTAGCCAGGTCATGTGCGTGGGCGTGGCAACAGGCTATGTTTTTTGCCACCTACCTGTCGATAGTGAAAATCAACAACAGCGACTCGCAACTCGAAATGTTGCCAATGACATTGAGAAGTTGAATGAGTTTTGCAGCCCTTTTGAAGTGCCTTACCAACTGTGCCACTCCCCTCTAGTCAAAGGGATCGATTTTGATTTTAATTCATTGTCATACGTTTATGTCTAAATAAAAGCAAAAGCACTTTCATGTTTCTAGCATTAGCATAAAAACAAAAACTATAATGTAAAGTCACTTTCAAGTGACTGCCTGTTGAAAATCATTTTTCTACCCTTGCAGAGGGTATTATAAACCATAAGATCAGCATAAGAAGCTGAATCGATATAGCCATGTCCGTCTGTCTGTCCGTCCATCTTAAAAGCTATTGTAATGAAACTTGGAATTTTAGCTACTTATAAACCGGGTAAGATAAAGTATGAAAATCATAAGGATCGGACCACTAAATCATTAAAAATCGGTGAAGGAGTTGCAGTATCGCTTTCAAAGTTGCTAATGTGATAGTTTTGGATACAGAACATTAGATCCTAAAACTTCAATCCGATCGGATAACACAGGTTACAGTTAAGATACTAGGAAGGTTTTGTCTGTGCATTTATGAGTCCAGAGTTTGGAAGATGTGAAAATATTCTAGCCAAGGACTGCAAGGGTATTTAAACTTCGAATATTGATATTTGAAAATAAAATTGTGGTAAATAACTTTATCATTATAAAGATAAAGCATTGCAGTTGGCATTTGTCTTATGTGTATTCAATGTAAACTATTTTTCCATATGATAAGTTAGTAATCCATGAGATTACCCTCGAGTTGGCTAGTCGTCTTCAAGGATTAATATATTACGTATATAGGCACTTACATACATACATTGCGATTATTGTCACCTATAATTTTAATAACAATTACGCGGCATGTTTTTTGTATTTATTAACCACATTTATTCGCACTTTTTAAGCTCTTTACATTGTTTTCTTTTTTCTTTTGAATATTTTACCTCTTTGTCGTTGTCGTCTACTTCCCTTGTGCTTTTTGTTTTTTCTTTTTGTTCGCACATAATGAGTTCATAATCCTTGCTCACAAATTACAACGCTTTGCACTCGCAACGAAACTTTTTAACCCTCAACCTCAACTCATTACAGGCTCATTAAAGCTCAACACAACCTCATCTAAATAAATTGTAAAAAAAAAACCAAAAATTCACAGGCTGCTTAAATTTCTTTCTGTTGTTGTGTGTGGTTTTTTTTCTCTTTCGTTTCTGCTGAAACCCCATCTCGTTCTCGTCCTTTTGAGGACAAGAGAGGGAGGGAGAAAAAAAAGCGCTTTATAATTGCCGCATATCGCCATGTCAAACAACAACAACAAGAGGAAAAACTGAAAACCGCAACTCTAACGAAAAATATTTTGTAATTTAAAACGCGAGCAACAGACACAGAATCCCAAAAGTGGAGACTCACCTTTTGCGTTATATAAAAGGAAGAGATGTTACCCCCGAAATGGCGACCTCAGCACAGGATCCAGTCAGGCAGTCAGCCAGCCAGCCAGCCAGCCAAACAGCCAACCAGCAGCTGCATTGCCAGCGCTAATAGATCCCAAAGCTAAAGCCCAGGACATCATCCCACCACCTGCATCCTCAGCTTTATGATTGTGGGTCGTTGGTGGGGATGGGGGTTAGGCAGCTTGTAATATGAATAACGTTGGCAGAGAAGTTGATGGTAAATGGTAGATGAGACTGTGTAAAGAGAAAAAGCGAGATAGAGATAGAGTAACAGGAACAGGCATAGGACATGACCAAGCCCCGGACACAAAGTCAGACAAAAATGTGTGTTTTCGAAATGAGAGAAACGAGAGCCAAAAAACCTAAAGCAGTGCCCAGTTATTTTAATTAGAAACGAAGTAATTTGCATATTAAACTCCAAATTGAACAGAAATACACAGCGAATGAGAGAAAATGAGAGAAAGAGAGAGAGAGAGAGAGACAGAGATAAAGAATGAAAATGAATTGATGGCAAGCAAATTTCAATTTGGTTAAGTGAAATGCAAACACAAAAAAAATATTATTTACATATACATACATAAGTATATCAGTTCGATCTGCAATCACTTAAATCTAAAAATTCTGCAGCATAAAATTTTGATTTATTTTGGTTTAAATTTTCACTTGTTACCCACATTGAGTATAATCCAGAGAAAATTAGGAAAAATCGCAAAAACGAATACAAAATCTGTAGAAATTATTAAAGCAGATTGTTATCTTCCAGAAAATAAAAGTGATGGAAAAACTCTCTGAGACTTTTTAAAACCAAATGTAAATTTTTCTTCAAATTTCATATTCACAATTGTATTTTGGAATTTAAAATGGCCAAAGGGTTTGCCCCTCTGAAACTCCATTAACTGATTGCTTTTGCTAAACGAATTCAACATTTAAAACATTTGTAAGCAAAAAAGTTTTTTCAAACATCATTAATCATTAAAAGTCGTACAATTCAAATCTTGTTTAGTGAGAACAATTTAATTTATGGTTGTTAAAGTTTAAAATGAATGTCTAAATGGAATGGCATAAAGGGTGATCCTTTGCAATTGCCATAAGCCATTAGCTGATTTACCTAGACAATGGTAAAATAAATGTAAGAAATTTAAACAAAAATCCTTGAGAAGATTATGTTGAGAAATATTACAATATCTGATGTGATAAGATGTGATAAGATCGATTTAAATTGATTAACAGTTCTAAATTGCATATAACTTAAAAATAAGTTAATTGCATAAGATTCTTGAAGGCTAAAATGCATCAAGCTGATTGCTGATTCTTTGGAAGCTTAGAACTATTTCAAACTTTATATATGGATAAGGAAAACTTTGTAACTGTAATTGATTATATGTAAAAACAAGTAAGCCTATTTGCATTGGCTGTCCAGTTTTTAAGACTTGAAGCTCAAAACTTGTCTACAAATATACATATAAGTGTGTGGGCGTAAGTGTGTGGGTGTGTGAATGTGTGTGTTATTTTAGATTAAAATTGACATTTAACTATGATTAGCACAAAAGCTTTTAGCCATGGCCAAGTAACATGAATCCACCAAGCTAAAAAGAAACGAAAAGGAAAATGGAGGAAAACCAAGCACGGAAATCGAGAGAGAGACACTTGACAGGCAAACAAGGATACGAATGAGACGAGGGGCAATCAGTCAATCCGGTAGTCACTCAGTCAGTCACTCAGTGAATCAAATCCAAAAAGCCAGAAATCACAAATGTAAATCGATAGGCGTTGAATTTCGAGAGTTTTGCTGCTGCCTCTGTTGCTGCTGCTGCTGCTGTTCCTTTTGAAGTATTATCAAAACAACAACAACTAACAACAGCCAGTCACAAGTCAGTCAAGCTAAAATTCAATTTCTTTTTGGCCACCGCCAACGCCATAGCCATTCCTGCCGTTTTCCCTCCTCACAATGCAAACTAAAACTGATTTCAAATGTAGTCAAGTTAGCCTTAATGGTGGCCAGAGAGAGAGAGAGAGAGAGAGAGCGTGAGAGGCAGGAAGGGGCGGGGTAAGGCTATAAAATTTAGAGAATGAACGAACGTGATGGCATGTGAACCAAAGAACAAAGTACCTTAACTTGCTTCCCCCGTCCCTCTCTCACACACACCGAAAAACGGGTCGCTAGCAGGTCTCAGCACATCTTGGCTGGGTCATTTGGTCATTTAAACTTAAGTGGTGATGGGTGGAAAATACCCCGTGTCACTTGATCGGATAAATAATGTTTAGACAACTTTAAGGCGTATTAAACGTTAAACGAAATAAAAAACAAAAAGAAAAAAAAAGGACTTTTAACTACCGACAATCGTGTTCTCATGTTCTCAATTCGATTTCGATTGACGGCGTCAAGGTAGTTAAAGCAAGTAAAAAAAAATAAAGTTATTGAGATGGGAGTACTTAAAAGGGACTCAAAATTGGCATCTTTGATACTTTATTGAACTTGCCCTCTCTCACCCTAAGTCTCATAATGTTGTCCGACAGTTTTATAGCTTTTAAATAGTTTGTGCTCAAAGTTTTCAAATTGAAAATGAATTTTAATCTGGTATTGGGACGGAAGACTATGGTAACAAAGACTAAAAATAATAATCGAAACTAGAGTCATCAATAAAATTTTATGAAAACCAATATTGAAATTAAACTTCACTTAGAGATTACTGAAATATTTATTAAAATTTCAACTAAAACTACATTAAAAACTATTCGCTAGCTTTTAGATGAAACCTCTAAAACAACAATAGATAGTATAATAAATATTTTTCTTAAGAAATATTTTAATGAAAACGTTAATAAGACTTAAGAACAAATCCATCGAAACTCGAATTTAGACAAACAAAAGAGTAATCGAAATTGTAACCAAGCCTTTAGAAAAAACCTTAAAAAACGTCTAAAATTTATTTTTTTTTTTTTTTAATTAAGAACAAATTAAAGTTGAAAAACAATTTATTTTTTTTACCCAACAAAAAAAGGTATTCTGCTGGATAACTCGACGCAGGAGCGTCTGAAATTTAAATTTGAAATAATATTCAGCATAGATGTAATTCGGGTCCCGACCTCAATAATAATTTTAGGATTTTTTTTTGACCAAATGGCAGCAATTCTATTGTTTTCTTGTTTAATGTTAATCAAAGAAAAATAGTCAAAAAATTCTAGATTTAGTATTCAGTTCGAGACTAACAAAAAAAGTCAAATCTCCGACAATATTTTGAATTTCGAATGAGCCTTTTTGGAAGATATTCCCAATAGACCAAAGAACAATATTTAATTTAATATTTTTTTTTAACTAAATCGAAAAAAAAATTCCAACCAGGAATATCCCCTTAATGGTTTTTAATAATCAAAATACCAACTATTAGAAAATGTAATCCAATCATTTGGTTTTTATATTTTTGCTAATAATAGTTCATATTACTGGCAAAAATTTAAAAAGTAGAATCCTTGAAACATAACCAAACGATTAGAAAAGAATCAAAAAAATATCAAAAAAAAAGTCGATACAAAAGTATTGTTGAAACTGAAAGAGAAATTGTCAACGAGGTTTTGAAAGTCATTTCAATAGGGTTTATTGGAAGTTTTGCTATAAAATAGTTCTAGATAAGACAATTATTTCAAGAAGAGGGTATAGAAGTGCAATTATTTTAATACTAAGATGGGACTTACTAAGCAAAGGAATAAAAATGACAAACTCTATAAATTTCGGTTTATAGACACATTCTTTTATTCATTTTGAAAGCTAAAAACATTTTACGTTTTAAATTAAGTGAAATTCTTAAGCTATTTTTTATTGTCCCGCCTTGGATGAAGACTTGGAATCTTTTTTCTTTTCTTCTTTTTAATTTACCCTACACACTGTGCCTTCGAAACAAAAACCAAGAAAATTTATTCACAACATTAGCATAGTTAGACATAAAAAACAGAGGGTGGCTACTACTACTATGTACATACATACATACATACATACATATACATAAATCTTATGAGTTGCCAGCAGGAGGAGCACCATCCATCGTTCTATCCCTAGTAGAAGGTCTCTCATCTTGTGTTCTCGTTGTCGTCCTCCTTTTTTTTTTTTGGTTTTTTGATGATTTTTAATTGCCCACTTCTGCTGGGCGATAAACTATATAGAAATATTTGTTTGTTGGCCACTTATACCAACCTCCTATCTGTCTATCGAATTGTCTTGGACATAATACTCTGCCTGTCGCAATGTTCCCTGTGCGATGTTCTAATAAAATACAAAACCAACGCAAAATTTTCACATCATCATTATCAACAATGATGGAATAATGGAGTGAGGGGCCAGGGCCAGAGTGAAAATTATCTGCTCAAGTGAAGAAGATTTTTTACCAAAAAAAAAAAAAAAAAAATCAACACGACTGAAGCAACTGAGAGACAGAGCTGTCCAACAGTGCTAACAATGCCAGGCACACACCGAAGTTTCCGCCAAACCTTGTCGTGCTCCTCTTCCTCATCCTTCTACTCCTGCTGATGCGGCAACCACCATTTAGAGAGACGCGTCAAATGCCTCCCGGGCAAGTTTGTTATTGTTGTTGTTGTTGGTGTTGCTGTTGCTGCCTGTTGGTTGTAACACGGCAAATAAAAATTGAAAGCAAATGAGACAGCAGAGACAGACATGGACATGGACATGGACATGGACACGGACACGGACACGGACGCGGCTGTCGTCCTGCCAGGAAGTAGCTACAACAACAACAACAATAACAAGAGCTCTCACTTGCTGGCTCATTCGTTGTCTCATCCTCATCTTTGTTTCGTGTGTGTGTATGTGTGTATGTGGGTCCTGTGACAGGTTTAGCACTAAAAACACCGAGTGACTCGCCGAGAAGGAAGTGAGTTCCCCATCTCTCACTCACACTCACACTGTCGCTCTCTCTCACACTCTGTCACTGTCTCTATCACTCCTCTTAATGTTAGATAGGTAGGTAATGCGTGACAGAGCTCGACTTTCCTTCTTCCTTCCACACCGCTCTTAAAGGAAAAATTCAAATTTGATGGCGGCTGCGGCTACACAGCTCACGTCCTGTCTTTGCCTTGGCATTTGCCTATGTCCTCCCACTCCTACTTCTTATGCCCCAACCCCACAAATCCTACAGCCCTCCAGCTCCATTATCCTCTACCCGCCACCACCCGCCCTCTGCGCCTCTATTTCCATTCTTCTTTACATCATTTCCCATTTTCCTTTGCTCATCATTCGACGAGAACGCATAACGAAAGTTTAAGCGAATTAAATTATTTGCTTTTTAGATTTCAATATTTTCACAGCTGAGATTTCAGTCAATATCTAGAAAGTGCTTGAAAAGGAAAAGGGGGAGCAATGATGGCAAAGTGAATGGGGTGGGCAGGGGGGGAATTGGAAGGAGGATGGCGCATGGCGGCTCTAAATTGGGTTTTATGATGTGTCTGTAATCATAAAATGCTTAAGGGGGAAAATATTATTTGAGCATTTGTTGAATGTGTAGCAAGTAAAAGTAAGTATATAAAATGAAAATGTTAGATAACAATCAGTAAGAAATCATCAAATGTTAGATCAATTTGGACAAGGCTCCTTAAACACACACACACACACACATATATACAATATATAGAAGAAGAGAGAGAGAGAGAGGAGGCGATTACATATGTAATTAACAATTAACACAAATTGCACATGTAGTTGAACTTTTGCTCAAACTTAAATCAAATACTCTTGCAATAAATAAAGAACTACTTTGTTTGCACTCTGAAAATTTGTATTAAGTTCTTCTTAATGTATATTTAATTCAACCATATATAAAATTATATTTCCTTACTATACTTACATTTTACAAGTACTTAACTTAAGTATTTGAAAGTAGCAATTATCAATTGATAAAACGTTTATTAACAACATGTTAAAGCTTTTGTTTTGGAATATACAGAGAGTGACAGAGAGAGAGAGAGAGAGAGAATTCAATAAGATAAGATATCACTCAAGTATTCCACGAAAATTGGTAATGCTTGCTTCTTTTACTACTTGAAGTACTTAAAATGGGCACTTGGCATTATATTTGGTAGTGTTTTTTTTTTTTGAAAAAGCTTTTAAACCCATGTCCCAGCTGATAATAGTTCTATACACCAACGATAGTTTGGATAATTATTCACTACACAACTCCAAGTTGCTGCTATTGATTAAATTGAAAATTATACGATGGCTTTAATCTGTGTGTTATGTGTCTGTTTGTGTGCGTGTATTCCCACATATTGAAATCTGTGCCAATTGTATGAGAGTATAATGCCTCAATAATCACAAACATAAAGGGAACACATATCTGTAACAGAGACATGGAGAGAGTAAAACGGAGGATAGTTCAATTAGCGCAGTTAACCCAAAGCACAAGAACCAGATGAGCTGAAGCTTTGGTTGGGTTACAACCCATCCAAGCAGGAGAAGCAGCACTACAATTAGCACCAAATAAACTGTGGAGCCTGTGTGGAGAGATGATGATGATGCCGATAATGATTTTCTTTCCACTCGACTATAAGTCGAATGTTGGAAAATGAAGAGAATATTGCCAACCAATACCAAGAGTAAAGCACATTTTGCAGTTTGCGTTTGTTCAACCTCATAATCAGCAAAAATGTGGACAAAAAGAGTCAAGACAGAGAGCAAAAGAGAGGATGAGAATGAGAGAGAGGGAGAGAGAGAGAGGGTGAAGGGAAGAGATGAAGAGAAAGAGAGTATGTCGTAGACCAGGTTCAGTTTCCGTGTTCAGGTTCTCGTGGCCATTGGACGTGTAAAGCAGCCGCAGTCAGAGCAACAACACAAACAGCTTCATGGCCGTTTAGGTTAATTTCCCTTTGATGATGATGATGGCATGTTTTGCGCGACCATTGAAGCATGCAATGGACTTGGCTCACTCCAGCAAACAGTAAAGAAGAGGCAGTGGAAGCAAGCAGGCAGGGGCAACTGAGAGAAATGGAGGCGGTGGCGGAGGACGGTGGACGGTGGACGGTGGAGAGCAAAGGCAGTGCCAGTTGGGGCGGGTCTGAGTAAATGAATGCGCGCTTCAATAGTTTTCAGAAAAGCAGCAACTTTTCCCTTTCTCACTCTTAGACTTTCTTTCCCCCTCCCAGCGCTTCCTTGTACAATTGCCTGACTGCCGTTGGGTACCCCCCAAAAGACCAATGCAGATTCATTCATAGCAACGAAGTCTCTATACACTACACTTTACTGAATCGGGAAACTGACTTGATACTAATTTGTCGGATTAGATTATTCAACTAAACAGATTCGTAAAAAAAAAGTCAAAATTGTAGATAGATAGATTATTCCCTAATTATTCATAAAGCCAAGTAATTTTGGATTTATTATTAAGTTTATTTATTTCATTTCCAACTATAAATTAGTACTATACAATAAAGGATTGAGCATTTAGAGCAATAGATTTTTCCAATCCTATTAAAAATGTTTACATGCAATGGAAAACTTACTCTAAGCTTCTTTAACTGACTGAAGAAAATGAATGATTAAGGCTATAATACATACATATAGTGTATGGGAATCCGATATTGGTTGAACGAAGAAAGCATCTAGCATAAAGTGTATAAATATTATATATATAGTATTTAAGTGTAGGAATAAAACTTTTCGTGGCGTCATAATAATCATGCTTACCCATTTCCTACAATTTTATTTTTATTTCTATTATTTTTTTTATTTTTTGCTTACATTTTTTTCACTTTTTGCTTTTGCTCTTGCCTTTGCCTGCCTGGCTGCTTGGCTTGGTTTGGCTGGGCCTGGCCTAGACGCTGGGGAAAAAGAAAACCGGCAATTCAGCGTTATAGAAAATTGAATTAGAGTTGGGTGGAGATGCAAAAAATAAGTTGGCAGCCTTATTTGTATATTATTTATTTTAATGATGGGAAGCGAAAACATTTTGGGAAACCAAAAAGCGAGAGAGAGAGAAAATAAGAGACAGAGAAGAAAAAAAGCACAAAAACTCAACTAGGCGGCAATTTTATTTACCTTTCTTTCCGTCCCTTTACGCTTTTCTCTTTTCTCTAGGTTTTTCCGCTTTTTTTTACTGGGATTTTCTGTTTTTTACTTCTTTTTTTTTTGAGGCTCAGCCCAAAAGCATGCTAGGAAATCATTTGGGACCGACTTTGATTTAAATGCCATCAAGATAGACGTAAAAATAAATATATAAAGGGACAAATTGTTTTTTCTTGACTTACATTTTCATACTCTAAAAGTGCATAGGACCCGGAAGGGTATAAACGATTGGGCAAGAGGAATGTAACAATCCAAGGCCAAGACAAATGAGCACTTCAAGTCGAGTCGAAAAAACTTTGATTCTAACAATGCATGAACTTTGTAACTATCTTAGTTCATCTTTAATATAAATTTCATTAAAATTCATAAAGAATTTAAAGAAAGGTTCAAAAGGGCATTAATTTGAAGAAATATTTCTTAAAAAGATTAAAGCCCAAAGAGTGCTTTAATTTGAACTTTCAATTTAGTTTAATAATTGTTTTTGAAATGTAAGATAACTCAAGTGAAAATCGATTAAGATTTTAGATTCAAAACAGATAAAACAAATTGTAGCTATTATAAACTCATTAAGTGATAATAATTTTGCTTTACACTAATTACCCGCCCCATCATCGTGTGTTGTCCCTTTTGGTGAATAATCCACACATGTTGCTGGCTCCCCCCAAAAAAAAGAACTGCTGGGTCTCTGCCCTCTTCCGCTCCCTCTTCGCCACTTCTGACCGTATTCCTGGCCCTTTGCTGTCCTTACTGATTCGGCTTCGTGGTTGACACTTTTAGCGTGGGATAAAATACCATACACAAAGTAACCAGCTAACCGTGGCCTCATCTACCGTGTGTACCTTGTACAGTATCCCGCTTAATATATATATATATTTTTTGTTTGTGTGTGTGTGCTCTGGTTCTCAAGCTAAATGAAGCAAATGCACAAGCGTTCGTCCTTATTAAAGGATGAGATGAGGAGCCAACAGGGCAGAGTAGAGCAGAGCGCAGCGGCAAGGTGAAAGCCATATTGATAAAAATAGTCATTAAAAAGGGGTTGTTGTTGTTTCTGTGACACGGGCAACGGACAACTGCCCCCGCCTCATGAACACGCTCTCTCGTGTCACTCTCATTCTCGTTCTCACCCTTTGTGCCTTATAAACACATTTTAATTTAGCTTTGTGCATTGGAACATATTTAAATTAAAGAGCAACGGCTTGTAAAAAGCGGCCACATATGAGTAAAAGCTTCGCTGGTTCGTTTCATTCCGTTGTCCATCTCTCTCTCTCTCTCTCTCTCTCTCTCGCGCTCTGTCTCTCTCAGTCTCCCCGCCTTCTTTTTTTTAATACAGTTTATCATTGTCCAATGGTTTCAGCCATCCATTCCAAACCATTCCCAACCCATTCTTCCTTATTGTCGCTTACCCCTGCTTTTGGCCATGTTCTTTAATCGGACTTATTTGCGCTGCCAAGCGTGCTCAATTGAAAGGACCCTGGCGATGGCAATATTCCATCCGTCCATCCATCCATCCATTCATCTATCCATCCGTCTGTTTGTCCATTCCCGCCTGTCATCCGCTCGATAAAAATTAAAACGTCTGCTCATGTGAAAACCTCAGCCCAAACCGAGACCATGTAAGGTTTGACTTGATTTCCATACTTCTTTCTACTTCACGAAAATGATTTCCATCTTAAGATGAACCGTAATGAATGGCAATTCTAACAATATGAAGTAAACAATCTTTATGATACATTTCCCAATAAATCTGAGACAGATTGAAAAGCGAAAAATGAATTTAATAATTTTAAATTTTAAATTTAATAATGCAAAAACTAAAAATGAATAATATTGGCAATGAGAAAAGTTGTTATCAGCCATAGTATATTCTCAAATTTCTTTGTAGTTATTGAGAAAAAAAAATATATTCTTAGATTGTCTATTGCATAGCTTTATGAATTAAAATTATGATATTCTGTCATAATGAAATTGTTTCTTTCAATTTGGAAAACAAAAATCCATTAGCATTCAGATCTTGTTTATCCAAAATTAAAAGATAACAAGGTTTTGAGATTTGTTTACCACATTTATGGAAATACTATCATCATGAAATTGAAATCCATTTAATGCCATTGGCGCACATTTCCGCTTTGATTACTCCAAGCACATCCAGACCGTCCTTCACCTCCTCCTTAAAAAAAATATAAGAAGAAAAGTATGCAAGTTTCCTTTTGGTTTCTTCCTTGTTGCTGCTGCTGCTGTTGGTACTCTGTCGATCCATTTTTAATTTGCCTGGCCAACGATGCACAGCTGGTGATTTTTACAAGCTTTTATGTGACAAACAACATGAGGGAAAACAACAATAAGTTTGGCCAACTCTTCACTTCACTTAGTTATCGATAATTGGAAACTGCAGGACGGACTGGTCTTGGGGTCTCGGTCCTGTTGCTGGTTCTGTTGGTATTCCCTTTTGGTTTTTTGGTTTCATTTTTTTTCGATTTTTTGCATGCTCATTGGGCATTTACCATTCTTGGTCACATTATCGAATGGCAAGCAGCAGTGGTTGTAGTTGAGTAGCACACAGTAGCCAGGAGGAAAATAAAAAAATTACCTTCGTCCAGCATATAATGGCACATTGATTCATTGGCAACCAGACAATGTCAGATGAAAATGTCATTATTGTGGTAGGAATCCTATAGGTGGGTCACTCTCTCCCTCTCCCTTTATATATGTATACGATGCTATGGTAATGGGCATACAACAAGAGACAAAGAGAAAAGCACACACACAGAGTGAGAGAGAGAGAGAGAGAAAGAAATGGGGACAATTGCTCACCCATGACTTTTATTTCTCGAATGTAGAAACAATCAATGTGTCTGCAAAAGTCGTCACATAGTTGAAGAGAGAAGCCTGCCTGCAGTTTTCTGATAAGCCTTGATCCACGTGCCGCAATTTAACCCTAACCTGCACCCCCCTTCCATATACCATCCCCACCCCGCCCCCCACTACCTTCTTGCCATCCACAAAACACATCTACTCACATAACATTAGGGGTATTCCTGGGCACATTGTGTTGCATCGTCTAGCTGGCTAATGAGTTGCTAATTAGACTTGTTATATGTATCTCACTTACACACACATGCACACATAACCATAGTGTGCACTCGTTTAAAAGTGGTTTTATATGACAATGTGCTTCTAGATAGAAAGTTGCAAAATGCGAAAAATCTAATGGAATTGCTATTGGCATTAGTTGATTTATGTCAGAGCATATTGAAAAGGTCTTTTCATGCATACAATACACAATACATAGCTCTCTCTCTCTCTCTCTCTCTCTCTTTTCTAACATTTTCAATTCAATTAAAACTACTATGTAGTTATACTACTGCATATTGCCTCTATCTATCTACTGTCTGTGTACCGTAGATATACAGTAAAATAATTAAAATGCCCCCAAATGGGTATTTTTTAAAAGATCAATTTCAATTAAATCGAAAACTAAAAAGCCAAATATCTATGACAATTTTGCACTTATTAGCAAACAATTCGTATTCTCTCATGTCATTCAAAGTTAAAATAATAATAATTATTTGCTATTGCAGTAATTTATCTATGATTCTGTTCCTGGTCTCGTTAAATATGGGAGCGGGTAGCGAGAGCACTAGGAAATACTACGGAGTAACGTATCAAATCCTGAGGAAATTTCATTTGGAAATATCATAATCAAACATTTTAAATTAATGCAAAAATAAATTAATTGAAAACAATCAAACTCAGTAGGTATATCACGTAATTCATAAAAAATGGCAAAAATTAAAAAAATTAAATACAAAATGATAGCATACTTATTTGGGCGCTTGTATATATGTAAAATGTCATATCGATTACTTCTAACGAATTTAATGCTTAATTTCTTAATGAGTTTTTGTTAATTAATAATTTTCAATTTCGGGTCAATTTTCATTTGAAATTCTCATCAATTAGTCAGCTTATACAAGTATTTAGGGATTTAATAGATGGAATGAAAATAGACTTAACTTGGCCAAAACCCTAAGGGCATCAAGTGGCATCATTAGCATCATTAGAATCAGTTTACATGCCGAAACCACTTCATTATGTGGTTCATGCTTGATTTGCCATTAAGTGCAGTTGCAATCTTATAGGAAACCAACCAATATGTCCTCTGTCTTTTCCTTCTTGTATGTATTTGTCGGGTGTGTGTGTGTGTGTGTGTGTGTGAGTAGTTATCCTTCAACCCAGACTCAAGGCAACTTTCACTTATTAAGCCAAAGTAAAAGCCTTTTCATCAAGCCATAAGCGCTTCAATGCCATTTAAAGTCCCCTACACACACACACACACACGCAAACGAAATATATATTTTTGCATAGATTTTTCTTTCATTTCTTTTTCGGTATTCTTTTCTCTCTTTCTTATGTATCTTTCCACTACGTGTGTCCGTGATTTTTCCCCATCTTCTTTACTGGTTTTGCTTTCTGTGTGTGTGTGTGATTTCTTTTTTTCCTCTCCTATTTTAGATTTAGCATAATCCTTTCAAATTGTGTAATTAAAATGTATGTGCATATAATGCTTTCAATTAAAAATAAAATATATGAATAATGGAAGAGTGTAAGACTGTAACTGGAACACTTCATAAATGTAATTTACATTTACATTCTAATGTGTGAGTTCTTGTTGTTATAGATAAAAAATTGAAATTTCATTAAGAAAGTTCTCTCTCTCTCTCTCTCACACACACACAGACGCACACTCACATATGCCTATATATATTCCCTCTATAAAACACGGCTTCCTTCTTGTCACTTCAAAATTGAAATGTGTAATGGCTGACATGTGTGTGTTTTTGTGTATGCTTGTGTGTATGTGTGTGTGTGTGTATAGGCACACTTCAGCGACTTAATTGTGTCGCGTTAACGTCAAACACATGCAACAAACATGGGCAAACACAAATGCCCACCCATTTTGTGCCCTCTCACTCACATCTCTCTCCATGTGTGCGTGTGTGTGTGTGTGGGCGGTACGACAGCAGCGGCATTACGTTTTCTGTCAGGCATCGTGTTGACAGATTCAACCACCCAAACAAAAACTCCTCACACCCACAAAGCCACTCTTTTATTTTATACAACAACACAACAGCAAAAAAGAAAAAGCGAAAAAAAATTTTTATATATGAAATGAGAAGAGAAACGCATATACAAACATTCACTCAGGCGGCAAAACATATCCGCACACATCCGTTATGCCAGTACCCACTCCTCCTCTCCCTCCCATTACCATCCTTTTTTGCCACGCCCAGGTGTGTTTCATTCCTTTTTTTCCTTTGCAGCCTCTGAAGCGACCCAGCTATCCAGCCCATTGCCACCTGTCATAAATTTGCATGCGCGTAAAAGGTTGAGCAATATATTGTGTGTGTGTGTGTGTGTGTGCTTTTACTGCAAAAAAGACGATAAATGGAATACCCTTTATGAGCCCAAATGGCCTGCTTACTCCCAAGGGTTACTAAAAACTAATTTGATAGCTTTAGCTCTTTTAACGTTAGCTTATTAATTCACTCAACTAATAATCTAAGAAATCTTCAAAGGAAATCTCTTCCTGTGTTGAGTATTTTCCTCTATTTTGGTTCTGTGCTCTGCTGTGTGCCTTTTATGCTTTAACCTACATATAATGATTTTCTATGAGGTTTTATAGGTTATTGCCAAAATATACGTACTAAAAAAAAAGAAAGTAAAAAAACGAATGAATGATCATAAAATTACAAAAACTGTATCGTTTTTCTTTGGAATTTTTGAAGTTAATTTATTGGTTAATCTGCCTTTTATTCTTGTCAATTTCTAACCGATTTAAAAAAGTTCTACCTCAATTTAAACGGAATTTAGCAGAGTTTAAAACACTTGGATATTTTAGAATTTTAATTTCAGGCTGGTTTTTGGAAAAAAAATCATGACGTGCAAAAATTGGCCAAAAATTTTCTTTTTCAGATTATAACTTGAAAATGAAGACATGAATTTTTCAAATACTTCAAAAATTGACTTAATTAGAGTTTAATGAAATTAAAGTTAATTGAAATACTTTGCTCTTCATTGGCATTTATTGTCTCTCTTAAAAAGATAATTTGATAATTGATAATAAATTGTTATTTATAACTGAATTTGAAATTGGATATCACTTTCGAAAATCGATTGAAATTTGA
Organism: Drosophila insularis; assembly: GCA_018903935.1. Classification (NCBI taxonomy): domain Eukaryota; kingdom Metazoa; phylum Arthropoda; class Insecta; order Diptera; family Drosophilidae; genus Drosophila; species Drosophila insularis. The sequence goes on from JAEIFP010000517.1 coordinate 3,500,551, forward strand.
CAAAGTTACGAATTTGCTATGTTAGGAATTTTTAAGAATTTTTCCAATTTTTAAAATGAAATTTATGTCATTTTAGCTATTTTGCTCAGCAATATATCGTGCTATAAAACTAGTTTGGCACTTAATTCAAAAAAGCTTTCGATTTTTAAGAACTATTTGTCGATTCCTTAAAATCAGATAATGCATCAGAGATGCATTTAGAAAAATCACCTCTCAAAAATATAAATGGAAAAGACTTTTAGAAATTTTCTATGATCCTTTTTATCCCTTCTATTTTCTATTAACTTTTCCTCAATAACATAAAGAGGGGTAAAATGGAGTTCACTGAAATTTGCTGAGTGAATGGGATTCAAATTTTAAGACATTTTTTTTTGGTTTTTTTGGTTTTTTTTGGTCCTTTTGGCATTTTGATAAATATTCTTGGTTAACCTCATCTGGTTAGGGCAATGACGTGAACTTTTTGCCTAGGTACTACAACATAAAAGCAGCTGTTCCGTTTTGTTTCTGAACCACATACTCTTACTGACAAGCACATACAGTCATTCATCCATCTATACACATGCACACACACACACACAAACACAAAGAGAGAGAGAGAGAGATAGAGAGCTCTGGCTTATGCATAATAGACATATGTGAATGGCTGGAAAATCCATTTCCATAACTGACTCGGAACCCAATCGAACTGACATTCATTCAATTCTTCTCCTTCTGTCCCCCCCCTATACCCCATATCTCCACTTGCCACCTGTGCCCAACGTTTGCCAACTCAATTCGATTATGACAATGCTAAAAATATCGCGAGAAAAATGAAAATTCATATGAAATTCTCAATCAACTCGACTGACCAGTACAGGTGTATTCTATTTCTTTTCCATATATATGTGTTTTTTTTTTTTCGTTGGCATTTCCTTTTGTCTTTATTTCCCTTCCTTTTTGTCTGTTTGTCAGCTTGTCTGTCATCGATGCATTGTCTAAACGAAAATTGAATTTTCAATTTGTGAAAAGTAGCTGAATGAGCTTTTCTCGTTTTTCTTTTTGTTTTTGCTTTCTTTTTTTTTGGTTTTGGGTGTCATATATGCCACTTGGAAAACTATAAAAGGTTTGGGGGGGAGATTCCAATTGCTGAGAGCTGACTGATAAGTTTTAAGCCTGGAAGTGCTAATCAAACGCTGACTGGGCAATCAATTTAGTGCAAGGACTTTTAATGAAACATTCTCATACTCCAGGCTGTCATGGTCCTGCCTCTTTTACCTCTATCCAACTATCAGCTTGTGCTGCTGCTGTTGCTGTTTGATATTTGCTGTTGATGATGGCAATGATGAAGATGATGGGTTAGCCTGTTGCTTGTCCTGCAGTTCTATAGAAATAAAAAAAGAAGCAAAAGAAAAAAACCCAAGCAGGATGAGAGAGAGAGAGAGAGAGAGAGAAAGTGAAAGGCTGAACGATAAAGCAAGCCAAACCCCGAGCAATACGAGACCAACAAACCAAGCCAAGCCAGGCCAAACCTAGCCAATCCGCACCCAATCTGCACCTCTTCCTTTAGCTGTTGTGGCCAGTTGACAGTTTCATTAGTTGGTTTACATGGTGCCCCGTATGGTTGGATGCTATACTGCAAGAAAAAGAAGATGGGGTACGGAGTATTAAGGACATTCCGTTTGTTTGCATTGTATCGCCATGTTGTGCAGGATATTGGCTGGTGTACTCTGTGGGTGGGTAAGGTGGGTTGGGTGGTTTGCATTTGCCATGCCTTCGCTTTAGCCATCTCCTTGTCTTGTCTTGTGTTGCGTTGTGTTGTGTTGTGTTGTGCTGGGTTATGTGTGTGTTGTGTTCTGTTGTGTTGCTTTTACTTGCCATGCCTTGTTGTGGCATACACCGGAAGTCGCCCTGATAAGTTTAGTTGACATGTTCCACTCTGCCCACCCACCCATCCACTCAATCTCTCTTCCTATTTCTCTCTCTCTCTTTTGTGCCTTTTCGCTTGGAGCTGAAAGCTTTCATAACTTGATTTAAATCTTAACTTTCTGTTTTTTTTTCTCTCCCTTTTTTTTTACATAGCACAACATAAACTAACTGCAAACATAAAAATCAGGTTTTCCTCATGAATTGAAATCTATGCTATAGTAAAAAGATAATTTTATTTGCTCTTTCTGCTCGTTTCTGTTTTGCAAGTTTTTCGCCCTGTGAGAAGGGAGGCGAAAAAAAAAAAATGTAATTTTAATGGAAAACTTCAAATTGATCTTTCAATCAATTGCACAAAGGCGACGGCAACGGCATATGCTACATTTCGTTAGAAGTTTTGTCGACAAGATAGTAAAAGGTTTTTGCTTTTTGCCTGTTGACGTCAATCATATGTATGTTTGCCTTGGCCATTTTCACAAAGGCTTTTAGCCACTTAAAATCTTTTGGATACACTGTATTTTAAAAGTTTTATTAAGTTTGTGACAAGTTTTATTGAACTTGAAATTATTTTTCATCTAAAGAGATCCTAAAATATGATGTGGAATAAAAAAAAGATGTGGATATTAGTAAAAATTAAATGCCATAAACTAAAAACCAAAAAAAAAAATCTTAACTTCACAATCAGTGAAGACTTAAAAATAAAGTTATAGAATACATTTTCAATTCATTAAGATCTATATAATTCTACAATTCAACTTTAAGAAAAAGTATGGCTGCATATTTATAGGTATATATGTACATAAAATATCATAAGCTGTAAACTAATCCAAATATTAATGTTCCAATTAGCAAAGATTCATAAAAAGGCTTTTCGACCATAAAGAAAAGACTTGTATATGTTTGTGCTTTCAATTAGCAAAGATTTAGTTAGGACTTATCAACAATAAAGCAAAAACAGTGATGAGAAAAGAGTCTACGAACAACTGGATAGTCAATAAAATGGAATACCATTTATATGCCATAACAATTACGTTTATATTTTATACATAAATGTTATATGTCCATATATGTATGTATGTATGTATATATAAAATACAAATCCCAAATGCTTTTCTCGAACCTTTTCTTTCTGCCACTCTCTCTCTCTCTCTCTCTCTCTGCTCCTACTCCGCTTTTGCTCTCTGTCTCTGTGTTGTTGTTTCTTTGCACTTAATCTCAATTTGATGCCTATTTTTATTATAGGTTTTCATATGCCTTTTTATTTTGGCCATTTATTACATACAGTCCCAAATACTGGATATGGCCATGGCTATTCCATTCATACATATAAATACCTACACATACATATTTACAAATGTATGGATGTCCTGCTCCATAATCGTATATGCCATAAGCGTATTAACGCAATTCAATTTCGGTTCAACAACAACAACAACAACAACAACAACAAGTACTTACCTATTAACAAGAGAGAAAGGGAACGATGTCCAAAACACAATGTAGACACAGGCATCGCACCTGCAAAAATGCCGAACACGAACGCCAAAATAAAAAAAAAAATTGTATATACACATACACACATAAAGGATGTCGGCGATGGCCTAAAATGAAGGCTGGACCAACAAAGTTTTTACGCAAAAGCATCGACTATGTAATACCTTGAACTCAAACTAGTCACTATAAAGTTTGTTAGAGTCGTCGTCGGCAAAGTCTTTTAGAGAACTTATAAAGACCTTAGTTCTATACTTTCTGAAAACATAAGAAAATACCATAGATATTTAGAGAGAAATTGTGAATTTGTTTGTTGTTGTACAATTCAAAAAGAAGCCTAATATATAACTTTCAATTTCTTAATTTACTAAATTAACTCATCTAAATAATTTTCTTTAGAATTTAATTGTTCTTTAAAAGTTTTAACTTTATGCTTTGTGGATATGGAAAAGTCTCAAAGACAATTGTTATTTTTATGCTGAGGTTTTTTTTTTTTTTTTGTAAAACTTTTGATTTGTGCCTGTAGCTCTCAATGTAGGTAGGTATACATATGTAGGTATGTATGTTGTATACAGGGTATAGAAACAAAACAAAAAGAAAAAGGGTAAACATATTGACTTCCGTTCACTTTTATAGGCACAAGCAAACAATGATACAAACACACATACACACTCCCAGCAGACACATGCAAACTAAACTCCATGGATGGCCAACACCAGGCACGCCCATCACGCCTCCCAATTTGTGCATGTGTGAGTGTGTGGGGGTTTCGAAAGTTGGGTCAGGCATCATCACAGCAGAAGAGAGTCTACATCTGCGTGTTTGTCAGGGCAAACCTTCACTCGGAGGACTCACATACATACATACATACATAGCTATGTTTCGGACTTGAGTTTTGAAGCTCATGCATATGGATTTTAGGCACCATACAGGACGCCTAGGACGAGAACAATTGCTGCTGATACTCCTGCTGGTGTTTGTGAGGGAGTGTGTGTGCGTGTAGTTGCCTCATGCACTGCAACCGACAGCCTGTTCAATTTTGCATGGCTTTCTTGTTGTGTCCACTCCAATGGTATGGGGGCTATTGGGGTTATGGGCTACTCTACAATCACACACAACAACACGTTGTTCATACCCTAACATTAAGAGCTTAGTCATATTTCTAATTGCTTTGCACTCGAACAAGTTTTTAGATTTTGCTTTGTCAATATTAAGTTTTTCATGCCATAATATTCTTTAGTTTTCCGATAATATTTGATAAAAGTTTTTTTTAGAGTTCGGTTACAAAATAAAGGATAAAAAATTGAAATAGATGGAAAAGAAAAAATCCTGTACACTCTATATACTCACTTAAGTCACCTAAATCATATTCATATCAAATCCGACGGTGAGGTATGCTTGCAACAAAAGGAAAAAAAAAAAGGGATGTAAACACTACGGCTATGTCCTTGGGTGACATTTTGAATGGATATTTCGAAGAGACGAGATTCAAGGTTCTGCACTAGTGACCAAAAACGTAAATGTTGTTATGAGATTTGAATCCGATTTTGTCCGTGAAACGTGTTGAACTGTTGTTTAAGTTGATTACAGAAATAACGCGAACTGTAGATGCCTGAAATGCTAGCAGAGTGAAATTCCATATTGATAACACAATAACGAAAATATGCAGATACTTAATTCGTTTTGCCATTCTTCACTCTTAATTGAACTGCGTGTATGTACTTATGTGTGTGTGTGTGTGTGTGTGTGTGTCAGCGAGAACAATTGTTAATTAAGTAGCTACAGTTGATTTTCCCCATTCATCTTTTTCTGTTTCATTTTTTCTTTTTTTCTTCTTGTTTTTATCGCTCTTTATTCTTTAGCTTCTTATCGGTTCAATTTCATTTCTTGTTTGGCGCTTTTCATTGACATGGCCTAAGCCAAATGAATCCCTTGTTCGTTCGTTGCTTGGTTCGTTGTAGTCTTGTTGGGAAATTGCATTATTATGTATTAGTTGGCAACTGACTGGCAAAGAGCAAACTACCTGCGCCTGCTGCATGTCTCTGCCCCCGTCTACATCTCTTGATATCTCCTGCTTCCACAGAGGGATTGCAGCTTTGTGGGGGGGGACAAGAAGCTTGGGAGCAGTAGTAGAGTCTCCTTTGACATTTTCTTAATACACTAAAAGCCAACGTCATAGTTCAAAGTCAGGCGGCACTTAGTCAACGGCAAAAACGCAATCGCCTTATATTGCAGCTCACCCTTCTCACTCTCTATATCTCTCCTTCTCACTCTCTAACATTATCTGCCTGTCTCTATCTGTGCCTCTCCCTCTCTCTCTCTTTTTGTATATAATATTTTTACTTTGATTCAATTTCTTAATACCTTTAAAGTTAACATCCGCATTGGTAGAAATGTTCGTTCTTCTGCCGGGGATAAATGTGTGTGCATTGCAGAATTTCCGGTTACTCTTGCAATTATATATATATTTATATAAGTCTGTGTATGTGCGCAAAAATGTATTTGTATAGTGCTTTAAGTGCATCGACAATTTATTTACATGTGTACACTAAAGGATTCTTAAGAAATTCTTTAATATTCAACAATGTATTTAAGTTTCAAATGGAAAAATTTACTTTAATTATCTTTGTGAAAAATTTTATCAAAAAATAAACAAAGTATTCAATCAAAGTAAAGTGTAAAGAATTATGTTAAAATTTTATATAATCAGGTTTTTTTTCCCTTCAAAGATTGACAAATTTGCTTAGAATTGTTGTTGATGACTTACACTGCGTATACGTAATACGCCCAAATGGGGGGGGGGAAAATACTTTTCATGCTGATCTAAAGCAAAGATTTGATTAAAAATTGTTCACGACTATAGCATATATCCATTTTGTCAAGTTATTGGTCCTTTTGTTTAGACTTTTCTTTTGGATGATCCTTTAGAGGAATTTTTCCTAATGTTATTTTTTTGGTTTCTATGACAAGGGAAATTTAACATTCGGAATCCGTTTTCATCTTTAATGCCCATCAGTCTCAAGAGCATTATCCTAGCAATCAGCGTAACTGTAAATCACACACACACACACACAAACACACACGGTGACAGAGAGAGGAGAAAAAGAAAAAGAGTGAGAACTATTAGAATAGTTGACACACAACTAAAAATGGCGTAGGAAATGATGCTGCTGCTGCTGCTGCTGCTCTGATGCCTAGTGGTTGGGTTTGCTATATTGTAGGTCGGTTCCTTGCCATCCATCCCTGGCATCCTTTTGTATTATGAATGTAACTGTAACACGCAGGCAGTCAACTCACACGCAGGACACATTTTTGCCGTTGCCGTAGCTGCTGCTGCCACTGCCTCTCTTGCTAAACTCAACTCGAGTCGACTCGACGGCACTTGGGCAAAAAAAAAAAAAAATGGAAATAAAAAATCAAGAAAGAAAAGCACAGTGTAGGGGGAAGAGGCTAGAAATACTGTTAGAACTAGATAAAGAGCCAAATAAAGAGTGGGAGAGGGAGTGGAAGAGATAGAAAGATTCTCACTGTGCCGGACGGACGCATCTCGTCCGCATCGTCGCCACACTGACGGATATTCCGGTGGTTGTGTCAAACGCTTGTCATTTTATTTTGCAACCCACCTCAGTTCCAACTACCATCAAACACCTCCACTGTCTTCCTGTTCCCTGTACCCTGGTCACCGTCTCCGTCACCGTCACCGCCATCTTCTTGTCCCACCCCTTTTATCGGCTTAAAATGCGAAAATTGCAAATAAATATACCTAGAGAGTTCTTCGCCAACTTGAAGCACTTCTTTCGCAATGTCGCTGCTTTGGCTACTACTAAATTATTTACTTGGTTTTTATTTGACGTTAAACGTTCGAGAGTTTTGTGTTTGTAGAAAGATAAGCGTACACTGTGAGAAAAGAAGTTTGCTATTACTGCTATGTGGCAGTAATATACATGTATAGAGTTAACTATGCACCTTAAAGTATGCAATATGATGGATAAAGTCTCATTATGCCTTGATGCCTTTTCAAATTTATTTATAAGTTTTAAAAAGTAAAATCTTGGACTGCTTATTGCATACTTTAGAGGGCAAATATTATCTTTCAAATTGACAATTTAGATCCTAAATTGATATTTTCTGTTTTTAGGTAATTGAAATGTAAATTATGTAAGTGGAAATCTTGGGGCTAAGTTAAAAGTTTTTGGTCTTAGTGTATGAAATTAGGTTTTCTCTCAGTGTATATGTGAAACATATTGTGTGTGTATAGTATATGTATGTATGTATACATATGTAGGCACTGTAGATGCGTGTGTTGGCTTCAATTTTGATCGTTAACTCAATGGCTCGTACCATTAGTTAGCGTGTAAATGCACATAACTATTCCCATCAAAGAGAGAGAAAAAGATACAAATAGCTGGCGGGAGAGAGAGAGAGAGTGAGAGAGATAGAGAGTGAGAAATCCTTTCCAGCAGTACCATTTTAGTTCACTCCCACTCCACTCCACTTCTATACCCTTCAAAAAAGACCACTCTCTCTCTCTCTCTCTTTCTTTCTTTCTAGAGTAGTTTGTTCATGTTCATTTCGTGTGCGTTAGAAGTGCTGTTCAAATAATGGTATATACAGCACACAACATTCATTCCTTTCCATATATGTATGTATATACATTCACATCCATTCAGCATCCATTCAACATCCATTCCAACATTCAACCATCCATCCATGCTAGAAGTCCTTGTGTTTGGAACTTCCTCTTCCGTCTGGCTATTTTAGCTGAAATGATTAGGTTTTCTCTCTCGCATTTGGTTTCCTATTTTTTTTTTTTTTTGCGGATGTCGGGGATTTGATTTGCCGGAGGATGAGAGGGAGGATGTGGTTGGATTAGAGGGGTGAAGTTAGTCATGTATCTTCTGTTGTTCGAAACGAATCAACGATAAGAAATAATTTCATCGATAAAATTATGAAGGTTCTTAGTCTACAATTGGGTTTAAGAGTGAAATGAAACCATGCGATGGACACAAAGAAAACCACCCAATCAAAAACACTTGGTACAGGGGAAAAAGGTAACAATACAAGTACTCACGTACACATACATACATCCTGAAATCCTTGCTCTTCACATCCATCAACACACAAAAAAAAAAATGAAAAAGAAAAAAAATCCCCCCACTAATCGAATGAATGAGGGAAGTATAAGATGGCAGAATGGACATGGGGTCAGGTCAAATACCCTCAACCCCTCCCCCTGCAAGAACCTAACCCAATTCAACTTCCTAAAAATCAAAAGAAGAAAAAAAACGTATACAAATGCTACAAACAAATGTGTAGGCACACATCATAGTGAAAAATGGGAACAACAGCAACAACAAGTCACTGAGGCAGTTTCATATTTGCCGCTTTTCCGCTTCAGAAACACAAAAATTGGTAACACAAAAACCAGAAACGACAAAGAACCAAATGCAAAAAAAAAAAAAAAAAGGAACATAAAGCCAACGAAAGAAAATTCTAAAATATCCTCACTGGTCCTACAGTAGTCCCTCCCAAACACAGTTTTTCTCTTTTAGAAAATCCGTAACCCAATGCAAAAAGTTAATCTTCATGTTTATAAAATTACAATTTGAAAATTGAAATGAAAATTGAATTGAAAATTTCTTTTACTTTTTCACCCAAAATTTCGCTTTGCCTCTGGACAAAACAAATAATTTGCCTATTCTCAATGTAATTAGTCTATGAAATATTTATTTGAGTGACCCATATTAAATTTGAACTGATCATTTCAGATGAGTCAAGCTGAAAATCTCTAAAGAACAATCTCTTATGTATTAATATAAAGTAGCTTTTCATCCAAGTTCAAGAACTTTGAAGAAAACTTCTTGTGATAAACAAAACGTAAATTCCAGATTATAATGAGGCCTAAAAATGTTTACTCCTTATCCGTTAAATGCATCAAGATTTGGCCTGCATCCGACTGCATGTATAGATGGTGCTGTTACTGTAGTAACATCCCTCTTTCTTTTTTTTTTTTTGATCCATCCATGGAAAAGTCTGTACAATCGTTTGGTTGGCCTGAGTAACCGGTTCAACGCAGCATGTGTCAGAATTTGACACATTTCATTTGAAGTTTTTCTCGCCTTTGGGAAAGGCTGACCAGGCCGGGACAGGCCAAACCAATCCAAACCAAACCAGACCAAACCAGACCGGTCCCAACCCCTTAAACAGTCAACCCCCTTTTCGTAGAGACTATTCGGAGCATTGTCCATTCAAATGTGAAAAAAACATACATATATATGTATGTATATGTTTGTACCTACATATTGGAGTTTGTATTCAATTTTCCGTAGTTTTTTCAACGTTTCTTTTGTTGTTATTGTTGTTGTGGGTCGATTTCCTTTGCTGGTCAAGCCACGTGTGGGTGGAATTTTCAACTGCTTAAACTCTCTAATACATGAATACGTATACACACATGCACACTCACCCTCATGTGTCTGTGTGTGTGGTATATTAAAAATGTTGGCTCGTTGAGTGCTTTAGTCTCTTAAGTAAACACAGCAGCAGCTCTAGGAATGACATGGTAAGAGCCATGGTAAGGGGTTAAGGCGAGATAATTAGTTACTTTGTATAGTTGCGGTTCATGGGCATCTCTTCGTCTCTCTCTCTCTCTCTCTCTCTCTCTCTCTCTCTCGCTATCTCTGTCTGTCTCCGTCATTTGCTCAGACTGCCATTCAGTTACGGATTTGTTGAGGTTTTGGTTTAAAAGTGGCGCGTGTCTAGGTCCAGTTTTAGCCAAGGGACTGATTGTGATGAGAGGTGAGGAGACGATGACCAGAGGGGAATCCCCACCACCCATTTGGTCTATTTGTATTGGTTGAGTGTATTTGCTTATGCTCTCTACGGTCTGTAGGGTTAATTGAATTTGCTTTTGAGGTTCCTCCGTGTCTATTTCTCTCTACTATATTCTATCTATCACAAACGGGATGAGCCGATTTTCTATAAAATTTATATTATAAATATTCATGAAGGTGACGGGTGGTTTGAAAGTTGAAAGGGGGCTTGTGGCGGTTAGAAAATTGTTTCACTTTATGTTTTTTTTTCTGTTTCTTTTGGTTTTTGGTTTTACTTTTGGTTTCGCTATTTACAATTGATTGATGGCAATAGAAAGTGCGTGAGTAGTATAAGAATTTTTGTGTCAATTTAAAGCTGATTATAGTTAAATTCAAACCACATTAAACATGTGAACAAATAATCAGCAAATATATATTTAAATTGAAGATGAAAACTTTATTTTGTATATCCAGGTTTGGGTAATTTATTTTCAGTTCAAAAATTATTATTCTCTATACAAATTCAATTCATATATTAAACTCATAAAGAATTATTGTTTAATCAATAATCTATTAAATTTAGTTAGTTGTTTAGTATTTATATTTGTATTTACATATATCATATGCATAACGTATTGTTATTTGACAATAATTATGATTGATAGCTTTTTGTTTGTTTTTCTTTTTTTTTTGATACCGTGCACCCAAAAGATTAAAAGATATATTAAGGTGACTTTATTATGACCACATAAGGTTAATATATTTTTGATTAGTATTGACAATTAAAATCGATTTAAGTAAATCTAAATTTAGTTTATAAATTCCAAAAATTTAGTTATTTTACTTGGTATACGGTATACTAAAGTCGATGCAATAAATTGCTTACTTAATTTTTTGTTATATGTATATTTGGTTTTGATTGTGTCAACGCGAGGGCAGCTCGAGAAAAATGAACTAAAAGTTGATAGATGCAAACAATTGTTTTCAATAAATTTTTTAAAGAAATTATTAAAGAGTTTTTATTATATTTTCGCTTCTGTATTGTGTGACTAACCTAAAGTTGTTGATTGTCCCTCGTAATTTGCTATTTCCATTTAAGTCCATTTCGTAAATAAACTTTCATCAAGCGAATAAATTGAAACAGCTGCAAAATATATTTCTATACAAAATTTCATTTCATTTTTATGTCCGTTCATATTTTGGCTTCGTTTCATTTACTTATTTATTTTATTTTATTATTTTATCTGTCGTAATTTATTTATATTTACTCATTCATTCATTACATTCATCAATAAAAATTTATTATTTTATTTTAAGCATACCAGTCTATCTATCTATCTATGCTTTTCCTATTTGGTAGTTTCCTTTTGGTATTAATCACTCTTCAATCAAGCGAAGCGGAATGCCAAGTCAACCAAAAATTTGCAAAAACTAAATCTAAACTACATCAAATTGTCAACTAACTAAAACTATGGTACAACAACTGCTTATGGCTGTTTAGATTTTCTATATAACCAAATTGTTCAGGCGATGGTTAAGAGTTAAAAAGGGCTGAAGAGGTGAGGGGAAAAAACTAAAAGTTTTTAATTTGCTTTTACAGCGTTTTAAACTTTTTTTTGGGAATACCGCGCGAGTGCAAGTTTTTTGTGTATGGAATACAATTTTGTGGCAAATTAAATACACAAACGAAGCGTGCACTAACACGTATACACACACACATGCATACAAAGCTGCCATGCGCTGCAAAGTATGCAACGAAAATTGGGCAAAAAATATATATATGTATATGTTCAAGCAGAGGCGGTGACGCAGATGTTTAACTTTATTGTATAACCCTGTGTGAGTGGGTGAATGTGTGTGTGCGTGTGTGGTGTGTATGTGTATATGCGTGGAAGTATACAAATACTTTCTCGTTGCAATTATAGTCACATATGTATATACATACATACAATATCAATATAGATGTATACACTTCAGCTTTTGTTTGAAATTGGTGAAAGTTTCAGTTATATGAAAAAAGGGATTTATTTATTTTTAAATTTCACAAAGAATACAAAAAAAAACCATCTGTGTTGATAGATAGAAAGTAATTTATAAATTTGTAAAATGCAAAAAAAAGAAATTGGTTTTCATATTAACAAGAAATGTATTCCACCTACTAATCGCATTTCGAAAAAGTTCTATTTGAAATTTTATAAAATAAAAAAAAAAAGGCGCCATTCATGAAAAAATGTTGTCAAAAAAAAAAAAAAATTAGGCTACACTTCAAAGTTTGGTAATACAAAAATTAAACATAAACCTTGATTTCATCTTTTAATCAAATTTATTATAGAAAGAACAAAGATATACAATATATTTGTTAATTAAATTCGGTTACTTTTCTTTTCAGCAATCTGAAAGCAAAAACCACAAAGAGGTTGGTACGATAAATTTTGTTAATTGATATTATACAATTAATATTAAAGTTCAAAAAACAGAAATAAATAATACATAACATGCCATCTCTGTTGTGAGTGTGAGTGTTTGGGTGTGTGTCTATTTGTTTGCCATTTAAAGACTTTTGTTATTCTCCTTTTGTTAAACTAAAGTCTTTTCATTTTCTTTATACATTCAATGTACAATACGTCTTTTTCTCTCACTCCCATTTTTATTTGAGTTACATTCACTGTGTAAGGGGCAGACAAAAACTTTAGCTTTCAATTTACTTAATTAGTCGACTTTCTATATAGTATATAGAGACACAGAGACAGTTGGAGAGCGAGAGAAAGAGATGGATATATGTACAGTGTACACATGTGAAATGTTTCCTAGACTCATACGCACAGATGTCCCTGGCACGAATCTGCTTATCACATTATCATCATCTCTGTGTCTCTTTGTCTTTTGGGGCTATTTAAGTTGCTGGGAGAAAAGTTTATTTCGTTTTTCCCCGAGAACACCGCTTCCCCCCTGCCCCGCCTCTGCGACCATCCCCGCCTATACCATCCACCTTGACATCGTCATCATATTGTTGTTCCCCTTCGACTATTCAACACTTTTCTTCTATTGCTGTCATTTGACAGTTTCAAGCTTCCCGCATGCTGCCAGATGATGAAAACTTTCATTTTATTCAACTAGTCTTTTTGTCTCTCTCTTTCCCTCTCATTGACTCTATCTCAGTCTCCTTTTTTCTTTTTTTTTTTTTTTGGTGGTTAGTTGTGTTCTAAAATGGTATGGGTATGGATGGTAGAAAAAGATTTTCTACTTTTAAAGTTTTTTAAGCATATTCTCTTTGGATCGGTTAGTTGCTTGGTTTGCTGTTGCTGCTTATTTTTTTAACCAATATTTTAAGTAAGTGCCAGCCAAAGCATCCACACACATACATACATATAAACGCACACAGACTCATAAATATATGCTTATGTATGTATGTATGTATACTTAAATAAGAAGAAGAATCCCATCCCATCCCTCTGCCCTTGTCCTGTCCAGCCGAAAAGCAAAAAGAAGTAAGAAAAAGTCGTCTCTGCTCATATTTTAAGAGATAGGCAAAACATTAAGCGGATTAGTTTTTCTTGGTAACAGTAAGGTGATGGCTGAATGGTTGGTTGGCCTATTGGGCTGTTGGGCTGGTGGTTGAGCCCTCTGCATAGATTCCCGTAGGCTGGGGTAGACTACTAAAACTTACATAGGTCAGGTGAGCTGACCATTAGTTTTATGTCGTCGACTTGCCTTGTTCTTTTTGCCGGGTTGGGCACAGAGGCCAGTTATAAATTGTTGGCTATTAGTTTAATGAACTTGTAGTGTGTCTTCTCTTCTAGTTGCCTGTGCTTGGGCTTCAGCTTTGGCTTTGGCTTCAGCTTCTCCTTGTTCTTTTGCTTTTTTTTTTGTTTTTTAAGTACTTTTGCATTGCTAAGGCAACCCACAAAATCTGCTGAAACGAAGAAGAAAAGTGATGGGTCAAGTGTTTGGTTCCTGGGAAATTAGCCAAGGGGATGCAATTGAAAGGGGGAAATACTTTTGGCCAAAACTTTTATACACATACACTCAACAAGAAGAACAACAACGAAAAACAGAGATTCGTAAAGCAAAATTTAATTAATTGACATGTACCCTAAAAAGTATGCTATCAAAATGAATTCTTGCTTCAGTTCCCTGCTTACGCTCAAAAAGTCAATAATCAATTAATATATAAAAAAAAAAACAAAAAACGAAAAGGTTTCAAGGCAATTTATTGAAATTTCATTTCCATTTTATCCACACCCACTTTCAACACGAGGTCTAAATTTATGTATAAATTATAAGTTGCAATAATAAAAAATTCCCATTCTAAAGATTTCGCAATAATAATCATCAGAAATATGCAATTTTTATATGCAATTCTATTGATTTGTGTGGGAAAATGGAGTGGAATTCTTAAATGCCAAAAATCTAAAAACCCTTTCCGCATGTAGAAAAATTAGTGTGGCTGCATATTGCAAGGCTTAAACCACCTAAATATATTTATACTATAAGTAGCAAAACTCATTTGATAATTTGTGATATCGAATCAACATTAGTGTGGTTTGTAGATTTACAATTATAAATAATCAAAGTGCTTGAGCTATTTAGAAATATTTGTCATTGGTTTTATCGATTTGCCTGGGAAATTGTACACCCATACGGGGCTGCCAAATAGTGTGTCTGCATATTTCAATACGAAAAATGCCAAATAAAGCAAAAATAAAGAAAACTATGCATTTTTCTCTATACAACTTTTTTAATATTTACCACTTGAAATTCTATGCTCCAACTTGTTTGGCCAGAGAAATGTATAACACAAATACTCACACACATAAAGATAGAAAAATATATGTATTTGTATACGTTTTTTTTGTCTTTTTGCCCCATTTTTTGTTGTTTCATTTTTACCTGCTGCACAACATAACAACAAACCCCAAATGGAAAATATTTTCATTTTGCCCCACATAAATCAGATTAAAATTGTGCAAAAGTGCTAAATTATGTACACAGCTGTCTTTTCCACTTTTACCACCCACCTCACAATCTGGCACCCTTTCTGTCCTGCCACTTACTACCCTGATTATGTGTGTGTGTGTTTTTATATATGTTTGTGTGTATATGTGTATGTAAAATGGTGATGGGGGAAAGCTGCAGGACATGGACAACAAACGCAAACACAAACATAAAAGTCAATTAATTGAATAAAAATAAAAATTTATTTATGACACTGAAAACAAAGTAGAATGAAAGTAATAAAATAATATGAAAACCAACACACACACACACGCACACACAGGCACTTGAACAAATATTATTGGTTCGCAGTAGGCGCTTCATTATGGAGGCGTGGCGAATATGTGCAAAAAATGTGAAATGTTACAAAAATAAAGAAAAACATTGACAACATTGTTGTCGTTAGGCAGCCGTCATACCCTTTAAAATATCTAACTATCTTTTGTTCTCTCACTCTATCACTCTCTTTCTCTCTCTCTCCCTTTCTCTCTCTCTCTCTCTCTCTCTCTTTCTCTCTCTCTCTCTCTCTCTTTTTCTTTCTAACTCTCTTTCCCCTTTTAGAACTAACATTTGAACTAACTATTCAAGCTTAATTAATGGAGAACAATTCTGCTTAAAATCTTTTCAAATATATTTTTCCCCACACATAGCAATCTATGTGTAACTAATGCAGCCTGAACTTATAATTTATATATAGATTAGTAAAAAAGTTTGATCAATTAGTGAATATAGCATTCATTTCATTTATTAAACCTTAATTATCAAAACGTGACATCCTAGGCAAAGCTTTTAAAATCATAGATTCCCATTGCAACTTTGTCCACAACAATGAATTTAGAATTGAATCGTAATATTTCCACAGTTTTTGTATAAGAGAATGTCTTGGTGAATCTTTTACTTAGGCATCATGACATTATTTTAATGTTACGTTAAATCCATTTCCTTCTGTAGGTCAAATAGATTTTGAAAAACCTAAGACAAAGAAAGGTAATGTTTATATGTAGGTAAGCGTATCGTGTCACTTCACAGGAAGATTCCTAAGGTTATTATAATGCATTAATGAGTAGTTTCTATTTTTATGACCACAACTTTACAACAAAAAGTAATTTTCTTAAAGATCCAATAATGAAATAAACAAACAAAAATGTTCCTTTTTTATATAGGTATATAGTAAGAAGGGACAAATATATTTTAAAATATAAAGAAATTAGCCAGAAATTCCACTTGAAATCCTTTACAGACGTCGATGAAATGTTAGGTTTATTTTTGCAAGAAGAAATATACCCGCTTAAAATTTAAGAGTATGATGCATCAATATAGATATGTGCCCGATAAGTGTAAAACTTAATTGAATTTTTACTGAGAGAGAGATGGGACAAAGCGGGATAGATAGATAGATGGAGTCAGGAAAAAAGGAAAGAGAAAACTGAGAGTTTTCAAAGCGAAAAGGTAGCAGCAAGTTGGTAGGCCCAATTTCGAGAGAGCGGATTCATTTGTTACAAGCGAAGTGCATTAAGCTCACGAGTTTTAATTAAATTATTATTAATCTCATTTTCGTACACACCCACACCCACATACACGCATACACACATACACACATACGTACGTATACATTTACAAGTTCATGAAATTTTTAATTACATTTTGAGTGTGTTTTTGTGTGAGTGTGTATGTGTGTGTGTATGTGTCACAAAGTGGGCGAGGCCAATATACTTATAAATAATAAATAAGAGCCCAAAAAAATTGAAAATAAAACCCTTTTGACATTAGCCCCTTCTCCTTGCCCCCGACTTTCACAACTATGCCAAAAAGTTAAATGGCTGCGGTTTTCTTTTTGCGGCACTCAAAAGCGGCAAATGTGGGCGGTGGCAAAAAGCACTAAAACAGTCGAGGGACAGGGAACTGAGCCGCTGGCAGAAAGTTTGACAGCTCGCACATTTTTTCCTCTTTTTTTTTATATTTTGTATATGTACGTAAATTAGGTCGTTTGCATTTTGAATGAACTCTAATTGTCATGAAATGTGGTAAAATTGTCAACATTTTCAATGAGCCAGAGACTTTTTAAAAATGCCAATCCAAAATCCAATTCAATCGAATATGCCAAACATATTCTTTAAAAAAACTCTCTGCCCGGCCTACACTCCTCTACGGGTGTATGAATGCATATACATATATGTATATAATAATAAGTACATTCATATTAGACACGATTGATGTATGAATGGATGGATGGATGGAAACCACTTAGTGCCTAATTTTAACAGTATTTAATTATGAAAATTGAAGCAACTTTTACTTAATGAATGGCAGTTGATGGAAAAAGTGTGGCAGCATATTCATAATTCAAAAATACCAAGAAAAGTATAACAATTGCCTACACTAATTGCTCCTTGTGTGTGTGTTTGTGATTTATATATTTGATAGATCATTTTATAATTGATTTTAAGTAGTCCATTTAAAACTAAATTCCAATAAGAAATCAAGTATCAACAATTTTTGTAATAGATTTTGAGTGCTACGATCTAAAAATTGGGTTCGTTTGGCATTTTTGTTCAAAAATCCGGTGGCTATCAATTTGAAAAAAAAAACTGAACTCTTTGAAGATTGTATAAATTATAAAACGAGGAAGAATAACCTCAATAGCTTTATTTCTGACTTGAAAAAAAATAAATGCTAACCAAACTTTTCATCTGACTTAAACTCTTTTTATTTCCTTCGACTGAGGAACTTTATTATCATCCTTTACTTTTTTGTGTGTGTGTATTGTTTTTTATTTCGACATCGACTTTACTTTTCGCCATAATTTCCTAATTGCTTTGACTTTCAGGAACTTTACTTATTATTAAAACAAACAAATGGCAAACAAAAAAGAAAGAGAAAGAGAGCAAGAGAAAAATCAACTTTTCATTGAACATTTTTCACCCTGAGCGAAAGTTTTATTTCATGTGCAATTTTTTGTTGTTGTTTTTTTTAACTAATTTGCTGCCCCGCCGCCGCTTCTGACCTTTCTACGCTGAGGTCGAAGGTCGTTTAGCTTAAAGAAAGGACCTCCTTCTGACTCCTCCACCAACAGCAGCAAGAGAATAGCTGTGGCGAATGAACTGCATTTTTTGGCATCTAATTAAAAATTATTGTTTTTTTCATACAGCATAAAGGATATACATATGTATATGTATATTATCGTTTAGTTTTTGCCAGAATTCGTAGTTTGCAACTTGATCAATTATTTACAATAAAATAAAATGTGGCACGCAGTGTTCTATCCGTCTATCTATCCGCAGCATCATTATTATTATATTTATTATTATATAATTATTCTTTTAATGGTTGCATATTAATTACGTAATTTAATTTTCATGCAATTAATATTTGTTCTATGCTATGCTGCCCTATGGTCCATTGTTATTGCTCGGTTATTGGAAATATATATGTAAATATATACTATATATGTACATATCTTAATCCCTTCATTAATTACCAAAGTTGGTGGTCCGCTTGGCGGTCTGCAGCAGCAGTTGGTAAAAATGATTCAATACCTTTACTGATATTAATTCATAGAACTGGTTAATGAGTGGCATACACACAGGACCCCGACAGGACCCTCGCCACACTCAACTACACCTACACCTTTCTCACATTTGTGGCCGATTGGACGATTAATTACTTGCAAAGGGAATACGAGTATTATTCATGGCATTTTGTTAAGTAAAGAATAATTAAGTATCAATGATGATGGCCTTTTTCACAGGTCATACATGCAACAGCGATACAATATGGACGAGCGATGACGCTGAAAGTCCTTGCACAACATGTACATGCACATATCTTTGTAAGAATCCTTTTCAAATTGAGTAAATCAATTCAAACAGTTCCCGAATTCCAACATATGGCTCAAAATAAGTCTAAAGGACATCATTAAACCATATGCCACGTTTCCAGAGTGAAAATAACTTATATTTAGGAAGATTTACCAACAATTAAGCTTCTTAATGGTCCAACGTTCCAATGTTGTAGTGGCGTATCTAGTGGGCCTGTGGATTGGGGACAATTTTGTCCCCTATATTTAGTATGTCATAAGGAATCCAAGCACTCGTTTTTCCAAACATATATAGAAACTTGGGAATTTTCTCTAGATAAAAAATAATCCCAAATACATTTCCAGCCTATCGCATACTTTAATGGACTTTCCCTTCCATGTTAAAGACCTGAAACCGCCTATAAATCCATTTCACTCTGCTCTCAGCTCACATATGAATACACACATATGTATCTAACTAACTTTAGGTATAGGTAATTCCGTAAAGTTTTTCTTAAATAAAATAATAAATAAAAAGAATTTTTACTCAGCATTAATAACACAGAGAAACATCTATTTTTATATATACATATGTATAATATATAAATCTTATTAGGTTTCTTCGAAAATTTTTTATAAAATGTTGGACAAAATTCTTGCTAAGTTGTATCTACATTTTTTTGCTAATTTCTATTAATCTCAGAATTCTCTTAAAATGTATGAGAAAATTAAAATATAATAGATATTTGTAACAAAAAAGAAAAAACAATTTCTCTTCAGTATTTATAAATAAAATATGGCAGATTAAAAAAATTTAATGAATTGTGATACTAGTAAAGATTTTCAAGTTATTTGAATTAATTAAATATTTGTCGAAATTTTTGTTTAATGGATTTTATTATTTTATGGTCTGCTCTTTGTCAATTTAAGTAGTTTTCGAAAAATACAATAGGAGGAATATACATACATATGTAGTATTTTCTGTATGTATGTATATAGAAATGTGCTATGTCTTGGGAAAAAAACCCAAATTTCAATTTTTATTTATTTTTTATTTTACACTAAATAAAATAACTAAATGAAAGTACTAGGATTAGCTGAATCATTTCGTCAAAATATCACTCACAAATAATAATAATAAAAAACAAAACAATAACAATTTATTGACAAATATTGTAATGCATTTATGTTCTTAAATTTAAAATGTTAAAACAAAAATGTCTAAGAGAGACTAAGAGCGCGCCACTAATTGCATCCAATTGAACAGGCAGCCACAGTTAGTGTGAAAAGTAATTGTTTCCTGTTGCAGGAGATGTTAAGTGTGTTGTTTTTTTTTGAGCAAATTTTGATCCATGATTAATGCAAGTGTGATTTACAGTTAAAAATTTTGATATATCTTCAATCTTTGAAATAAAATCAATACGTCGACTTTTAAAAAATTAAAATTCAATACAGTTTCTCTAGTTAGCATTGGAGCTGCATTAATGGTACATTACCCATTTGCCTTTTTTTAAAATTTATTTCGAGTGGTATTAAGTCTATTTGGACTACTATTAAGCTATTAAAAAAAAAAGCTACCACAAAGAATATTTATTTCTACTTTTTTAATAATTTAGATACATATATAATGATATATATATGTAATTATATTTTTGGTATCTATACATATTGAACGCACTGTTGCCTGTACTTGTATGAGTGTTTGCAAGAGAGAGAAGAAATCCAATACACCTCACAAAATGCTCAATTTGAGTGTGCGTATGTTCAAGTTGGCATCAAATAACGGGATTTCAGGCAACAAATGTAGGGAAACATGCCTCAAATAGAGGTTTGAAGCGGTTGCAACCATGTTTGAGGTGGCATGTTCGAGCAACACGAACCAACATCAAAGGAAAACATCCAAAAAAGAGTTGCCAACATTGCGAAATCGCTAGAGTTGCCAACATACGAAAATCTTTCTTTTTTGTTGTTGCGCACATTTTTTTATTCATTTATTAACAATTAACGGTGGTGTACGGTTCTACGTTCAGCAGCTAGCGCGTCTCCAACACTCACACACACACAGTCACACTCTCACTCACTCACTCTCTGAAAGAAGGAAAACCCAAAAAATCCGACAGCGTTTTTTTCCCCCAAGAATCGTCTTTAAATTACAAATTTTGAACAAAATATAGAAAACAAACCGAAAGAAAAAAAATTCTAAAAAATTATCAACAAATTCTTTTTTTTTTGGGTAAAGTGTAAAACAACAAATAAAGTGACAAATTGTATAAATAAATTGCAAGCAAAAAAAAATACCAAAATAAATAAATAAATAGAGAAAAAAAGCGCAAGCGACACCAAAAAAATAGCAAGCAAAGGCAATTGGCAAAATTGCAAATGCAAATTTTAAAAAGCAACAACAAAAATAAAAGAAAATAAAAATTATATTCTGTGTGCGGAACGTCGAAGTAGAAGAAGAAGCAGCAGCACAAGTAGAAGAAGTGTGCAAAAGGAAGGCGGCAATAAGAATAAAACATACACACACATACAAATATATAAATACGAATATATCGTGAAGCAACAAACAACAACATATAAAACAATTTTATTGTTCAACAATCAAGCAACAACAATAACAACAACAGCAGCAGTAATAACAAATTGTGCAGCAACAAGAAAAAATAAAAAACGTGAGCATCAACCATAAAATGTTAAAAAAATTTCCCCTGTGTATTCGGCTCTTATTTTGCAACATACCGCTTAAAACTACAATTTTATTATTATTATTATGTTTTTTTTTTTTTTTGGAAGGCGGCCTAACAACAAATTAAACATAATTAAAGGCATTTCTTTTATCTCAACCCCTCCTCGGTCTGCGACTCTATTTGGCGCTTCTCTCTCTTTCTCTCTCTCTTGCTCTTTCTCAATTTGCCGTTTTTGCAGCCGGCATAAAATTGTCGCGTGTTGCTGCTGCTCCCTCTGCCTCTGCTTAATTGTTGTATATACAGAGTTTTCTTTACGTGCGCAATTTTTTATATACATACATACATACATATGTACATATATACCTATACATATATATTTTTTATGTCTTCAACTAATTGTAAGCAAAATTTGAACAATTTGTGTTTGTGCCAAAAAAAAAAAAAGAGGTGAGAAACACGAAATACAAGAGAGGCTTAAGTGCAGCATCCACTCTACCAAACAGAGAAAAACATCCACCAAGGCAACGAAAAAAAAATACCCAAAAAACCTTTGCCGTCTCTTTTGCCTCCTCCTCCACCATGCTGCTTCAAATTGATTTTTTTTCTGTCGCTATTTTTTTCTCGGTTCCTTCTCTTGCTTTGTTTTTTTTTTGTATTTTAAATTTCTTATTTGCCTTCTCACGTTTTTGCGTTTTCCTTTACTCCCCTCCTCACGGCGTGTTTCGCGCTCTCTCTTTGTTGTGTTATTGTTGGTTCCTTTTTGTGCCTTGCATTCGGTTGGTTCTCTGAGAAGAGCTCAAACACAAAAATGAAAAAGTGATCAACAGAGAGCGCGAGTCGCCCAGGTGTATACCTATTATATTAACGGATTCTCGAAATTGTGCATAACCTAATTGGAATTCTAATTCAATTTATAGCAAAGCTCTTCAATTTGTTTAGGTTGAAAACTGTTTCAATTTACGTATGCAAAAATCACATTGTTTATAATTATTTTCATCTAAAGTGTATAAATTTTTGGTTTTTTTGACATGTCAAGTGTTTTTGAATTAGTTGCTGCATTTGCTGCGATATATTGCAGTTCTTGAAGTCACATAAAATCTGCTGTGAAATAATTTTTATTTCATTCAATTTCTTGATTTGCACAAAATTGTGTTCCATTTTTATTTCGTAAAAAGATAAAATATAATAGTTATTCTTTCCTTACCTATAAAATAAGATTACAGCTTTATATTTTTTTCTTGTGCGACTTAAGCAAATTTATTGTTCTCTTTAATATACCTTTTGAAAGAAATACCCATTGAATTGAGAATAAAAACCGTGTTGTTGTTTTACGCGCCTTTGCTGTTGCCGCCGGAGTCGCTGCTGCTGCTACTGGTGCGGCGGCTGGTTTTTACTCTCTCGCGCAAGTCGCTCTCCACGCTCAATTGTTCAATTGCGCCTGCTGTGGCAGCTCTGCTCGTACCACGGTGACTGAGACTGCGACTGCGACGTTGGATTTATAATTTCTAATTGGCGTGGGCAGGGACTGAGTAAAACGCGCGCGAGATCTTAAGTCTTTTTTTTTTTTGCGTTTTGTTTTTGGTTTACATATGTACATGCATGACTGTATACATATGTATGTAATTGTATGTATGTACATGGGCTTTTAGTCTAGATATGTAACGGTATTGGATAGAAGAGTTTGTGTGTTGCCCTTTTGGTCATGGCTTTAAAGGAATCAATGATTCCTTTTTTTTATTCTTCTACTTCTTTCTCGTTTTTGGCAGCCCTTTTTAATCACTTCCGCTTGGTGAAGTTTTCGTTCAAAAGAAAAAAAAAAAGGCAACAAAAAAAAGAAAGGCGTTGCCTGGTATAGAAAAAGAAAAATTTTCCCTCTTATCAGTCGTTTGCCAAGGCAACAAACTTTTGTCATTATATTGCTACATATATAGAGCTATTGCCATTTCCCATTGTGGTTGTTGTTGGTGTTGTTGTTGCCGTTGGGAGTCTGTAAAATTCAATTGTGATTACTTTTGTGTAAGGCAGGCGAGACGACGACGGCGACGTCGTTGACAAATGCTTCGTTGCACTTGAACAGCGCCAAGCGCGGCACGGCGCGAGCTCTGCCAATATTATTTCCAATGGATAACCGACCAGGGCAAAACGATTTTAATTTCAAACTGCCTAAGCCCCACCGCAACCGTCCACAAAAAACCACCCATGCCTCCTTCTACCCATTTTATAGTACCTTTTCCTCATTTTTCACTAAAATTGATCATTTAATGAAATTTATTATACAGTTAAAACGTTTTCGTACTTAAATCAAAAATACTTAGGAAATTTTAATATACCATCTAAATATATTCGCCCATTCGACTTTTCTCAGAACCGAATTCAATTTCAATAAATCCTTGCAAACAAAATAAATCGTCAAATTGATCGTCATTGTAATTGATAGAAAGAGAGAAAGAGAGGGCAATTGGATTATTGTTGTTAACATTGTATATTCACTTAGTAAATGGCTAACTCATATCGCAATCAAAAACGAATTATTTACAATTGCTTATGAAAAATCCTTGGAAAAGCCTTTTTTGGGTTTTCCTGTTGTTCGGGAGGGTTTCGTATCGATTTGAAGATCTCTTCTTTTGACTTTCGAACTGATTTCTTGTTTCATTATGCCTCATCAGACACACACACACTTGTCGTTGTCTCCTGTTTCTGTTGCGGTTCTATGCTTGTTGTTGCCGTCTCAGAATATCTCTGAAATCATCTTATTTCCAGAGGCGGCTCTTTGCCTAACTTGCCTGTTTGTTTGGCTCGTTACATCGGCTCATCCGCGCGCTTGCGTTTGCGCGCCTCCTCCTTTCTTCGTGTTCTTCTCTGTGTTTTATGTCTATCTATCTATGTCTTTGTTGGTTGCAATGTACTTTGGCTTTTGCGTTGCATTTTCTGCGTTTCCTTTGCGCACTGAGTGCGCCTATTTTGTGCATTTGCTGCGTCTTTGTATGCAGTTGCGGCCTCCTCCGCCTCCGCCACATCTCTATCTATCTCTCTCTCTTTCTCTCTTGCTCTCTTTCTCTCTGTGTGTGTGCATTTTCTTTTGCCATTTTTTTTTCTTCTTTCTTTTCCCCATCACTTCGTCGCTTGGTTCGTTCTGCTGCGTTGAATTTCAACCTGTCAAGCGGGTGAAAGAGGGAGGGGCAGGCAGCAGAGCTAATGTGGGGGGTGGAAAAGAGGGAGGTAGGGTGGTGTGTGGTTGGTTGTTTTGCTTTGCTCGCTTGCTGGCTGGCTGGCTTCTTGCTTGGTGGCAGTCAGATTGAGGTCTGTACTTTGTTGCATTTTCTTCTTCTACTTCAAGTTGCCTGACTGCTGCAATTGCTGCATTTTCTAACTGGTTAGGTTAGGATGGGACCCGGGACACCACCACCCTCCCTTCTGCATGCTCTCCTCCTCCTGTGGGCCTGCTAAGTCGACGTCGTCGTCGCCGTCTGTAGGCCGTTGACTGCTTTTTGCGCTTGCATTGAGTGGCGTCGTCGCTGTCGCCTGTTCTTCCGTCAAAACCCCCGGCCCCACACCCGCCCGACTGTTGGCGTACTCCACCATAACAACCATTGCCACCATCACCACCTTCTCTTTTTATCGTTGACCCTGCGCGCCACTTATTGCAATTCCCTTCTTCTATCGTCTACATTGCGTCTTCTTTCTCTTCGTCGTCGTCGTCATTTTCTTCTCCTACTTCTATTATGTTTTTTTTTTTTAACATTGCATTTCTTTTGCTTCGAAGCCCCACCAGAGCGCTCAAGCACTCAACCCGTTTTCGGTTTAGAAAGGGTTGCAAGTGCAAGCAACCCCCTTCCACACCTCCATTTACTCCTACCCCACCTATGATTGACGATTGGGGGAGCAGGCAAAACTAAACAAAACTCTGATTTATTCCAATTTCTAATGTAATTTCTTTTGGGCTGTCACGAAGAGGAAGAAAAATATCTATGATCCCTTTTGCCGCCCATTTATCGTCACATCAAAGCGTACTTCAAGATTATAAAATCATAAACTTACCTGGAACATTCAAAATAATGTGTACTATTAAAAATATTGGAAACGCTTTTTGCTTATTATACAGCAGCTAAATATTTAATCAAATGAAATGTATTAATTCTTAGCGAACTTCCACTGTATCACCACCACCATCTTCTCACGAGAGTTAAGGGGATAGTGGGTGGGTGAGTGGACTAGTTGGTTATTTAGTTAGTTGGTTGGGTAGGTAGGCCCAGCCAGAGTATTGCAGATAGCCTTCGCATTTCTTGGTGTTTTGTAGAAGGCTTTTTTGGTCGTCGCACTTAACTGCCATCCTCCTTTTCTCATCCCATGTGTGTGTGTGTATTTTTTCACACTGTGCACTTCTTACATGCTTTGTGCTGCTTTTTTTTTTTTTACTTTTTGTCGCTCTCCAGCGAGAGAAGAGGCTAACCACCTGACCTGCTGCCAGTCAGTCAGCCAGCCAACAAATGTAATTGTAATCCGTGCGATGCGGTGCTACCCCAAGTCGGTCGAAATTCTTCTATCCTCTAACCAACCAACCAACCAATTTCCCCTTTTCCCCCTGGTTTTTTGGGTGGTGAAATATGCAACGCAAATGTAATCATTATTGATTTTGTAGACGGTCTGGTGGAGCAAACACACACATATACACACACACACCGACACATTAGTATGGTAGATTATCTGCAGGTCTCCGGTCTCTGGCTCAGGCTCTGACTCTGACTAAGTATGTGTGTGTGTGTGTGTGTTCTCTGGTGAGGCTGCTTAAATATGCAAAACGTTGGCCGGAAAAGGCAACAACAAGCACAGGATAACTTCTGCGGTCTGTTGGGTCTCCCCCCACCTCTCCACTTGTCTCTCTCTCTCGCTTCTATGTGTGTGTGTGCGGACTTGACTTGCACATTAGAAATTTAACAGGTTAATGTCCAAAGTCGTAAACGAAACCATTTATTTATGGCAACATTTTTTGGCTCGTAATTTACATAAAATATATGAGACTACCTCCCAACTCAACTTTACTCATCCTCATCTACCCCCCTCTTTCTCTCTCTCTCTGTGTGTGTGTGTGTGTGTCACACACTCTATCTCTAGGACGACGAGTGCGTGTCGTAAACATAAAAATCTGTAAAAGCAGACGTTGATCGTCCTCGCCCAGCAGAGACGAAAAGAATCGGTTGGACAGGGAGAAAGAGGAGGAGGACCTTGAAGGGTTTTTTGATAATGACTAAAGGAGAAAGAAGAGGTTTTGTCTCTCACCTCATGCACCTCCTTCTCCTGCTCTCTCCTTTGTCGCTTGTTTGTTACCCTTCGTATTTATTGTTGTTGGTGTGCGAGCATAAGCTTTATGTTGTTGAGCCTTGTCATTTCATTTGGGGGGTTGCTTCTGCTGCTCCTTGCTTGGAGTCTCTCATTTCATTTTATTTCATTTTCTTTTATTTTTTTTTTTTTTTTTTTTTTTTTATTTCGGCTCACCCGCCCAGCTGTCAGATTTGTCAAAGGACTTGCAAAAGCGGGCAGTAACGGCGGCAAAAGAAGGCACAGGAAGTTACTTTGACGTGTTGTAAGCGGTTTTGGGTTGGGGTTTGAGTATTTTTTTTTTTTTTGTTTTTTTGCATGTGTGACTAACTGCTAAAGCTAGTCCAAAAGGCAGGCAGGAAGCAGAGGGAGAAATGCATCAAGAATAAAATGGTGGGAGGGTTAAGGAAATGTATCTAACAGATGAAAGTCCCCTTAACAACAAGAGAAAAAAAGTACTAGACTTTCTCAATTGTAAATCAACTGAATGCATCCTCAATGTAGATAAAAGTATTTTCAATGTTTCTTAACCCTTTTAAAGCAAAATGCTTAAAAATGTATTTACAAAATTTCACAATTAATTGCAATTTTATAATGAAGCAAGGGAAGACATTTTGGGAAAATTTCTCTTAATTTAGGTTATTTATAGAGTCCAAAAAAAAATCTATAAAAAATCTAAAATGTCAAATCTTATAGTTTTGATAGACAAAATCAGTTTTAAAGCATCCAACACAAAACAAAATATATATATAAATATCCGCAATCATTCAACCAGTTTTCACTCTAAAATTAAACTAGTTAACTTTGCATTTAAATTGTATTTTTATGAAGCAAATTAGCCAAAAAAAAAGAAAAAAAAAGACAGAGGAAAAAAGAAAACCAGTTTATAATAGTTGCTGTTGGTGGCTTACAAATTAGCTGACAAAAAATGCATCCCATCGAATAATGGAAGGAATAGTCACAGTTTTTTTTTGCCTTTCTCAGATGTATAAGTGTGTCTTAGGGCCTATCAAAAATGCATTACATGAAAAGTAATCAAGAGAGTTGGATGGGATAAATGTCTTAACGGAGAGAGATTCTACACAGCTGCAGAATTTATCTCTGTAATTTACATTAGCAAGTAGCAGCACTAGTAAATTGCCCTTTTTAGCCCCCCCCCCCCATGTTTGGAAGAGGCACAACATTGCATGACCATTTTCTAGGAACTGCAATCTATCAGGCAGGCAGTCAGCCAGCCAGCTGGTTTACTGGTTGCTTGGAGCAGCAGCATGTAAGTTTCTTTTTGCTAATTACAAAGCAAATGTACAAACATGCCGCAAAAAGTAGCAGCAACGTATGGCAACAGCAACAGAGAATAAGGCAAAACCCGCATTGATTTTTACCAAAGACGTCAAAGCTGTTTAACCACTCGGACGACAACGACGGCGACCTTATTTGGCCAAGACTTGGCAGATTTTTCCTTTGTCTCTTCACTCTTTACTCCTCTCGATTATCCAAAAACAAAATGGAAAAACTCCCCAATTTGTCCCAGCAACCAATAGCATTGTTTGAGTTTTTTTTTTTTTTGCTGTCTGCATACTTAAAGTTATACCACATTTTTAGCCAAATGTCAATGTATCTCAACACGTCAGCAGAAAACAGAAAAAAAAAATTAGCAAAAAAAAAAGTTCTAAACGGGGCAATCGGAGTCGAGTCAAGTCGAAGTCGATCGACACACATTAACCTGTTCTCCTCACTGACTGACTGACTGTGTTCTTTTTATGCAAATTGAAATTGTTTATAACACAAAAAAGAAAGAAAGAAAGAACAAGCACAGCAAAAACAACTTGACACAGAGACGATCTTGTTTGCAAAAAAATTTAAAATTCATAAAATATATATTAATCGAAATATATTAATATATATATTTTGTATCTAGATACAATATACACAAGTGGACTGAAATGGGCCTGGCTCCAGGAATTACAAAGATGGAAAAGATAAGCGAATTTTTGGTCGATTGTTTGTTTAAATGTTAACATTTAAAAGAAAGCAAAAGTAAGAAACAAATGATCTAATAACCGAATAGGTGTGATTTTTTTTTTTTTTTTGGGTAGAATGATTAAGAAGAAATTTAAAGAAATGTGTGTGGTATTGATCGTAAACTTTATTAAATCAGCAGACTAGACAGGGGCGGACTTAGAGTGAAATTTTAGAGGAAATTTGCTTCATATACTTGATCCATAATCTATTTTTATAGCATTTAGTATGTTGATTACAAATTAAAACTATTAACCCTTTGTTGTTTTTTTTATATATTAAATTAAGTTACTTAATTTTTGGACAAATGTGTTCACAAGTCGAGAGAATTTAACCATTTTTTTTCGTTTATTTACCATTTTAGAACAATTTCTCTTGAGGTTTTTGCCGACACTTCTAAGTCCGAAATAAAAACATCATGAGGGAATTTTTAATTTTTACACGCCGATCATTTTGTTCAACAAAAGTTCATATAAAAATTTAATTTGAAAAAGCGTTCGAAGGTTTTTGCAATTATTGCATTTTTTTTCTATTCTAAATTGAATGATGAGGAGATGGGTCGATCGATCGGTGGGTTGGTCTATATGTTCGCTCCATATAAAAAAATGCGTCGCCCACTCCACAATCTTGATTCGTCATCAAATTGCGCATCAAATTGTATTTAACCTTAACAAATACCTGAGAGTACAACAATACAAGGGAACAAGAGCAGTGGCTTAGGTCCCCCATAAATAAGTATGTGGGTCTATGACTGAGACTAGACTCGTTACGAAAATATTGAACATTTTCATACATATTTACATACATATGTATATTCGTCAACAGTCATTTAAAATCCTCAATGATTGATAATTTAAGCAAATTTTTCAACATGATTAGCTATTAAATCTAGGCAAGTCTATCTAATTACACAAAAATCTATAAATATATATATGTATCTATATAGTAGTTGGCTATGGTCTGGTCAATTTTGTTCCCCTCCATAAGCCGCGATGGCGGGAAAACATGTGCGAGAACAAACGAATAAACGGGAACAATGTGTGCTGGTTGGGTGTCTATAAACAGTTTTTATAAGGTTCACAAAACATTTGAGCGAATATATATATGTATATTTATTTTTTTTAAATGTAAACATTTTGTTTTGCAATTAATTATCTAAACGGTATGACTCAAAATAGAGAAAGAGAGAGTGGCAGAGAGTGAGAGAAATTTTCATACTCTCCAGTCCAGTGTGTGTGAATGTATATTTTTTGAGAGTTTGATAAACAATTATGACGAGATGAGGTCGGTCATTCGGTCGTCCGTATGTCTGTCGTTTGGGGCGGACTCTCTAAAAACGCCTTCTGTTTACTTGGCTTTAATGGTTTTTCTGTCTCTTTGTGTATGTATGTGTTTGTGTGTTGTTTCGGCATTTTCATTCATAGTTGATCTTAAATGATAAATCTTTTTATGTGAGACAGCACGCGCGTTTTTTTTATACCATGCACCCATAGGGTGAAATGGTATATTAAAGTCGCCGAAATATCTTGATCAAACAAATCAAACTTAACACACTAAAATATGTCATTAATATCCAGCAAAGTATTAAATTTGATCCAAATTGGACTAAAAGTAGCCAAGTTATCCGTATAAACGTTTTTCACTAAGGAAGTCATAATAGCGGAGATGGCCGTTGACTGGTGACGGCGCTAGAGTGCAGGAGTACCCGGAATTTCTTGTAAGAGTCAGCAAGAACTTTAAACGCATCCATACATATTGTATAAATTTAAAACATTTGTTTTTCTTGGTGCATGGTATACTGAAGTCGGCGAGACGACTTACTTTATTTCTTCTATCTTTCTCTCTCTATATATACGTATGTATACATATATACTCGTTCGTATATATACAATATGTTAAGCATTATGGCTTTATCATTAGCTCTTTGAGGGGGGGTTTTCTCTCCATCTATGAAGGGGGCATCCCCACTCTTCATCTCTTTCTCTTCTCAGTGACTATCTCTCGCATTTGGCGTTTGTTCGGCAAGTTCATTAACTTTTGTGTATGTTTGCGCGGGGGCAACAATTTGTCAAAAACCAACAAAAAAAAATATGAAAAAAGCATTCTGTCAGACATGCGATTTTATAATTATACTTATGTATATACATGTATGTATATTTCTTATAAATTTTGGATTCTTCATTTCTCTCTCGGCATAATTCTTGGCTGGATTTTTGTTGTTGTTGTCTTGACCCATATGTGTATAATTTTGTCTATTTATGTTTGACATGCAAGCCTAAAAGAACTACCAACAACAACTACTACAACACACAGAAGCATAAATCCTCCACTACGATTTAGAATTTAAAAAAAAGGTGACAACTTGCAGATACCCTTTAATGCAGAAACCTCTCATCGTATACTGACTTTGCTAAAAGTGCTCAATTCTGAACATTTTCAAAAAATTTTGAAACTTTTTCCTTAAAAATGGCTTAAATGATAAAAAAAATATTAAGTTTATTTATTTGAGGATCAGTGTTGCCCATACGCAGCTTAAAAAAATATTAAATCCATTTGAATTTTCGTGAGGGATGCTAGATACCCTTCCTATCCTCTACTACCTACAGGGTAGCAAAGTTTACTCAAGCAATTAAGAATGTGATGTTATGTCCGGTTATTCAGTTAGCTCGAAGAGTTTATATACATACATATATTTTCGTTTTGTTCTCTTTGATTTTTTGTTGTGCCCCACTTGAATGAGACTACGACGACGACTTATGACTGACTGACAGTTTAGTCTCTGCCAGTCGGTCGGTCAGTCAGTCTGTCTGTCCAAACTAACTAACTGACCGACTCACTCACTACCTGATTTTTTGCTGTGTGTGCTGGTTTACTTTTATTTTGTTTTCATTTTGTGTTTTTTTTTTTTTTGGGGCTACATCAGTTCCGTTTTGCTTGTGACGTCAGTAATGACTGCTCTGGAACTGGTTCAATAAACATATTGAAAGGTATTTATTATCTCCGTCTCTCTCACGCTTTGTTTTGGCGGAAAATTTTGACCAACTAAAATTGTGTTAAAGAAATTCCATCTTAAATAAATGTGATCTATCGAATTGCTTTAGTAAGTAAATTTAATGCAAAGCTGCTAAAAGAAAAACTAAAAAGAAAAAATAAACAATTTACTACAATTTAATATTTACAACGTTTTTGTTGATAAATAAAAATTGCATTTTTATTACCTCTCTAACTCACTTTCTCTCTCTCTTTTTATTTCAGGTACGTGTCCATGCATTTGATTTTGAATATCTATTTTATGTAAGTTTATTTTTAAGTCAATGGAAATGAAAATTTCCAAGTAAATCAAATTAAACAGATGGTTTTTTATATTTCCACTCTTCTTCCCATCCCATGCATATGTTGGCTCTGTCTGCCTCCCTTCCTCTCCCTTCCGTTTACACTTGCTAGAATTTAGTTGTAATTACAAATCCATCAATCTAGTTGCGGCTGCTGTTGCTGCTGGTAAACCGATTAAGCCATCAACAAAATTGTTTAAAAGGGGGGAAAACTGATCAAAAGGGAAGGAAAAATTTTTATAATGATCGGAATTTTAACTAGAATTTCGCATAATTGAGAAAAAAGAACTGGCGGCTTCTCATTAAAGAAGAACAAAAAAAATGTATCTCTAAAAGATTAACACAACAAAAAGACAAAGATTGAGATAAATGATCGCAACCTACATATACATATATGTATATATACATATGTAGGTTAACTATCTAATTAAATGCTAATATATATTGTAAGTTTGTTGTTTTAAATGTTTAAAAATAATTATTTATTTCAACAACAAGAATATAAAATATTTTGTAAATATTGTTTCATTCAACACTATTCTGTTTTGGAGAATATTATCCCTCTTCAAAGTTGAATATGTATTTGGATAATACATTTATTTACTATTTCTCTCTCTCTCTCTCTGTCCCATTTTTTTGAAAATTTTGAATGAAAACTTATTAATTTTATCCTAAACTCTTATTGCAAATAACTTTTAAACTTTTATGAGTTTTCTTTGCCATTTCTTCTTGTGTTATACGCGGTTCATTGAACCTAATTGTTTTTTTTTCCTATTCTCAAATCGAATCAATTTTACACTCTACACACACAAGACAAAGGCGATTTGTGTCAGGCGTATATATAAACTAGCTCAATCATCAACTTTGTGAAATTATAACCAGTTAGTAGTATACGAGAGGCTAACAATTTCCGTCAGAGTTGAAGACCAAAAAGGAAGTTGATTATTTTCCTCTTCTCTCTTTCTGTCCCTTTCTGTCTCTTTCTCATTCTGTCAGTCATTCAATCACTGGTCGTCTTATGGTGGTCATATACATTTTTTATATATGTGCCAAATAAATATCGCATCAAACAAATTATGGCTAAAAGAAAAATTCATCTCATATTCTTCTCTTTTTCTCGGGCTTTCTTTTACAATATATATATATGTATGTATATATATATATTTATTTTTTCACACTGCTTTTGTTGCTGATGCTGTTGTTGTTTTTTCTATTTGCTTCTTTCCTTTTTTCTTTCATTTTTTGCGCAAGATGAAAAACTAGTTTTTAGAAACTACATGCATGCCTTGTGAAAAGTTTTCTCCAGCATCTTGTGGTTTTCCACTAGCATAGAAAAAAGGAAAAAAGAAAAAATACTGAGGAAAACTCGTATCATGACAGTCTTTCTTCCTCTCTCTCTCTCTTTTCGTCCCCCCTTTTGCCTTCTCTCTAGTACACATCTCGTCTATGTCTAAAAGTTTTCCATCATAATCTACTTAACTTTTGCTGCAATCAATTGCAGACTTGTAGTTGCTCTCTCTCATCCTCGCCCTCGCCATCGCCATCGCCATCGCCTTCATCCTCATTCTCGTCTTCAGCATCGACTGTGCCGCCTCATTGCATTTAACACAGCCTCTTCAGAGAGACAGAGAGAGGTACATACATTGCGAGGAGAAGAGATGACAGCGGAGAGGGTACTAGGGGGAGGTCGCTTAGAAAAGAAGATTTCTTTGTATAGATAGAAAACTCTACATTCGCTGCATTTGTCGGCCTCTGGTTAATAGAAAAGTTGTCAATGTTTTCTACTAGAAGTGCAGTGATTGGTGGGGGGATGTGCTGAGGGGAGGGGGTGTAAACAGGGGCGACGAACGATGGAACGAACAAACGTGTTAGCGTCGAGTTCTTATCTTATCTGAAATACATTTTTGCATAGAAGAGTGAAGAGGATATGCTTTTCGTCCGGTTTCGTTTCGTATGATACACAGCCGCAGCATCTCCATCTCCATTTGCCTCCCCCCCCAAAGTTTTTGCTATAAACACAAACAGACACACACACACACATTGATGAGGAGACAAACAACAGAAGCTACACGTATATTGTAGATACAATATCTTCTGGCTGCATTGAAGCGTAATTGTATAGTTTACCTGCCAAGCCAGCATTAGTTCTCTTTCTCTCTCTATCTCTTTCTGTCTGCCTTCTTCTCTCTATCTCTCTCTATTTAAATTTCTACGTAACTATCAGAGAAAACTTGTTAATAATAGGGATGAAAAAGCTGTTGACTTCGTCGAAGGCATCGGAGGTTAAATGCTCTTTGGTCTATGTCTAATTTCTATACAAAAAGGAAATGATTTACAAGGTATATTTTGTTTCTTTTTTGTTGTCTAAGTTTTAAACAGTTATCTGTATATTTGTATTCGTTTTTTGATTTTGAATTGAATATTAAAAGCTTGTCAAAAGCAAACGATAGAGCTTCATTTAGATTCCTACACATAATATTTTTGTTTTCAAATATCGTTTTTGATAACTTAATTTTTAGACTTTTTCTGATTGTTAACACATTTTTCTGGAGAAATATATGAATATAAAATATTCACACTTTTAGGAAATTTCGTGAATGGCCAAATCAGGTTAACTAGGACTTTGAAATTTATTGTAATCCTTATTGACATTTATAGCTAAAAAAAAAAACAAGAAAAAAAGAAAGGGTTAAGGAAAATTCTTACTGCTTATTATATATACATATGTATTTTGTAGCTCAAAGTTTTCACAATCAAAAACAGTTTCGATTTATGTGTGTTTGCTGGTTCTTCTACACTTATGTATAGTATATATTTATATGTAAGTATATGTGTATGTACATATGAAGCTTTGAGAAATCAAATTAAAATTGTTGTCATATCTGATATGGGTATAAATGAGAACTTTTTCATCTGATTAAAGAACATAATAAATTGGTTTTTTGGTTTGGCCTGCATATGTTATGACTAGTGTCCTCCACACAACATCCAA
This sequence comes from Drosophila insularis, assembly GCA_018903935.1. NCBI lineage: Eukaryota > Metazoa > Arthropoda > Insecta > Diptera > Drosophilidae > Drosophila > Drosophila insularis. The sequence goes on from JAEIFP010000517.1 coordinate 3,535,890, forward strand.
CCCCGACCCCCGGATCACTTTAGCAACCGACCATTTTGACCCATCAGCAAATGCCAATAATCTCTCTCCCGCTCTGGCTCTCTCCCACACCCACTCTCTCTCTCTCTCCCTGTCCAACATTGGCTATTACATTGAGACTCAATTTACCTCGTTTTTGCTCTTATAATAGTAAAACGTCTCAACCGTAGTACATCTCGTTTTTCAAAATTGGCACATTCACTCTGTACGTCCGTCGGTCTGTCCATCTGACTGTCCGTCCGTTTGTCCATTTATCTTTATCTCTTTTCTGTCCGCCTTCACTCTGTATCCCTCCTCCTTTCCCCATTTTCACTCTCTCATTCTCTCTCTCTCTCTATCTCTGTGATTTAGTTTTAAGTTGAAATGGCTTTTGTTATGGTTGGGTTTGGCTTTTGTGCTTTACTGCTCGAGCTAATTGTTTTTATACAATATACTACATACATATATAGATATATATTTATATAGTATATCTACCTACATATATGGAGGGATATATACAGATGTCTATATACATATAAATATATATGTATGTAAGCAGATATATGCAATGCACATAATTGTAATTGATAGTTTGACTTTTACACAATTTACCAAGAAGAGACTGGAGAGAGGGAGAAGCAGAGCGAGGGAGAGAGAGAGAGAGAGAGGCAGAGAAAGACAGAGAGAGAGAGAGTGAGAGTGCAAGCGAGACAGAGAGGCAATAAGATAGATAGAGATACTAGACAAAGACAGACACTAAGTGAGTGAGTAAGTAGAATGTGCATAAGTTAAGGGCTGGTTTTACGTGTGTCCCTCCATTTGCTGATTGTTATTGTTATTGTTGTTGCTATTGCTATTGTTGGCTCTATACAACAACAATGTCTGTAATTGGATAGTTAAACTCAAACAACAACAACAGCAACAGTCAAGCCAAGGTCTCTACTCTTCCTCTCTCTCGCCTTAATGTAAGTATATGCATTCAGTCAGTCAGTCAGCCAATCAGTCATTCACTCAATTCATAACATACAAAATGTGTAACGCCATAGGAATTTTGTGATGATGATGATAAGTAACTTCAAATTGAAGTGGTGTGTAGTATATAGCAAGGTACTTTGAACTGTGATATTTGCGCCCCGCCAAAGACGACTGCCTCCCAACCCCCTCGACTACTCCAACTGCCCGCCTGCTTGCATTCTCACTCATTTTTAAAAGTTAACCAGTTCTACGCAATTTCCGCTATCAAAAAAATCAAAACAAAAACAAGAATAACAATACAAAATAAGACAAAGAAGAAGCCCCAAACTAAATATTTCAATTTCTTTTGGCTACAAAGTTTGTATACTCTTTAGATTTCATTAGTGATCAGATCAGACTTGCAGTTTCTTAAGAATATATTCACGAGTCTCGTTTTAATCGGTAATATTTTATTGATTGTATCTCATATGAAAAATTTGCCTACCAAACTAAATATTTAATTTTGAAATGCAATTAAAGATATACATTTTCTATTTGCCTATGTTTGGACCATTTTTTGTTGTCAATTATATCTGAGGATAATCGTATCATTTGAAACATATTTCACATTTCCCATGGTGAATTCATTTGATATTTCATAAAACTCTCACATTCTATTTCTTTGGCAAGGGTTTGTGAAATTGAATTGAAAATGAAATTCCTCAATCACTTAATCCAAAACAAAAGTGAGACAACTTGCCAAATACTCATTGTTTTATCTGACATTTGTGGTGTTTTTTTTGTTTGGGAATAGGAATAGGTATTTGATGAATTAAATAGCCTTAAATTTCGAAAGTGAACCCAAAATATATCTACAAGTTAGATTTACACGTTTTAAAATCTCTATACAGAGTATAGAGATTACGCATACGTCATGTGGGCAGTGTCGGCTGTTAGAACGCTTAACACTTTGTCTTTTCGGCTAAATTATGTGCATTTGAAATGTATCTTTATTGGATTGGTAAAGCCATTGGGGTCGGTGGTGGGGGGGTGATGGTAGGGACGTACAGAGCAGGAATGGTGATAAGAGGGTGGGAGGAAGGAGGGGAAGTGGATGGAATGAAAATAAAGTTCATTCTATCGCAAACTCAATCAAATGTTTAACTTTTATTTCTCTCTCCATCTCTCGTTCATTCGTTTTATTTCTTCTTGTTGTTTCGTGTGTGTGTGCAACACAGAAAAAACGTCAGACTTTTGCGTGTGCTTTTGGTTCCTCGTTCCGTTGGCTACTTTTTTTTTCTTTTTTTTTTTTTTTTTTTTTTTTTTTTTTTTTTTTTGCGTATATCAAGCGTTCATTGCCCGCATTTGCTGCGTTCGTTCTTTATGCTCTCCACCTTCTTCTCATCCTCCTACCACTCGTCTCCTCTTGGCTTGTATATGTTCTTCTTTTGCCGTTTTTTTTTTCTTAAATGTACATATATACATTTTCCTGCATTTTGATTTTGTTGTATTTTTAAAATATTCTCACACACACACGCAGACAATTTGTTTAATCATTTTTTTGTATTTTGTTGATATGCCGCTATATTGTTATGCTGTTTCGGGGCAATTACCCTTTGAATTTCTTTTCATCTTCATTAACCTTCTGCCCCCTACCCTCGCTCCTTTACCGTTCTCTTTTGGGGGTCATCAAATGGTTGGACAAACAGTTTCAAGGTCAAGCAATTGACCTGACCTTCCTTCTTGTTCATCTATTGCACAATATAATATACATATACATATATATATATATAGATTTTTGGTTTTTCACAGCCCTAGAATTTTGCTTGATTGTGATAAGTGAATGAAATTCTTATTAAATAAATAAAATTACTAAAATTGTTACTTTCTTAAGGAGGTATTCACATACTGTAAAATACACTTTTTAACAGGAGTTTTTCAAGGAGTTGACCATGGCTATGGCTTTTGAGCCGACACTCTATTTACCCTGAACTGGAACTGAACTCGCCGTCGTGGGTGTATTTCTACTTCAGTTATTAAAGCATTATTCAAACAATTGATAACATTTATCGGGTATACAAATGTACATACATACATATGTACATATGTATATGCGAGTAAAACATCTTATGGCCCTTTGTTTTTAGTCTTTTCCCTTCTTTATTTCGCGATATATAGCATCGACGATTTTATATATGCATATACATATATGTATGTATATGTTTTTGTGTGTGTGAGGGCCCCCGTGTTATCGGTAATTCTTATTGTATTCTCATCATTAGTCATTCAATCGCTCTCATCTATTAATAAATCACTTAAACCAGCTCGACAGTGTAATTATACATGAGTAGTAAGGCACAAATGTGTCTGTGCGTGAGTGAATGGGGTTGATGGGTGGGAAGGGAGGTAGGAGAGATGTGTGGTTGGGTGATGGTGGATGAACGGGTAGGGTGACGGGTAACTACTATTACTACATATTTATCGCTGAAACAATCAAGCTATTAAATATTTATTTATACCGTTTAACAATTGTATACTTAATAGTATCAGTAACAGAAAGTCATTTTCCCCTCGCTCTCTCCCTCACACTCACTGTCTCTGACGATATCTTTCATTCTTATATATCGCCATCTCATTTACCCACTTGGGTGGCTCTCCGGTTAATCTTTTTTTTTTTTTTTTTTTTTTTTTGTTCCAAGCAGATTGCTTATCAATTTTATGGACGAGGCATATTAGCTTTCATTTGGACTAAGGGGCATGGGGTAAAAGGAATCGGCGAGGTCTGACATTTAATCAGTTTATAAAATGTGCTATAGTATATACATACATATGTGTGTGTTTTTGTCTGTAGTAGTGTAAGAAGTGAGGTATGTACATATAGAGTATGTAAATCTCAATCCCAGAGGGCAGACTTTTACTTCTCTGGTCTCCCTTCAGGTCCCCTCCATCTTTATCCTCTTCGTGGTCACTCACTTTCTTCTACTGACTGCATTTTTTTGCAGCTTTAATTTCATTTCAACGAAAATAACAATCACACACACACACGCATAGGCGCACACAACACACTGGGAACAACAAAAACTACTAAAAGCTGTTTCGCATTTTATTTTAAACGCTATTTTTATTTACTCACCCATGCGTTTCTTGCTCTATGCCTTTTTGTTGTTTTTTTTTTTATTTTTTTTTTTTTGTGTTTGTTTGTTATTTTTGTTTTTGCATTTTTACTTTGGCTTGCAAAACTATTTTTGTTTACTATTTACTTTGTGTTGTGTGTCGGTTGCTATTCTATCTCCTTCTCATGCACTCCTCTCTGTGGCTCCCTCTCTGTCTCCCTCTATCTCTCTCGTGTAAGGAAGGTTGGTTAATGTGAAGGGGTGTGGGGTAAAGCGGGAGGGGAAACGTAGGGGAGCAATGTTCTGTGTGCGCCGCTTAGTGCGTTGATTTCCCGACCTAGCCGGCGACAATATTTGTTGTGCACTCTACGCCAATGCAGAGAGGCAGAGAATAAGTAATACAGGAATGACGACAGCAACAGCAGGAGCAGGAGAAGGAGAAGGCAAGCAGAGTAGTAGTAGTAGGCTGGCAGAAGGGCAAAGAGAGAAGGGAGAGAGAGAGAATAAGAGGGAAAAGTGCAAAGACAAAGGCCAATGGGAAGGCGGCGCACAGTCAGTCAGTCAGTCCTCTGGACGCGGGGTCCCCGAGACAAAAGCCTAGGCATTCTTTAACTTCCCCCCCGTTTTTTTTTCCGTTTTCATTTTTGCGGTTGTTCTAGTATCTGGCACAGTGTGCAAAAAGGATATAAACTGTAAAAAGGAAATTTTTCGTCAAGGGGAAAAAAGGGGATTTTCATTGATCAAGCTTCAAAATCTTATGTCTTACAATTTTTAAGCAACCTTTTTTTATGTAAAAAAAAAACAACTATTAAAAAGTTTCAGATGTTTTAATAATAATTTACTATCAATTGAAGCACTTTAAATTTAGTATTCCTTTGAATTGTTATTAAGTCAAAGTTGTAAATGTTTTTTTTTTTTTGTATGCAAAACTAATTCAGTTTCTAAGCTTCATTTCTAACTGAAACTTTTCCACTCTGTCATGAACTTTATTTGAAAATAAAGTTTAGTTTCGTTTTTTAGGCTGTTTTCTCAATGATGATGTGTGTGTGTGTATTGGTTGAACCTATTAGAAATGGTTTATTCATAATTTGCAAGCAAAACTCATGTGAGTTGGCGCAGTGAGAAAATCGGAAAAGTTTCCCACACACACACACACACACACACACTCAGCCACATTTGATTATTTATGATTTTACTTGCTTTTGCTCCACTGTGCTGCTGCTGCCATATATCAATGAGGTTGATGGTAGTGATGGAGCAAGGGATGGTGGAAAGAAGAGATGGGCGGGCGGTGTCTGTTGGGGGTACTACTACATTGGGGCGTCTTGCTTTCTCACTCACTCACATTAGTTGTTGCTTACATTTTCTCTTCTTCTTTTATATGTATGTGTGTGCATGTGCATAGCCTGCCAAATGAGTTTTTGCTGCTGCTGCAAGCCACTCGGCAAAAGTTCCTAGACCACTCCAAAAAGAATACCACGAAAAAATTTATATGCGCCGTCGCGCATGCAGTTGCCGTTGACGTCGAACACAGTCGACGTCCGCTGCTAGCGTCGAATGTTGACACGTTCACGCACACACACAGACACACACACAGACATATATTCATATACATATATATTCAGCCATATATACATACATACGGAGGCAACATCGCGCCTTGTATGGCTTTCAATGGCAAGTAGATTATTAATATTGCAAATGTGTGTGCAGAAAAAAACGCAAAAGACAGAGAGAGAGAGCGAGAGAGAGAGAGTGAGCCATACCGTGGGAGGGGGGGAAAAAAGATGCCATTGCGAATGAAGACGAATGAGATAGATAGATGGATGAAGCAAAAATCGTCAGAGCCTATAAATATGTTTTGGCATTAGGCCTAGAGCTTAAAGATTAGAGTTAATCTTTCATTTTTGCCGCAAAAGACTCGACACTACTCATTATGTATGTATGTATGTACATCTCTACTAAATGTATATTATTTACATAAGAAGAGTGGATAAATAAAGTTGTTATCAAAAGAATATTCGAATACGTATTGTCAATATTAAAGAATGAAACAAAAACAGAATAAAGCCATTAAATGTATTCGATTATAACTCAAATACATACAAGTACTTAATACATATAATTTTATTTTATATAAAAAGTAAATTGGTGAATGAATATCTCGATTGTTAGTTCAAATGTATTCGTGCAAGGCTCTAATAGATATTATCTGCTAGTAGTATAGTCTCATTCTGATGTTTCTTTATCAGAGTCTTAAAGAATAAATGAATGATAGAAGAGATCCAAAATTGATATTTTCTAATATATTCAGTTGATATTGTTAGTTGGGATCTTGACTATACTTAAATAAAAACTCTGAGTCTAATGTAGATAATAACTCTAAACTATTCATACTCTTTATGCGATCCTAGTAGAGTTTTAGTGATATCACACTGCGGTAAAATAGCGATTAAACAAATCTATTATACAACTATTATTATTTTAAAAAGAATAAAGTAATCTGAATATATTCTTAAAACCAATCATGGTAATGAACCTTGACTACAACAATATATAAAAGATAATTTTTTATATGTATTTCCTGACGGTACTAACTGTTCTTAGAAGCTCAATTAATCAAGGATAAGATTCAGCAATTACCAATAACATCTTTTTGTATCCGTCTGAAGCATTTATTCTTTTATTAACAAGTAGGGGGCGGATAGATCTCTTCTATCAACTAATTAACTGTATTTACATATTGAATGGGGAAAAAGAGTTCATGTAACCCTGAAACTGTCTGCCATTGCTGTAGGGCAATCTCGTCATCATCATCGTCTTTATCAATCTCGGGCATATTGCACATGGCCTAACCGACCGACCGACCAACCGACCAACCGACCGACAGACTGTCGACATGCGCTTTGTCTGTCTGTTTGTTGACTTCCACTTTGTATATACATACATATATATGTATATATTTGTGTGCATTGTATATATATATATGTACATATATACGTATACATGCAACTGTCTGCGCGCTTTCAAAGTTGTTTTTGTTGTTATATAGCAATTGAATATTTGCAAGAGATTTCCGTTCATTAAACCCAACAGCGAAAAAAGCAAGCGACCGACCGACCGAGAGCAGGCAGCAACATAAACCAAACCAAACCCGACTGTAGGCGGCCTTTTGGCTTCCTAGCGTCATCATCATCATTGGAGGCTTCTTTTTGTTTCCTCTAGAGAGAGAGAGAGTGTCTGAGAGTGGTAGAGAACGACTGGTAAGTGAGAAGATGAGGAGGGGGAATGCTGCCAGCTGGCGGCTTGTGGGCCAACATAATTAAATTCCTCTTTTTAAAAAGTTTTTGTATATGTAAAAGCTACTATGTTTGGTTTTCAGAATACCCTGCATAGTCAACTATATAAGGCTTAATGTAGTTTTTTTTATATATTTTGGAAAAGGGTATCTTATAGTCCGAATTTTTTTGTAGTTTTTTACTAGTGCTTTAAAGTGTGAGACATAGTCATCGCCGCCGCCGCCGCCCACTTCTTTCTTTTTTAACTGCTCCTGCTTAAGAAGAGTTTAAAAAGTGCATTTGAAGTAGTTTTTGAGTTTGGGGTTCGGTTTGGGGTTTGGCTTAGTGTCTAGGATTATTTTGGCTTCTTCGTCTTCTACGTCAAGTTCAAGAAGTTGAAGTGAGCACTGACTGAGTGCGCTGCGCTGTGGAACAAAAGCTGTTAAAAGTGTGGTGAACAAGGTGATGGGTCGTGTAGAAGGAGGGTGGGAGGCGGCGTTTTGAAAACAAGAGATTAGTAGCCGGGAGATGCGGTTATTCTAGAGTCTAAGTGGATGTTCTTATTTCCCTTGAATATGTATGTATTTACTTCTTGCTGTTATTGCTGCTGATTGCTTTAAGGAAAAGGAAAATTAACTTATAGTTTTTAAGAGACTTGGAACTATGAAAAGTTTTGGCCATATCCCCCACCCTCGCTACACCACAGATTGTTGATCGAATATATTGACTCTTGTTGTTGCTGTTGTCTTCTCAATTGAAACCCACTTTTTGGTAAGTTTTCATGTTGCCGCCTTCTCTTAAAAAGTTTTTCTTGATGACTGTGTGTGTGCGTGTGTGTGTGTGCGGGATGTTGTGGGTGTTGGTTGTGGGGATAAAAACTACTTTTCTACGTGCAACTCCACTCCATCCCCCTCTGGTGTATGCGGCACCTTTTTCGCCTGGTCGCCTCTATCATCATCATCATTTGTATGTATTTCTTCTTCTTTGGCCTCTCTCTCTCTTTCTCTATGCTGGCGCTGTGTCTAATTGCATGCTGGGGGCCATGTTGCATGTTGTAGGCAACTTCCTTCTACTTTTTGAAAGAGACAGAAAGAGAGAAGAAGAGCGACATAGAGCAAGAGTTTATCATAATACTTTTGAAGGATTTTGCGGCAAAATGAGGAAGACCAAAAGTTGCCAAAGTTGCTCTTGAATGAGTGAGTGACTGACTGACTGACTGCCAGACTTACAGAAAGTGGAATATAAAGCTCTCGTTTTGTTGCTCTTGACGTGTGGTCCAGGCATTGGCAAAAACAAAAAAAAAACAAAAACTACTAAAAAGCAGAAAACTAGGCGGATGTATTGTGGATGTGTCTTTTGGTTAGTCTGAGGTTCAGTTCGGGTTTGGTTTTTTTTCGTTTCGGATTGGTTTGGTTTTTCTAGTTGCACTGGCAAGGTAAAATTGTGAAACCTGGCAAACATGTTCTTTGCCTACTCCTCTTCCTCCTCCTGCTGCTGCTGCTGCTGCTGCTGGTATGTTGCCAGCAGGTTCTCCCAACTCTCTTTGCTCTCTATTTCTAGCCTTCTCTTCTTATTCTCCTACTACTCCCTCCCAAATAAGTGTCCGCTTGCCGCTACACCAACCCTCTAGCCTCTTGTAAAAATGGCAAACAAGCACGCCAAGTAGAGTCGGTCGGGCGGTCGGTCGGTTGGTTGGTCGTTATTCATAGAACATGTTTGGCCATTTTCATTCCTCCTTTTGGCCTGTGTCTGGGCCTGCTTTTTGTTGTTGCTGCTGCTGTTGCTGGTGCTTTTCTTTTTATTTTCCCTGTGTACATTTTGCTGCATGCATTGATGCATTTTTCTTACTTGCAACAACAACTAATACAGAGAGAATAGAGCGAGTAGTAGAAGTAAGTAAAGTGCAGGTATGTTAGTCTGGTCTGGTCGAGTTTTTTTGTTCTTATGTTTTTCTGCGTTCTTTCTTTCTTTTTCTGTATTCTTCTTTATTTTTGCCATCATGTGTATACATATGTATATGTATAGTGAACAACAATATATGTATATATCTATTTGTTAGGTTGTCGTTTGTTTGTACTAAATATGCACTAAATGCTATTTATTTCTCTTATGTGAAGAAGCAAAAGTTTTCCGGGCTTGGCCCCAAAAATAAATACCCGTTGGAGAGAGAGAGAAAAGAGGGCAGCGCAGAGCGATGAGTAAGGGGAAAATTGTTAAAGGTGATGGACGGAAAGCGGATGAAATTATAGTGTATAGCATAGTGTACATACCCTCGCAGATTTTAATAACTACAATTATTTCGTTATTTTTTACATGCTTATATACTAGCTTAGTTTTTGTCCAACATTTTACGGCTTAATATATGTAGCATAGATATTCGAAATAACGGTTTTTGCATTTTAGTTCAATGTCGTCTACAATGTAAATACTTATTAAGTAAGCAATTCGGCGTAAAAATATTTGAAAACGTAAAAAAATCTGTAAGTACAGAAGCCTAAACAGTCCAACCAACTAGGCTAGCTAGAAATAGTAATGGAGTGAGGGATAGGAATCGAACTAGGGGAATAACAATGAATTCTTCTTAGGGTTTTTTTTTCTTTTTTTGCTTTATTTTTATTTATTATTTTGTAACAATCTTATTGCAATATTTAGCAATTTAATTGAATATGTCAATGGAAACCAATGGTATAAATACTTATTAAACTTGTTACTAAGACCAAATCGTGGTAATCCTTCTACTATCGTTGCTACTGCAAATGATTTTTCCCTTTCTGACTGTTTACAAATAAACCAGCCCTTTCGTCGTTTCATCGAGTATTTTCTACCACCTCTTCCTCACATACCACTTACCTCATCTTCTCTTCTCTCCTGCATCCTCCTTCCATTCACCTGCAAAGTTATTTACGTTTTATGGTTTTTTGTGCCTTTATTAAACAGTTTTGGGTTTGAGTGTCGGTCTGCTCTGGTCTGGTCTGGTCTGGTCTGGTGTTTGGTTCGCGCTCTGGTTTCTGGCAATGATTTCAAAAAGCTGATTTTTGCCATACGAAATATTACATAACTGTTCCGCTTTCGGGGTCTCGGGTTTCCCTTACTTTTTTTCTTTCCTATCTCTCTCTTTTTCTCTTTATATATATTTTGTTCCTTGTGGTGTTTTTCTATGTTTTGTCTGTTATGGCGCGGACTGACCCTACAACAATCCAACTTTATATGGTATTTGTTTTTTTTCCCAACATATCTATCCCCCTCCCACTCTCTTCTGTCTGTCTTCTTCTTTGGGTATAGTGCAATTTTTCAATTTTGTTCTAAGAGCGATAACAAAATAATAACTGAAGATGGGTACAGAACGAATGAATAAGTGTTTCCTTTCAAGACCGAATCAAAATGGAGAAACTAAAAATATTTATATTATGGTATATTAATAAATATTATTCTAGTTATCCTGGTTCGTCCTCCACACACTGTTGCCTATGGGCAACAGCTGACCCATATTATCGCCTACTAATTTATATTTTGGCAATTAATTGATGATAGTTGTATTTACTATATTCTCTTAAACTAACCATGACAGCTAGATTGGCCTACAGGTTGTATATTTTGACATATTTTCGATTTTAATGCCTGAACCAATTAACCTTTGAGTTATATTTTGTTGTTTTTCAAAAGCTTTCTACCTTGAATTTTTGACACATTTCTTTTGTGTGGCGGCATCTATTAGATTCACGTTTTGTAGATTATCTCTCTCTTAAAAGGGCGGTGGGGATCATCGACCATCGACATTATTGAGAGCAACCCGTGTCGGGGCAATTGATGGAATATTTTGTTCCATTTCTTTGAACTTCATCAATTCTTCTTTTGTTTCCAAAGTTGATTTGTTTACCAATTCGCACAACCATTCATCAATCACACACACACACACATATACACAGGCACAACAAAATTTTGTTGGCTCAAAAAGTATCTCTCTTTCTCTCTTATTCGACAGCCTCCAGGCTTGTTCTTGTTCTTGTTCTTAGTCTTGTTGGGGGTACTACAACAAACACTCTTCAAATAAGTAACTTCGCGTGTACAACAAGAAGACAGAAAGAAAGAAACAACTCTCTTTTTACTTCTTTTACTTATTGTGAGTGTGTTGGTGTTTATGGGTTTTTGGGTGTGTGTGTATATATATATGTTGTGTCCGAACAAAAGCATTTTTCAAGCATTTCTTTAAGCGTTTCTCGTTCAAGTTTCATTAGGTAAAGCAAACTTTGTCGAATACAAAAGAAAGGTATAGTCCCACCCCCTACCGCCGAACACCCTTAAGACCCCCCCTCACGCTCCTCCCCAACATTACAATTTGAAGACGACCCAAAAGGCTTGTCCAGAGTCTTCGGATGGGGGCCTGTAAGAGGGGGGAGAAAAAAAGCGAAAATACATGAAAAGAACTAAACTGAATTTAAAGCCCTTCTTTTTTTTCTTTACCTTTACCGTTGACGTTGCCTTGCCTTTGGGTGCAAGGGCTTTTCATTATGGGGCGCCTAAAAGTGTGCTTTATTAAAATCTAATTTCTTATTTATGCAGCCAGCTAACTACGGCTGCCTCTTCTGCTGCTGCTGCTGCTGCTATTGCGATGATGCTTGCCCTTTTTAATTAAATTTTGAAAAATTTATTTCACTCTGCCTACTGCCTGCCGTCCTTTTCTCCTTCTCCACGAAATGCGAATGCGAAGACGAACAAGCCAAAAAATAAATATAAGCCACACAATACAATTTTATTTTGGTTTCCGTTTATTTAATTTTTTGCTTCTTTCTCCTAATGCTAACGGTTTTCATTTTTTTTTTTTTTTTTTTTAATACTCTCTTTTTTTGTTTTGGTTTTTATAGAGATGACAGCGTGAGGCAATTACTGCAGGAAGTCTTACAAAAAGTATAAAAAAGAGGAAAACCAATAGGAAAACAAAATTGGTGAGTTTATGATTTAAAATGAATTTTTACAAATTCGTGTTTTGTGGTGGGAGAAAAAACACAACCAGAGTTGATTCACGTGGCGCTGCCTTCTCAATTGGTTGGGGCGATGAAGTGGTACTTTATTTAAGACAAGACCAAGCAAACAAAAAAAAAAAAAAAAAAAAAAAAAAAAAAAAACAAATTAAAACATAAAAGACATTAAAAAACGAAACAAGCCTTGGCCTTGCTAAAATGAAATTTTCATTTTCATTTAATCGCATAAAAATCGCAAAGATTTAAACTAAAATTTAGTCTTTAGTTTTCTTTTATTTATTAAATAAAATAAAATATACATTTAATTGTTATTATATCAACTGATTTTGATCTAAATTCAAACAAGATCTTCAGGCAGAATCCTGAATCATTTAACTAGTCAGCTTTTTGTTATTATAGATTCAACTCAAAAAAAGAAAACGACAATTTTTTACAATTTCGATTGAATTTCATCTGTATCCATCCCTAAATGATTGTCATTATATATATGTATATATATTGTATATTTATTCTCGTTGCCACTTTAATTGAAATTCCTTTTTCTTTTTTTTTGTTTTTGGTTCTTGGTTTTTTTTTCTTTCTTTTGCGCTAAGCCATAATTATATTTCTGCCCAAGCACAAATCCAATAAGTATTATGACTTGCCGCTTTTTCGTTGGGCTACAACTCCTCCATCCTCCCGTCTCGCTCCCCAGCATTTAGCCTCACTCGTCGCACAGACCCGCAAGACATTTTGGGTGATTTCAAAGTCCCAACACAGTGAAAAAGAGTCCGCCCCATTTTTCCACCTTTTCCCTCAAGCTTGCAAACACACACAAACTACATTCAAACATATATATGTATATATACATATATATGGGAAAAATTTAACGTACTTGGCCATATTTTCTTCTAAAAATAGCTGGCCAAAAAACTTTGTTAGGACTCTCTCTCGCTCACTCGTTTCTTTCTCTATCTCCTTCTATCCTGCCCTACCACCCTCTTGTCACCTCCCTAAAGTTTTTATAGCCTGCACGACTGTCGCGCTAAATATCCTTCCTTTCAGTCAGCTTCCTTTTAGCCTTCAGGCTTCATCAGTGGCAGTGGCAGTGGCATGGAGCATTGAGCACGATGCTGGGGCAGGGGGCAAGTAGTAGGATACTGTTGGGGGGTAAGCTGGCCTAGGGGTTCAATAGGCAAACATTTATGACGCTTTATTGAATTAAAAATTCAAAATTTGCCACACAGCCAAGGCAGAAGCAATTCTTTCTCTACTCCGCCCACTCCCATCCTCCCTCTCTCTTTTTTGCTTCTTCTTTTTTACTTGCCCATTAAATTAATAAATTAAAATGGAAAGCACTTTGTTTCAGCACTCACACACAAACAAAAAAAAAATATGGAGTGTGAGTGAAAAGAGAGAATAGAATGGAATGAAGGAAAAAAGAGCTCTGCGAAATTATTAATTTATGTCATTTAAGGATGTCGTTTACTTTGCTTATGATGAACATTTTCGAAATTAGCTGAGCGCTGTGCTCTATAAAATTGTGGAATAAGAATGACAAAATAAAAGAAATAACAAAATTGAGAATATGATTTTCCAACGCTTTATAATTGGAACAGACAGACTTAATGATGATCATGTTGATGGCATCGTCGTCTTGGCCCTATTTCAGATTTTTTATGCCCTACAAATCGTATGAAACAAAAATGGAACTAAGCATAGCAAATTAACTAAGACTAATTGACTCTGATTAACATCGATTATTCGAATAGGCTTTTTGTAAAAAATTCTTAGAATACGTTTAATCACAAGAAATAAATTGATGAATCTATATTGAATCTAGAAAAGATTTAGTTGATATCTTAGTGCATTGCACGGGCCAAAGTGATATGGAAACCATTAAGATAAACTCCAATTAAATTCTTGATTGGATATCAATGATATTGTCAAAGAACCTTATGATATCGACTGTTATTTACAGTTATTACAGTGACGTGTCAGAGATAAAGATATCGTGTTAAGTGTTGTGATACGATGGAGATTATTAAACCGATTGCTTTAAATGACAAAATCTATTAATCCATAATTGTGTGTGTCTTTCAAATTTCTCGTATTATTTTCTTACTACTTCTTTACTTATTTGTTTTCATCTTTGTTTTTTTTTTTTTTATTCGTAAATGTCATTTCTCAATCCACAGTGTGTTGTCAGAGACAAACTTCCTTTAGGCAGTGTCGTCGACGTCGACGTTGTCGTCTTCGTCTTATGCCTGAGCTTGTGCTTCTGCTCCTTAATAGATTTTGTATTTTGATTGATTGCCTCGCTTATTCAATTGTGTTGTTATACTCCCCTGCTCCCCCTTCCCTGTTTTAACCCCCACCACCAATCCCCTGTTTTACTCATTTTGCCTCCTCCTACTCCATACTTTTGCTTCTGCTTCATCTAATACAACCACGCAACCAGTCACCAGACCATTTAGTTACCATGGGTTGGTATTTTCTCCATCTTTCTCTATCTCTCTCTCTCTCTCTGTCTCTCTCTCTTTCTTACAAAGTCGCGTCTGCATGGCTTATGAAGCGTGTGATTGCTTTACTTACAGCTGCTTATAACTTTGGCTTGGTCCCCTGAACAGGATTTAACTGCATTATTAGTTAAATCTGTAGCATAAATTTCAATATCGATGCCGTTCCGTTCTGTGTTCAGTTCAGTTCAGTACTCGGTCCCGTTTGTCGTCTATCTATCTATCTACGCTGTTATACTACCCCCCCCCTCCCTCTACCCAATTCCATTTCATCCATATCGTCTGTGCCCCGTGGGTGTTCAACAGACCTAAATGAATTTTAATGCCTTTAAAGCGACGACTTTCATATGCTATATAGGTAATTGCTGCCTGTTTGCTTCTTGGCACTTGCTGATGAAACCTTACGAGTGAATGAAAATTTCCTAGGTGCCCTGGCTGACTTGTCAGAGATACTTTTCCAAAATGCACTGTTGCATAAAGAAGAAAGAGATATGGAATAGACAGAGAGAGAGAGAGAGAGAGAGAGAGAGAGAGAAAAGCTTTTAAACCCAACCTTAGTCACAGAGTCACCTCTTACGCTTGTTTTTTGAATTCAGTTGCCATGTGCTAAAAGCTAAAATGTGGACCGAAAATTTGTACATAAATATGTACGTTCGAACGAAACAAATTGCAACTGCAAATTTGCAATTTTGCCAAAAAAAAAAAAAACTATTGCTGCTGCTGCTATTGGAGAAGCTACATACTGCATTTGAGGTCTCTTTTGCTAATTAGCTAATTAATTAGAGATTTTGTTGGAACCACCGAGCAAACGACAGACCGACCAAAACACTTACACACATACAGTTAGATCTAGTCAGTCTAAATGAAAATGATTAGAATTTAATTTCCAAATTGCATATCTTTGTTTTCAGAGTTTGAGTTGCATTAAAAAAGAATTTTGTGTTTTTCGTCCTGAAATATGAACAGTAAAAAATTCTTTAGCACACATGTAGGAGCTTTAAAAATTTAATTTTTTTGATTTTTTTTTTTTGGATATTTGTTTTTTACAAGATACCAAGGTCTTTGGAAAAATAGTTTTGATTAAATAGGGAAAACTTTTTCCATTTTCATTTGAAAATGTTGCTTATTTTTTTATGCATTGTTGATTTTGTTTTATAACATAAAATTCAATTGAAGTTATTTCAACTTGATTTAGTGGGCTAATGTTTAGTATAGTACAAGAAAAGAAGTATTAAGAATAAAGTATTTACATATGTACATTTAGGAGCAAATAGTGCAATTTGTTTTTCGTAGTTCAAATACTTGATATGTATATTTGTTGGGTTTCTTGGTTTTTTTTTTTTTTACACTGCGAATACACATTTGTTACATTCTTATTTCAATTTCTTTAAGAAATTAACTCAGACTGTCTAAGCATATTTTCACCATCTCTTTCTCGCTTTCTTTCTATCGCTTTCTATTGCTATTCCTTCATATAGACTTTTCTTGGTTCTTTGATGCTTGGTCTGTGATAATGATGATGCCGCGGCAAATCGCATTTCATGCTTCGGCATAATCATCTTTGGGTGCTAAAAAGGCGAATGCCCCCAGACAAGACTAGAGAGAAGAGGGAATCTAAGAAGGTGAAATAGGCGGGGGTGGAAGGGGAACAAAAAAAAAGTGCGAAAGATTGTGATGAGATGGAGTGGAGAAGAAAAAGAAGGATGAGTAGGATGGGCAGGTGGAAGAGGTGGTGAAGCGGTAAGAGTTGGCCGTAATTTATGCAACGACTTGCAACGGTGCCTTCCGCTACTGCAGCAACAGCAACGGCAACAAAAACAACAAACAAACAAAAATGTAGAAACAAACATGCCTGGGCCATAATTCTTGTGTTACTTTTTTTAGTCTTTTTTTTCTGTTTTTCATCTTCTCACTCGTCGTTCTCTTTTTTTTCTTCTCATTTCGTTTCGTTTTCTTCGTCTACTGCAATTCACAGTGTGTAGTTTTTTTTTTGTTTTTAATAAGATTTCTTTCAAGCAGACGATGACGATGACGACGATGTCTTAAGACAGGTGTACCAGGTGTAATTATATATGTCTCCCTCTTTCTCTCTCTCTCTGTCTTTCTCCTTCTCTTTTGGGTATGTGTGTGTGTAATGTTTCGCCCCGTTGACGTCGGGCGTTAATAAAGATGCGCCTCAGTCGTCTAGTTGAACCTTTCCCGCTGTGCAAATGCATCTCTCGCTCTCTTTCTCTCTATGTTGTTTTTTTTTTTTTTGCACTAGTACCACCAACTAACCAACTATTAAGGCAAAGAGGGGGGCGAGCGCAAGGAAGGGGCAGGGGCACTCTCTGTTGTCTATGGGTGGCCTACTTAATTTATGAGACGCAAGAATTCTGTTGCACTCTGGTAGCATAGAGCAATTTGTAATTAGTAGCCAGGTACATACACCTAGCAAATCAGCTAAAAGAATATATATATATCTATCTATCTATATACATATGTATATATACACAACACACACAGTTGTAGTAATTACAGAAAAGCCGGCAACAACATCATGTGATTGACCGCATTATAGGACAGACAGAAGAACCGAAGAAGATCGCCGCCAAATCGCTGTGCTAATGAATAGACAACAAATGAAATGAAATTACGAAATTAGATTTGCGAATTGATAAACGGAAGACGAACTCATCAACACACCTAAAATATGTATACATACATACATGCATATTATGTGGTTGTATTTATTTATTGCAATTGTTTTCCAAAGAACAGGAATTAGAGAAATCTTATATAGTTTCACATTTCTCATATTTATAAATAATTATCATAAACATTTCCCAAGATATGTTTTTACTTAGCAGTTTTACAGATAAATAAACAAACGATTGAGTTTTTGTTTAGCCATATTTGTCACATGATGTGTTTGATGTTTAGTTCTATGGAAAATTCTTTCAGTTAACTGACTGTCTGTTTTTTTTTTTTTTATCGAAGGAACTTCTTCTGGGATTGCCTTTCGACGAAAGGTGTGTGTGATGTGTGTGTGTGCGTGTGTGGTATATCAAATTATAAATGTGTTGCCTTTAATTTCTGATATTTAAAACCAAACACGTGTTTAGCAAACGTCTTAAGCATTTAGTCCTTTTTTGAGAGTCTCTCTCTATTTCTTTTAAATATGGTATTTATGCTAGTCGTGCTCTGTTTGTCCTAAAGTTCTTTGAACTAAAGTTCTATGCACCGAAATGTGATGATTCATCATCAGCAGCATCAACAAATAGTTACTTTTATTTGTTGTTTGACTTTTTTTTTTTTTTTTTTT
Source organism: Drosophila insularis (assembly GCA_018903935.1). Lineage (NCBI taxonomy): Eukaryota > Metazoa > Arthropoda > Insecta > Diptera > Drosophilidae > Drosophila > Drosophila insularis. The sequence continues at coordinate 3,554,013 of JAEIFP010000517.1, forward strand.
TTGCTGACCCCAAAATGATGAACTAAAATATGAATAGGAGATGGGAGAAAAAACCGCAACAAAGCAGAATTAAAAAGGACAAAAACTGGAAAAACTGAAATGTGAAATGCACAATAAAGTAGAAGAAGAAGGATTAAGGATTATGTCACAAACACATGTACAATTTAAATGTATATATATATATCTATATACAAGGTATAGAGGATACATTTACATGCATAGAGATAATACAGAGACAGAGAAACAATGAAACGTGTCACAACAAATGGCCGGGACAATATGCAACAAAACAACAATGAAGTGACAAAAATGTTGGCACACGTTTTTTTTTTCTTGTCATCATAATATGAAGACTAGGATGTAACCATGTGTGTGTGTGATTGTGTCAAAGGATGCAATGATAGTTATATGACATGGCCAGAAGCGAACTTTGCACTAGCCCTTTTTGTTTTTTTTTTTTTATACCTATTTTTGATGCTTGAATGTCAGAAAATATGAAGTGACATTTAATTAGAATCTACAGTCGAGAAAAAAAACTGATGATTGGACACAAAATAGACAAGGAGTAGAAAGGAAGATAAACTCAAAGTAAACACACACACACACACCCACACAAAAACATAGATTTAACTGTGTGAAATTTGGGTTAGACAAACCATAAAGAAAGTGATTCAACGGGACACCGAAATCCAGGGTCCAAGAGAGCTTATCAAATTTAAATTTTAACACACTTGCTGCTGGCCCAAAAGGTTATTTTGTAAGCAATTTGCTCGTTTATAATTTAAATTTACATACGTTTGGTACATAAAAAGGAGATATGTATGCTGCTACTACTTTAGGGACATGACAAGAAAAATTTTATTTATTAATCCAACAATTTAGTTATTAAACACACAACGACAACAACAGAGTTGATGGCATTTTTTTTTTTTTGGCATGTAAATCCTTTTTCTAATATTTACAAGCGGGATAGGGAGGGAGGACGTAAACTTTTCAAAATGATAAAAGCTATTGCACAGACAGAAAGGAATAGGCCCAGTTAAGCCATAAGTAATTGGAAATTAAATTGGAATTTGTGTGAGAGATTTTCCATATGAAACATTAATATTAAAGATATTCTTCATTCAGAAAGAGAAAGATTATGTGTGTGTGTGTGTGTGATTTGTAGGTAAATATATACATACATATATATATGTATATACAGATAGATTTAGCCAGGTTTAGTTTACTTTAGCCCCAAAAGGTTGAGTTTGATTTTGTTGACTTTAGCATTGATGCGACTTTCTATAGGGCATAATTGCTTTATCATCATCATCATCAATGTGAAAAGAAAGCAAAATCATTTTACCATTGACTTACCTCCCGTTTCTTTCCTCTTCACCCCCGCACCGCTGGTAAAAGAAAACTAACAGAAAGAATAAAAGAAAAAACATAAGAGAGGAAAACAATTTCATGCTGAGATGGAAACTATATTTATAATATGTAATAGGCAATTTCTGACAACAACACACACACACACACACAGACACGAACATATGTGTCTGCATTGTGTGTGTGTGTGCGTGCGTTTCTCCCTTCTTGTTCTTGTGGCATAATTTTAATAGGTCATCATATTAAGGGATTTTGTGCAATTTGTCTATACAATACCTATAACACAACACAACGTACGCCACTTCATCTATGTAAGTCCTCACTTCATCTCTCCGTCTCTGTTTCTATTGATTGTTATTGTGGGCGTAGATTGGGGGCGGAGTCGAAGCTTTCTCTTACTCCTCACTCCTTCGTCCCTTTCTTCCATCCATTGCATGTGTTCTATAATTCTCTTTCTCTTCAAGTCTACATCTCTTTCGTCTCTAGTTTATTGGCCATTTGCCACTCGCTGACATGTGCGTTTAATTGCGTTTTACTTATTTGACACAAATTAATATGGCACTCGGCATTTTGCTCTCTCTCTCTCTCTTTCTCTGGCTCCCTCCCTCTAATGCTGCCAACTTTGTTGTTGGTCCTTGTCATTCCTCCTTTCGTCTATGTGCGTTTAGCCCACATAAGTATGCTATAATTTTGGCATGTCCATTGTTTCTACTAGTAGACGGGACGACGGTGGCGGCAATTATTAAATGTTTTTTCGCCATCTCTTTTGCTGTACATTTTGTGTTAGGGGTAATTAAATATTTCTGCCACATTGGCTTTGCCTTAATTTTTGTTTTTATTCTACCAAATGGGAATGTGGGCGTTTTTAATAGGCAAAACAATTGCAGATGTGAATGTTGTTTATGAGTGGAGGTGAAAGTAATATATATAATATTGTATAAATTCGTATTCTACCCCTAATTGGAGAAACGGTAAAACAAAATTGTGGCACAAATCATTTTGCATAGCCTAGTTTTATGGGCAACATTTAGCAAACTTTCAAATATATACGTTAAGAGCTGATTCAACATTTATAATGCAAAGAAATGAACTATAGCCTGACAAGGAATTTTTCTTCTCATCAAGAACGACGAGTTTTTAAATTCAATGCGTTGTCGTATCAACTATTAAACAGAAATCAAAAGAAAAGCGGTTTATTGAAGAGAAGTTTTAAATATTATATCGTTTATCGTTAACGGTTTTGGTTTATGGTTATTATAAAAACGGTTGCCTGTTAAGCTTTAGATTTTCAAGTTGAAGTCTTGACTTTATGCACATGCCAGGTGTCGCAGTCGCCGTCTCTGTCGCATTTGAAAGGCATATCCTTCAATTCCCATTCTTCTTCAACCTGTGTTGTCTTTGGGGTCCAGTTGTTGCGCTACTATTGCCTTTCAACCGCATCATAAATCAAATTATGAGACCGCCCACCATTTGAAACCTTCCAACCACCCCAAAAAAATATTATTAAGTGTGACCAAGGGACCTTTCCGCATTATGGCTCTTTCTCTTTCAGTGTGTGTGTGTGTGTGTCCTTCTTGACCATTTTCAAGTGTTATTTCTCTTGTGCTTTTGCTTTGAGCTTGGTTCAAGTTTTGATTTAATGTTGAATGTTATTAATATTAATATTATTATAAAGTCGAAGCGACAAAGTTTCATTTCGGCTTAAATTCGTTTCGTTTTGTTTGTTGTTGCTGCTGCTGCCGCTGCAATGTGTACACATAATTATGCAATTTAATGAGTTTTCCAGTTTTCCGGAAGCCCTTTGGGCTCAACATACAAACACACATTCCCATACACAGCACATGTGCATAATTAAATGTTAAAAAATTAATTTACACTTAAAGTTTTGTCTAAGAAGACAGAGAGAGAAACAAAGAGAGAGCGAGAGAGAAACAAAGAGAGAGCGAGAGAGAACGAATAGGAGGGTTTACCTATTTCCCTTATTTTGCTTTTTGTGTTTGGGGGCAATTAAAAAGTGTTAATGAGCAAAAGTCTAGCGGAGAAGCAACACCCACCCAAACGAAACGAAACAAACACTGAAAATTTACAAGACAGAGTTAGATCGACGATGAAATGTCCTGTAATTTAGTTTTAGTAAATTGCAAGATAAATCTTGAAACAAAAATAGCAAAGTTTTCATAACAGATCCAAAAACGTTCAAGATCAAAAATATCTAAATAGAAAATGTCAACTTTTTGATAATAATAATTTCTGCTGCTTTAAGTAATGCGAAAAATGTGAGGTAACCCAGAAAAAAAAAAATGAAAAACAAGGAAAAAAAAAGGTGAATACAGGCAAAATTGTTCATGATGACAATGATGATGAGGCGATGAGATGATGATGATGCGGTTGACTTTGCTAGACGAAAACGACGACGACAACGACAACTTGACATGAGAGTGTTGGTGACTAGAAATGGCATTTCAGGCAGGCAGCAGGCAACAGCACACGGGGTGAAAGCCTGCCAACGAACGAATGAAACAACCGACCAACCAACCAACCAACGAACCAGTCAGCTATTCAGGCAGTCAGGCTCAGCATCTTCTTCTGTGCCTGCGCCTGTTGTTGATGTTTGTTTTTTTGATGCCATAAACGAAAACTCCGCACGAAAATTGACGTATAAAGTCAACGCCGTCAACAAAGTCGTACCTAACTCCCTCCCCTTTCTGCATCCGTCTATCCTTCTCGACTGCTCCTCTCGCTCTTGTGGGTTCTGTGTTTCAGTCTTTCTCTGGAACGCATGACAGCATTTTTAAGGCTAAAAGATGTTGTCGACGTTGTCGTCGTCATCATCATCATCATCATCATCATCATCATCATCATCATCATCATCATCATCATCATCATCATCATCATCATCATCATCATCATCATCATCATCATCATCATCATCATCGTCGTCATCCTCTCAGTGTGTGTCACGTACAGCATTTAGCATTTATTCTCTCGCCCTCTCTTTCTTTCACTATCTGCGAGTGAGTGTGTCGGAAGAAAGGAAAAAAAATCCAATTGAAAACTTTTTGCCAAAAACAAAAAAAAAAAACATCCGAAAAGTAGAAATGAAAAAGACAACATAAAGAAAACAAAAGAAAGAAAGTAGGAAAACAACACATGAAGCAATAATCCAAGAGTTCTCATATTACCTCTCGCAAAAAAACCACAGTGCAAGAAAAAGAACTCTATTTCAAGTTATGGGCCTTAAAGTAGGCAACATATTTTTTATTTTTGACTTTTGGCTTTTGATTAAAATTGAAACTCTGTTCTCGCCATCATCCTTCATCCTGTGCTTAGTATTTGTCTTTGGAAGGGAAATTAGAAAGCAAACTGGTTTTTCGCTCATGTTGGCAAGTTAATTAAAAGAAAACTAGTTATGCATGGACCAAGAAGACAAAAAAACACTAAAGAGAACAAGGGAGGCTGAAAGGCTGAGAGACAGAGATAGAGAGACATACATATCAAAAAAGAAACCACAAGAAAAGTCATTAAAAACTGATGAAGGAGTCGTTGTTATAGTCGTCCTCCCTTCTTTTCCTGTCTGAGTCTCAGTGCATGTGTGCGTAGGTGTGTGTGTGTGTCCTGTGATTGATAATGAGTTGATGTTGCTCCTGGAGTTGGGAGTTTAGGCTTGTAAATTAAAGCCGATGTGTTGGCTAAAGGAGATTCAATTCAATGTCAATCCAGCAGACAAAGAATACGAATGAAGAAGATATTTTCATTTCATGTCTGTCCTCTGTCTCCCACTCTCTGTGTGCCCAGAGAAATGCAAAGAATTCAAAGAGCTTGTAACGGAACTTATTATATTTCATTCCCTTTTCCCCAACTCTTTCTCTCTCTCTCTTTCCCTCTTTCTCCTTTCTGCATGTCTATGTCGTTGCCTCTTCTTCTTTTTCCATAGTCTCTTCATTGTTATGTCTCCTTCTGTTCTCTCCGTTCTGTCCTGTGTTGTGGCCTTTTGCTGTCTTGGTTTTACCACTGAGAGCCCCCTCCTAGCCAGCCAGCCAGAGCTGTCACCTCCGGCACTGGCACTGGCACTGGCACTGGCACCGGCACCGGCACCGGCATCGGCATCACCATCGGCTCCTATTTCTTCCTCACAGCTCCCCTCTCTGTGGTTCCATCCTTGTGTATAACCTCAAGAAATCGCTGCGGGAGTATGTACTGGATATTAAAACGCTGTTTGTGCGAATCCTACGGCTATATAGGCATGTGTATATATGCACATCTTTATCTCCTATGCATGTGTGTGTGAGTATGGAATAGGTAAACACGAAGGGGGTATAAAGTATGACAGGCAATGCGAGAAGGTGGTGAGGGGTAGAATTATCTTCAAATCAAGCTAAATTGCATATGCTATTGCTATGACTCTACCGACTTTGTACATATCTGACACAATTGTCATATACCTGACCAAGCAATTTGCATATTGCCTCTACACTTGGTTTACAGCTGTCAAATATACGTACGTATATGTACTTCCTGGAAGTTCAAGTTTATGAGAATAATGGGCTTAAAGAGTTAACCATAAATGTAATCATATGGCTTAGTTTTCACTACAAATATACAAAAGTCAGTTTTGAAATATTTGAAAATATCTTTCAGAGATATCTTCAAGAGACTATGTGGAGGGTTCAATTAACATTGTGTAGGTTTTCTTATGGAACCGATTCACTTCTTCATCCATTTTGTACTTTCATTTTTTTTTTACTGTCAGTCATTTCGTAGAAGCATTTCGTAGAAGCATAACCCACAGTTCCAAAGGAGTATGTTTATCAATTTCTCAAATAACACCCGCGGGGTCAACAGGGCAAACATTTCTTCTAATTGAACTTAATCTTAACCTTTTATATAACATGGTTTCCAAGTGGAAAAAGGTCTCCTATATATACTCAGATATTTTCTTTTGCCATAAAATTCCATTTTTGTCTGTCTATGTGTGGTCTACATATACACAAAATTTCTTATTCGATTTTCTGATATTTATTTCCGAAATGTGTTAAACATTCATTAAGAATAAAATTTGTATTTTGAGTGGTTAATACTTTCTGACATTTTGACATTTTCAAAACTGCTCCAACCACTTAAATAATTTGTCTTACATGATGATGGCCATACACACCGCGATGTAGGGAAAAAGCAAGCCGAAGGGGTGGAACTAGCAATAAAACAAGGAATTCATTTGCATGGACAATTGTATCTAGTTTATTTTTTGACTAGTCTTAGTCTTAACTTTTGAACCAATGGAAATATTCATGTTACACAGAGCATAAAAGCAACAACTGTATAATTGGGCGTGGCACTTGGTGGCAAAAAGTGCTAGTGAGTGCTATAGAGAGAACAACTAGAGAATGATATATATATTTATATATATAGAGGTATATCCATGTCAAAGTAAAATATTGCAGCCAAAATTATGCGCATTTCGTTAACGTTGTTTCCCGCATTCTCTATCACTTTGCACCTCCTAGAGCAGAGTAGACTAGAGTAGTCTCTTGCTGGACCCCGAAAAATCATTCGGCGAGAGCCAGCAGCTGAGTCCTCGCAGAACTAATGCGCTACTACTACCGCCCTCTCCACCTCCAGTCATTCTCCATTTTAGCTATCTCTGTCTGTCTGTGCTGTTACATGGGGAATTAGTGCGCATAATTTCATAACAACTCCAAGAGGGAGGTGTGGAGGAGTGGGCTGAGAGCGGAGGGGTGGGGCGAGATGTGGCCCTATGGAAGGATGAAGATGGAAGCTTTGGGTAGTCATCGCGTTGGCCTGTGCAAATATTTTGTAGCCCCTGGGAATGATTCCTGCCTTCTGGCAAACAAATGTACATATAAAGTTATGCTGGGAATTTGTGATATAAACGTATGGGTAACGTTGGAGGCAGTGGAGGGAGAACAAGAGGAGAAGCAGCAGCAGGAGCCACGATGGTGGCTACATTCGCTGAGCAGTAGAAGAAGAACAAGATGTAGAAGGAGATGATGTTGTGTGTCTGTGTGTGTGTGTGTGTGTGTGTGTGTGTGTATGCATATGAAATGCTTTATATGTTGTATATATCTGTACTAAATTGCACATGAAGTGATTTCGAGCGTAAGAAATGCCACGACAACAACAGCAACACATCGATATTATATATATAATATATATATACATATATGTACATATGTATATATATGTCGTCGCAGCATTTGGAATATGCATAAAAACTTGGCGCAGTTTCAAAGTTGTGTGTTGTATATTGCACGAAAAACGCGCGCGCAAAAATGGAAATGAACAAGAAGAAAAAAAGGAGGAGAGCAAAAAAAAAAAAAAAAAATCTAAAATATATTGAAATGAAAAAGAATCAGAAAATTCTGTTTTTCATATCAAAATAACAAACAGGCCCAGGAGAGGCAGCATCTGATTTTGAGGAGTGAGCATGTGAATTGCGGTGCCGGGTGGCGGATGGAAAGGGGTACGAGGGAAGACGGTTTAAGGGGCATCATGATGAACGAGGCGCGCCAGTGTCTGGCCTACCTTACATCTCACTCACTCTCTCTTTCTCTCCCTCTCTCTGCTCTTGTCAATGGTTCAACAAAGTGCCGGAAGTCGCCAACTCCCATACATAGTCCCCTCCTCCACCTTCTCACTCGTTCCCCGTTCTTAATCTTATTTCCCTGATACCTCCCCGCGGGGCAACAATTTTGATTAAATGCATTGCAGAAGAATTTCATTCCCAAAAATAAATTAGCTAATTTAAAAATTCATATTGTAAATATGAAATTTTGAGAATGGAATATTTAATGCAATGAAAAAAAAAAAAAAAAAACAACAAAAACGTCAAATTCATGTCAAAGAACAAAATCTATTAATTCTATTTGTATTTTAACCCTTTACATCTTTTTTCCCTTTGCAGTAAATGGTAAATCATCATCATCATCTTCATCAAGAAAACAATAAAAAAAAAAAAAAAAACAAAAATCGTCGTCAGCAGCAGCAGCTAAGCAACACAGTATTTTTGCTCAACAATAAAACAAAGAAATATTAATGAAAATACAAAATAAACTAATACTAATCTAAAGCAGTGATTGTTTGTTGCATTTTATTGTAAAAAAAAAAACAAAAAACATTTTCTTGTGGAGAAGAAAAATAATAACAAACAAAAAAAAAAAAAAAAACACACACAGAACGCAGCGAGCTTAAGCCAACAAAAAACGTAGTACGACTAGCAAAAGACACCACCAATTTAATTTTCAAATAAAAAACAGAAAAAAAAACAACAACAAGAACAACTCTTAAAAACTAATTAAACAAGTAGTCAAAATCTATATGTATGTATGATCAATATATATATATATAAATGCATATATACATGTATAGTAAAATCAATGCAAATTATATTTACAAACTAAAACTAAAATTAAAATCATTTTAGTAAAAAAAACAAAGTAAAAACCACACAAAACAGAAAAAAAGAAAAAACTCAAAAAGACAACCAAATAAAATAAAAGCAAATTAATAAAAATAAAAAGAAAATAGGCCGTAAAAAATCGGTCAATAACTTGAATAGATCAACACAAACACAGATCATCATAACCCACATATACTCTACCTGTAAGGAGCAAACAAAAAACATATATATACATATAAATATATATTAAACAATCACAACAAAACAGCAAAAAAAGCAGCAGTAAAAAACAAAACAAAAAAACAACATAAAAATGGAAGACAATAACACAAGCAGCAGTGCGGGCGGAGCGCCTATCAAACACGAGGATCCATCGGTGACACTCACAATAAGGCTGATTATGCAAGGAAAGGTAAGTCCTAAAGGTCTTTTATAAATAGATTTAAATTTAAAAAGTACGATGGCAACCCTAGATGCAAAAGAATCTCAATGATGGACTGTTAATTATAAGGTTAGATTCAAAACCGACAAAGACAGCTGAAAGAGGGGCAATTAGCTATACCAAGATCTATAAGATCGGCTGCAGCAACCCTAAGAAATCTTGACAGCAATATGAAAATCATCATCATTAAAAAATGATGATAATCATACTTGGTTAAGAACAGACTCAAAACTGATTCTTTCATATGCTCAAAGAAAAGGATTTTAATTCCAAAAGCGTTCAAACTGATTCAAAAGGAGTAGCGGCTAGGGTATCATTTCCTTTTAACAAAGAAGTGCTTGAATAATCAGAAAAAGGATTCAAAAAAAAGATTCGTTTATGTTTAGATATTATACATATATAATGCTGCGTAGCAAAGAGCTTTTCTCTTGACCTTTTTAATAAACAGCCAACTCTAAAAGTATTTTAAACATTTTCTTTTAATTTAATTCAAACAATTGGAATATGACAACAACAACGACAATAATAATAATAAATACACCATATGGGTAAATTCAATTATGTATAGTGTGAAATGAATTGCAATTGAATGTCAATATCCTTTTCTCGTTATATATATGTATAAAGTTTTTTGGTGGATCCCAAATCCTGTTTTTTTTTTTTTTGCAGATATTATAAAGCATATTAATGTGTCGTGTGGCCATCGCGTGTAATGCATATTTCAACTTGGGTGAGGCAAATGAGATGTCAAAACTCTTAATATCCCAGGCATAAAAACAATTGAAATTGACAAATTTTTTATCATTGATAAATAATTGGAAATATATTTGGGCCTTTTTTAACTTATACACAGGAATGTGTATTTAGAAGTCATTCAAAATCGACAGCTTAGTTGAGTTGGAATCCGATAAAGATTAAGAGCTGAAGGTGCCGTCAATAAGATAATAAAACTTGGAAGAAAAAAGATGCAAAATTCAAATAAGGCACAAATAAACAGAGGGAGATAAAGAATGGGATGTAAAACTACATTTAATCATTTTATAGTTTAGTTAATCGCATAAAAAATCGCATAAAATTTATGCGATTAACTAAACTATCCTTAGCTTCAAGTTTGTCAGAGTTTAAATAGAAACCTATTGATTTTGTTTAAATGGAGAAAAAGAGCTGAAATGAGTTTTCTTATGCAAAGCCAAAACGGAATTGAATTTAAAAAAGTAATTAAATGTAGTTTAACATCCCATTCTTTATCTCCCTCTGTCTATTTGTGCCTTACTTTATTATTAAAAGATCCAATTTATAATATTGACATCTCATTTTGACTTTGTTTCAAAAGCAAAAGAAAAAAAAAAAACAAAAGCAACAAAAAAAGGTTAAAGGCAACCCACTTCTCTCCACATGTCTATTAAAATATCTACGCTATTATGCACACCATTGGATTCTGTCATTTTAAAATATTTATAGACATATTCAGAGTATTTGTATTATATACATATGTATGCCACTATATATAATAAATGAGATAAATATGTCAATACACAGCAAAATCAATAAAAAGGAATGCAAGAGCATACAAAAAACCAAAAAGAAGTACCAAGTGTGGAAGAGGAGATCCAAAGAGGGGCGAGTGGCAAACACACACACACACGCACACAACATGAAGAAAAACAAACAATGAAATTATAAATTAACGTGTGCAATTTTTTATGCAAATTAAAATTAAACACACGCCACGTCACGCAGTATGCCATCTCATTCGTCCCACATCCCCTCCCCACCCATTTAATGGCAAATTAAAGTAGGAACGACTCTATATGTATATATAAATATGCATATATTGAACGAGAATCGGAATAAATAAAAGTAAATATATATATATATATATATATATATAAAGTCATAAAATGCGAATCGAAGCGAACGCGCCGCGCGGGCATTGCGCGGCTATTAAACAATCATTATGGCTTCCAGATATGACTAATAATAATAATAATAGGGGCAAAAAATCAGGAGTACAATTACGACAACAACAACAAGTTGAATCAATTGTTCAGCAGATAAGGCTACTGGTATATTCAAAATATAAATCTATGGACCACTCAAGTTCCCTGTAAACAAATCAAATTTCCCATAACTACAACATTTTATGAATCATTTGAATGACAAATAAGTCATACAAACTGAGTCAATCATATTATTCAGTTGTAGGCCTTGAATATTCTTCTAGGTAGTAATAGGTAACCTTAGTTCGATTATATTCTCCTCAGTATATTCAGGATATTTCTCCCCCGCCCACCATAGGGTATTAATTATGTTGATCAATCAAAGGTTTATATCAGCCAAGTGCATTAACAAGTTAAACCAGTTGAAAATACAAAAAAAGAAAAATGAATTAATATTAAATATTAAATATTGTATTCAAATATTTGTATCTCCTACAATAATTAACATAATGACTCTCTCTCACTCTGACAATAAAAGGCTGTTTCTTGTCTTTGGTTTTGAATTTTTTTGTTGGTGTTGCAATCAATTTCAAGTGATATTAAATACACATAAATGAAATATTTGACATATTTGAAATGTTGAATGCATTTAATGTCAATAAGTGATAAATATATATGAGAAGTAAATTTCATTTATTCTGTAAAAACTCACACACACACACACGTACAATTGTCATATGCATTCTTGAAATAATTACTAAAAATTTATATATATTGTTATTACAAAATCTCAGTCAACCAAATACATTTTTTTTTTTTGTCGTTTTTGCCATTTTCTTTGAGATATAAATTTATTAAAAGTTAAAATTTCGAATAGTTTATCCGATTCGCGAACCTATCTCAATAATTGAATCTCTCTGTCTACTCTCTCTTTCACTCTTGATCTCTGTCATAGCCAACCATAACCTCGGCCAACCTTCCTCAAATCATATTCAATACCTTCACTTCTCTCTGCATGGCCAATTGAACAAGTCAATACGCGGATATGACTACATAGAAAAACCGATCAATTGAATTTGCCTGAACGCAGTTGACATTACACCTCCCTCTTGTTCTCTCTCCCTCTACCCATCATCAGTTTGGCTTTGGCTTGGGGTTTGTGTGTAGACCGCTGCCGCCTGCTGTGTTAGGCACTTGATTTGCATTAAGCATCAAAAATTGATTTACATATACTCTCCTACCTATATAAAAATCCGAGTGTGTGTACCATACCATACAGCAGCAGCTATTCGCATAAATCATGCTAATCTATAACTATCGATCAAAAAGAGACCCGAGACGACGACTTATGTGGTTGTTCTTGTTGTTGTTGTTGTTCGTGGCGGTGGCGGCGTCTGTACAAAAGTGTTTTCACAATTTATTGCCCGAATCCTCATAGAGAGAAGGGAACTGTTTCTGTCAGGGAGGGTGGCGGGGGCACCGACTGCCAGTGAAATCGCATTTTACATTTTTACAGCAAATATATTGTATTTATTTTTGTAACTAGCTGAATAAAAGCCAAAAAGTGCGCAATTATTCATTAGACATTTTTGTCTTTCTGTAAGTGCCTCTGCCTGGCCTGCCTTTTGCCATCTACGTCCTCGTCCTCCTCATGCTCCTCATCCTCTTCAAGCCCATTTTTCACTCTACTATTCTATTCTATATCGTTTTGTTCTTGCCTTTTGTCTGTGTCTATTTTTGCAATAAATTGTTGTCGTCGTTGTTGTCCTAGCCCATTTGGTTGTGTTGTTGGCCTTTTTGCCAATTTTCGACTACACATCATGTAAATGTCTTCGTCTGGGTCGTCTGTTTCATTTTCTCTTCTCTTTGTCTTCCTCTCTCTTTCTATATCTCTCGCTCATTATGTCGCCTTATCTTTGCACCTGTCGCTGACTTTCAATTGGATTAAATTTAAAATGCATCAACATGCAGCAGTCTCCTCCCTCCTTATAGCCAAATATATGTATTTTATTTTGAATCTGTGAATCAATCGTGTTAAATTGGCTTTATTTTTTTCTCTCGAAAGATTTAATTTTTAAGTGAGATAAATGACTGCTTAGCCACGCATTATTTACCTCTTCCTCCCGTTACCTCCGTTTTAACACATTCATATGTCAGTCAGTCTGTCTGTCAGTCAGTGAGTGAGTCAGTTAGTCAACTACTAGTAGGCGTACTTCTTTTCCTCATCCTCACCTCCTTACCTAAAGTCAAGTGCAGCATCTCAAGCTCCAACGGAGGAGACGACGACTTTGGTTGTTGACGTGCTGTTTTGCTGTACTGTGGATTTGCGAGACAGCTTCAGCTTATTTCACAGAGTCTCTCTCTCTCCCTGTCTCACTCTGTTTCTGTTGCTCTCTCGCTGTCCCTCGCTGTGACGTGGCTAATGTTGTTGAATAATAGTTTTTAATGGCTGTTGACTGTTATTAAATAAATAAGCTGCTATTTAGAGAGAGGTTATTTCTCTCTGCCTTTCCTCCTCATCCTCCTCCATCGGTTACTCTCTCATGCCCATCTTTTCATCTTCGTTTTTTATTCATTTTTACTTTTAGACACTAAATGGGGATTTAATGTAAATGTTTTTTAATGGACAAGCGTAATCGGCTAGCAAAAATAAAATCAAAAACTCTCAGTTGTAATACACCTTAACTAAGATTAAGTAGAGCCAAAAAATCAGTTAATCGTGTCACAAATAAAATGTTGAAACTGGCAACTCAATTCAAGTTATGAGGAAACTTATCCCTAAATAAACATTTGCATTTGTAAACGCTTTCGACAGCCAAAGAGCACTCCACCACAAACTCTATCTTTGAGTATTTATTAACAATAGAATCATAACCGAAGGGTATATACTCTGTTTCATTTTCTTTCCAAAAATAAAAGTCTTGTTAATAATTTTTAAAACATTTCAAAAACTTATCTTATATATATATATATTTTTTTTTTTTTTTACAGTTCTAAAGGTTTTCTTTATAATTCTCATCATTCCTAGGTTCCCATTTTCTATAATTAAAAAAAAAAAAAATTATATATTCCAAGTCAAGGAAAAACCAACTTTTTTTTTTTTACTTTCGTTTTGTACTGTACAAATATGAAATTTTTGGTTTCTTTTATACTCTTAGTTACTGAGTTGGTAATAAAGTTTGCATCGAAATAATACAGAAATGATTAACACAAAGCTGTCATAAATCTTCTTCAATTACACATAGACTTATAATGTCTCTCAGACGATGATGATGATGATGATGATGATGAATTAAACCTTGGAAGAGGTTTGGTTTTGCGTTTGGTTTTCATTTTCATTTGGATTGAAAAACGTGCCGAAAACACTTGCATATATGTACATATACCTATAGACATATAGAGTTTTCAGATAAAATTTAGTTCCTGCTTCATTTTATTGAAGAGAAATCAGAAAAAGCAGCAACAAAATCTGGTCAATCAAACGCAAAAGCAAAAGGCAATGCAATGCCAATCATAAAAGTCAACGAATAATAATAATAATGTTGACGAGACTGTACTTTAAACGTTGATGAGATGCGAGGGGTGGGGAGGAGGGAATGGATGTCGATAACGATGACGTTGAAGTTGCATATGAGAGATGCTGCTGTTGCATGGTTATTGCTGCTAGTTGGTTGCATGTCAAGGCCAGTCATGGAGCTAGTTGCAGTTTGCTGCCTTTTTCATCTCTAATTAACTTTGGCTTATTAGTTTTTTTTCTGTTCTTCATTTTGCAATTGTTGCAGTTTTGTGTGAAAGTCACAGTCACTGGCAAAGTGACTCCAACAAAAAAAAAAAAAAAAAAAAAAACGACATTGTCGTCTAACCAACCAACCTGACAAGAAGTCGTGAGGCAGTTAATTCATTTATGAAGAAAACAAAAAAAAAAAGAACGCAGTCAAGCCGTAGAGAGCGAGCAAGCGACAACAATGTGAAAATTGAAAAACGCCTTTTTCCACTTTGTTGTTGTTTCTTTTTCTCATTTTCTTTTTTTTTTTTTTTCTTGGCAAGCATTTGTAAATTGCATAGAAAAAAAAACCCAAAAAAGACTAAAGAAAAATAAAAAAAAACTGGGTTGCTGCTCCGTCACTCATTCGTTGTAGTACTCTCTCACCTAGAATGAATTGAATTGGAGACCAAGAGTCGAGAGTCGAGTCAAGTCGAGACACAATCTATGTATGCCACATTTTGCTTCTTTATTGTAGGTGTTGTTGTTGTTGCTTTTATTGCTATATATTTTTGAATCATGCATTTTTAATTAGTGAAATTGCACGGCACACACACACACATATATACACAGCTAAACATGCCCCATCATCATGATGATCATCATGATGTTTGCTGCAAATTTTCTGTATGGTACGCCACATTTCTCAAGCACTTGTCTAAATTTAATTAACTATACTTTTTAACCCTATACATATGACATGGCATATATGTATAAAATACATCTATAGGTAGGTATACATATATAAATATGTAGATAGGCAAATATTCTATTTGAATTGTTGCATTGCATAATATGCTGCTGGTTGTTGTTGTTAATAGTGGAAAATATCTTCCTCTTCTTCTTCTCCTTCGTTTTGTCCCCTTAATCTGTATCATTTGGCATGTAATGTCGAGAATCGAATACACATTTCTACTTCAATTAGCAGCAAAAAGCAGCAACAAAAATACTTCGAATGCCAATTGTGGTAAGGTGAAATGAGCTAGAGAGCCAACAGAGCTAACAGCTATAGCTACAGCTTTCTCTTTAATTAGATCACATTGAAAAATCTTTGTCCGGTTTGTGTGTGTGTGTGTCTGTCTGTCTATGTGTGTGTGAACACACAAAGAAAATTGTTGTCGCTAATGAAAAACAACATAGATGACAAATCAAAAACAAAAAAAAACTTTTCAAGTAAAATTTTTGCAGCATTTTCAAGAGTCTAATTCGTTCATTATTAGAAATTACCGTAAATATGTTGCCAAAATGCAATCTAATGAAGGTTTAATAAGATGTAGCAGAGACTTACCATTAGATGAATTCTAGGACAATAGGTCAACTTCTTTTCTCCAGTATGAACTGAAAGACAGATAAATAATTGATCAAACTTGCAAAAGAACAATATGAATTTTTATTTTTTAGCAAGAATTGCAAACACATAAATCATAAATTATCGTTGGTACTTCAAACAACTTAAAGGTAATCTAGTTTATTTATTTACCTTTTTTTTTTTATTTATTTATCGTCTTCGTTTTAAAATATTAATTGTATTTGTGTTACGTAAGCATTTTTATAGACTAGTGCTGGGCAAAATACGATAGACGCTTCCAATGATGTGTTTTACAGTTCGATAACGGAAATTATCGATTATAATCGCAGATAAACGGATTAAAATCGATTTTCCATGAAAACCTAAGTTATTTTGAATTTCAATATTAAATGGTAGTTTTCATAGTAATTTTTACCACTAAATACTTTATAATAAAAACATTGTTGTTAAACAACATTATAATACCGTTTTTTTTTTTAGGTAGAAATTCTCTTTGAATTAGTTTATACTTTTCTGTATTTAATTAATTGTTTTCCATATAAAGATTGTTTGGTTATGGTCTTAAATTATTGCATATTATACAAATATTTTATAAACCCTTCCATGGAAATTAATTTGAAAAATGAATCAAGGAAATCATTTAGTCTCAAGATGCAAAATTAATGTATGTAACTGGCAAAAGAAATTGTTGTGTTTTACTTTGTCTGGTTTAATAGTAAAAGATTATTTAAAAACTATTTAAACTCTTTAATATCCTTTGCATTTGTTTGTTAATTGAAATCACTCTACATATACACACATAGTATATAGTAGGTTTAAATTCAAGTTGACATTTAGGTCTTGGCAGATGGCAGGCATTTTGCATTTGCCTCTGTAGTGTCTTCTTCTATGTCATGTTCTCCCTTTGTTCCCTTTTAGTCTTCTTCTCTCTCTCCTTCTCTCTCACACTTTGTTCTTTTTCATTTAATCAAATTAAAAATTGCCACTTGCTGCGTTTGTATGTAGTAATTGCAATTTTGGCTTGTCCCTGGCAAATTGTAAATTATTTAATTGTGCATTTTTTTCCTGCTGTTGTTTCCCGCTGCTGCTGCTGCGACTGATGTTTTTTCCATTGCATTTTCGCCTGCCAGTAACAGAAAGAGACGAGGGGCAGAAAAAGAATTAAAAAAAAAAAAAAAAACCAAAACAGGGCGACAAATGCACAGCATGATTTATATAGGGGAGGAGGAGGAGCTACAGCAGGGATACCTACTCACATGTGTGCCATATGTGAACCTCCCCCACCACCATTCCCCGCACATGACTCTTTGGGCAAAGCATTTTCCAAAAGCACATTTGTTGCAAAGTTTTTCTTGCATTTTTCTTTTTTGCCAGCGACAAAAAAAGCAACAACCGGCAACAACAGCAGCTCCCATAAATGGTTCTCACGGTTTTGCAATTGCTGTCAGATTGTTTTGGCGTTGTTGTTGTTGTTGCAGCAATTTATATATTTTTGTAAAATTTTCAACGCCGCCGCATTAACACACAACAAGCAAACGAGACACAAACTTCTCAAATTTTTTAATAAAAACAAACTATCGATACTCTTACAAGAAACTTAAATATGATTTTTTGGCAATATGTTTTGATCAAAATATACAAAGGTATAATTTGAAATTGGATAGAATTTTCTAATCTAGTCTAGTTTTTAAGTAGAACTTATAGAACTTCTTATTTTACATACTTATATACCCTTTGTGATTATTCTCTTACATTTTTTTCCATCAATTTTCAGCATGAGAATTTTATATTTTTGGGGGGATTTTTCGTTTTGTCTAATGGCTGGCTGGCTGCTCTACTAACATCAAAAAAAAAGAAGCTCGTCACAAATTGGCTTTGTGCGGACCGTCCAATTGTCTGTCTGTATGTCCCCCATTCGTTGGTGGTCGGTCGGTCTGTCCGTTCATTTCTTAAGACTACTTTAATGCCTTTTCTGTTATGTTTATTGTTCCGTCCATCATTCATCAAATTCGTCTTGTTCATCTTTCGGCACTTGCTTTGCGATATTTGACGAGCCCTAAAAACGCGATAAATGGCCTATCAAAATTTTTCGCTTCGCTGAGAATAACATTAGATTAAATAGTAGGTAATATAAGTCGAATGAGAGAAAAGAAATATACGAGCAGCAAATTAATCACAATTGTTTTGATTTTCTTTACCCTTTTTTGTTTTTGTTTCCTTTTTAATAGGCCGATAATTAGGGTAACATAATTATTTCTAATAGACTTGGATTTAGCCTTCAAATTTTGGCCGTAAAGAGATGCTCTTTCTCGAACCATTGTTAGTGCCTTGCTCCACGTTGGGCGCCAATGAAATAAATCACCATAGCATCATCTGGTACTGATTGACCACAAGACTATTTTAGGAAATTTAATTGTAGTGAAAAGAGAAGATTGTAGAACCCTCTCTACCTCGCTCTACCTCAGTTGGCCATGTAAACTTTTTATATGCATATTTTACCTAGATAACAACCCGAAAAACTTTAAACCAACCAAAACACAACAAAAGAATACAAGTTTTTGTATATGGGGGGAGGGGGTAAAGTAGAAATGGCAGCTAACAACATTTCCCCTCCTCTTTGCATCATGAAAAACCCCAAAGTGATTTTTGCATACAAATTGTAAAATTCGAAATGCAAAATGCGTTTACATTGTACAGTGATTGGAGAGGGGATTGTGGAGAAGGAAACGAATCAGAGGAATTTTTGTTGGCATTTAATTGCACACACATAGACCAGACCAATTCAAGTCGTGTTCTTTTTGGAATTGACAAGAGTAACTAACTACTATTCACCCTCACCCCATTTTTCTATTCCCATCCCCTTATTCGATTAAAGTAAAATCAATTCAATCAAGTGAAAGTGCCGATTTTGCTCTCTATTCAGAGTGAGTCAGAGTACGCCTCCGTCTCCTATCCGGCCGAATGTCCGGTCCAACTGTGTTCAGAATGTTCGTTCTCCGGAATTTATGCAAATTGCGTAAACTTCGCGTTACCGAAAATGTAGTAGAGCAGCGGCATTTGTGCACATTATTAACGATGATGAATACGACGAGGAGAAGGGGGGGAATTGAATGGCCTTCTCTTGTTAGCAGCATCATCAGGCCTAAACTGTGTTTGTTGCATAAACATTTGTCGAAGAGAGAAAAGATAAGTGCTGGAGAGTGAGGAGCGGGAGGGTAGTAAAGTAGTTTGCCTATAAATTATAGGAGATGAAAATTTTGTGTCTCGCAAGTGCGCGCAGACAGGCGTAAAAACGCAATGCATTTTGCTTGTTGGCCATCATTTTTTGTATTTTTTTTTTTTCGGGGTATAAACGAATTGGGCCGCCGCTGTCGCTGTCGTTTTCAATGATAATTATGCCAATAATTATGGCAATTTCGACAATAAACTTGTTGTTGTCGCATGCCTACATATACACATATATGTACATATTCGCATAAACATATATAATAATATTTTTCATATTTTACTTAACGGTTTAGTTTGCCAAGTTGCGGCCCAGTCATAGGCATAAATATTATCGAAGAGTGGCTGAAACCAGTAGCAACAAAAGAAAAAAACCAAGAACAACAAGGATGGAGAGAGGCACAGAGGGAGACAGACTAAAAAAAATAACAGAAAATGCAAACAGCGCATAAAAATTGCAAACAAAAATGGAATACACTGTGTAGCACATAGACGACCAAAAAAAAAAAAAAAAAACTGGCAAACTGCCCGGACTTTAAATGCCTGGGAATACTCTGAGCCAGCTAACACACACATAGACTCAGTAGTTTTTGGCCAAAATGCAAACTGAATGAGAAACAGAGTGAGATAGAAGCACAAGTGCCCTGAGTGCAGCTTGGTTTTGTTTTTTGTTTGGTTTTTGGCTGAAGGTTGGCATTGTTATTGTTCAGTTGGGAGGTATATAAGTATATATATGTACATATGTATGTATATATATAGTAGATAGGGTGCAAACATATCGGTCACCTGCAATTTTCAGTCAGCTAAAGTCGAAAAAGCAATAATGTTTTAATAGATTCTTGATCCAACAGAACTAGAAAGGATTGGGAAATAGGCTTTGGAAAAATCGTCACACTACAAATAAATAATATCATCTTAAAAATATAGATGGAGGGTATGTAAAAGTTATTACTTAAATTTATGAAATAATCATTATCTCTCACTTCTCTGTAGTCTCTGATTGGGTAAAATAATTGAAAAGCAAAATTCTAATAGGAACTTTATGTGGAATGTTTGTTGTGTCCCTTAAAACTCTGAATAACTTTTGGATATCCTACTGCATGTTGAATACTTTAGGGTATCCATATAGGACATACAAATTGTTATATGTATATTCTATAGCTATCAATAATTAAATGATGAGATTCAGTTATAGAAAATTCATATGGGAATGAGATGATGTAGCCTAAATGGAGACCCACGTTGGCCGCCCACTTTCCATGTTTTGTGTTTTTTTTTTCTCTTTTTCCCTCCTTTTTGTGGGCGGGTAGTAAGTGAAGTTACGTTTTTCTGTTTTTTGGTTTCCCTTTTTGTTGTTGGTTGTTGTTGCCTTTAAACAAAGTTACGAACTGCTGTGGTAGTGCAGATATTTACAATCAATTAAAACGCGTAAAAGCGCTGGCCGCAAATTTCATTACCTCCCCCTTCGGTCCTGCCCTCCAGACTTCTCTCACACACACACACACACACAGCCAGTCAGTCTTCTGACAGAAATTGGAAATGGATTTTCGGGTATACTGGTTACATCGAAGTGGCGTTCAGTTGGTTAGGGAAGAAGAAGGGAAATGGATCTGGGTCTGAGTCTGGGATGGGTTCGGAAAAGTAATGTATAGGTAGGTATATGGTAGGTTGGGTGTGAATTGCTTTTTGTGGCAATTAAATATGCAAAAGTAGTTACACACACACACGCGGTAAGAGGAAGAGGAAGAGAAAGAGAGGGAGAGTGAGTGCGAGTGCATGTGTGTGTACATATGTATGTGCATATTTTTGTTCTTCTCTGGTATTATATCACTTAATATTTAATCAAATTTGAGCATCGTCACAGACATTGCACGTAAATGAAAAAAAAAAGATGGAAAATTGAGAATGAAAAATGACAGAGTGAGAATGAGATGGAATGAGATAAAAGAAAAATATATATATACATACATATAAAGAACATAAAGTGCTTTTGAATGTCTGGTTGTCTGGATGTGTGTGTGTGTGTGTTTGTGGGTGGGGGGAAGGAAATGGAGGGAATAAGATTGGTTGGGAGATTGCTTGTGCTGGAGAAGGATGCAAGACAGACGGCAAGGTTGGTAGTAGCCTCAAGTCAAATAGAAAAACAGTTTAAGATCATTTAAAATATATTTGCCCTTCTCTAATTTGTTCTTGAAATTTTTAATAATTTTTCACACTTTGTTTCTTTGTACATTTACAGGAAGTTGGTAGTATTATTGGTAAAAAGGGTGAAATTGTCAACAGATTTCGTGAAGAGGTAAGTTCTCTATTCGATTAAATTGAATATTAACAATTTATTTGCTTTCTCTCTTTTTTTGTTGCTTTTTTTTTTTCTTAGTCTGGTGCCAAAATTAATATTTCGGATGGCTCATGCCCGGAACGCATTGTAACGGTGTCTGGTACAACTAGCGCAATCTTTTCGGCATTTACGCTAATTACAAAGAAATTTGAAGAGGTATGTTTGCGCTATAATGACAAAATGCCATTATATATTATAAAGGCGACAAGTTTTCGAAATTGAAAGTAATAGAGAAATGAATCAATTCATAGATGAGAATGAAATGGTGCTCCTAAAAGTATGCATATACAAATTTATAACATATTAGGTATTAAAATTTAGGGGCAACATTTTTCATTTTTCACAGCCCTGAAATGTCACCAAATATGCGAATAATATTTAATCCTTATTGTTGTTGTGCTCCCAGTTGTTCACATTTACTAACTTCTGACCCGTTTCAGTGGTGCTCGCAGTTCAATGATGTAGGCAAAGTTGGTAAAACTCAAATACCTATACGATTGATTGTGCCAGCCAGTCAATGTGGATCATTAATTGGTAAGTTAAAGAAAACACACAGACTGAGAGAGCGGGAGAGAGACAATACGAATATAATGATTATTCATCTTGTTCTAGGCAAGAGTGGCTCAAAGATCAAGGAGATACGCCAGACTACAGGCTGTTCCATACAAGTGGCCAGTGAAATGTTGCCAAACTCAACAGAACGTGCGGTTACCCTTAGTGGCAGTGCCGAGCAGATTACTCAATGTATCTATCAGATATGTCTTGTCATGTTGGAGGTAAGAATTTTTTAATATTAAACAATCGATTTGCAATTAATTGAAATTTGATTTCATTTCAGTCGCCGCCACGCGGTGCTACCATACCATATCGACCAAAACCACAAGTAACTGGACCAGTTATCTTGGCCAATGGACAGGCCTTTACCATTCAAGGCAATTATGCAGTGCCCACACAAGAGGTAGGTCATTTCCTTTCCGAATCAATCCAATCCTTTTTCAATGCTTCAATGCCACAAATAGCAACGAATAACAAGCAAAAAATATTAAAAAAAAAAAAAATACTAATTCACCAGTGTTGATTAACAATTCGCAAAAGTATTTTTTAAACAAAAACAAAAAACAATCTAAGAAAAATTAGTGTTTTGTGTATATATATATAAAATAAAAAGAAAATTCCTGCAGCTAGAGCTAGTTCTCTCTATCTATATTTCTTTTTTTTTGTCTCTGTCTATCTATATGTCTCTTTCTCTCTCTCTCTCTCTGCCTCTTTCTTTACATAAATTAAAATTTACTATCTTTAACCTGACCGTAACCGTTTATTTAGACCCAGAGCCCCCTAACAAAAAAAAAGGAAGATATATGTACATAAACATATGTATATATATATATATATTTTTTTTTTTTTTTGTTATAATTTATCATTATTTCTTCCAGCTTCAATTTGTTGCCTACTTTTTCTTCAATCCTTCTTTCCCTTGCCCATCAAAATATTCTTTCTTAGGGATATATATGTAAATATATATATCTTTTATGTTATAATTTTGCCATCTTTTATTCCTAGTTTTATATTCTCCATTTCTATTATATTCTTCTTTTACTTCGTCGTTCTCCAAAACTAAAATCGGGAATTTGCTAACAATTTCGATTTGCTTGTTCTACAAATAGATCTATATATTTATAGATTCTCTCCAGTTATAATTTGCACCCTCTGACCAATGTTGACGTATCTGTCTCTCACTTATTTCCTCTGCTGGTAACCCTTTTCTCCTCTCCAACATTTTTCTCTCTCACACATTTTTGAATTTTGTCGATATATATATTAACATACATATATCAACTTTAAGATCCTCTTTGCGTCCCTATTCAATTTTTTTCTCTATTTCTCTCATACTCCATATTGTTGGTGACAAAAAAAAAAAATAAAAACAAAAAACTAATTCTAACAAAATTTTTGCAGCAAAAACCAAGAAAGTGACAAAAATATCTAATCTATAAAGTTAATGGAAAAATACGAACTATCTGTTTATATATATATATATATTTTATATTTTTTGTGTTTTTTTTTTTTTTAGTTTCTTTTTTGCACTCTCTTCTCTCAGGTTTAAAAGAGCTGTCTCTCTGTCTCTCTCTCTCTCTAGCTCTCTTGTCGTGTGTCGCGAGAATTACTTTTGTCGGGAATTTGTTGGGTTCTCCTTCGAAAGCGAGGCGAGTGAGTGATGTGATGTGAAGAATATGGAGGAGGAGAAGAAGGATGAGAAGGAAAAGGGGAGGAAGAAATGAAGAGAATGTGGAGAGGAGAACGAGAAGCAGGAGCCATGGGATTGATGATGAGAAAAACATGCCAAAATATACACAATTTTCCCTGTCTCCATTCCTCTCTTTGTCTCACTCTCATTTAAAATTCATCTCTGTCTGAAATTTCTCTCTCCGATTTTGTTCGATCTTGCTCATTCTCGCCTTGTGTCTCTCTATCTGTCCATCACTCTCTACCTCTCTCATTCTAAGGGCTAGCTGGCAGCGTGCGTGGAGAAGTATGTTCAAAATACTACACCAGTCTCACTCACCTTCTCTCTCTCTCTCTCTGTGTATCTCTCTCTCTCTCTCCGACTACGTCTCCGACAATCTCTCTCTCCTCCCCTCCTTGTCCATATTTCAACAACCACAATCCACAATCAAGTTATACTAAATTCCCCTTCAAGTGCGCCAGTCAAAAACGAATACAATTTAAACACTACCAACAAACCAATTGTCTATTATTTTTATATAATCGAATTATATACCCGATAATACATACATATATAGATGGAAAAGGATTACCCCTTCACAACAAAATATTTATCACAAATTCCCGCGTATAAGAACAAAAATATATTTTTTTCTTGGTATTCCTACCACATACCTTCTCTATAACTAGTATATACATATATCCACAATAATTTTAATTATTTTATTTATTATGTTTTTTTTTTTTGTTGCTGTCTGTAGTAAACTAAAAACCATTTTTAGATGAAAAAGAGTAAAATAAATATAAAATAACCAATAACAAATGTTTGCAGCAATAATAACAACAACATACTATTAAAAAATTGTCCTACCCGAGCCCTCACATCACTCTCAAAATTTATCCATATATATATTTGTATATGATATATATATTTTGCAAAAATGTCTATCCTAAAACTAAAAAAAAAAACAGAGACACAAAAAAAAACACGTATACTCGTATTTTAATTGAGCTCCCAACAAACAAGCAACCAACCAGCCAATAAACAATAAGAGCCACCCTCGCGTCAGTTTGCCAACAAATAACAACCAACAACAACAAGGAAAAGTTTCTCATATTGCTTTTTGGAAAAATGTAACAAAAAGTTATTTGTTGCTGTTTGTTGTTGTTGCTGCCGTCGTCGTCACATCAAATTCAATTAATGTCGCAAAAAATGTCGCAAATAAACCAAAAATATAGTTTTACAATCACCATCCATTTCACTATCTCACTCACTCAATCTCGCCCATTTTTTCTTTCTCTCTCTTTTCTCTTTTATTTATCTCCATTTATATCATCAACTTAAAAACCTTTCCACATTCGTTTGGATTCCTGGTTTTTGTCGGTGTTGGCTACTTCTTTCTTGTTTTTTTTTTTTTTCAAGTGTTTCTCCTAATTTTTATTTATTGCGTAACCATTTAAAAATTGCCTCCATGAGCTTTGATTAAATACTAGGTACAGTTTAACTTCATTTTTAATAGGAAACCCAAAATGATCTCAATTTCCAGGTTGCAGGTTGAAACATTACCTATTGAAATAAATGAAATTATGATTAGTCCTTTTTTCGTTTCATTAAAATTCTTAATATCCTTGTCAGTCATTTTAAAGTGCAGCAGAACCTCCTCTCTTGAGGCCTAGTGAGAAAAAGTTGGATTTCTTTCATTTCTATTTTCAAATTTAAAAAACAGTTGATCTTTTCATTTTCACTTCCCCCTATGTCTACGAGTATCTTATGCAGTCCTTTTATCTCTCCATGGTGTTTGTTCTACCCCGCCTTGCTCCGTCACCTGCCGCCGTTGACCCAATACCAATATTTTTGTCCTTCTCGACGAATCCGCCGGGGCAAAGTACTCCCTCCCTCCCTCCCTCTCTCTCTCTCTCTCACACACACTCTCTTGCCCTCCTCTTCTCTGTCTGTCTGTCTAAATATACATATATATATAAATAGTTTATTTTGTTAGTAGCTGGCTCCTTCTCTCCACTACAATCTGCTACTTTGCGACCCCACTCTTCTCCCCTCTCTCACTCGCTCTCTATCTCTTGCCCTGCCTTTATGTCTTATATCCAGCGAATATCGTTTATTAATTATTCATATTCAGAAAATCTGTGAATTATTGTTTTGACCTCTCCTTTAAAATCCTTTTCATCCCGCTCTCACTCTCTATCTTTCTCTCCCCATCTTTTTCTATCTCTCTTCATTATGTTCGAAAGCTTTTCGCCGACTTGATAAGCTTTTTTATCTTTCCATAGCATAACAAGAAAAATATATAAATAATAATAATAAAAAAAGAAACTTAAACAATATTTTCCAAAAATATCAGAAAAAAAAAAAAAATTAAAATACACCCCCCCTCACCCCACCAACCAAAAAAAAAAAAAAAAAAAAATTAGAAGAGATATTTATGTTTGGTAAACAATTTTTGTTCTTCTGCTCTCTTTTTTTCTTCTTTGGCTATAATTCTGACACACATACACACACACACAACAACACACACGAACACACACACACCAATACAATTACAATACGTTTGAATCTTCAAAAAAAAAAAAAAAATATTACCAATCATATTAGACCTGCCCAGTATTTCCACTGGCCTTGGCTACCGGTGGCCTTCATGCTGGTATTTCAGGCCTAACGGATCCTTTATTAAAGGGGGCACATTTACAAGGAGCGGTACCAGCACATCACCATCACCTACAGCAAATGCCCGATGTGAGTTTTTGTTCGAGAAAATCAAAAAAAAAAAAAAAAACCAGTACCTATATATATATATATATGTATATATAAAAAACAAATCCCAAACCTATAATCGATGAGAAAAAGAAAAGCAATTGTCGGAATTTGCTATAATTCTCTGGTTTTTTTGCTTCCAAAATCCTCACTATCCTCCCATACCCCACCGAACCCTTTTCACCCAGAATCTCTTTGAACCCGCTTTCAATCGATTCACATGATCCGCAACATGAAACACCGAAACTGTTTCCCGAAAGTAAAAGAATATCGAAATCTTTTGTAGAAGCATGGTTATTTGGCATGTTTGCCCCAGTCCCTTTTTCCCCCTCTCTTTCCCACCCTCTCCTCTACCCTTACGCCCTTTTCTCCCCCGTATTGTTAGCTCTAGTTGTAATTGTTTCGCTCCCCGTAGTTGGTTACATTTCCCTGCTCTCTATCTTTCTCTACCCTCCTTTCACCTTTAGTTTTGTTACAGTTCTTACACTATTCTTCATCCTTTGTGTATGTTCCGCTGCTGCTGCGTTGTTGTTTGTTCCTTTGTGTGTGCGTGTGCGTGTGTGTGTGTGTGAGTGTTTCTGTATATCGTTTACCCATGTTGTTTCACAGTAGCGTTCACATTTCTAGTTATATATTCTCTTTTTTTTTTAGTGCTATAAAACTTTCCTCTCTTACCTGCCCGCCTAACAGACCATACACACGTGTTATTCCCACCCACCGCCCTCCAGAGTTGCCACCTTTTTACTACCTTTGGCATTTCTTTTACGATCCCCCATTGGTGTGTGTGTGTGTGTGTTGGTCGCAACTGTTGGCCACATTTCAATAACATTAACAGTCCTTGTAACCACAATTTCCCCCTGCTTACATTCTTTACCCCCTATAGACCATACAAAGTTGTTGATTTTTTAGTTAAACCTACTTTCCTCCCACTTACTCTCTCTCTCTCTGCCTCACTCCGACACTGTGTGTGTGTTTGTGTTGTGTGGGGGGAATACTAAAAATCAGGCAACTTGGGGACCTCCAAAAGCCATCAAATGCATTTTTGTTTTCTTATTATCGTTACCATTGCCCTCTGTCGCCGCCGCCTATCTCTTGTTTTCCTTCTTTTTCTCCATCTCTCTTACTCCCTCTCTCTCTCTCTCTGTTTATTGCTCTGTCTTCATCTTCCCAGTGTTACTTGTTTTTTCTTTCCTCTCTGTGTTGGCTAGTTAAAGTTTTTGTAATTTGTTTGTAGTTTTTTGCAATTGCAATTGCAATTGTTTCAAGTTCTTACTAAACCGCTTTCTCCTGATTCGCCACCCTTGCCCTGCCTTGCCTTATTGTTTTTGATTTGTGTACAATTTTTATAATATTTATCCATACCTGATCTAATATGTATATTCTCAACATTTTTTCCCCTCTTTCTCTTCATTGTAAAGTGTCCTTTTTTGTTTGGTTTTTGTTTGGCTTTTGTTTTTGTAACTTATAAAATATTACCAAATCGCATGTTTCATTCGTGTTTCGTTTCATTTTATTTGGTTTGATTTAAAATTCGCATATTTTCGCATATGATAAATATTTCAGTTTCATACACAGACACATACAAATACTCACACACTCACAGAGATACAAACAACTACACGGAATTTCCATACCCTTGGACTTCTTCTCCTTAGCCGCATTCTCTTGTCCTGCTGCTCCTCATTGTATATATTTATATACATGTGTATATGATTTATAACAGATTTTACCCCATTGCATTTGTTGTGATTGTCCCCCCTACAACCCTTCCCCAACGAACGCACACACACACACACACACCACATGCTTTTTTGCAATTTTATGTATTTATTCAAAATTTATTTTGCAAGTGTTGCCTTTGATTTGATTAATTTATAAAACGCGTCTATGTGTGTGGTGTACATACATATGTGTGTTTGTGTGTGGGTGTATGCATTTCGTCCTCTAGTGCGTCCTTTTCTTTTTCATTTACTCTGTTTGCTGCTTGTCCTATGTATGTATGCATATATATATATACATATATATATATACATATATATATATTATACATAAGCTTTGAAAACTATATATATATATGTATATATCAGTATAGTCATAGGCAAGGATACAAACAGCAACTGTCTATATATGTGTCGGTTTACATGTGTGTGTGGTTGTGTTCGCGTTTTTGCTGTAGGTGTTATTGGTGAAAAAAGGGAAATATAAGAGCAAGAACTTTGAAAAATATAATGAATAAAGAAAAGGAGAACGAATTGTTGAGGAGAAAAGTCCAGCAGACGGCAGACGGTAGATGGCATCACTAACAATAAGAGATGGTCAAATTCAATTGAAAACTTTGTTTGTTTTTTAATTAAAAATCAATTTTGATGGTATATAGTTAAACAGAAGTCTCTTGACCAAAATATGTAATAACAAAAATAAACAAAAAAAGTGGACAAAAAAAAAAAAAACCAAGGCAAAATAGACAAGAGGGGAATTTGAACTTATTTTAACTACAATGTACAGCGGGTTCTCTTCATAATAGTTTCAGCTAGATGAGTATTAGATTGATATCCCGTAAAAAATAATAACATTTTCAAAAGCCTGTCTAAGGTAGGTAAATCTGTCCTGTCAATAAGTTGGCGTGCAAAGAAAAAAATTCTTGAGAAAAACTATTAGGATTTAAAGTTCTATAATCGAAATTAAATCTCTTTAATGAATACCTAAAGGTATGCAATAGATATATATTTTGTTCATGAAAAAGATTAAAGTTTGGATAGTAAAAACTTTTGAATGGGAGCAATGAATATTCTATATGTGTGCATATGTATTTCTCTCTTCCCCCCTCTCTATCACTCTCTTTCTCTCTATCTCGATGTCTGTGTCTGTCTACCTTTTCGTTATAAAATGTGAGTGGGTCTCTCCTGTCTGTCTGGCCTTGCTCCCTTCATTTCTCTATTGTCCTCTTCTAACTCTGCTAAATTTCGCTACCTTTATAAAAGTTATTAACCTAGCGAAACAAAAATCAGTTAACATCTGCCACACACGCACTCGCACATACACACACACACACACATACATGCATATACACTCGCATACACAAAATTTGTGTATATTTGCTGTTGTTTTTAAGGAAAAATATATATAACTATATATATATCATCTAATATCTATCCCTCTGCTTTCTTATGTTATGTTTGAGATCTATTCTTGATTTGCATTTCTTTGGCTTCTTTTTTTTAAATTTGTTTGTTGCTTTTTGCTCTTCTCATTCGTTTTGGTTGTTCTACTTATTTATTTTCATTGTGTTTTGTTATACTCTTCTAACCAGAACCAGAAGCAGTTCCAAAACTAATTATCAACCAACCAACAATATACCAAAGAATATTACATATTATATATGCCCACACTATACCTGTATTAATATACATATATATATAAATATATATACATATCTATACATATATAACTAATAAGAGTAGTCATTAAAAAATATGATACCATTTATACATATATATGTATGTATATAAGTATATATATATGCGTCCATACCAACTTACCCTCTCTCTCTCTTTCTATTTATCAAACTATCAATCTCTCTCTATCTCTCTTTCTACATATACATATGTATATGAATACATTAAAAAAAAAATTTATTTTATATAAAACATGATTAAATTGACTAATTCCATATTCTTTTTCCCTTCCCTTTCATAAAAACACACCTACTCCACACACACACACCCACCCACATACATACACATACGAACTACACACACATGGGCGCACACAGGTTGCCAAGAATCCTTTGGCTAGTTTGGCTGCTTTGGGTCTAGCTGGAATGAATCCTGCCAGCACTGGTGGCATCAACCATACAGGTAAGATATCCATCCCCCATCCCTTTCGCCCACACCCAACTGGAACCCAGTCTCTCAACCTCCACATGCCGCTCTTTCTCTCTTCGTATGTAGGCTCTAATCCAGCAGCATTGGCTGCCCTGGCCGGATCTCAATTGCGTACAGCAAACGCGAATCGTGCCCAGCAACAGCAGCACGAGATGACCGTATCGAATGATTTAATTGGCTGCATTATTGGCAAGGGTGGCACCAAGATAGCAGAAATACGCCAAATCTCTGGGGCCATGATAAGGATCTCGAATTGTGAGGAGCGTGAGGGTGGCAATACTGATCGTACCATAACCATCAGTGGTAATCCGGATTCAGTGGCATTGGCTCAATACTTAATTAATATGAGGTAAGTACTAAGTGAGAGTGTTGTCTCTTTCTCCATTGTCTATTGTCTTTGTCTTTCTATCGCTCTATATATGTATCTTCATGATGAATTCGTAAATAAAAATATACATTTTATATGTATATCAAAATAACAAATTTTGTCGAATTGAAATGACAACTACAAAAAAAAAAAAAAAAACAAAAAAACAAAAAACCAAAAAATTAAATAAGAAGGTCTAAGGAGGGAAGGGAGGTGGTCGCGCGCGGTCTCCTCTCAGTAATCTGTGGCGGCGGCGGCGCGTTCAAAAAAAAAGAAAAAAATAAAAAAACAATAATAAAAAACATGTAACAACGGTTTTTGGGTTAGGTTAAGATCTCAAAAAACAACAACAACAAAACACCTACAAATGAATTCTAGTCTATAAGTCGTAAGCCCAACCTAATTAGCAAAAACAACTACAATTCACCCCAAAAGAAAAAGTAAACAATAAATTATCCATAGTTTTTTTTCCACAACTCCTCACCCCAAAAAAAAAAGCAAACACACACACACAAACACAAAAACTTTTCTCTTCTCTTAGCGCTTAACTCTCTCTCTCTCTCTGAATCTCTTATTTACGTATATAAAATATATAATTAGCATCTAAGATTAGCAGCGGATAAAAAGGATCAAAGGATCGAAAAATATGTCAAACAAGAAGCAGATGGAGCATTCCTCCTCTAACTGTTACTGTTACCAATTACTTCTACAACAACAACAACTACAATTAGTATTTATGTTACCCACTACTTTTAACTACTACTACTATGTACTTACCACAACAACAACAGAAGCGCCACAGCGAACGCACACAACAACAACTATGGAAAAAATCTAATTGGTATCATCTTCTAAAAGCACAAAAATAAAAAACTTAAAAGAAAACCAACCTAGAGACAGCCAACCAAGCCAAGCCAGTTGCTCTTTGTCTCTCTCTCTCTCTTTTTTCTCGCAATTTGAAATCTGCAGTTCAACTCCAAACCAAATCCAACTAAAATCCAACCAACCCAACAAGACTCTACAACAAATTATCCCACCCACTCTTTTCGGTCCATCTCTTCATCCCAGAAAAAAACACAAAAACCGCCCACCAAAAGCTTTCTTATCCTATCACCCCGAAAAAAATAAAAAAAATTGAACGCCCCACCAAAACCAAACCAACCAAAAAAAAAAAAAAAAAAATTAAAACTCTCCGTAAACTCCGTACCACCGTTCCGTTTCCTCCACACAAAAACCTCCTTAACCTTTTTAAATAACACCAAAAAAAAAAAACAAAAAAAAAAAAAAAAAAAACAAAGTAATAATATCAACTCAATTCCGCAAAATCAAAAAAAAAATATATTTTTGAAAAACTTACCATACCTCACAACAATATCCCAAAAATTTGTTCCTCTTTTTTCTTTCTTTCTTTCTCTCTCTTTCTATCTACCTACCTATCCCAACGAAAAAAATAAAAAAAAAAAACGAAAAAAACATCAACAACAATCCCAAATACCCCACCTCCTCTTTCACAGTGTTGAGCTGCAGAAGGCTAATCTTCAAGAGCAGGCCGCTCAGGCAGCCCAACAGCAACAAAATGGCGGGGCAACGGCCATTGATGGAGCTGGAACTGGAGCCGGAACCGGAACAAATGGCACCACAACCGGTGCCACCTCTGGCAACTGCCTTACAGTGACTCTAAGTGGAGGAGGCGGTGGTGGTGGTGGTAATGGGAGTAATAGTAGCAACAGCAGCACCGCCAGCAGCAATGGCAGCTATACTAATGGCAGCAGTACCACCAATAACAACAACAACAGCACAGCAGGATCTGGTAATGGCACAGGTG
Organism: Drosophila insularis; assembly: GCA_018903935.1. NCBI lineage: Eukaryota > Metazoa > Arthropoda > Insecta > Diptera > Drosophilidae > Drosophila > Drosophila insularis. The sequence continues at coordinate 3,586,887 of JAEIFP010000517.1, forward strand.
GCACAGTAACCGCTGCAGGCAACGCGACAAATGCCACCACAAATGGCACCACCTCCGCGTCATCTGCCACCTCCGCATCAGCCGCCGCCGCCTCTGCGATCAATCCAGCGACAGCTGCGGCATTGGCAGCCAGCCCATTGGCATCGGCCCTTCAGTTGCTAACCAAGCCGGGTGCATTGAGTGCCCTATCCAATTTAAGTGCTCTGGACTTGCTCAGTCTGACCACATTGGGTAACAATAATGGGGGCAATACACCCGGCGGACCGCCGGTACAAACAACCGGTGTGAATCGTGCCAAGGGCCATTATGCCACTTCACGTTTCCGTCAGCATCAGACCGAGACTCTTGGTGAATCGGAGAAGCCGCGTAATAAATTTAATCCCTACTAGGATTAGGCCCACACACATCTGTAAAGCCCCCCTCCAGGCAGCAGTTAGGCGAATAGAAGCCTAAAAGTATACTATGATGAATAAGACAAGAAGAACAGAGAAAAAGTAGTAAGATGAGAAAAACCCATAAACAAAAAAAAAAGCACAAGATTTTTTTGCTTAGGAGAACGAGAGCGAGCGAGCGAGAGAGTGAGTGAAACCCAGAGAGAGAGATAGTTTCTAATCTCTCGGATCATAAGGAAAATATGAGGATGAAAATAGGAATTAGTGTTGCGACAGCTTTAGAGTATAGATTCTTGAAGAAATAGATTTAGAAAACCAAAAGGCAACCGCAATAAAAAAGAAGAAAATCGGGGTTGAAAAAAAAAGGGAGAAACAGATGAAAATAAGAAAGATGAGTGCAAAAAATTGTATAAATAATTCGCGTATTCTTACATGGTAATCCAAAAATTTGTATTCGAAACATTTTCAAGACAGTTTTTTACACATATACGATTATACATACGATATATACACACATATATATATATTATATATATATATATATAATATATAGCGCATAGTGCAGTACATACATCAGTATCGATCGAAAGTTGTAGTAGTTTTCTCTATATATATATATAGTCTTAAGCAATACTTAATAAAAAGCAAAAAAAAATATAGGTATATATTTGGTTGTTAATTTTTTTTTTTTTTTTATATATTAATTGGGTTATCCAAAACTTTTTTAGGCCAGCTCTATATAGATAATATATATATAAATGTATAATCAAGCACTTGAACAATATTATTGTGTGTATCGAATATGTATATAAATATTTACATCTACATATATATATATATATATATATATATATATATATATATATATATATAGAGGAACGAAAATAGCAGCAAATAAATTTTTTGACCAAGTGACCAACCAAAACTGGCAGCAGTAAGAGAAGATAAGCCCCTCCCCCTACCCATATATACACCCTCACCCCTCTTACCTTTCACAAAAAAAAAAAAAAAAAAAAAAATTAAAAAAATACATTGATAAACTTTTATCTACAATGATTATAGAATTTGCCAAATTTTTCAATGCGCATCCAGTTTAGAACAGTTTTTTGAAGTAATATATATACATATACATATATAGATACATACTAGCAATATAGAAAGAGAGAACGAGAGAGATAGTAAGTCGAATATTAATGAGAATGATGAATTAACAAGTTTGTAGAATATATACACATACTATATATCCCCTTCCTTTCCCCCATAGTATTTACAATCTAATCTTTCCTTCTAATATATTCACCTCTCATTGTATCATAGAGTATATATATATATATATATATATATATATATATATATATATATACATTTATCCATTAATCAATCGATCGATCGATTCGATCCTCTCTCCAATTCAATATTTATGCATACTCAACATAAAAAATGTATTTTTAATCCTCCTCTACTCCTCCTACTCCTCCTCATTCTCCTCTACAACTCTCCTATACACTCCTTAATGTAATAATAGAATTTAGTTGTTACTTTTGCGAAAAATCAAGAAAAAGCCATTCGTCAAGAAAAGTTTCTGTAAGAAGCTTCACTAAATGAAAAAAAAAAAAAAACAATACTAAAATAAATCCCTATTGCATTGTACACTCTTCTTGTCCCTTTCCCACAAGATATATATACATATGTATCTCTCTAATCCAAATGAAATGTAATGAAAAAAAAAGAGAAAAATCAATCCCAGTGTGTACAATGACCATTTATGGACCAATTCGCTCTAATTGACGCAATCGACGCAATGAGCGTAAAAATTACTTACCATATATATGTATATTATATACTACATGTATTTGAATAATCATCAACTGAAGCCAATTGAAGGCAGAAGGTTATAGAAGAAGCAGCCAGAAAGCAAAAAAAAAAAAAAAAAAAAAAAACGTAAAAAATATGAAAGCAAAAGTTATTAATGTATTAGACTTGAAGTCTCTAATTCTTTGATTGTCGTCTAAGTCGATATTCATCCTACATTTACATACACACATACATTTCTATTATATACTCCACACACACATACATTTACATACATACAAATATATATTATATTAATAATAACAATATATATAGATATACATATATATATATAAATTAACTATTATTTGTATCGGAAAATTATAAATATATATACGATTGTAAATTTTGTTATACAACTTTATTATTATTATTATTATTATTAATATTATTATTATTATTTTAATGATTATAATTTTTTTTTTATATCAAATTGTAAACCAAATTCTATTTTTGAATTGGTTAAAATCATATATACATACATATATAATGTTTTGAAAAGTATTTGGAAATTCACAAAATTTCTTTCTCTCTCCTATTAATCCTTTTTTCCTTTCCCCACTTACACACAAACACTATTTTATGGTAATTCTCTATCCTCCATACAATAAACACACATTAAGTTTTAAGCGGGCTTACGATTTTATAACCAAAACTCTATATAAAAAAGTATATATAATTATGCGAAATCTAATTACTTATATAATATATATGCCACAATTATACAAAAAGTAGTTGATCTCTTCAGATGATGAAGAAGTAGAAGAAGATGAAGCGAAGTGAAAAGTGGAAGAAAAGAAAAAGGCAAAAACAAGATCAATGTAATAATTAATTCTTATATATACATACATACCTAGGGACACACACACATCATAGTGAACACACACACACAAACACACACATACTTACATACAATAATATACATACATATATAGGAAAAGCTTTACCTGTAGCCTCGATTCTAACTACGAACAACAAAAGCAAAACAGTAGTAGCAGCAACAAAAACATAGAAAAAAGAGAATAAAAAACAACAACCAAGCAAGTAAAACTTAATTTATAATGAAACAATGATTGGAATAATAAAAGTAAAACAACAAAATCCCATTCGCGTTTTGTTATAAACCAAATAACTTTTCATACACAATATCTTACATACACATATATACATGAAATGCAACACATTTTTCAGAAATTTTTATTTTTTCGGAAATTTCCCAAAAAATAATATTTTTATTGCGCGCATTGCATACTTTAAGGAGAGGATTGTTTTATTCCAAGGATATGCCTTTGTCTTATATGACAATTTGGAACTAACTTTGGCCACAAAACTTAAAATAAAATTCAAATTTGGTTTTAGTCGGTTCATTAATTTTATCAAAAAATATAATGAATTTTACATATGCAGAATATCCAATATTTGTATAGAAGAAGAAACTTTTTTGAAGTTGAAGAAATAACAATAATCCGATATAAGTTAATTTTATTTATTTATTTCATTTTAAAATAAAGACATTATTTTAGCTATAATAGGGGAAAATTATCAATCTGTGTGCGATAATTCTCTAATCGCTGCTTTTATCGGATAATTCCGAAAGTACTGAAAAGGATGATGAATGGTTGGGTTGGGTATTATTGAATGGTGATGGAGTTAGTTTTCCAAAATGAATCTTTATTTTACTTACTACAAAAACAAAAAAAAAAACACAGATCACTTATTAATTTTTGTTCTTCTCTTTATACAGAATATCAATGGAGACCGCTGGCTTGCCCATACCTGGCTATCATTATATTGCCCCAAGTGCAATTGTTAAAACGCCCATACACTAAAATGGGGGCGGGGCTACAACAATACACAACAAAACTCAACTAACAACAACTTCAAATTCGAATGAACCGGAAGAACTGTGGGAGGAGGAGAACGAGGAGAAGAAGGCGACAGAAAAATAATGATGATTAAGGAAAACAAAACAAAAAAAGGATGAAAAACAAAAAAAAAATAAAAAACATGGGACAAAGAGGAAAGACTCTCGTACTGGGACTGGCACTGGAACTGGGACTGGGCTGTATCTACATCTACACACTCACACATACACCACATTCACATACACACACACGCAAACATATATATGTACACCTATAACTGGACAGCGCGAGAAAACGTCTAATAAAAAAAAGCAAAATAAAAACAAAAAACTTAAATTAAAAGAAAATAAATGTTAATTTATAAGCAATACAACAAATTATATACATTAAACAAAAAAAAAAAAAAAAAAAAAACAGAAATATACATCATAAACAACAACAAAAAGGTAAAATCGACAACAAAACAGAAGAAACAAAAGTAAAACGAAAAAGGCAAAGAAAATATGTAAGAAAAGAGCAGTGAAAAACAAGAAGAAACACAATTATTTCATTCATAATATTCAGTAAATCACCAATCAATACATACACACACACACACACACACATACGCGTTATATATTTATTCATTGATTCTTATTAATTCTGATATATATAAGATATATGTCATACCCTTATAATTTTTTTTTTATATTTTTTTTTGTGTCATTAAGTTTACCGCAAGGAAGATTGAATAAAAAAACAAAAAAAAAATAAAAGTAGAGAAAACCACAGCATACAATAAAAAAAAATATATGTTGAAAAAAACCAACAACAACAAAGCAGCAAAAGAAGAAAAACCAATTTAAGAGAAAACTTTTTATGTTCTACACAGTTTTTTCGAGGATCGTTTCTTAAATTCAGGCGACGACCTCTCAGAGAGTAAGAGCAGAACAGCAATTAATTGTAAGTTTAGTCAAAAGCAAAAACGAAAAAAAAATAAAAAGCAAAAGAAAAAGAAACAAAAATTTTAATTGAAGACAAATAATATCCACACAATACATACATGCATACATATAACATACACATAATACATGAAAAGAAATGATGAATTTGATAATGAGACGAAATGAAAACAACAAACAAGAAACCAAAAGCAAATGAGTTGTAAAGAAACAAAAAGAGTATAAAACATAAACTAAATTTCTAATTGCAGTTCATTTTTAAGACCAAACAACAGCAAGTTTTACATTATAGCCTAAAAACAAATTACACACAAAAAAAAAAGGCAGACAAAATCAATCCAAGTTTCAGCTCAGCAGTAAAAGACGAAACAATACAGAAAGAAACATAATTCAAAAACAAATTTATAAAAACTAAAAACAAATATTAATAAATAAATAACAAACCAGGCCAAGCAAGGAGGAAAAGGGCAAGAAATTAAAACTCTTTGCTTTTGTTTGCTTTAACAATATTTATACATACATATATGTATATACATATGTATATATACATAGAAATATATATGTGTGTGCGAAGGAAGAACATTGTGTTGTATACATACATATATATTTAAATATATAGATTTGAGTTAATAATAATTCTTTTTTTTTTCTTAAATTAATTAATTCTCTTTTTTTGTCGTCTTAATTATGATTATTAATTATTATTATTATTATTATAATATTATTATTGTAATTGTTATCGAAATTGTATTTGTGATTTTTGAATATGTTTAGACTGATGTGCAAAATTTTGATTCACACACACACACACACACACACAAAACTTGAGAAATCAATCATTTAAATTAAAATCTAGTTATGACTATGAATTTTTTTTCCTTTATTTTTTAAAACGTATATTTTCCAAATTGAATTAAAAAAATTTTAAACAAAATTTATACAACTAGTTAAAGAGAATTATTTCTTGAATTTTCTTTTAAGTTAAAAAATAAAAAAAACAAAAACATAGACAAATTACATAAATAAAACAAAAACACAACACACACACACACACACAAGATTGAAATATTGAGCCAAATTTTAATTAACTAAAACAAAGAGGAAAATGAAATGAAAAACAAATTAAGTGAAATTGTTATAGTTTTTATTTCAAATTTAAATTACAATAATAATTTTTAAGCACTTTTTGCGGCGATTAAAAAAGACTTTTCTAATGCAAAGAAAGAAAGAAAGAATGAGAGAGATAGAGAAAGAGAGAGAAGAAGGATGAAAAAGATAAAAAAATAATGGATTTAAATTTTAATGAAATAATTTTAATTTTTAGCTGTTAAATTTATACGCAAAACATAAAAAAATTAAACAAAAATCAACAACAAACACATACACACACACACACACACACACACACACACCAACAGAAACAAGAAAGCAACCAAGAGAGAATGAAAAAATAAATTGATTTTCAAAATGTTAAAATTAAACAAAAAAAATAATTTGTAAATTTTTATTCACATTTTGTTATAAATAATAGAAGGCTTGGGCAGTTAAAACCAAAAAAAAAAAAACAAATAAAACGAATAATTAAAATAAATTAACAAATCAAAAAACTAAAATGAAAAAACTAAATGAACGAAAAGAAATTGCAACTAATAAAAGTAAAATCGTGTCAAAAGAAACCAAAAAAGAAAGGCAAAAGAGATGCAAAGACAAACAAAAAGGGGAAAGAAGAATGCAGATCACAAAGAGAATAGACGTAAAGAGAGAATGCTGATAAAAAGACAAGAAGAAGCAAAGAAAATATGATAATGCTGAAGCAAAGGCCAAAATGTGTCAAATTTTTTGATTATACAAATTAAATAATACATATCCAATCACAAAAACACACACACACACACACTTACATATTGTAATTATAATAATCACACACACACTCAGATACTGATACAGTTACAACAACTAAACAACATTATAGCAAAGAATCTAACATATATACATATATATATATATATACATATATATATATAACATATATCAAAATATAAGACAAACATATCCCTACAAGAGAAAGAAGTAAAAAGCAAACAAAATGTTAATTGTTTTTTTTTTGTGTTTTGTTTTTGTCTCCCCCCTCCACACACACACACTGAAATGGAATTGAGAAATTTCTTTATATACCTTATATATCAAAGTGTATTTAGATTTTCTTCAAATATTCTAATTTCTTTTGTTGCTGATAGTGAAAACCAAAAACTTATGAAATAAAACATGATTACAGGAAACAAAAATTGTTAAAGGAGATTAAATAACATGAAACACAAACAAGAATGACAAAATGAAAAACAACAACAAAAATAACCATAACAAATAAATTAATTAATTAAACTAAACATCACTCTGCCTATTCGATCGAGCGAGAGAGGTATCAAGTTGATACTATCAACCAACAACAAACGGAAAGGCGTAAAGTAATTTGCGACAAATAAAACACCCAAAAAAAAAAAAAAATAAAAAAAATATATACCAAGCGAAACAAATGGAAAAACTATTTGGTGATTTTAGTGACAAATATTTTCGCTGAGGACAAACAATTTGAAGCAATCATTTTTTGAGAAACCAAAAAAAAGAAACCACAGCAAAAACAAAAAGGCAAATGGGCAAAATGACGAAAATTATATTCGTATTATATATATATATATATATATATAAATGAATCTTATATATATATATAAATATACATAAATTAAATATATTATTATTGTAAACTTGTAATGTAATTGTATTTGAAATATTTAGTAAATTTTTTGCGCAAGTTATAAAACAAAACAAAACAAGAAAAAAAAACGGCGGCTAATTGTAGACGGGTCAACTAGAGGCGGAGTAATTGGGTTTATAAGGGATAAGGTTAATTAATTAATATATATATATATATGTATATATATATATATTATCCTTTCGGTACACCGAACTTTCTATACTCTTGCAGTTCATATATGCAAATCAAATATATAAATTTCCAAATGTTCAATTCTTTTCAGTTAAAAAATATTGCAATTCCAATTAAATTGAATATATGTATGACAGAAGCGAATTGCCGTCCTTTTTCATGGGACCGCTTCCTTGTGGTAAAGCTTAAGCTAAATCCGATTGATCTTAAAACCTTTTGCGACATCTTATTACTCGTAATTTGATACACTTTTTAGCGATCTATTCGTAAATGCAGTTTTAAGTGCCTATTTCACAAAGGAAACAAAAACAAAAGGAACTATATATAACAATCATTTTGTGTATATATCGTCGAAATCATAAAATCTTGTATTTTTTTTTTATCACTTTTATCGAAGTATTGAGTATATTGTCTGTAATTAAACTTAAAAACTTACCAAATGAGATTTAATAAAATCCATAAGACGATTGTTGTCCGACTTATGTTTATAGTTTTCTCAGATAAAGACCTATAAACATTCTCTCTCTCTCTAAATGTTGCAAGGGTATAAAAATTATTATATGTATTATATAGCTCAAGAAAAAAAAAACAACAAAATAATAAAATAAAAAAAGGAAAAATTTCGCAAACAATTTTTACTATATATGTGTGTAATTAGCAAAACAAAACAAAAGAAAAGAAATACATTATTAAGCAAAACATATTTTTTTTTGTTGAAAACTTGTAAATTTGCAAAGGAAAAATACGTGTAAGAAAAGCAATTTTAATGGTGCCTTAAACAACCAAACCAAACCAAGCAAATTTCACTCTTGCCCCATACACACACACACACACACACACACACACACACACACACACACACACACACACACACATAAAGGAAAAACGACAAAGAAAACAATGAATAAAGTTATATATGTATTTAGAGAGAGAGAGAAAGTAATACAGAAGCAAATTGGAAGACAACCAACAACAAACAGACACACAAAACAAACAACAATAAAAAGCAAAATGATTTTTTTTTAAATTTCCAATTTACATAAAGAATTTTCTCAACTTTCTCCCTCGTAACACATTTGGGTGATATAGAAGTGCATACGGAAATCCATACTTATCTTGCGTTAAATTGTTGTTAATTATTAAAATTTATTTAAATATGTTAATCACTCTGACCATCCATCTGTCTATCTCTCTCTCTCTCTCTCTCTATAATTACTCATCACTTTATCTTAACTTTTTCTCTTTTAAACACACAGTTTTCAAATATTATTAACTATTATATATAGTGCAGATGAAACTTATCCCTTTTAGAGATTGACCGACCCAAAAAAATAAAAACAAAAATTCAACAATAACAAGAGATATACAAAATTTGCTCAAAGCTATTCGAAGTACCACTTTGTAGTAGAGTTGCCCGTTACACTTACAATTAGATAAAAACCCAAAAAAAAAGAAACATGAAAATCATAATATCAAACTATATTTATATATGTATACATATAAATAGATATATGTATATATATATATATATATATATATATATATATATATATTATATATATATATATATTTAAAAGAACAACAATTAATTGAACTAATCAAGTTAGCTGCAAGTAGTTGAAACACCGAATAAAAAGCAAAACAAAAAATATCATTATATTGAACACACATATTAATGTTTCTCTCAGTGTATTTGCTCACAACATTTTTACAACAATAAGTAAGAAATAAAACAAAAACACAACAAACAAACAAAAAAAGTATGAAAAACAAGCATTTAAGGCACTTTTGACATATTGATGGAATGATGAATGGAATGAATGAAAGAAATAATTGATAAAAGGCGAGAAAAAAAAGACAAAAAAAAAATCTTAGACAAAAAAAACATATTTATATACATATATCAAAGGCAAAAACAAAAGAAAGGAAACTAAATTTTAAGGTATTTTAGATATTCTTATTTAATATCCAAAAAGAGACAAACAAAAGGAAATAAAAAAGGCAAAAAGCAGGCAAAAAAAAAATAAAATGCAAAGGCGAAAAACAATATGAAATAAAAAATAAAAACATTTTAATTTAGAAAAAAAAAACTAAAAATAATATAATAATATTAACAACATGAAGCAAAAAGGCATTCAATCATTATATTGGTGTTAGAAATTGTTAAGCAAAAAAAAAAAACAATATTAAAACAAATTACAGAAAAAAATCCTGCGCATAGGCAAAGGTAAGCAAAAAGGAAAAACGCAAACGAACCGCATGAAAATAGTCACAAAAGAAAAGAAAAGTGAGAAACGACAGCCATAAAGAAAAAAGAAAACAAGATTAGACAGATGGATAAATATTCACTCCATATACATAAATTGCATTTGCATTTTTCATTTATTCTGATTGTTCTGTTTATAGAGGCGGCTTTCTTCCTCACTTAACCCCTTTATAGCAGGGGCAGAGAGGAGGTAGCTGACTCAAAAGACTCACACGAAAATCCACAAAAAAAGGATATAAATCTACGTGTATTCCAATTCATTAAAGCAATTGAAGAAGCAGCTAAAAAAGGAAAAGAAAACAAAACATAACACAAAATAGTCATGGCTAGGCTAAAGGAAACTAGCCAAAGGTTTCTCAGACATATATATATATATATACATATACATACATACATATATGTATGTGTATATGGAAAAGCCAAAAAAAAAGAACAACACACAAAATATTATTCACTAAATAAAAGATTAAACTACATATACCTAACTACATCTCTATACAAAAACAGAAAGCAAAACACATTCCGTTATAAAAATCTTACGATATTTGCTTAGTTCAAAGAGAGGTAATTCAATAACGATATTGATTTTAATCGTATCAGGGTATTCGATATAAAGAATTTAGAATGGAGTTCTGAAAGTTTTAAGACTAATACTAATCGATGGATACATCTTAATATGAACTTTCTTTTTTAACTTCTTTTTGGTGATTCATTATTATTTCTAAAATTTATGAAACTTGTTGGAACTGGCTTCAGCTTTGGAAATTACTAGCCTATTACATAACATATTTATATATGTGATATATGGTGAAATTATAGAGTCTTCACGATTCATTAACCCCCAATCACTATTGAATAATAATTTTTGCAACACTGGAACAACTTATTGATCGTTATCGATAAGATTAATTTCTAGAGTATTTCTCTTCTTTTGTTTCCAAGTTTCTCTAAAAGACAAATAAGACCTAAAAAAATTTTTGGAACATATTTTTGAAACAGAATGTTGCAATATAAAGTATAGCAAACAAAAATTCATTAGACAGACAATAGTTATAGAGATTGGCATGGCTAAAGCAAGAAATTGGCGCAATACACTAAAAAAATATATACATATAAAAAAAAAAAAAAAAAAAAAAAAAAAAAAAACAAAAAGGAAAAAACCCAAATAAAAAATATCAACCAAAAATCTCTGTTTAACATATTGTATATGTGTGTGTTTGTATATGTGTAATTAATGACAAAACAACAAGAAATAATTAAATGCAAATGGATAAACTAATTGTAAGACTCTATACCTATGTATGTATGCATATTTGTGTGTACACATACATACATGTATACATATGTATCTTTATGGATGAACAACTCTCTCTGAACACTTGAATCTATATCATCATGAAGATAATGGATATTGCAGCATTAAATTGATAAAACTGAACAATTGGGATCAACTTATATTTAAAATATAAGATTAAATTAAATAAAACTAAAAAAATAACATAATTCTTAATTAAGATGTTGGAATGAAATGAAAAAAGAGAAAGAGAATGGAATCTCAGCAGCCCATGCAAAAAGTTTGTTGTTAAACCAAAAGTAAAGAAAACAAACAAAAATTGTGCCAAAAGATAAAAAAAAACATAAGAATAATAATAATAGACAAATGATCAGTAAAGAGCAAAAGCAAAAGAAGTCTAAGAGAAAAAACTGGCCAAAACAAAACAAAGAAATATATATATATAAAATTAAAAGCAGCAGAAAAAAGCGAAGCACCAGCACACAATGGAAATGTTTTTTCGTTTTTTGCTCTTTATTCCTTCGGGGGGAACAACACATAGGAATTATACGAATTTCAATGGAATTTCATTTTTCTGAAATAAATAAAACTAATACAAAAAACAAAAAGAAACCAAAACGTAATTATTTAAAGATACAAAAAAGCTACAACAACAAGTTCAGCACTTTCAAGAGCTTATTTAAACAAAAAAAAAAAAAAACATAAATAAATAAATAAAGAAACAACAACCAAAGCGAAGAAAAGCTTCAAATACAAATCAATATTAAGACATAAACTAAAAAACTGCTAAAACCGACAGAAACAATTGAAATGTATGAAAAGTGTGCCAAAAAAATTTTAAAAAACTAAACAAGAACAAATATGTTAAGGATATCTACAGGAAAATGGCAAACAAACACAAAAAAGGGCGCAAATGAAATGAAATGCATAGTATGGGTTCAATATATAAGTATATGTACATATACTCATACATAAATTTATATGTCTATATATAATGTCTAAGAGAATCCTGAAAACTGCAAATTTTCATTTCTATCATGCAGATTCAATAGAATATTTGTACTGCATGCATCTGGGGGCATGCGCCTGAAAGATGCCACATATTTTTGATTGCGTACCTTGTTTGGTTTTATTCTTTGTTCGCTCTTAAGCACTAAATTCACCACACACGAATTTTTCACTCGATTTTTCAACGTTTTTCCCCGTTATGTTTTGGGTTTTTCTTCTTATTTTGCACAACTGATTCCACAAATGCAAATAAAATATAAATATATTTACAAGTTGCAAAAAAAAAAAAAGACAAAAAAAAAAAAACACACTCGTACACACAAAGACAAAAAAACTGCAAGGCAATCATATAACTAGAGCTTCAATAAATAAAATGAACAGAGAATATGTTAAAATGACAAATGAAATATAATAATATAAAAAGAAACAAAGAATGAAAAAATGGTAAAACGCAAGAAAGAAAATGCCTAATGTATGTATGTAGCAAACTGTTTTTTGGACAAATATGTATATGTATTTGCGTTACAATTGTGGTTGGATAAACAAAACAAAACAAAAAGAAAGAAAAAAAAAAAACAAAAAAAAGTTAGTGCCAATTTTTTAGTGCAAATTTTTGTTTGCCTAATTGTTTTTTTGTATCCTTTATCATTTGTCAAAATTTTCTTTGATAAAGAAAAAAAAATTAATAAAGCAATTAAGAAAAAAAGCAAGATAATGAAAAAAAAAAAAAACTGAAAAACAGTTGGTTTCAAAACCACCAATTTTTGGGAAATTTTCAAGAACAACAAAACAAACAAATCGACAAAGAAAACGTAAAAAAATCAAGATGAAGTAAATCAGTGAAAAGTTTAGCACAGTGTGTAGTCTAGTGTAGAAAGATGCAGTAACAAATAAGACCACAAGAAAACACAAAAACAGAAACAGCAAAATTACACTGAGAAAAGTAGTTGTAACTTTTTTTTTTGCACACATACACATAAACACACACTAACACATGAAGAACTCTAAACAGAAATCAAGCACTGATCATATAAAAAAAAAAAAAAACAATGAGAAAACTTTTAGCAACTAAATTAAAAAGAACTAAATAAAAAAAACATACTAAGAAGATCTCTCACATATATACACACACACACACACACACAGACAGACAGACAAAAGGGTATTTAATGTGGCTAGCAAAAAATAAAAAAAACAAAAAAAAAATTAATAAAAAAAAAACCAAAAAAGTGAAAAATACAAAAAAGAAAAACCTATACCATAAGTGAAATTAATCTTGTTTATCTGTGTACAACAATAATATTTAAAGAGAAAAAAAAACCAAGAAGCAAAACTAATTCTTAAATGTGTATTACAATTCTATAGAAAAACAAAAATGAAATAAAACAGAAAATGAATAGCAAAAGAAAAAGGCAACAACAACTAATTGCATCTTCTACACACGAAAAAAAACAATCACAATACACACACACACACAAATGCGTAAAAGGGATCTCAATTAAAAGTATCTCAAAAAGTAAAGCCTCTGGGTAGTCTGTCATAATAAAAGGTTTTAAGATCCATGCGGATCATCGACTTATTGATTAAAAGTCTTCCATCAACTATTGGATCAACTAGAGAAAAGAATTTCAAATACTTTATTTGCTTGATACACTAGACATTTCTCCAAGCATCTATTAATGGCCCCCATTTGACCTTTATTTTTCTTAAATTACCTTTAAGGTTCTTATACACCTAAACCAATTTATGGCTGTTATATCTAAAAAAAAAACTTTCTGCAGATATCTGCTAAGTAACTCTGAAACATATCTCAAGAAGGTCAAAATAAAAAAATAAATTAAATATCGAATATTATATTCGTTTTGAACTCACCAATGTCATCTCTTTGACATTCTTGCTTCGATGCTAACTGAAATGAAACAAAAAGTTGTTAAATCTTTAATTAATTTAATTAACAAGACAGAGAGAGAGAGCGAGAGAGAGAACATCCCAATATGTCCAATTTAATGACGTATTCTAAATACTTTATTCAGCCAATTCACAGATTTTGTGTTTTTTTTTTTTTTTGTGGCAATCGACTGACTAACCGAGTGCATTTTCAGATCTTTAAGTTATGTACATGACTACTAATTCAGTTTAAAAAGAAACAAGAAAGAGGCCAACGGAAAGTTGGATTAGTGATCGCACTAATCTTTAAAGCCGATGAAATTGTATCTGAAATAGATCAAAGCATAAGTAAATCCAACATGGACAGACACACATTCACACTCACACATACAACACAATTGCATTACAATAAATATTAAACAAAAAACAAAAAAACAGAAAAATATTCGCAAAATGTACAAGCAAATGGTAAGAAGTTGAAATAAAACAAAACAAAAAAGTAATAAACATTATTTACAAAACAAAAAACCAACATATTTACAATTCTATATAAATTATATTAAAACAAAAACCAAAAAAAATATTTACATATATATAAAAAAGGACAAAAACAAAAGCAAACAAACCCAAGAAAAAATTAATGTGTATGCAGTAACAGGAAGACAAGCAAGAAAGAGATGAATTTGAATCACACACTCACACTCCCACACACATATACATACACACACACATACATACATACACATCGTAAAATATGTTAAATGAAGAAAGTTAAGTGCATTATAATTGAATTTATAGATTTAAACAAAATGAATTAAACTGATTATAATTATTATTATTATTATTATTACTGATTATTACTGATTATAATTATCACCACTGCATAAACTCATATATGAATATAGTATATATATATATATATATATACATATATACCTATCACAAGCATATACCGCTAAAACAAAAATGAACAGTTGAGGATAAAAAATTAGACCGAGAAATCGAAAGAGAAAGAAAAGAGAAAAAATCACTATATCAAATTGCGTTAGTTAATGTTCTCAGTTCTCATACATAAGAATCATAATTATATATATAACCATCATATCACCAACAAATCAAGACACACATGACAACAACAATCCGATCGATCGATTGATCTTAATGTGTTTGTAGTTACAGAAAATACATAAATACATACACATATACATACGTTACATATACATACATACATATATTGTACAATGATGTGTTGCGTTGTTTCTCTCTTTACTACATAAATGTTTTTTGAGTCAACTTTTTACTTCAACAACAAATAAAAAATATTAAACAAAAAAAAAAAAAAAAAAACAGCAAACAACAATGAAAAGCAAAAATTCGAAAAAAAATTAAGAGTCAAAAACATAAAAAATAAAATCGTCAAAAGATCTAATGAAATGCAATGACGATAAAAACAAAAAAATAATAACACAGTCAGACAAAATCTACATAATTACCAAAAAATAGATGACAGAGCACAGAACACTCACAGCAAAAGATAAATCTCTGTCCAAAAGTGGATAACTTCTTCAAAAATGCCGCAAAAAGAACAAAAGAAAAATATTGAGAAATTTGCAAAACAACAACAAAAATGTACCACAAAATCAAAGGGAGAGAACAAAATAAAACAAGAAGAAAAACGAAAAATGATAAAGACAACAACCAAAATCATAAAAAGAGCATTAAAAAGAGAAAAATGAGCGAGTAACATAACAAAAACAAAAATGAAAAGAAAAAAAAAAGAATTTAACACAATTTTTGAATTCATTAAATAAAGGTATGTGTTTAGATATATTCAAAACAAACAAAAAGTTCACAACCAACGTGATGACTTTTCTTTTAGTATACTAACTTAGAATAATATAATGAAATATGGTAAGTAAAATGGTTCAATTAGTGGTGAATTTTCCGCGTTTGGTCTGCCATCATAACGTATACGCACAGTGTGCCAATGATTATTGTTAAAATTTTTATACTTCGACTCAGGACTTTTTATATATTTTTTTTCTTTTTTTTATATTTTTTCCATATGTACAGATGTTTTAGTAGTTACATTCGTTCCCCAATTTGAGTCTTAGAAAAGCTTCAATGTCCCCAATGGACACGGTGGCGAATTTACTCTAACTTTCTTGATTTTCTTGGTTAAACAATATCAAATTCAATCGCAGTCCTATTCAGTATATTTTATATACTATATATAACGAGAGAACAATCCAAAATAAAAATATAAATATCTATTCCAAGTCAATATGAATTAAAAAATGTTTTGAAACAAAATGGTATTTAATTAGTAAAAGAATAAAATTATTTAATATGCCAACCAATTTTATTCCTTTTATTTTTAAAAGATTTTCCCCTTGTTTAAATTTTTTAGTCATAGATCGATCATTAGATTGTCTCGTGATCATAAACATAAAAGCACCAAATGCATGTGCCAAAAACGTGATTTGCTTTGTTCCATAATGAATTTGAAACATTGTGTTTTATATTTTGGTTTTATGCTTTTACCAAACCAAAAATGATTTAGTTGGCTGGCCAATTGCCAAAAAAAAAAACAAGACGAAGAACGTCACCAGAATGATCAGACGTGGGAGAGTTTAATAGTTTTCGATAAGAAAATTAATTCTATTCATTTAGATCGGCTATTTTAGAGTAACCCTCGCTTAATCATAAAACAATTTTAATATAATCTATTCACAGTTAAACATAACTTTACTAACTGTATCTTTAGTTGTTGATAGTGGGTCATTTCAAACTTTTGACATTTAAATTGGTTCCAGTTTTCAGTTTTCGACGTGTTCAATTGAGCACAAAATAAAAAGGGAATTACAAAACCTGTCCAAAAATTGTGAGAAATGAATGATTGAAATTAAGTGCAATTTATATTTATTACAAATGGTAGCAGGTTTCCGCTTGGGAATGTACATGAATATAATTATTGTGTTTAATGAATTGTTTAAAAGTGTAAACAAAATTTAGCCTTAATTTAGTTTGGGCTTTTGTAACGATAACGAAGCAAATACCGTTTTATCGCAATTGTGTTCTTCAATGAAATTGGAGTACGGGGTATCTTAAAGATTATGGGAAAATTATATATTAAACTCTAAACAATGCATGTAACAAACAAAAGAACCGCATAAAGTATAAATATTCTTGATAAAGCCATAAAATTTCATACGTAGACAAGATAGATGCAAATAGATTTTTTTTCTATAAAGATTCGAACTTGAATATGGCACATTTATATCTGTCGTCCTAGCAAATTTCATAAAAATCGGGCAATAACTTGAAAAGTTATATATAGAAATGTTTCAACAAGTTGGCCGTTGCCGTCGCCAAAGTGTTCGTTAGAAAATAAACATATTTACTTATAATTTAATAGCTTTCTACTTGGTGCATGGTATACCAAAGTCGTTGCCATAACTGAATTTTGTATAGATATTTTTGTTATTGCTTTTTACCCTTTTTTTTGTTGGTTTCGTAAAGTTTATCAATGAATAGAGGTTTCTTTTGATTTTTGTATGTATATTTTGTAATATAGTTTTTTAATAACATCGGAATAACACTTGTCCAACGTCTCGTATACTCAATATTGTTGTCACATATGTTCGTCCCATTGTCATTTTTATTTTTTATCGCCATCGGCCTTCAGAGCTCAATAATACAGTTTTGCTTTGCTTGTGTACGAAACAAAATTTATTTCGAGCTATTGTTACGTTTAAAAAAAAAACGCAAAATACAAACAAAAAAAACAGGTTAATTGCCCCAGAGAGTTTGCATTAATATGATGCGATATTTGCAAACTCACTTGGAAAGGCTAAAAGTGAAATGCAAAAACAAAACAAAATAATTAAGCTATATTGTACTATATAATTTAGATATAGTTTTTTAATCAGTTTTCAAGATCGTTAACGTTTCAAGCACGAGTTGAAGCTAGTTGTGGATATTATCATTTTTGGTAATTACTTTTTTTTTTTTTGAGGACTATAATTGACAGTTGAACATTTTTCTATAATAAACAATCAATACTTTAAGTCACGTCGTCTCTTTCAGAAAATTTTGAGGACAAAAATATTTCCTAAATCTATCCATTAATCAACATGGTTAAATTTATTAATCCAGAGTCTAGAGTTATAGCTATATATAATTCTTATGTGGCTTGTCAATTGCACCCATTTCGAAAGAGAAATAAAAGAGTATTAATCACATTATAATTACACGAAGTATATATATAGCTCAATTTTATGATTATTTCTGAGCACTACCATTCTATGGCTGGTCCAAACCAAATTAAAAGCATTTATAGTCCCAATCAAAATCAAGTTGGGACCTAATCAAAATAAATAAAGAATTCTGAATAGACTTGACGGTACCCTGTAAAGAAACTATGTATGTACCTTGTTTAGAGATATATGAAATATTTAAAGACATTTTAAGTCTAGAAATTTTAAGCGATTTCAGTTGTTTGTGTTTAATTTCGCATACAATGAAAAATTTTCAGTTATTTAGAAACTAAATATACCCAGTTAAGCTGTTTAAAGTGAGAGTAAAGGGTATAAAAAAATTCCTATAGGCGCGGTGCTTATCATGGCTGATAGGGGACTAATGTGTTGTCCTCATCCTCACCACCCGCTACCCTTTATACACCCAAAGTTGTTCTCCTCATTATTCACACACTCAAGCACATACACACACACAAACACTTATATTCATTCATGGGGTCGTCGGTGGGCGAACGTCGACGGATCGGAGAGATCGTGTGAAACGTGTACACAGTTGGTCAAGTGATTTTGTGTGGTACACAACGCGTAACTTGTTCGGTGGTTTTTGGGGTGTAAAAATAAATGCTATATATGTAAGAAAAAAATATAAAAAATACGACATAAAAGTATCTAAGAAATCTCAATACTTAAGCGAAAATAAACTTTCAGTGTTGGTTTGTTGGTTTTTGTTTTTTTTTTTAATGTGCAATTAGGTGAAGTTGTGAATGTTTCAAGCTAATAGTTTAAAGTAGAAAAAAAGAAGAAATCGTAAATAATGACCGCAAATGAATCTTCATCGGCGTCGCCGACAACAACGTCAAACACACACACCCCCACGCCCACCACAATGGAAGTGCATTCGGTGGTGGATCAAGAGGATGTCACTTTAGATGGCATCTTAAAATATATTGGACAATTTGGACGCTTTCAATTGATGATATTCGTTTTGATCTGTTTACCAATGATGTTTCATGCCATGTTCTCGGTGACTTATGTCTTTACAGCTGGCACTGTGATGCACAGGTAAAAACTTAGATAAAGACACTTTTATTATGATCCTAGGGTTACATTGTTTCTGTTCATCATCAACAGATGTAACATTACAGAATGCGATTCACCGGCAAGTCAATACAATGAATATTGGACAGATTTCAGTATACCACATAATGGCAAGGAGTTGGATAAATGCAATCGTTATGTAAATGAGAATGCAACCTCTTCGCTTCCGTCATCCTTGGATAGCTTGGATATTTGTTATCCTGATTATTATCAAAAACAAGAGGTTCAGTCATGTCCCGACAATAATTTTATATTTCGCGATAATGAACTAACAATTTCCAATGACGTGAGTATCAAAGTGCGAGTTATCAGAAAGACGGGACTGACTACCATACGAACGACTTTCGTGTGTGTGTGTGTGTGTGTCTGTGTGTGTGTGTGTGTACGGATTGCTCTGTGTGGACTTTGATAATAAGTCAGCCGATTCAAGCACATGCTGTCTTTTATTCTGGACCAACGTGGCCAACTCAAGTATTTCGCTTTAGGGGGCGGCGGTGTTAAAAACCTTTATAATCAACAGACTAATCTAACAAGTTGAGTTCACTGACTAGGCATTAGGAGACGGAATTATGCCAAATCGGGTAAATAAAGTAATCGAAATGTTTACTCTATCGGGGCCCAAGTATGGTGTAATTGAATGCAAGATATGAAGAAAATCATAAAATTGCTAGAGGGATAATTCCTAGGGAAAATTCAATTACTAATCAAATTGTTTAACTTACTTAACTATTTATACCTACCATTTACTAACTATTAGTCAACTTCTTGAACAACAATACGCTGGCTTTACATAAGTAAGAGATAGTTACTGCAGACAATTGTTTAAACAATACACAATTGTTGTAAAATGCTTTCAATAAACTTATCTAACAAAATAACACACACAGACGATTGTTTTGCTTATAAAAAAACATTCCGTAACAATTTAAATTTCTTGGTTTAAAATTTTAATTTTACTATATGAAACATTTGAAAATAAAATGAAATAAAGTTCTGATTGCATCTCTACTCTACTTATTGATAGTGGTCAAGAACCAATATTATTCAACGTCCGGGGGGTTATTCTCTCTCTCTCTCTCTCTCTCTCTCCCGGAGATTATAAAAACCTCTTAAATCAAGTAGTTTCAATTTATCAATAGTTTCAAGTTCATAGAAACAGTGAATCAGCAAATCTCTAGGGACCTTTATTATGGACTTCTGTCGAATTATATATATGTACATATGTATGTTCGTTATCATAATCACAGTTGAGGTAAATATTTATGTCGTTTAACATAAGTAGCTAGTCGAAATTGCTTAAGTGGTGCTTTATCACATAATTGGGCAAACTTTACTGACAGGGAGACAAGCCAGTTGATGATGATAATGATCAAGATGGTGATCTAGAAAGATAACCATCCAATGAGAGAAAACAGGTGGGGAGGGGCGAGTTGGGGGTGGCAGAGTGTCAGGTGGCAGGTTAGGTATGTATGTAAACAAGACTTAATGTAAGAGACGACTGTGAAATTTCAATCTATTGTTGACCGAAAAAAAAACTTTTCCATGCTCAAGTTTAAATCTTTTTATTTTGTTTTTTTCTTTTTCCCTCCTTATGTGTGTGTGTGTGTAGTTTGGAATTTATTGCGATGATGAATGGAAATTATCGCTAGTTGGCACAATAAACAATCTGGGACAATTCTTTGGCATACCAATTGGTGGATTTGTGGCAGATCGGTAATATATGTATATACAAATTAATGCAGATATATATAAATATATATATAGTATTGTTGGGTCGCTCATGTGTGAGTGGGCAAGATTTAGTAAATGCTTAGTAAACTTCTTTACTTATTCACTTGCTCTAACTATTGTTCATTCCATTCGTTGATTGTTCACCCACTCTCTATTCTATGACACATTTGTTCACACAATCATTTGTTCATTCACTCACTAGTTCGCTTACTTACTTTCTGGTAATTTGAACACATTCTGTCGTATGTACAAAATATCTAGTAATCGATCTGATCGAAAACCCCTTTCAGACATCTGTTGCATAAAATTCTATTGTTAGTCTGCCATTTTTATGTGCGCTAACCAAAATAAGCAAGTTACTAATTGAGCAATTGAACAAGTGAGTGATCAAATGAACTGATTCATATGTTGATCTTTTGACCCAACACTTAAACACTATATAAAATATAACACTTATAAATTGTTTTGGTTTTGTTGTGTATTTAGATATGGCCGTAGTTTTTCGATTGCCCTGGGCGGCATTTTGGGCGCCTTGCTGGGCATTGTTCGTTCGTATTCGCCAAATTATATTTGGTTCTTGATCTTTGAGTTCTTGGACAATGCAACGAGTAGTACATTGTATTCCACTTGCTTTGTGATCGGCATCGAATTGGTAGGTCCTCGAAGACGTGTCCTTGCTTGCAGTGTGATCACAATATTCTATGCTGTGGGTGAAGTTGGATTGGCCATGTTTGCCAAAGCCTTCCCGGATTGGCGCATTCTTCTGCGAATCACATATATTCCATCGTTAATATTGTTAGCCTATTTCTGGATTCTACCGGAGAGTGTACGCTGGTTACTCAGCCAGGGCAAGGAGGAGAGGGCCAAGGGTATTTTGAGGCGGGCAGCCAAAGTCAATAAGCGAAAACTGTCCGAGAGTTCGCTGGACAAACTGGTTATGGCGAATCGAGATAAACTAAAAGAATCATCAGAGAGTAAATTTCCCATACGAGAAGCCTTTAAGAACTTCAAATGGCGTATTGCAAATTGTTCCTTGTGTTGGATTGTTCATGTTCTGGTCTACTATGGCTTGAGTTTGAATGTGGTCCTTTTGGATGGTGATAAATACAATAATTTTGCATATATTGCCCTGGTGGAGATTCCTGGTTTCTTTATGCCACTGCTCATTATGGATCGATTTGGTCGCCGTTATTCCCTTTGCGGTCTTATGCTGTTCAGTGGTCTATGCTGCATTGGCACCATCTTCACGGGGGGAGATCAATATGTCCTACAATTGGTATTGTTTCTGGTGGGCAAATTAACCATTACCGCCAGTTTTCAAGTGCTTTACTTTTTCGCATCTGAAATTTTTCCAACAAATTTGCGCAATAGTTTGCTCAGTTTTTGTTCCATGATGGGCCGATTTGGTTCCATGCTGGCCCCCCAGACACCGTTGCTGGTAAGTACTCAATTTGGATTTGTGGCGGATAATTATTATCATTAATCTTCTCTCGTTTAGGCCAAATATTATGCCAATGCGCCGGCCATACTTTTTGCTGTTGGAGCCATTTTTAGTGGCTGCCTCACTTTATTCTTTCCGGAGACGACAAATGTGATATTGCCCACCACTGTGCAGGAAGCCGATGCTATTGGTGGCAAAAAGAAACCCTCAAAGGCGAAGGATTTAAATCTAACGGCTGCATAATGTAATATATTTTAATCTAAGATTTAGTTTGTAAGGCACCGAATCAAAGACATTTGTAAGAAAAAATAAGCTTATACATACATATATAAGAGGTAAAAATTATATACCTATAAATGTACATACATATCAATTCAAAATTAATGCATTTATTTAAACAATCATCCTAAAACTAGGCAATAGAAAAAAAAAACTGTTAATACTTCAAGTGTGGCATCCATTAATGGCCGGGCTTAGGTTAATTTATCTGACTAAAGAACTGGGCTATAGTTCGATTCCCCTTTGAAGAGGCACTGGCACTTGGCAGGGTGGCATTTAGTTTATTTGACGACGTCGACTGTTTTTTAAGTGATCCCGGTAAAGGCTTTGGCCGATTAGCTATCATATCCTGTTGGTTAAGCTCACGTTGCAATTTTTTGGCCATATGATAATCCAAATGTTCTGGCATATCCACACATTTGATATATGTTTTACATTCGTCGCATTGCTGCATGGGAAACTCACTATTGGCAGGTGGTGGAAGAGGAGCAACTGCAGCATTAGCTGGCGCCAGGAATTTAGTTATCGAAGCATTTCTATTGTTCACTGTGGGTGTGGGTTTTCTGGCCTTTTGTTTGGATGGAGGAGTAGGCGCTGTTGGCGACCGCTTGGCCTTGGTGTGATTTTTTTCCCTCTCCTCCCGCTGTTCGGCTTTTAATTGACGACTCAATTCTTGAGCAAAATGATGATCTCGATGGGATTGCAGGATCTTAGGATCATTTGGTAATTGTGCTCCACATTCGTCACATTTAATTAGAGGTATAATTATATCTGTACGCAATGCAGGTGTTGCATATTCAGCATAACTTTCCCTATAGTTAGTACTCGTCTCCAATTGCTCTAATTTTCGCTTTGTCGATGTAGATGTAGATGGCTGCAGCTCCTCTTCGGTTAATGGGGGCTCTGGTTGGCTGCTGGCCTCAATTGCATCAAGCTCATCGGCCAAACCTTGCATTTCCGTTGAATCATCCATCTTTTGTGATTTCTCTTTAGCCTTTTCTTCCTTCTGTTGTTTCAGGAAAGAGGCAAAAAAGCTTTCCTTCATCTCTGGCGGCGTTGAGGTCAATGATGCCCCTGAGGAATCTGCTACAGCACCTTCCTTAACTGCATTGAGGGCTTTCAATTTCTGTTTGTAACTCTCGATAAAGCTTGTCTTCTCCACTATTGCCACCGTGTCCTTCTGTTCATCCACTTGCGTTTTTGGCTTCACATCCATTACCACCTTCTGGTCATCCGATTTTGGCTTTTGCAAATAATTGGCAAAGAAACTCTTCATTTTTGCTTCTTCTGTTTCCTTCGGTTTCACTTTCGCATCTTTCTCTTTCTCCGTCTCCTTCTCTTTGGGCTGGAATTGCTTCTGATCTTCCTCTCCGCTAATGCGTCGCTTTTTAGCCATTTGATTGGCAAACATTTCTTGTAATTTATTTTGATTACTTGTAATTGTTTCAAATTTTCCCACACTTATTCCCAGAAATTTAATGGAATTATTTAGAGCTGCCTCACTGCCGGCACGTAGAAATGTCTTGGTATTGGCTTTAATCAAATCAAGTGATATATTTGCCAATGTCTCTTTATCATAGTGATTGGGCAGGGCATTCGATCGGGAACTGGCCACCTCTTCGCCATCAAGATCCTGTACATATTGCACTACCATTTGCTTAGCCCGTCGATTATTCTCAATGGCATCCTTTTCCAAACGTTCCGAAATTTCGGTCGCCAGTTCACCCAGCCAATGCTGGAGTGTCTTCAGACCCGTAATGTTATTCCGTCCGGGAAATTTCTTGCAACAACCAATGCTCTTGGAATAGAAACGTGGTGTGACACACTCTAAATCAATGCCACGGCATATATTGGCCAACCAAGTGCTGTAATATGAAAAGAAAAAGTGTTTATCTGAAAAAGTTACCTAATTTTTTTACCTACCCATTTTTTTCATCGAATTTCCGTTGTAGTTCACCTTCGGAAAATTTCAGAAGTTCGCCAAGAAATTTAATGCTTAATGTTTCGCAAACAATTTCACCAAATTTGCCACCTAGACCCTTTATCTTGCCCACGGGCAATGTCTCAAATAGACCAGGAATCTCGTCCAGCGGTAGAATGGTCTGTTTATTTGGTTTATTCAGGCCAGCGGCAAGTTTGGCCAATATTTTATTGTGTGCTATTCCCGCGGAGCATTCATAGCCGGTTTCCTTCTTTACAGCGGCTCGCACCTCGCCGGCTATGCAGGCTCCAATCAGGAGACGTATATCACTCTGCCTTACAGAGGGTAAATCATTTTGGTCGTACACCAATTGAAAGCGTTCATCGTCCATGTAGGGATTGGAGAATCTTTTGGTTATTTTATTGACATATTCGCCCATATTCTCATAGCCCACAGCAAAAGTGTTGACCAACTCCTGCGGTTGCAACGTAAAAGCACCCTAACAAAAAGCAAGAGGATTAAGATTAGGACTCAGAAAAGATGCTGGTGCTTCTTACAGTTTGTAGCTCCTTTTGTCGTTGATTAACCGACTCTGTGATATCCAAATAGGCCTCATCCACAGATGCACGTTCCAGCTGCTTTGTGAACTTCTGCAGGACATTGGCCACTTCCTTGCCAGCATCGCGATATTTCGTAGTATCCGCTTTATCCCTTATATTGGGCACTTTGACCAATACAATTTCCGGCAGCAGATCTTTAGCCTCATCGGCACGCATATGCCGGGTTATGCCCTTGGCCCTGGCCGCATAATTTACAGCAATTATGCCGCCGTTCTTGCTCCAATTGCTGAATTGGACCACTGCCAGTGGTTTGTTTCGATAGATCGGTTGTTCCTTCTCCTCCACCTGGCAGAAGAAGCAATCCATATCAACCAGCAGGATAACCCTATCATATTTATTCTGTGGACTGACGAAATTCCGCGACGATGTCATTCTTTAAATTTCGAGTTTCTGAATCGCCGCTTAATTTTGCGCCTTTTAATTTCTCAACAAGTTTTTAGTGTGGCCAGATAATGGCAAACATGAATTTAAATTCCATAAGATGAGAGAAAAGAACTCAATAATTTTTTGTTGTCCTCCCTTTTTTTTTGTTATTATATTTTAGTTATAATATTTCCCACAAATTTTTATATATATTTAATTATTCAATTGGCATTTACCAAGTTCCCAGGAGTACCACAAATGTGCATAACAGCGTTGCCAGATCAACGCAAAGCCATGAACAGCTGTTGGGCCCGCGTAGTGTTTTACTGTTAGCCGCCGTGTGGTCACACTTAATTTTTCTTAATTTTAATTCATTGAAACAAAAAAAACACAACTTATCGTAGAAACATAAACAAATAAATCGAATTTTAAACAAGAGCTAAAATGTGCGGGTATCTACAATTAAGAATTACGAACTAAAAACCAGTTCGATTTAGGAATGTGAGTGTTCAATTTCGAAAAGAAAGAAAATTAACTACAAAATTTACGTATTTTCAAAATTTTTAATATTAAATTTTTCAAAAATTAAATTAATTTATTGTCAAGTTTTAGTAACTAAAAAAAATCGTAACGCTTCTCAAGCATTAAGCGGCAATTTTATTATATAAAATTTTTGTTTTTGGCAAACGACAAATTTATTGATTTTTTGTCGAGTTCGTTTTTGTTGTTGTTGCCAAAAATGCAACCTCTCTACCATTTTATCGCCAGCCAACACCCTCTCTCTGGCTCATATGCAAGCTTATGATTTGGGTTAATGAACGCATTATTTATGTTTGAATTGATTATTATTGATTTGCCGCCTTCGGTCGCGGTCTATCGCTCTCTCGGTTGTCGGTTATTGGTCACTGGTCAAAAAATATATATGTATATGTACCTACTTATTTTTCGTTCTATTTCCGGTTCTCCTTCGACCTATGATTTTTTGGTGGGGGGTGGTATCCACTTGGCCGGCTTGTGACGTCATTTGCATTTCAGGTGCTGATGGATGTGTGTGAGTGCGTTGCTTTGCGTTTATATGACTTAATTACCCAAACGCACGTCAGGAGTAACCTAACCCAATCCAACACATTGTAACCAAAACCCCAAAAACCAAACCCAAGTCAAGCCAAGGCAAGAAGTAAGGGGCAGTGGAAGAAGGTGGGTGGGACAACAGGTTAACCAGGGGGAGAGATCCGGGCTTAAGTTGATATTTATTGTGAGGGCGTGTTGTGACCTAATTTCCTCTTTCTTTTCAATTTACATTATGATAAACAACAGCTAGAGTTTCAGCAGGGCTAAAGATTTTCGTATACTTTTTGACTTACAATAGGTATTCTACTATTAAAAATTCTTGTAATAAATGTGACAGGAAACTCTACAAAGTTCCTTTATAGTTATGTATAAAATTGAAATGATTAGCTCAGATGAAGTGTCATTAAAAATAATTGCTTTTAATTCAACAATAAATTTACAAAGACTTGTTTTTAATTGTGAAGATCGACTTATGAGATACCCTTTCATTCTCTCTCTCTCTCTCTTTAAAAAGAACTGCACAAATACATTTTGAATAGATTAAATTATGAGGTCCAGACTAAAAGACCATCTTCAAATCTTATGTCATTCCATTTTGATTTTAAATATTACTGTTGCATACTTTTAGTTGTCAATGCAGTGTAACAAAACTAACCAGTGCCAGACTAGAGTTAGCCCTGACCTCCGGCTTTGCCTGAACACTTTTCTGCTTTCTTTTTGCCTCCTTCAGACCCACTCCCTCTTTCAGTTTCTCTTCCTCTTTCTTTAGCATAAAAGGCACAACAATTATGCTAATGGTTGACATGCCCATACAACAACCACTTGACTGAGTGCTTCACCCCGCCCCCACACACTCAGACACACACTTACAAGTCTAGCTCACCCACTACCATTTTCAGAATATCTTCCTCACTGAGACACACTGACTACTGACTGATTCAGCAGCAGACAGTCTGAGTACGCCTGGCGATGAAGTCACCACGACGCTTCTGTGTTTGGGGCGTTGTATTCGAAAGTTTTAAGTGAAAAATAAAAAAAAAGGTATCCCCCATTTTTAATTATCATACAGTGATTCCACAACATCATGGTAAAGATACTGCAGGCCTACAATTTTGCTAGGCAACAGACTTATGCCCTAAATGGCGAGATATTGGCGGCAACATTAATAGGGAACAATCGGATTGCCATTAGCAGTGCTGAGCAATTTATTGAGATCTATGATCTAGCTGGTAAGCAGCAGCCGCCTCATTTGGACAAGGATACAGAGGATCAGCATCAGCATGAGGAACCAACTACAGCTGATGGCGATCCAAATGGAATTGGTGGAGGTGTTGGGAATGATGAAAGGATGCCTGTTAGGCATACCTTGGCCACAGTGGGTGAGGTAGTTCAATTGATCTACTGTGAGGCAGGTGAGAGAATCAACAGAGATCATTTTAGAAGATCTAAACCAAGTATTTTTCTTCTCCTCTTGTCCCCAGGTAAATATCTACTCACATTGGAAAAGGAACAGGCTGGAAGTCCAGTGCATTCATCGTCGACAATAAGTTGCACTTCAAGCAGCAATAGCAATACAGTTTGCTCCGAGGATGACACTAAAATGTTTGTGCGAATCTATGCAAATTTCTGGAAATTTCCCGATAGCCGCCTTAATGAGCTGCCCATTACCATAAGGATAGCATCAATGACAACACCAAAGACACCGCTAATCGAGAGCATTGATGTGATTGAGTTGCCACTGCGAAGTCCTCCAGAATTGGTGCAATGTTGTCAGACATCGGGCAATATTATAGTGAGCAGCAGGGATAGAATCTATTTGTATGAATATACCCAATGTGTCCATGAGAATACCCAACCGAGATTCGCTTTCATCGATTTTCTGCCTTTTAAATTCTTTGTCCAATTGAATTTTGTGCCCATGCGTCTCTGTTTGGCGGAGAATGTGATAGCCTGTTTGAGTCACCGTTATTGTGTGGCCTTTAAGGTGATAGATGCCCTGGCCACCAAAATGAGGGATGACAGTTGCTTGGACAATGATTATATTGGAGGAGGAGGAACAGGAGGTGGCGGTCCAGGTGATGAACCCCTTTCGGAATCTTTGAGTTTGGCCAGCAAGGCAAGTGGTCCCACAAGTGGTGGTCCTGTTGGAGCTGGCGGCGGCGGTGGCGGCATATTGAGCTCTACCCATAGTCAACAGAGTTGTGACAGTGATTCCCTGCAATCGAGCACTCCCAAGTCACTGAATGGTGTCGGCGGGGGCGCCTTGGCTGGACGATCCCCGTTGGATTTCAATGTGGCCAAGCTGGTTAATAGTGCCTATGGACGAGAATTCGAACCGGATTTGCGTTCTCAGTGGGATCAGAGTGAGAATAAATCTAGTGAGGATAATCAAGATATCGTCATTAGCCCTCAAAGAGCTGGTGAAATTAAAATCAAGCTAGTCAATGAGGCCAAGGCCATGAATGTGCGTGGGATAGCAGGATCCAATAATCTGGAAGATGCCTCTGTGCAATATGATATTCGAAAATTGCTACAAATATGCATGAAAACATCGGAGCCGCAATCTCGCGTCCTGGACATATTGCGCTGCATGGATCTGAGGGCAATTTATCAGAGATCAAGTCATTCAGAGGATCAAGAGGAAGATGAATATGATATGGGCAATCAGCAGATCCCAAGTGCTGTGACCACATTCAAGCATGTAAATCGACGAACTTTGAAATCTTCGCAACACCAACGTTGTATTGGCCATTGCTTGCTTTTGGCCAGCAGCGTGGATGGTTATCTGTATCAGTTTTCGGCCCAGGGCAAATGGTATAGTGAGAATGAAAAACCTATTGCCAGTTATAGCTTTACAGCACCTGTTCTCCAGGTGCACATTAATGACTATGTGATCTATGCCGTGACCTCGGAATCGGTGGAAACTCATACCTCTCGCCTTGGTCATAAGCTGTTCCACAATCGTTTCGAATATCCATCGATTGGTGGCATTTTCCCCGAGGAATCGGCCCCAGAGATTAGTTCGCCGATTGCAGTTATTGGACTGGCTGCCTTTATGCATGTTCAATTTGTCTGTGTGAATCGAGAGCAATTGGTACTAATTACAAATGCCGCTCTGGATCTGCACAAGCGTCGGAGTATGGGCGAAGTGGCATCAACGACGACCGTTGCAACGACGACAAAGAAGAATATAGCTGCACGACTTTTAGCTGAAGCTAAGGCTAAGCATAGCAGTCTACTAAGAAGTTCAAGTGCTACTCAATCCTCGAATGTCGTAAA
This sequence comes from Drosophila insularis, assembly GCA_018903935.1. NCBI lineage: Eukaryota > Metazoa > Arthropoda > Insecta > Diptera > Drosophilidae > Drosophila > Drosophila insularis. Next base: position 3,617,397 of record JAEIFP010000517.1, read on the forward strand.
CGAATGGACTTTATATAATCTTGAAGTACCGCGAGTAGAGCATATTATAGAAGATCTTGAAGGTATAGCTGAATCCTATCGTAGTGCGAGTAGTTCAAATTTCTATGATCTCATGGAGGAGGCCCATGTCATGCTGAGGTTAAGCTTAACTCTACAATGTGAAAGATTGGGCATGGAAAGGGAGCACGAGCTACGTAAGATGTTTATGGCCAATTGCCGAAAATTGGCAGATTTCTCCATACGGTAGGAAGAATATAAAATAAACGATAAATCGCCTAAATCGATTCATTTCCAATTTCTTCTTTTGGCAGTTCTACCAAACAGGATGTCTATCTGCAGGCCACAGGTTTCTATAAAATGTGTCAATTGCAATTGGTGGATATCTATAAGAATTATATTGATCAATTCATGATCGATAAAGAAGAGGAGGTGGAGCAGCAACAGCAGCGGGAGGACAAAGAATCTCCTGTCCTAACTGGCCTGATCTATACAGTGAAACTATTTCTACTTGGCCTGGGCACAGATCGCTTGAAATCATCGTTTCTTCATCAGACAGTTCAACCATTTTTTACACCAGCTCGTGTCCTTCAGCAGGGCTACAAGCAGGTTCCGCTTTCACTCGAATTCCTAAATATGTTTATCAAACATGCGCCCGGGGATATTCCACAGATAATGTTAACTTCTCCTGTTGTGGCTGATGCAATGAGTGGCGAATTGATAAACTATTTGAAATACCTCAACAAGTTGTAAGTTGTGAAACTTTTATTTTTCCCCTCTCGGGTCATCTCTCTTTCTCTCCCCACATTCCCAGATCACCGGATGAGTCACTTTTGCTGGCTGTTACAGCCTGCCGCATGTCCAACTATTTGCTAGCCCAGGAAGTGATAGCCAAATCGTCTCGTCGTAGTCTGGCGACAGCTTTAATACGGCACAAGAATGTTTTATTCGACGACAGCACTGTTATTTATCAGAGACGTCAGCAGGAAGCCGCAAGGACTTCAGGCAGCGGAAGTATTGGCGGTCAACGTGGTGCAGTTGGTGGGAAACGAACTCATCGAAGACATCATCAGGCGAAAACTAAACCATCGACACCGACAAACTCTTCTTCTGCGAATGCCATCGTTTCATTTTCCGATTTCTGTGAGACAATCCTGCTGGCCAATGAGCAACCCGCTCTGATTGAGGCCATTAGCGATGCCTTCATTCATGCCCTGTGCATTGAGCACACTCTGCGTCTGGATGTTATACTTCAGCTATTTCTAAACTATATAGCCTCGCATATTGGACAAAAGGGTTATCAGACCTCACAAAAGGTATTTGTGAACATCCTGCAAGTCTATTATTACGATCTCTTCGATGTTAGTGCCTCCCAGCAGACGCATGACATTCGTTCACAGACGCCTCCACAACTGGATGATGATTATGACGAGGAATGCAGCAGCTCGAGAGCTCCATCGCTGCACAGTGAAGCAGATAATCATTCGCTTTCCAGTTCGTGCGAGGATCGGTCTTTAAGTCTATCACTGAATGGTAGCAGGCATCAGCAGAGAATTGTCTACGATCAATTGCAAGAGCATCAATCGTTATCGCCATTCCAGAAACGTAATTCAAATGCCTCGCTAACGCATCCACAAACTGATGACGATCAAATGGCCATAAATCTCAAGGGTTTAAAGATACTTTTTCGCATGTATATGGGACGTTTGAAATCTCTATCTGATCTTATTACCGATCTGCAATCCGCGGATATCGAACAACAATCGAGTCGAGAAGATTTTCTTAATTTGCGCATGGAATGCATATCCTATATGGTGGGAATGGCTCCCAACTACTGCCCCAAGCTGAATCATATGAGATTGAACGATCCCATGGCAACTAGTAAGCTAATCTATGTGCCCTATATACCTGATTACAAGTTAACCGATGAGGGCGACGAATACGATAGACATATTAAAACGTACATTAGACCCATTCCATGCCTTTTGGAACGTCCGCAGTACTTGAATCGTTTGCCACCATTTGAGCGGGCCGACTTTAGTTATCCTAACAAGGATGAGGGTGAATTTGAAGTGCGTTTTGTTAGTTGGCACAATGAGCTACTCACATTGACGCTAAAGATCCAATCCCTATTGGCATCGAGTAAGGTGGATCGTGAAATTATATCCGAATTCTTGGCTTTCATTCAAAAGACACCAAATCTGATGGGCATTGATAGTTTCTTGGTGATTATTTTACCCAAAAATCTGGCCATTAACTATATGATAAGCTTTTGCCCAGCCTATCTATGGCAATATGGAAAGGTAAATAAAATGATTGAAATTCCATTTTCAATTAACCAAGTTTTTTAATAACTTTTCAGTCTTGTGGCTTTACACCCAAACATTGGGAGAGTTTGCTAAGGAAGATTCTCAGCAAGCAAGAAACTTTAACGAATTGGAAAGCTCATTTGACTGGTAAGATATAATATAATATATTATAGGTATGATATAATTTTAAATCTTTCTTCACCTTGTTGTAGAAATTCTTAATCATTTGGTTGCGGAATTAAGTTTTGAAGAACTTTTACAATGTTTCCCCAGTGAAGTGATCACAAATCGTAATACAGCGCAATATTTTGCCAAGGAATTTGCTGAAACTTGTGTACTTTATGAGCATGAAGAGTTGGTATTTAAGGGTCCCAATAAAGAGGAAGGGGAAAGACAACATTTACCCATGGATAATATTGATGAGGAGAATGTCTTTGAATTGACGCTACGCAAAGCTGTAGCCAAGCAGCGAAGTATCGCATTAAGATCAATGATTGAGTCCACTGGCACTCAGTTATTCGATGCAACTAGTAATCCCATGTATAATCTCTAATCTCTTTCCACACACAAACTAAATTATCACTATTGCAATTTGATAAGATTGATTCTATATATATTTTAGAGTTGTTTATAAACCTTTATATTTAGCACTATATATAATATGAATATATATCTGTAGTTAAGAGTAGATACACAAAACGCAACAGTTTAGAACATGATTTATTTAGGTTGTAATCTAAGAGTAAAAATCATTCACTCCCGATCTTTTGTTTTTGGAGAAGGCGTGGCCTAGCACTTTAAAGCAGTTTATGCCTAGTTTTAAACCAGTTATTACCCATTACAAAGAACCAGTGATTGGAAAAACAAAAAAACACCAAAAACAAAACAAAAAGTAGTTCAAAAGTAATCATTATAAGAAAACCAACAAATTGGGTTCAATAATTATCTGAGCAACGACGATTATTGCAGTTCTCTGTCTGTCTGTTTGGTCTGTATTCACAATCTACTTTGAATTAAGCTTTAGTATTCTTAGATATATTTGTACTCGATTTATATATACACACAGACTCACACACACACACACACACATACACAAAATTCTATCTTTTCTTTAAATAAAGTGATATTTTTTCCCATTCAACAATAAACAAAAAGAAATCATAATTATCATATTATTATTATTATTATTATAATAAGGGGAGGCAAGACATTGATCAAGTTTATTCACCTGCAGCAAACATATTTTTAGATATACCTCGTTTCAATTGAATAGAAACACCTAACAAATAATGATTGTTCGGAGTTTGTTATCTTAATAAATAAAAAAATACTTTGACAAACGAAAATTTCTGAAGAAAACAAAACAATTATTCAAAATACATCGCACAAAATTACCCAGTTAGTTTTGATATATATTTGTTCTTAAACATTTTTGTATACCTAACGACAATTCCGACAAATGTAGAGTTATATTTGAGTAGAATCTATTCAAGTGATAAGAAGTGTATCTATCACAATTTCAATTACTTAATCCAAACTTTTTAAATTGCCTGATGGAGAGGCGGCGTTGCTGTCGCCACTTTTGCTCTTGGTGCTCTCGTGCAATATTTGAGAAAACATCTAGCGAAACATCTTCAGTCATCGTTCAGTCAGTCCAGTCGGTTGTCAGTCAATTAAGAATAGCGCTTAGTTTAGCATCATGAAATTGGAGACAATCCCTTCTGTTGAGAAAACGGATCGTCCAACAACAACAACAGCAGAGGATAAACATTTGGATGATATTATTATACGAATTGGCCAATTTGGTCGTTATCAGATATGTCTATATATATTGCTATGTCTACCAATCGTTTGCAATGCTTTTTATTCAATTTCCTATATATTTACGGCCAGCAGTGTGGAGCACAGGTAAGAAACAGGATGAGATTCGATCTTTCTGTCAATATATTCCATCCTCCTTCTGCAGATGCAACATCAGTCAGTGTGATAGTCTGGAGAGCTATTACTCAACTTCCGAATCCTTTTTGAATTTCACAATTCCTCAAGAAAAGGGAATGGGATCAACTTCCGCATGGGATCAGTGTTCGCAATTTGCTTTTACAAGGACAATAATTTCATTTCAAAATGACACTCAATGTTGGGCTCAGAATTTCAATCGTAGTCATCGAGTACCCTGTGAAGAGGGTTACCAAGTTAGCCAAGATGAACGAACTATTGCCAGTGAGGTTAGTTAGGGGAAAAAGATTACTTAACTCCCTCGAAACCAAATGCATTTTTTAATTCTTCAGTTTGGCATCTTTTGCACGGATCGTTGGCAACTCTCGATGGTGGGCACGGTTAATAATATTGGACAATTTGTGGGTATCCCTCTAGGTGGTTACCTAGCCGATAGGTGAGCTCCTATAAGGATAATTTTATGTATTGTATGTTCCCTTTAGAATTTTTTTTCTTCCTCTTAGATATGGCCGCAAAACCATTCTAGTTGTGGCTGGAGTCCTTAGCGCATTTGCTGGTCTGGCTCGCTCTCATGCCCCAAATTATTATAGCTTTCTATGTCTCGAGTTTCTTGATATGGCTGTGGGTAGCACTTTATTTCCCACTGCCTTTCTAATGGCCATTGAGCTAGTGGGTCCCAAACATCGTGTCGTGGCGGCGACAGTCATAAGTCTTACTTATGGGCTAGCTGAGGCTGGATTGGGTTATCTGGCCTCATATATACGAGATTGGCGGATTTTGCTTCGGGTCTTGTATACCCCTGCATTGCTGCACTTGCTCTTTATTTGCCTGCTGCCGGAAAGTGTTCGTTGGCTTTTGAGTCAATCGCAAGAAACGGATGCCAAGAATATTTTACGTAAAGCGGCTCGTGTGAATCGAAAATCTTTGCCGGAACAACATTTAAGTGAATTAATGAGATCGAATCGTCAGTTGGTTGCCCAATCGGCTGCTTCTGGTGGCCATTATACAGTACAGCAAATTGTTCACGCTCTCGGCTGGAGAATAGCTCAATGCTGTTTCGTTTGGTTCATTCACACGCTATTGGCCTTGGGTCTTAGTTTGAATTCGAATAGCTTGAGTGGTGGCAATAAATTTGAAAATTTTAGCATTACTGGATTCATGCAAATACCTGGAATTATTTTTGGAACGATTCTAATGCATCGACTTGGCAGAAGATGGGCCTTAACCTCATTAATGTCCAGTTGTGGATTCTTTCTACTCATGGTCATGGCATTCGAAGAGGGTGAGAAAGAGACATTTGATTAATCCTCTAATGCCTTCAATTCAAAGCTCCTTTTTTTATATTCCAAGATTACCCACTGATTGCGTCTTGTTTATATTTTCTGGCCAAAATGAATTCCACGGGTAGCTTTATGGTGTTGTATTTCTTTACTTCGGAAATATTCCCAACAAATTGCCGAAATAGTTTACTTTCATTTTGTTCAATGGTCGGACGCTTTGGCTCTATGTTGGCACCACAGACGCCCCTTTTGGTTAGTATTCCGTCTGCCTATCTTCTCCTTCCAAAGAATAAGAATTATTGTCTTTGTATTTTTGTAGATTATTTATTATAAATATGGACCACATTTGGTATTTGCCATATTTGCATTCATCTGTTCGAGCTTAACTTTACTTTTTCCCGAGACTGCAAATAAAATATTACCAACCACATTGGACGAGGCCTGTGAATTGGATAGAAGAAGTGTGTCCAACAACAACAATAAAAGCAATAAATCCACAATCACGGAAAGGCAAACAAAAAGTGCCTTCTAATCGTCAGTAGAATCATTATCGAATTGTAAATATTATTAGTAATCGTCCACCGCAGTGGCTGAGAGAGGCTTACATTAAGTGATAAGCATACACTTATATATTGTAAGCAATCAAATTAAAGTATTTATACATATAAGTATACATAAGTAATTCTCTACCAATTTGTCAATTGATACACAAAATGATTCAATAAACATTTTTCTAAGGGAAGGAGGGGGGCTAAAGTGATCCACACCATAATCAACTTACATTATCGTTTTATGCTAATTAAGCGAAATTATTTTCTTTAAATATTTTGAAATTCTAGTTGACTTGAAAAAATTAATCGACAAGTATAAAATTTGTTTTGTAACAAATACCTGCAAGTGTTAATAAAAAGGTAAACAAATTATTACTTTTTTAAACAAAATGTTTAAGAAACATTTTTTTTCTTGCCAAACTTAAGAGAATAAAAAAGGTTAAATATTAAATATGTGAAATATTTAATATCATTTTTTTTTGGTAAGTAAATTTCACTTATTTATCCGCAAAGTTAATGAAAAAAATATATAAAATTAAGGTTTAATCTATATATGTAGCTTTATTAGTGGGAAATTTGCAGATTTATACACCTGGGGATACCTCCGAATGCTGTCGAATGTTTTAAATCGTCTTACCGCCCAACCAGTCAGTTGTTGATATTGTCGAGTTACACTGAGCAAAAGAATTAAAGTTTTTTAAGCAAAATGCATCAACATTTTTTTTTATCAAACAATATTGTTTGATATTTAATTTTAAGGTGTAAAATATCATTCTTGGGTAAAGGATTCCTTCATTAAACATTTCAAATTAAAAACTAAAAGGAATTTTTGTTTTTTTTGTTCAATTCGTTTTTGTAACAGTAAATATTTCAATTTTGTGGGAGACTAAAATTAAGAAATCCAGAAATTTTACAAAAGATAAGAAGCATTTAGTGTTAGTTTGTTATCAGTTAAAAATTTTTTTTTTGTTTTTGCTTTTCAAAATTCTTTGGCATGGTAACACAATTTATGAATGACGTTTTTGTTTTTGATTAAGAACAATTTCTAATTTACACTTGAAACGTAAATTTGTTATCATCACTAACATTATAACGTTCGCTTTAGTATTTTGAAGAAATTTTGAAGTTTATATACTTTTTCAACTGAGACAGGCATTTTTAAATAGGTAGACATTTAAATTCTAATGTAAATTTATATAAAAACTAATGAAAATGTAATTCGAAGAGTTCCGAAACATATTACATATTTGAAATTCTAACTTTAAGTATACATATACACTTACGTGTACAGATTATTTGAAAAGAAAAGAGCCTATTAAAACACTTTACTTTAAATTATTTTTGTTTTCTTTTTATCTTTATGTTTAAATTTATTTTGGGTTTCTTCTTGTTTTTTTTTTTTTTAAATGTTTCCCATTAAAATATCATATTTGGTGCATAAACATTTCGTAATGATTAGAATTTAGTATATAGGTTAGGTTAGGTTCATCTGTTCTTATCAACACATATTGATTATATTAACTAAAATGTATTTATTATTAGTTTTAGCAATCAGAATTGCCAATGATTTATGTTATTTCAATTACTACTAAACGCGTCACTATTTTATTTCTAAAAGGTAAATAATTTATGAATTCATTCAGCATTTTCATTTTGTTTTCATGACAAATCATTGATTAATTGACCCCACAAACTCAACTGCAGCCCCAGTCCCCTTGTTCTTCTACGCTTTATTAGGGGGCTAATCAAATGCAATTTTTATCTGTTTTAGTTTTATTTGTCACATTATTTATTCAACTTAATCTTGAAAATTGTAATGTAAACTTCAAGTGGAGCCCAAGTCAATGACATTGTGCAAATAGTGTAAGAGATAAGGAAAGAATAAAGAAGTGGAATGGGGGGGAGGGGGGGGTGACTCACACACACACACACACACACACAGTAATCAGTCAGTAGACAAACAGACAGACAAGAGTAACAGCTGTTTTGGGGTTACTTATGTACATATATACCGAATTTACAAACATAATTTACCCTTCATCTATCCAATCCATCAACCATCCGAATATGATACCCAATCAATAAATATATATTGCCAAGTCATTCAATAAGCTAATACTACAAGCTAATAAGAACAACAGAAAATGAAATAAAACCAGTTGTTGAAACGTAAAAAGATTAAAACCCCAAAAAAATGAATTAACTAAGTTGTCCGCCGACTTCGGTATACCATGCACCACGAAGACGAAATATTTAAAATTTCGAAGATCGAATTCTAATCCGATTTTAATAAAATTTGATAGGTTGGAAGAAATAACCAAGACTAATTTGTTTGCTGAATTTGATTTCGTTTTTACTAAATTATGGGTGCGAAAGTGGGCGTGACAAAAATTTTAAATAATCAAATTCTGTGCACATACTAAACAAGTCTGCATACCAAATTTAGTGGCTTTAGTTTTGTTAGTCTTTGAGAAAATCAGTTTTATTCAAATGCAGTTTTATTCTTATAGTCTCCGAGATCTAGTTGACAGACATTTTGGCGTCTTAAATATACCATTTCAGCCTATGGGTGCATGGTATAAAAATTGTTACTTGGCTATAGTAAGTGATGATAAGGGCACTATAGAGAGACTATCTGACTATATCAGAGACTGATTATGGGAGACAAGCAAGAGAAGGCGGAGCAGCAGAGCGAAGCAGATAGACTAAATATAGGCAGACAACTTGAAAATGAGAGCGAAAGAAAAAACACACAGCGTGTAAAGTAAAGTGATTTCAGTCAGACAGTCAGTCAATGGGCTGCCTTTCCCATAACGAGACGACGACGACCACGAACTGCCGTGCCGTTTCGTTCCGTTTCAGCAGTAGCAACGACGCCACCGCCGATTGGCCCATAATAAAAATAACTTAAAGAGCATTTTTTGTTTTCGTTTTTTTTTTTGAAACGAAAACACACAAATAATTTATAAATTTAGTATATGTATCGTGAATCGGCGGCGTGAGCGTGAGAAAAAAAATACGTGTTTGGCTTTCTCTTCCTCTCCCCTTCATTAAACCACCAAACGTAACACACAATAATAAAAAAGTGCATTCAAACACGTGCTCGAGAAAAAATATAGAAAATGACCAACAACAAAGCGGCAACGACGACAGGGGAGAATTATACGCCCTCAAATGGTCATCATATGAGACAGGCAGAGGAGCAACAGGCAGATGATCGGCAACTTGAAGATGATGATGATGAAAATTCTCTTGATGCCATTCTTGTGCGTATTGGCCAATTCGGACGATATCAGATCATTAACTATATATTATTGTGTATTCCCATGGTTTTCAATGCTTTCTTTTCAATTTCTTATGTATTTACGGCGAGTACAGTGGTACAAAGGTGAGTGGCATCGAATGAAATGTCATTTTCAAAAACTTTTCAACTTTCATTTTGAATTTAGATGCAATATAACACAATGTGATAGTCCAAGTAGTTTGTATGAGGCACCATGGCTTAATTTTACTATACCGCATCAGAATTCTGCATGGGATTCATGTCATCAATATGTGGAAAATATAACTGAAATATCGGGTGAATATTGTTCACCGGAATATTTCAATAAAAGTGCAGTACAAAGTTGTAGCAATGGTTACAAGTTTCGTGATGAAGAACGCACTATATCGACAGAGGTAAAGATTTATGTAATAGGTAAAGATTTATGTAGGCTAATTTTTGTTTTTTCCATTCTCTCTCTCTTTCGCTCTCTTTCTCTCTCTGGTTAGTTTGGCATCTTTTGCAAAGATGAATGGATGCTTTCGATGGTTGGAACTATTAATAATGTGGGACAATTTGTTGGCATACCAATCGGTGGTTATTTTGCCGATAGGTTAGTAGTATAAGATTGAATTGGCTTTCACGTGAGAGTGTGGTTCATCTCTTTTTCATCTCATTTCAGATATGGACGACGCACCATGTTGGCCATTGGAGGAGCTTTAAGTGCTTTAATGGGTGTCATACGATCTCTTTCGACCAATTATTACATGTTCTTATCCTTTGAATTCCTTGACATGGCCGTGGGAAGCACTTTATTTCCAACTGCTTTTTTGCTGGCCATTGAGCTGGTGGGTCCAAAACGTCGTGTGGCTGCTGCAACAATTATTACCATTTTCTATTCATTGGGTGAGGCATTTTTGGGTTTCTTGGCATCACAGTTGCAACATTGGCGTTGGCTTCTGAGGGCATTATATGCACCGGCGATCTTACAGATCTTATTCCTATGGATTTTACCGGAAAGTGTGCGTTGGCTTCTTAGCCAAGGGGCGGAACAAAAAGCGGCCGCTGTTTTGAGGCGTGCCGCCCGTTGCAATAAACGTTCCCTGCCCGAAGAGCAATTGGATGAGCTGTTGGCCAATAATCGTCAGAAATTGCGTCAATCGAATGAGAGTCAATATCCCATTATGAAGGCAATTCGTTTCTTTTTGCTACGCATTGCCAATTGTTGTCTTTGCTGGTTCACTCATACTCTAATTGCTCTCGGTTTAAGCTTGAATTCAGTTAATTTGGGTGGAAATAAGTATACGAATTTCATGTTAAATGGCTTCATTCAGATACCGGGTTTACTTTTGCCCCTTATTATTATGGATCGTTTCGGGCGAAGATATTCTCTATGTGCCTCCATGTTGGTTTGTGCCGTTTGCATGGGAGCATCAGCGGCAATTGATCCAGGTGAGAGAAGGAGAAATACATTAAGAGAGACATTAAGTAAACTCTGTTCTCTTCTTTTTTTTTTTAGATAATTATGCTGGATCTTTGACTCTATTTCTCATTGGCAAATTGGCCATTACGTGTAGCTTTCAAATTTTATACTTTTTCACTTCGGAAATTTTTCCAACCAATGTGCGCAATAGTTTATTGTCCATGTGCTCGATGGTAGGACGAATTGGTTCCATGCTGGCACCACAAACTCCCTTATTGGCCAAATATTATATTTATGCGCCACAAATTCTTTTTGCCACATTTGCATTGATAAGCGGTTTCTTTACATTGGCATTTCCCGAAACGGCTGACAAAGTTCTGCCCACCACAATGGAAGAGGCACGCGATTTAAATCGCAAGAGACACACAAGAGGAGGAGGAGTAGTCGGCGGCGGAGCCGGTGAAGATGAGCAACAGGCTAAAGACGAGGGCCCAAGAAAACTATATTAGAAAGAAAATTGTTTTTAATAGCATTTAAGTACGGAGACGCCTACGCATTTTGTTGATTTTCTTTTTGTAGATTTTAAAATGTAATTTTTGTCTTTTTTATTTCTCATGTATTTTGTTATAAGTTAGTTTAAGAATGTCCATTTTATTTTATATAAAAAATTTGTTTAAGCAAGTATGTAAGAGACTTGAAAATCTTTAAATTGGCAGCGAAACGATAATGAAGAAATGTTATCGTTATCGAATGTCTTAAAATATCGTATTGCTGTCTGAATGTATGCTATAAAAAACGTTTTTTTTTTGGGGAGAGAGGTACACACCTGCAATCTTTGTCGTTATTATACTTATATATATAGAAATTTAATTACACCACCAAGTGTGGCTAAGTGGTTTTCAACTATAATTTAAAGGTAACTTCCGAGAAAACAAAAAAAAAATATATATATATACATATATACGTTTATATATGTATATACTTTTACATATGTATATATATACATATATATGAGCAGATACTTCACAAACTGCATTTTAACAACGCTCACCTAGCACTTGGCATGATAAATGAAAGCCCAAAGCAGCACTAGCGCACACAGACATAGATATATTTATTTATCGGATGGCATTTTCTTTGATTCTTTAATTGCAATTGATATAGAATTGTCGATGACTTGACTTGTTGTTGACATGCTTGTCAACTTACGCACTGGCACAATGTTTTTTTTTTTTTTTTTTTTTTTTGATATCGACGCAGTTAAAGGAAGTTCAAGCACAAGGCTTGTTATCTTCGGAACCACCAATACACCAATTGGCAAACAATTGGCTAAGTGCCTGGCCGGGCTTGCTATTAAATTTATTTAGTTATAAATGAATTTTACTTCTTGACAGACATGAACGGTGTCGGTGGTGTCGGTAGTGTCGGTGACTATGAGAGCGATTATAATCAACGAAATCGGTTCGTATTAAACAAGAATATTTGAACCCTTATTAAATTATTATTTCTAGAAAATTGCGCATGTGGAATCTATTTGTCGATCCACCTGAAAAAAATCGTAGTGGAAGCGATGCCGATTGGAAAAAATTGCAATTCTGTCTTAAATTGTTCAAAGTCTTTGTTTATCTCTTGGTATTTGCTATTGTACTGATATCAAGTGTATTAGCCAAGTTGCTTTATCTCTATATGATTGGGAATACGGCCTCCAAGAATAGCGTCAGTCAAAAGGTGGAAGTGTGCAGCAAATACTGTAAGTTGAAGGTTACAGATAACACACAACATACATACTATTACATAGATTGTTTAATAAATCTCTTTTGCCCATATGCAAGTATTACTTAATGGTGATTTGACGGCAATTAGCAGTAAACAGGAACAAATTGCCTGGGTTTGGGCTTTGATCTTTGCCTTTGCTGCACCAGAACTCTTTACATTCTTGCGTTCGTTGCGCATATGCATTTTTAAGCGAGAGCAACGACCCACTGGTCTAGAAATGACGCTGGTATGTACAACAAGAAGCAAAAACAAAAAAAAAAAACAAACAAAAACGAAGAGAGATTGATGAGCCCAAAGCCCGTGCAGGTCCCTTATACTTCTCTCCATATTTTCAATCGTCCTACTCTTGTTGCTTGTTGCTCTTGTATAGGTCACACTCTTTGAACTGTTACATGTTGCCGGTCTGGCCCTGCTCACCTTTATTGTTTTGCCCCAATTGGATATGACGCGCGGTGCAATGCTTGGATGCTGTGTATCCTTTATACCCGGTATACTCAGTGAGTAGTCGTAGGAGAAACAACCATAAGAACACTTTATCTCGTACATAGCCATAGCCATAGCCATCCTCCATCTTATCTGACAGCAATTAAATTGATTGCCATTTCACACTCACTCAACACACACATATACACACAGATTTGCTGACAGGAACACGTCTGCAATGGAAATCAATGGATATGCTTGGCTATGCCATCTCAATTTTGGCCTTGCTCTCACAGGGAAGTGTCTTTCTAATCTGGCCATCAATGTCTGAGCAATTGGAGTTGCAATTATTGGTCATTCCATTGCTTCTTGTATCGTTTCGTTGGTGGGAGAATTATGCCAATACACATGATGCAATAGGTGAGTCATCTTTCGATTTGATATCAACTGTCACTTCTTATTGTATCTTTTTTGTTCAGCCTATATTATACGTACCATTCGTTGCACTCGTTCGCGTTATCAATTGTATCTATATTTATCACCCCTTAAAATTGTGGTTTTTGCCTTGATGGCGTTTCTTTTACATGGCCAGAGATTTAGTGAGTATTTTAGTTTATTTCTCGATGCCTGGCAAACGCATTCAATAACCATAGTGGTAAGTATTATATGGTGACATTTGTATTGACACTATTATACCTATAATTTATTGTCATTAGCAAACCAACACCCAGCACGATTTAGCCGCAAATGGAAGCAGCAGTGTCTTTGTCAGCAAAGTGTCACAACATACGATTCAATCCAATCCGAGTGCCATTATCTATACTCTACTCCTCCAGATTGGCTCCGCCTATTTGTGTCACATATTTTGTAAATTCGCTTGCAAAATTAAGATACAAGAGTTCAGCTACGCCCTGCCTCTAACACTCTCAATGCCAATAACTGTGGTTTTGGCCACATTTTTGGCCCAACTTCGTGCTGCAGATGCCTGCGCGTTGCATAGTCTAATGCCCGATTATCTAACATTGCGACCTTTGGCCGAGAATCTCAATGAATTGGGTGAACGTTGCCTTCAATATGCTCTGTGGATATGGCCATTATGGTGGCTATCACAGATTTGGATTTGCCTACACATTTGGCTACCGAGAAATGATAAAAATGCAAAAACTGAAAAGTTATTTGTATGCCCATGGTATTGTGGTTTACTTGTGGATCAGTGTGCAATCATGAATCGACGAATTGTCGATTGGAGTGATGAGTATTTAACGATTAAGGTGAGTGAGTCATTTAATCCTTAATTTTCAACCACCTCATTATGCAGAGATTGTGGAGAAGTTTGTGTTAATGAATTATTGTAATCAGGCGTTAACATCAATCATAGCGACAAGTTTCCTTGCGTCGACGACTCCACCATTTCTCCTCGTCCTCCTTATCCTCCTCCTTCTACTCTATCTCTATTACGAAGAGAACTTTTTGACTATTTTCGGTACATTCTGCCTGGCTGGATGATGTGCGTTTGCGTTGCTTCAAATGTCAGGGCAGCAATGTAATTAAGTTAAATGACGGGGAAACTGCAAAGTTCAGGAAATGTTTGCGTTTCTCTTCGTATGCGTATACGTATGTGTTTTTGTGTGAGTGCGTGTGTGTGTGTGTATTTACGTGGGTGTAAACTTAATTAAAAGTGGGTACAGTTGTATGTATAAAGCCCAAAAGGGCCAACATAAAGACATTAAAGTAATTAAAATTTAGGTTGATTTTTAAAAGAATAAATTAGAATGGCATTGGCATTGCTTTACGAGCATTGACAAAGGTCGTAATGTAATTTGGAGGTAAACGGCTTGGAGAGAATTTGTATTCTCACTATTTACACAAAAAATAATCATATGTATGTATGTATGTATGTATGTACTTACCCCCTTCTTAACCCACTGTTTCTTCTTAATAAAATAAATAGACAAATTTGTTGATATAAAACGAAAATATAAAACATTTGTTTGATCAGAGAAGATTAGTTAATGAAAATTTTTAGTGCTTTAATAATATTAACTATATAAGAATAATTAAATTTCATAGTCGGCTCATTTTTCCATTATTATTTTTCAATATTTCGTTAAACAATTTGATTATAACAGCGTAACTAAATTTCTAAATTTAAAATCGGGTTCCTTTTAATTTTTACCTTTCAATTTAATTAACCCAAATTTTTACTTTCTTTCTCCATTTTGTCTTTCTTAAATGGTCGCTGATGTCGTCAGCGCCATCTTCTTACGACGAAACAGTTTTTGTCTATCTTACATATACATATGTATGTACTTACATGTATGTACATACATATGTACATATGCATAACAGTTTTTAAGCTTTTTGCGTGATAAAACTTGCAGTTTTCAGTGCAGTCAGAAAAATTAAGGGGAAAAAACAGTTATGTAGTTATTGTTCTTTCTCTCCCTCTCTCTTTCCTAATAATAACATACATATGTACATACATACATATGTACATACCTTTCTAGCGTAGTGCTTACCTTTTTTTTCTCGCACACAATGCTATTTCGTTCTATCACAAAATTCACTTGCCATTGCACACACACACAAACACGTTGACATTCACATTTGCACACTAGTTTTTGCTGACATTTCTTTTCCCTTTTAACCTCTTTCTTTTCCATGCGCAGCGACATTAACACACTCACTAGAAAAAAAAAACAATAAAAAAAAATTTAAAAAAAAACTCATTTCTCAAGGCTTGCTTTTACCAATTTGCTTCTTTCAAGGTTCCTTTACATTCACACAACCTTTTTCATGCGCGACTGCGCAGCAATCTTAACACACTCACTAAAAAAAAAAACAAAAAAACACTTTTCTCGAGGCTTGTGTTCACTATGTTGCTTCTTTCAAGCTTCCTTCACATTTGCACATTCCATTGAAAATGGTTAATTGTTTTACTTCTTTCGCTTTTTAAGTTCTGTTCCGAGTTAAGTTAATAAAAAATAATATTGATTGAAAAGTTTTCAATAAAAACTAATCAGCGACTGTTTTTTTTTTTTTAAATTACAATATTATTTGATTGTGAATTACACACGCGCACGCGCTTTTTTAAAACGAAAATGTTTAACAGAGAGTAATGCAATAATGTTAATTAACATTTTATTAGGAGCCATTTTATTCATGAGCGCAAAAGTAATGTTAATTAACATTGGCCATTTTATTCGTGAAATCTGAGGGAGAGTGTGAAGAACTGTTAATGTTGATGGCGGCCCGGTGAACTAAAAGAAGCTCTGTGCCTTTATCTCCTTCTTTCCCACGCACTTTTTCATGTTTCTTTTTTTTTTTACTACGATTGCTCGACAATGTCAAACGCTTAGGTTTCTTTGCCTTTACAAAAATTTATAGCGGGGTGCAGCTCAGTTTTTTTTTTATCTTACAATTACTTCTGTTAACTTTGGCTGCTGCTCTTTAGCTCTCTGCCCTTCTCACTCTTATGCTCAAGCCTTTGCTCCCGGTATGGCCCACACACACAATATCCATACCTATGTATACACACAAACATTATACATGATAAATAAAATAGAAGACAAAAAGTACTATATATTTATGCCTAATACAGGAAAATGTCAATCTTTATAAATGTAGAAGATAAAGAACAATTCAAATTTGAAAAAAAAAAATTTTTTTTAAGTTCTTATGGTTTTTTTGTGTGAAAATTTTGTCCTATTTTTGTTTAATACACAGAGCGACCTAACCATACCACGTGATCCAGTATTGGCTTTGGCCAGCGACATAAATGCCAGCCGAGATATACAGGAGGAGGATAAAATTCCACAATTGATTGTTTGTGCCACAATGTGGCATGAAACCGAAGAGGAAATGATGGAATTTCTCAAATCAATTATACGCTTGGATGAGGACCAATGCGCACGTCGAATGGCAAAAACGCATCTAAATGGCGGCAAAGCGGATGATGAATACTATGAATTGGAAAGTATGTCAAGTGCCACCAGCAGTACCAGCAGCATCAAGTCTGTTGCTGTATTTTACAATATTTTTGCTTTATTTTTATGATTTGCATAAAGTTTTTTTTTTTGCATACATTTCACCATCAACAGCAGTAACTAGCAGATAGCAGCCGGCAAAAGCATAAAACAAATATTTCGAAAGGACTTTGAAATCATTTTGCATACCTAAGAATATTTCACATAGAGCAGTTTTCTAGTTGTTGATGAAAGTTTTTTTTTTTTGTCTTGGAATACACTTTGAACAAAAAATAAACATTAAATGGTCAGTTAGTCAGGTTAGATTCATTTATTTAACATCAGGTGCAAATAAAGAAGAGATTTTAGACACAAAAACAGAAGAAAAAGAGGATTATAATATTCTATTTTTTTTTTTTTTTTTGCTCACGACAAATTGGGTTGAAATCAATACAAATATGTATTTTAGCTTTAAGCAAAAACAAATGCTAGGAACATTCATTTGATTTTCTATGCATATAGAATAGGCGATTTTAAATGTTGATTTACTTCAATATAATAGAAGAAAAAAAAAACTGTCAGATTTAGAATTTATGCAACTGATTGTAAGATTTTTTTTTTTCGACTATATCGTATGCCAAAATGGCATTTGGCCAAAAAATCTGTAGCAAGTTTACGACTTGAATAGGTATTAATGTGAAACTTTTCGTTTTTTGTTTTTTTTTTCCAGCCAACATATTCTTTGATGACGCTTTTGTGCTGGATGAACGCTATTGCCAGAATAAACGAAATCCTCCAGTTAATGATTATGTAAAGACCCTTACCAAGACCCTAGATAAGGCGGCATTTGAGGTCTATGGTGTGAATATTCGCATTAAACCGCCTTTAAAAATCGAAACCCCATATGGTGGTCGCTTGGTTTGGACCCTGCCGGGACGTACAAAAATGGTTGCCCATCTGAAGAATAAGGACAAAATTCGTCACAAGAAACGCTGGTCGCAAGTCATGTATATGTATTATCTACTTGGCTATCGTATTATGGAAACGGAACATTTCTCACCACGCCGTAAGGCAGTGATTGCCGAGAATACATTCCTTTTGGCACTGGACGGGGATATTGATTTTCAGCCACGTGCTGTACATTTGCTTATTGATCGAATGAAGGCTGTCGATGAATTGGGTGCCGCCTGTGGACGTATACATCCTGTTGGTCGTGGTCCTATGGTGTGGTATCAACGTTTCGAATATGCCATCGGTCATTGGTTACAAAAGGCCACCGAACATGTTATCGGTTGTGTTCTCTGCAGTCCCGGTTGTTTTAGTCTCTTCCGGGCTAGTGCCCTAATGGAGAATAGTGTAATGAAACGTTATACGCTTGTGAGTGCCGAACCCATGAAAATGGTCCAATATGATCAGGGTGAAGATCGTTGGCTATGCACCCTATTGCTAAAGCAGGGCTCTCGTGTCGAATATTGTGCCGCCTCTGATGCGTATACCCACTCGCCAGAGTACTTCAATGAGTTCTATAATCAACGTCGTCGTTGGGTACCATCGACTATAGCAAATATTTTCGATATTCTGGCCGATGCAGATAAAGTGGTAAAGAGAAATAATTCCATATCCACTTTATATATGTGGTATCAAAGTATGCTTATGGTTGGCACTGTTCTGGGTCCTGGCACCATATTCCTAATGATGGTTGGAGCTCTTGTGGCAGTTTTTACCATTGATATATGGACGGCATTTCTATGGAATTTCTTTCCTCTATTACTCTTCATTCTGAGTTGCGTTTATTTGAAACAAAAATATCAATTACTCTTGGCTTTTATTATAAGTGCAATATATTGTTTAGTTATGATGGCAGTATTGATTGGTATTATAGTACAGATGTTGGAAGATGGACCCTTCGCTCCAGCCTCATTATTCTTTTTATTGGTTGCCGTACAGATTACAATAGCTGGTGAGTTTTTATCAGTCTAATCATTTGTCTAATATCTAATGCAAATGTTGTCTTCTTGCAGGTCTTGTGCATCCGCAAGAGTTTTGGGCCCTACTTTGTGGTGTTATCTATTATATAACCATACCCTCAATGTATATGTTACTTATGTTCTATTCCGTTTTTAATATGAACGATGTTAGCTGGGGCACCAGAGAAGCGCCAATTGTTAAAGATGATGATTCTGGTGGAGATGGTAAAAGAACAGAAGATTCTGAACTTTATCAGCCAGGCTGGTTAAATGATCCACTACTCATTAATTCCGAATTGGGTGAAATATCGCTAATTGAACAAAGATTTTGGCGTGACTTAATTAAAGAGTATTTGAAACCACTTGAATTAAGTAAAGAACAAAAACAAGCTATGGCGGATGGTTTAAAAGATTTACGTAATCTAATTGCATTTGCATTTCTTATGATCAATGCAATATTTGTTTTAATTGTATTCCTTTTGCAATTGAAAAAAGAATTTTTACATCTGGAATGGCCCATAGATCCTACTGATTTTGTTACATTCGATCGTGATAATTTGCAAGTTGGTATCTATCGTCAATATAAGGAATTGGATCCAATTGGTTTATTGTTTGTCATATTTTTTGGTTTTATATTGATTATACAATTCGTGGCGATGTTTTTCCATCGTTTTGCCACCATGTCACAATTATTGGCAACAACACAAGTCGATTGGTTCCGTTCGAGTGGAAAATTCACTGACGAAGATGCCCTACTTGAGCTAAAAGGTAGTGCTGTCAATATAGCACGACGATTGCAACGACCCAGAAGACTCGATGATGATGACGATGAGCCAAATTATTCTGAAATTCTAATGGATAGTGATCATCGTAATCATCAGCAAGATGATGGTGAACATCGTGAGAGTTTAGTGAGACGTCAGACTATTTATCGTTTACATGCAACACGAAATAGACAACAAAATGATTATAGTAATTTGGTTTTGAATTTCGAGAGGCGTTTCTTCGGCGAAGATGAACTAAATCTTAAGAATTTGTCATTGAATCGAAAGTCCGTGAAACTGTTTCAAATGCGTCGTTCAGAGGCAAAAATGAATGCAGCAGCCATGCCGGGTGGTACACCAACACCGAAAACAGGAAAACGTCCGCCCATGATGATGACAAAGACGGCGACAACGACGACGCCGAAAAAAGTTAGTTTCAATAATCGTCCAAATTTGGAAATCTATGATAATAACGGTTATGAGCACACAGAGTTCTAAGAAGAATATGAAGACACAGAAACAAATACATTACTTTTAACTCGATTATTCGATGAATCTTTTGTTACTTTATAAAAATCATGATCTTATCGACAGATTTTTTGACTATTATTAATATGCAATTTTAATCTATATTACTATTATATGTACCTACTATCTATCTATCTATCTATCTATCTATATTGTATTAATTAACTTTGTAAAGGGCTTAGTGGCTAAAAAATATAATTAATTGCATTTAACTCAAGTGGCAAAAGCAGCCAAGTTTATTTCCTTCTTCTTTCTTCCCTTTACTGAAGACATCTCATTAGCATAATTACAAGCGGGCTGCTGAATGGTGGGGAATGGGGCGGACTTCATTCATCAATGTCTAGGCAACGCTTAGAGTTAAGTGCTCTTTCCCTTTTCCTTTCTCCATCTATTTATCCCTCTGTCTCTTTCTCTCTTTCTCTCTCTCTTTCCCCATCTATCTTCTCTGCATTTGGAGATGCGCTTTTTGCTTGAAAAAGTTCACTCCTCTTGGTTACAAAATGCAAATCAAAGTGTGATTAGCTTGGATTTGATGAAGTTTCTGCTGCAATGCACAAGTTTCTTTGCGGTTATATCTGTGTGTATGTGTGTGGGCGTGGCTAGGTGTCGGCGTAAGTGTTTTGTAAGTGAATTTTTTACTGCCTTAGCTATAGCTCCAGAGGGTATTGAGGGGGGAAAAAAGAAGAAACTAACTGACAGGCTAAAAGTATAGTAGAACCGCATACGAAGGACACACAACATGCAGCAGGACTTACTTTGGCAATGCGCATATATTAAAAACGAAGGAACTCATTCCATGGTACAAACTTATGGCCACTACTTGTGGTTTAGTCCATTTTCAAATGCTTTAAGTCCAAATGCAATCTGTGTAAGGTGTAGAAAATAAAGCACGAACTGCAAATGAGTGGTAGAAAAGGGGGGACTTAAGCAAAGTAATTTTAAGGACAAATTACTTTGATTTCAAAGTAGGTGGCCAAACAATCCTTAAATATACAATACATACATGTATGTACATACTTACATATGTAAGAAACGAACAGCGCACAGCAAATGGGAAACTCAAAAAAGTTGTCCCTTTAAACATTTAAAGCAATTTTGTTTCAGGAGGTCTTTTACATAGAACTGCAAATAAGTCAAATACTTCTATATTTAAGAACGAAGATATATTAATCAAGGAATAAGTTCAGTTCTCTGCTTACGCTTGCTATTGAATTTATATTAATTGGAAATTAAAAAAAACAGAAACTTGGCTACACTTTAAACTGAAAGATTTTAGGTTCTCTCTTACATTTACTTTTGAAATTTATGCGAAATTTTTACCAATATCCGTTTAGTTTGAAGTTAGCATTAGGCCGAGCAGTTCATTTCCTTGATATCACAGTTCAACACTTTTGTGTTGCTTTCCAAAGAGCTAACAAACCAATGGAAAACCAAAACCAATGCCAATCTAAAGTAATTTTTTTTTTCCTTTTGCCTTGCCTTCTTTCAATCAATTAATTCATTGGCACTCCTTTGATCGGAGTATCCTTTTTTTCTTTTTGCGTGTGTTTGTTTTTTTCTCGTTTCTCTTGTTTTTCACCCATGGAAATGCCCATTCAGGCATTTATAACAAAAACCCAAAAATTTGCATACGCAAAATGCAAACAATTTCAGACTTGAATGCGTTTTTGCCCCTTTGTGTCTATTGTGGGTATTTGTGAGTGGATGTGCCTGTGCTTCTGCGTGTGTGTGTGTGGCCAGCATGTAAGTGTTTTCAAAATGCAACGAAAATTCACAAAAGAGCCACAAATGTATCCAAGTTTTCTATGTGTAAAATTTATGACCAGTTTCAATTACAAGTGTCCTTCTTCTTTGTCTTTTCCACATTTTTTGTGGACAGCCAAAAGACAAAACCAAGGAACCAGAGTTGACAACTATTTCTTGTATTTCTCTCCTCTTATGGGTTTTGGCATAATAAATTCATATTCATATGAAAAAGCATTCCTTGCTTACGGCAAAAAGGCAAATGCAATGGCCCAGCATTTGTGCAAACGATTGTGCCAACAAAACATAAACAACGAAATTCGATTGAAAAACTTGTGGCCTGATTTTCTTTTTGTTTTTTGTTGTTTATGCCGTTACAGGCAAAAGGCCTGGGTACATAATTCTGCACTTATCTGACCCCAGGCAGTCAACGTGGTCGACCAGCCCTTTGGCCATTTTGCTATTGTATTTTATGGCTTTTCTATGCATTGCAATTGCAATCAAGAGACCAGGACAAGACCAACCATGGACTATGGGCAACATTATTATTATTAATATACAAATATGGGCCAAATATATATAAGTATATTTCGAACTTGTTTCAACTCTCCATTGTAGGGCCCACTTTTTTTTGTTTTGTTTTTATTTTGTTTTTTGTTTTTATACCATACACCCATAGGGTGAAAATGGTATATTAAAGTCGCTAAAATGTATGTAACAGGCAGAAGGAAGCTTTTCCGACCCCATAAAGTATATATATTCTTGATCAGCATCAACAGCCGAGACGATCTAGCCATGTCCGTCTGTCCGTCCGTCCGTCCGTCCGTCCGTCCGTCCGTCCGTCCGTCCGTCCGTCCGTCTGTATGAACACCTAGATCTCGGAGACTATAAGAGCTAGAGCCACCAAATTTGGTATGTAGACTCGTGTCATATGTACGCTTATCGAGTTTGTTTCAAATGTTTGCCACGCCCCCTACCGCCCCCGCAAATGATATAAAACCGATTTTCTCAAATACCATAGCAACTAGAGACACAAAATTTGGTATGTATATTTGCTTAGTAAACGCGCACATTTTGCATTTATAAAAATTTTGCCACGCCCCCTACCGCCCCCGCAAATTAAATAAAACCGATTTTCTCAAAAACTATTCTAGCTAGAGACACAAAATTTGGTATGAATATTTGCTTAGTAATTGCGCACATTTTTGATGTGTAAAGATTTTGCCACGCCTCTTTCCGCCCCCGTAATTTGAAAAAACTCGATTATCTCCCGTAATTTTCAACCTTGTGCAATCAAATTTAGCACACTTAAATTTGATACTAATATCCAGCAAAATACCAAATTTGATCAAAATCGGAATAAAAATAGCCAAGTTATGCATATGAACGTTTTTCCATATGGCCGGAGTTGGCCGTTGGCTGGTGGGGGCGCTAGGGTGCTCGAATGCTTGAGTGAGCGAAATACTAAGATATGCTTCTAAAAATCATGCAAACAGATTTTTTTAAAAATACGAAAATGCATTGGTTATTATAAATTTAAAATATTTGTTTTACTGGTGTATGGTATATCCAAGTCGGCGAGACGACTTACTTACTTCATTTGTTTTAATTTTATTTCTGTTGTTGTAGATGTAATTTAATTATGAAACATAATTTCATGTCCGGGTGTCAGTTCAGTGGCCTGGCAACAGCTTTTTGTCATGCCTCTTGTTCTGTTCTGTTTTGTTCTGGTTGCCAGCAAACAGAACATTAAACCGGAATAGGGGATATCAAAGGGTAGTCTAAGAGTTTGTAAATTCCTCTTTTACTCACACTAAATAAAGACATAAATTGACAAAAGTAAAAACCAAATAGCACAACTTTGGTGCTTATTTTCTTTATATGTAAAGGAAAAAATGTGTAAAATAATCAGAACTTGGCAAAATAATGTCTTACAAATTAGTATAGCATATATTAAGGATCCTGCATAAAACAAGAAAATACATTCAGCTATTGAAACAGTACACAAAAGTAAATTTGAACTCAATAACGTTTTTAAAAATTCAATTTGTTGCTATTTAACTATAAATATATACTTCTTTAGTTCTTGATGTGATTGACTGGGCATTTGCTAGTCGTCTATTTTAGTTTTTCTTTTGCGATGTCGGCCATTTCCCAGAGCTTGTTTATCGTTTGTTGCTTGTGAAAATAATTAAATGAAAAGCTGCAGGATATTTTGCACACAATATGCACTGATTATCAACCGTAACCCTAGTATCCTGTATTTGCCCTTTGCCAACGGCTATACCGAACTATTCCATATTCCATTGTCACTTGCAACTTTTCAAATGAACTCGCTCACATTTTTTGTCAGTTAATTTAAATTTCTTATTGCTAGCAATTATTTCACTCTTTTTTTTTGCGTGTTCTTCTTTTGCTTTCAAATAATTTGTTTTATAATCATATTATTTTATTGTATTCCCCTCTCTCTCTCTCTCTCTCTCTCTCTCTCTCTCTTTCTCTTTGTCTTGGTAGGTGAGTTGAGTTGCAACAAGTGGGGGAAAAATCAAAAAAAATTTAATTAAATTTGAAGTGTCAAATGCCTTAGCACTATTGAAAGCAGAAAGCAAAAAAACAATAACAAAATAATTGTTTTTATTTGTTTAAATGGGAAAATGAAAAACAAAAAAATTTATTCGATTGAATAATTAAATTTATAGAATTTCATAAAATCAATTTTTAAAAAATAATAATAAATATTAATCTAGCAGCTTTTTTAAGTTTATTAAATATTGCAGTTTATTGAATATCTCATCAAGAAGATATGAAAATCAAGAATATTTTACAAGAATTTATTATTTTTCGGGAACTTGTCAAAATTATTAAAATCACCAAATTTTTTATAGCATTCTATTTGGGGGTTGCAAATGCTAGAGCTATTGCCGCCTTTTTTTGGAATTGAAATTTTTGATTTTTCTTTGTTCTGTTTTTAGGATATTTTTTTAGTGAATTGAATTATACGAATTGCAGAAAAATCTATATATTATATTTGAATGCAAAAAGTGCAACAATTACAATCAGAGCATGAATAACAACAACAATTAAACCGATGGCTAAGCAAACACACAGTACCGTTAGATAAGCCGGCCTGCACAGTGTTCTCCCTCGTGCCCCACTTGATAAGGCCGAACAGAACAATATAATAGGCGCTACACCCAACCCTCCCAACACCATCCACTAAAGTGCCTCATGGCCCCTTACTACTACTATCAACATACTCGTCTATCGCTTGCTCGCTCACTCTCTGAGTCTCTTTCTCCCCTGTCTCTGTTAGTAGTCTAACTATCTGCCTGTCTGACTGTCTGTAAATGTTTGCCATAATCTCAATGCAGAGCATTGGCTAATGTTGGTGTTGGTGCCAAAATTTACTTGGTGTTAGTGTTTGTGATTGATAACATTTCTAATTGAATCACAACAAGCGAGCAGAGAGAGGGGATGGAGTCATATATATATATATATATACATATAGAGAGAGAGAGAGAGAGAGAATAAGCAGGGGCTAGGAGTTTGCCATACAAAATTTTAATCGCAATCGCAATGAGAACACTTACAATTACACATGTTTGCGCTTCCCATTATCAGTTATAGCCTCAGACTCACACACTTCATTTGTGTGCATGTGTGTGTGTGTGTGTGTACACCCATGAGTCGAGGGGCTTCACGACAACCAACCAACGAACGAACAAGTCCATCAGTTGGTCGTCTATATTTCTATATTCAGTAGAACTCGTTGGGTTTTACGGTGCGGTTCAAAAAAAAAAAAAAAAAACAACTTTTAACCGTTTTTTTTTGGTTTTCCAAGTGTCATCGAAATAGATCCAGGATCTCCCTCAATCTAGATAATGCTGCGCAATAGCCTTAATTTGGCCAATGGATTACGCAACGGTTTTGCCAGCAACGCCTGGCGAGCTGTTAGCTCTCATGGTCCCAGACAGCCCGTGAGTGAAAGATTAAAATTCGTAGTCCTTTTATTTTTTTTGTTTTTTACATAAGTGCTTATTTTTTTCGAGTTGTAAATGCAACAAGTGACAAAATTAAACGAATTCAATTCAAAAAATCATCATTATCATCAACATCTTTTTCTTTTTGGTATTAATCTTCATTATGTTTGTGCTTCTCCCGTTTGTTGAACCTTGTGATTTATGATTGACAATCTGGGAGGCTAATCTGCACTTTGCACATGGCGGGGGGAGAGAATAATAGAGATAGAGAGAGAGAGAGAGAGAGACAGAACTACTTTTAACCGGATCAATGTACCAGGTTTTTTTTTAAAACAAAAAAGAACTCTAGATTTTAACTCAATGTACAAAAATTACAATCAATATCTGATATTCATTGACTTTATCAGTTCCTATTAATACTGCTCATTAATATAGATTAAATGTCTAGCAAATATAAAGTCCAGCTTATATGAGTTTCTACTTTGCTGGACTTTGATTTTAACTCAGATGCCGAAAATAATTGACCAGACAAGACTAGTAGTCACATATACATATATAGACACACACACACCATATATTTGCATTGACCGATAAGAATAGATTACATATATGTATATACACTTATGTATATATATTTAAACAAAAGAACCTATGAATATATATTTGAGTTGTTGGGAAAATAACCGGCATGACGTTTGAGCGTGAAACTCAGCTGATTTTCGTGCGTTTTGTTTTTTCGATGACCACACTCAATCTAGGCAAGGCTCCGAAATTGGTTCAACTTCAGACCATTGAAGTGGGGTATACCTATCTACCTCTCTCGCTCTTTCTTCATAGATTAGTTACGAAATTTTCCTTGGCACTAAAATTTAATCAGCTTCGAAAAGTCCCCTTCCACCTCCTCAACACTCTACACTCAATCAAAACAACACAAGCAATTCCATTTCCAAGTTGTTATATAGTTCAAGATTTCCTTTTTATTTTATGAGTAACGATAATGGAGGCAGGCACACAACCCCTTTTTGGTCTGCCTGTTGTGTGTGTGTGTGTTTGTGGGTAGACGGCAACAGCTTGGGCTTTTAGAGACCCCAAAACCATAAAGTAAACAGAAATGGGACATCAAAAATGGGTCTATGTATTTGGGGTTTAAAGCTAATTGAAGGGGGTCTCACATTTGCCATATAAAACTGTCAAACATAAAAAACGTTTGCCCTTTGAGTTTTGTATAAAAATCAATCGAATTGTATTTGGTTATCTTAGCCAAAGTTATCCATTGTAGTTTCATTGAAATAATTTATATGAAATTTATTAATGGATTAAATTAAATTTAATTTTCTTTTAAATATCTATTTTAAAAAATTTGACAACAAGTATTTTCTATAAATTACGATTTATTCATTGAGGGTAAAAAAACAATTTAATCTACTTGAAATCAGCGAATGGTCAGTAAGTCTGTGCCAAAAAGATTAAATTTCATTCAAAGAGTGAGACTGGAAAAAGAAGGCAAAATCTTTGCAGTACCTTATAAAAAACATTTTTGATTCGAGAGACTGAGACTGATATTAATACATAGATAATAATAGAGATAATTCTTATGAACCTTCAGTGCTATGCTTTTTGATAAAACAGGATTCATTATTTTGTTGCCTGGTGTATTAAGAAACGGATAAAGAAAGATATAGAGAGAGAGAGACAGCGAGGGAAGCTTGTAAATCATTTGCAGCTCTCATCGTTTGATGTTACTCAACATGCAAAACAGAGGCAGGCAAAAGACAAAAGAGATTTGTTTGAAACAAGCAAGCAAAAAAAAAAAAAAAACCAAAAACAAAACAAAAAAACGATAGAAAGAAATAGAAAAGCAAACACTATTCCTACTACTATCCCTGACAAGAGCTGATAAAATGTTGTCACAGCATGACAGCTGGCGCCTGGCAGGCAAATGGAAAAACGTGTTAAAATAAATTTCACTGAAAAGAGAGAGATAGAGCAAGAGGAAGGTAGGGGACAACAAAAAAAAATTTTATAAGAGCAATAGATGAGAATATGGTGTAAATATTCTATTCAATGGGAACTTAAGGAACATTCCACCAACTCCCCCCTTTTGGCCTAGCCTGTTTTATATAGTATATGCATCAACATTTTTGCTTGCCTCAGGCCAGGCCACTCTCTCCAACAATTTGCATATGTCCGACATTCAATGGCCTGGCCTGCCTTTGACACTCAAAACGATTTGGCTAGGTCAGGGTCGAGGCGAGGGCTAACATCGTTGCCTACACTCGTTCAGTGCACTATACACAACGCCATACTTACATACACACAGACACACTCACGTATACATACATTTCAAGCCTTGGCAACCCTTGGTCCGTTTTCATTTTGACACGTGTTGGCAGTTATGGCGCCTTGACTCTTTTCGGTGGAGCTTCACTGTGCGTGTATAAGGAACATATCATAAAAATGTAAAGGGAATGAGAGAAACAGAATAAGAGAAACAGAGAGACAACATACACACACAGAGTGAAATAATGAACAAACAACAAGCGGGAACAAAAAAAAAACAAAAAT
This sequence comes from Drosophila insularis, assembly GCA_018903935.1. Taxonomy (NCBI): domain Eukaryota; kingdom Metazoa; phylum Arthropoda; class Insecta; order Diptera; family Drosophilidae; genus Drosophila; species Drosophila insularis. The sequence continues at coordinate 3,645,886 of JAEIFP010000517.1, forward strand.
TTTTATACATTCGCCGTACAATGGATCAACAGCTGGCCGCAAAATATTTCCTATTTTTAATACTCTTTCCGAAAAGTCTTCGTCCATTCACCATAGCTATGCTTCATTTATAGTTTTACATAAATTAGTTTTTACTAGCACTTGGTTGGTTTCTTTAAATTCTGCGACAATTAAGGTTTAGTTGTTGATGGAACCATCTTCCTACGATTAATTTTTAAATACTATGTACAAGAAACAATATCTATCATGTTGTACTTAAAAGGACTTAAAATTAATGTAAAGTATATAAGGTATATGTACTTCTTTAATTCTTAGTATTAAGTATAAAATACAAGAGAAGTCAACCAAATCTTGTTCTACTTTTCATTGAAAAATTTGTGTAATTTTTTAAGTTTTAAAATTTACTTGATTAAATACAAGATATGTTTGCAAAATCATTTATCTTGATGTCGAGTATGATTTTCCTTAGTTTTTGTAATTTAGCAAACGATGAAAGCAAATGTCCTTGTTAAAGAGTATATCAACTGCGGCTTAAATTTACAAAGAGTACCTTATGTGGGCATAGGGACATAAATTAGGCACATTTTCATAAAGAGCTTTTGAAAATTATACAACATAATTTAGTCTCTACCATCTTAGAATGAATCCCCATATAACTTAACTGTCCATTATTGCCAATTATTTTGCTTTAGTTTTAGTCCTAATAAAAATAAATGGCCAAATAAAGATATGGTTAAACATTAACTTGGCTCACAGGATGGAAATATATTTTACTTTCTAGTAAAAATTTCAAAAGATATCAACAGATCATTAAAATAAAATTTACTGCCCTTATATTTTATAATAATGATCTTTTTTTTATTTTTTTTTTTCTTTGTAAGATAATCAATATTCGTGCCCATCATTTAGATACTAATTTTAACCCCTTGAGCTGGCCAAACAATTATTGAAACTTGTGAGTGACTGTCAAGAGCAAAAAAAAAAAACAAAAGATGTTACATCCTTGACCTTAACACTAATTGCTCAATGGGGGCGAACTTAATATATATCACTCATACGACATGTGTCACAGACAGACAATAAGACCAAAAATCGCGTCATCACAATGAACAAATAAAAAAAAAAAACAAAAAAACGTACTTATTTTGATTGCACTTGCTTTTGTTTTGTGATATCAAATAAACCGTCTTTTAGTGATAATAACAATCAACAAACGAACAGCAATGACAACGAGAATAACAACAACAAAAACAGAATAACAACAATAATTGAAGGCGGTCAAACAGCCAAGTAACTGTTAAGTAAAACGACAAAAATAAACAAATAAACATTTTGTACATTTTATTGAGCTATTGCCCCATCAAAAATTTGACAGTGGAAAAATAATAATTTATGTCTCAATTCAATTTACTGAGCAATTTAATTGTGCATTTGTTATAAACTTAATAATCAAGGATTCTGCCAAATGCCAATCAAAATCGGTGACTATATGAAAACATATACAAATACGATAGATAATTTTTCTCCACTTCAATATAATTGGCCTCAGTTGATTGCGTGCTAGCAGGAGATACGGGAAAAGACATTTAGTTGGAAGGTTTTCCCCCCTGACATAACCTATGCCTGATTTATGATTGTATACCATTTTATAAGACTATTATAGTTTTTTAAAATTTAATTTCCTTCATTTATATTTAAAGTTTTAATCACAAGATATAAACTTTATTGTAGATTGTAACATTTATATTTCGTTTAGTAACTTTATATATTTTTCAATTAGGAAGAATTGCAGAAATAGTTCGAAAAATTATTTAAAAGTATTTACCTTAAATTGGGTACTAACGCATTTTTTTGCTCATCTTGTTTTTTTTATATTATTAGTTCTATTTTTAAGTGTCAATCTTTGCACCATTTTGCTGTTAAGTTTTCCCATACAGTTTGGTTAATATTTCCGGGCTGCAGCACAAGGCAAATACATTTCTTCCGTTACCCGGAAACGTTTTCTGCTGCTACACTTGATTTCATATATAGTATAAATCTATATATCTGTATATGTATTCAAAAATATCTAAATCTATGTGTACATATATTTATTTATCAATTTATGTTACAAAGTGTAAAATTCAATTAGCCATAATTTCTAATTAATTATGCAGCTCGCACTGTTGGCTAAAAAACCAATTATCCCCACACAGAATCATAATAATTATTTAAGAATTATGGCATTAGTTGTTGTTGTTGTTATTATTATTATGGTTGTCTGTTTATAATGCACATATTTACAATCAGACTTGGCCGTCAATTTGGTGATTATGATTTACACACGGAACACAAACTGATTAAGTTCGCTGAGTGAGCGTCAAAAAACAAAAAAAAAAAAAACAAAAGCGTGGGTATGCCAATGTGTCGTGTAGTGGTGGAGGGGAGGGGGTTATTGGTTTGGATTGGTCTATTTAATTAATTGGCTTTCGATTTGTTTTTATGAAATTTGTGTTGTGCTTTTCTGTTGTCGTAATTTACGACCTCGCTTGTTTGCCGATTGTCATTGATAAGCTGTTTTAATGTAGGTATTTGTTTTTTTTTTTTTTTTTTGACTGAGCTTATGTGTTTTGGCTAACTGTTTTCTTTTTTTGTTTTCTTTGCTGCAGTTGGTGTCGCCTGAGAAACGCCTGGAAAGATCTCATCCCACATTTACGGAACGTAGTCAGTTAAAATATGCTCGTCGTTTGGTTGTAAAACTGGGAAGTGCTGTGATAACACGTGAAGACAATCACGGATTGGCTCTGGGACGTTTGGCATCCATTGTGGAGCAGGTAATTTTCGATAAGCCTAAACTTAACTAAGAGTTAACATTATATTGAACAGCTACCAGTACATACCTCAACCTTAATTTATATATCTTTAGACTTATCCTAACTTTACCTATTCGCAATTAACGATAATCACAGTTTTCTTCTTAAATTTGGTTTTACCCACACACATATAACCTCAATTTTAAATTAACTTTACTTAACCATCTCTTAACCTTACCAAAATAATACTTAGTCTTAATTTTTGTTTAATTACCGGCTGACTTTATCTTAAGCATGTATAAATTCTTAGCTCACATTAACAACAATGTTGTCTCGAACTTATCTTAATAGAACTATAATCCTATCCATATCCCAAATTATAAGCTTACTTTGAGTGTACTTAACATTAATTTAACCTTAACGAAGTCATACTTATCCTTACTTAAACTCAATAACACTTGTTCAGAGTAACCTAAACCATCTTATCCTTAACCTTAATCCATTATTCTTTAACTTTTACTAACCTTTAATAATACGAAAATCTTGAAGTTAGCCAACCTTATCATCTCACATTTCATTTTTGTTGGTATTTTTATCCATCAGGTAGCCGAATGCCATTTGGAGGGACGTGAAGTTATGATGGTGACCAGTGGTGCTGTAGCATTTGGCAAACAGAAACTAGCACAGGAGCTTCTCATGTCCCTTTCTATGCGTGAGACTCTTAATCCCAAGGACAGCAAAGAGGTTACCTTCGCGCAATTGCACATCATACAATTTCAATTCAACATTTCTTCCTTTCCTTCCCTCTTTGTCTCTCTCTCTCTATCTCTCTACCACTTTCTCTCTCTCTGCCTCTCTCTTTCACTCGCTTTGTATCTATACGCAATGCTTATTAGTTCGATGGCGCCACACTGGAACCACGTGCGGCCGCTGCGGTGGGTCAGTCGGGTCTTATGTCTCTCTATGATGCTATGTTTGCCCAATATGGCGTCAAGATTGCTCAGGTTAGTAGTAGTGCTATAAGGGACGGACATAGGACGCATAACAACATGCGTTAGTCTAATTAAAACAGAGTGAGTTGTCTGTACTTGGATTGTGTATGTTTGTATGTATTTTAGGTGCTGGTTACCAAACCGGATTTCTACAATGAGGAAACACGCAACAATCTCTTCTGCACGCTCTCCGAATTAATTAGCCTAAATATTGTGCCAATCATAAATACGAACGATGCCGTTTCGCCACCAATGTTTATACGTGACGATGAGCCAGCAGGTGGTGCGAGAAGGGTAAGTACATGAAGGTGTTCTTATCTATGTCATAGACACGTGACTGGCTACGACTATTTCCTCTGCATTTCTCTCTCACTCTCTCTTTGTCTCAGGGTATACCCATTAAGGACAACGACAGTTTGTCGGCCATGTTAGCCGCCGAAGTACAAGCGGATTTACTAATCCTTATGTCGGATGTCGATGGCATTTACAATAAGCCACCATGGGAAGATGGAGCCAAGCTAATGCACACCTACACAAGCGACGATAGCAACAGCATTGAATTTGGAAAGAAGTCAAAGGTAAGGATACCAATTAGGTATGTAAGCACCTAGTAAATAAACTCTATCTCTCTTGAATTTTCTTTATATACCTATATACTTTTTTTTTGGTTTTAACAAGAAGATGAAATTGTGTTGACACTCGTTCTATCTATTCCTATATCTTATTCTCCGCTTTCATCTTGTATTCCTCTAGGTGGGCACTGGCGGCATGGACTCCAAAGTGAAAGCAGCCACTTGGGCATTAGATCGTGGTGTTAGCGTTGTAATTTGCAATGGTATGCAGGAGAAGGCCATTAAGACAATAATTGGCGGTAGAAAGGTTGGAACATTCTTTACCGAGGCAACGGAAAGTGCCAATTCAGTGCCCGTCGAAGTGATGGCCGAGAACGGTAAGTGTTAAGACAAAAAAAACTAATTAAAATGAGTAAAAATGCAACTGTGAAAATCTCTAACAATGGCCATCGACAAAGACAATAGATTAACTAGAAACTTTTAGTTAGTGTAAAAACAAAAGGGGGAAATTTCTTAGAGTTATAATCGAAAGAAACGCTAAAAAGTTATTACCTTAGATACTATTTCTAAAGCAAATAGGAATGCATAAAATTTATCAAATTTAAATCAAATTAGATTGTAACCATTTTTATAAAAAATATATTTTTTAGATTATTTCATAATTTTTCATCGTTTTATTTATAAGCATTTAAATTGAGATAACCCTTAATGAAATTGTAATGATTGTACGGGAGATTAGGTATCCGCCATACAGGTCGCAAGGGGACAAAGTTACCCCAAAAAAAATATATATATTAATTTCCTTTATTTTCTTTCCCGCGGATCGGCCATTGGTCTAAAGTAAATCTAAAATATGTAGCTTGGAATCAAGAATAGCTAAAGGAAATCGCCTCCACCAATTTCGATATTTAACTAAACAACTACTCAAACTTTAATTTCGCAAGTTGTAAAACTCGCAATTGCGAGTGGCAAAATAATAAATATCGACCGATTTCTAATTAACAAAAACAGAACAAATTGATCTTAAGAAGAAATTTCTTCTTTTTTAAATTTTCATATTTTGATTAGGAGTTTGAGATATTCTATTGTTAAACTTTATTTGTGCTAGTTATTTAGTTACATTGTATGGTCTTGTCTTAGTTGCCACCAAAGACCGAGCTAGTAGTAGATTCTTAGCTTACGTCATTCTAACAGCGAATGACAAGTGGTTTTGGACTAACCTAATGGCCATTAAAGTTTCACACTCACACACACAGAGTCAGGCTAAACAAGGGAGGGTAAGAGAAAGAAAGAGGAAGATGCAGGAGATGATGTCAAAGTGGGTCACGATGCTCTGCTGTGTTCTTGTTCCGGTTTGCCATGTTTTGTGCAGGTTTTTCTTTTTTAAGTGACTGTGGAGTCCTTTTGGGAGGACGACTACTCCTCTGCGCTAAGTGGCTTCATCACCCAGGGCGGCAGCAAGTTTAAGTGGCTAACCAGTCTAAACTGTGAAGTTCGCTATGGCAATGTTGTGGCTAAAATTTAATTTAATTGTTATTAGAGACAACTGCCACTGCCACAGTTGCTCTGGTGGCAGGTGGTAAAAATTGCCACTTAATTGAAAAGATGCGCAACTTGTATAACGTTTTGCCGAGTTTTCTATTCTTATTCCCTTATTCGATTGCTTTTGCAATTTTATTTCTGTTTTATTTATTTATTTTTTTTTTATACAGCTCGCACTGGAAGCCGTCAAATGCAGGCACTGACTGCCGGCCAGCGTGCCAGCGCTGTTAACACATTGGCCGATCTTTTGGTTAGCCGGGAGAAATTCATACTCGATGCCAATGCCAAGGATTTGGCTGAGGCAAAGAAAAATGGTCTGGCTAAGCCGTTGCTATCGCGTTTGTCATTAACTTCAGCGAAATTGAAGAACTTGTCCATTGGCCTGAAGCAAATAGCCGACGATAGTCACAAGGTAAGGGAAATTAATGTAAAAAAAAAAAAAAAAAACTTTAAGAGTGAGTAGCTAAAGGATGAACAAAGTTTGGGCATTCAACTTGTCTGGTGACAAGTTGTGAGAAAATTGCATTTGTTATTTAATTTTTTTGTTTAAAAAATGAAAATATTTTCTTTTTCTTTTTTTGCTGTTGTTTCTTATTAGAAAAATTGAGTTAGCTTCTCTGTGCACTTGTCTTGGGGAATTGTTGTTTAGCAAGAATTGATCATTTTATGAGCCATATGCAGTTGCTCTTTTGCTCTTTCAGGAAAAGCTTTAACAACATTATGAAATCTCCAAGCAATTTTACACTTCAACAAAAATTGACACCCTCTCAGCCAACACACACACACCCCGCCTCCCCCTTCTTCTGTCTTTCTCTTATATTCGTTTTTCACATCCCAGAGGGTCAGAGAGGGTAATAAGGGCAAAGTATGAGCCAGTAAGAATAATGCACTTGCTGAATTGTAGACTAGGGAATGCCTCGTAAAAAAAAAAAACGAAAAAAACACATACACACACAATTTATGCAATTTTGTAAAGTTTTAGTTTTCAAAAATTGGGAAAGTTATGGCAAATAATATTTATAATGTCGAGGCCATATTTGCTATTCTTTTCACTAGAAAATTTAAAAATCTGTTAACAATTTCTAATATTTATATTTAACTGTTAGTTTATCTAAGTTTGGGCTTTTATTAAAAGTTCTTTAGCCAATAAAAAACCTTTCACAAACACTTTCAACTTTAAATTTTCATGCCTAAGTATAAAATCTTTTAAGAAACATTTTTACTTATTTTGTGGTGTAGAATTTATAAAATCGTTGAAACTTTAAAGATCTAAATGTCACAGCTTGTTTGATTCCTTACGAACGAATACTAAACGAATTTATTTAGCTAATATTTTGAATAGTATTTTATCGAATTGAACATTCCCCTTTTTATGTAACTAAACCCTAATGGGTAAAAAAGTCTAAGCATGTGGAAGATAAAAGACAGTTTCCATTCCCCCCCTTCCCACTCTATCACTCCACCATGTATGGCATCTTGGCAATGACATTAACCAGCCACACAGACCCAAGACCCTAGAAACCCAGAGCCAGAGAGACCCAGACAGAGAGTTGATGGAATATTGAGATGGTGTCGGGGTCTGAAGAAGGATTTAGGAAGCAGCAGAGCAGTTGAAGGTTAGACTACTACTATTACTGAATGTACTCCAACGGGTTGGAAAGGATAGGCGAGAGGAGAAGTTGTGGTGGGACCTTTCAACCAGCCGTTTTATTGGATGTGATTGTGCGGAAACGCAAAACTTTTTTTCCGGTATGTGTGTGTGTGTGTGTTTTCGTTTTTCTTTTCATTTTTTTTTCCAGTTGTTCTGCTTTTTTTGTGGCAAGAAAAGTTTTTCCATAGCGCGTCCACGACATGGAGTATATTGTAAAAATGGCAGCGAAATTGTGACACAAAATGGCGTCAGCGTAAAAATCATAAAATATATACACATACTTGTATTTGAATGTGTGCCGGTGTGTGAGTACAAATAAACAAGAAAGCACCATAACGCACTCAATAAATGTTAAATTCCACGAACGGCAAAACGAAGCGAAGAGAAGGGCACAAAAAAGAAAAGGAGATCAAAATGTGGTTGACCAAAACAGAAATTTATCTATGTTAATATCTTAAACCCTTTCAAAAATTTCAATTATTTTTACTGAAAAAGATACTTTACCATTTAACAGACTTGTTTACTACAGTCACATTATTCCTTCTATTATCAAATGATTTTTATCTAAGCTTAATTTCGAAATAAACAAACGGCCTGAGAAATGGGGGAAAATAATCAGCGAATCATTAAACGAAATATAAAAAAAAAATGGGCACAGAAATAAAAAAAAAACAAGAATTGAAAAAAAAAACAACAAACGAATTAAAAAGCCAATAAAATAACTAGCTTAGAACAATAGGACAAAATGAGATTAGTAATGACTTAAAAAAACATCGACTGAACCACTGTTCTGAAAGAGGAAGAGAAATGGGGAAACCACAAAAGGAAATGATTTAATAGAGATCACCCAAATTAATGAGTAAATGACATAATGTACGTAGTGTATATTTTTTAACGTTTATCTAGCCGATTCAAATTTTGAACTTTTTATATTGAAAGAGTGTTAATAATGTTTAAAAGGCCTAAGATTAAAATCAAAAAAAAAAAGAAATAATATTATGTATATGTACATACATATGTGAGTAATAAAAAAAAAAAAATTATAATAATTTTTACATCATCAAGCGGAAGTCCCTTTATTAATATTTTTTCTTGTTGCCAAACTTTAACTTCTAATTTCCTTTTCACTTTCTTATCGTTGTGTAGGCAAGAGAAAGTTATTACTCTTGCATATTTTACAGCGACATAATAAACTAAATTTTCTGTTCTGTATCGTCAAGCCAAACCCTTGGCTTTCTCTCTCTCTCTCTCTCACACACTCTTTTTAGCCATGACTTATCCAATTGTCCTCAGTAAATATAATTTAAAGTTTTTTACTTCCCTACACAATGCCAAAGTCAATAATAATGACCATATAACCAAATTTACTCAGAGCACAAGTTGAGTTGAGTTTAGATTTTCCTTTTCTTTATTTTTTTATTCTGCTGCCCTTTAGAAAAAAAAAAATGGAGAATGGATAAGATATGAGAGCTTGAGGGATTGGGGTTTGGCAACATTGGGTTATGGTTATGGCAAGTAGATTCCATTCTATGCAAACGAGGGCAGGCAACTGCTGTCAGCAGCCCAGCCGCAATCTTCTCCGTGTTATCTGCAGCCAATTTTCAGTTGAAACGGGGTGGTGGGCGTGGAAGGGGTGGGGGGGCAAAAGAAAGCAAAGGCGAAAGCGAAGGCGTTCGGACAGCAGCCCATTAAAAATAAATAAAGATTACGATGAAGATGAGCAACTTGATTTATGTAAAACTGTGCCAGCAAATGCCTCTAAAAATGGACGCTTGGGATTTTATATAGCTGGGTGGAGGGGGGTTTATCGTTGTTGGCATTACGCCGGAGCAGGGTGGAGTGGTGGAAATTGTCGCATAAATATTGAGTTATTTTATGGTCCTGGACCCACATGGCATATAATGCATGTAATGTGATTTGTGTATTGCTGACTTGTCAATTGGCCTCTTTTTCTTTTTTTTTTTTTGCAGAATGTGGGACGTGTTCTACGTCGGACACGTTTGGCTGAGAATTTGGAACTGAAACAGGTTACAGTGCCAATTGGTGTGCTATTGGTCATTTTTGAATCCCGTCCAGATTCATTGCCCCAAGTGGCTGCCTTGGCCATGGCCTCCGCGAATGGTCTATTGCTCAAAGGCGGCAAAGAGGCTGCCTACAGTAATAAAGCACTCATGGAATTGGTTAAGGAGGCATTGGCCAGCGTTGGTGCCGAACATGCAGTATCTTTAGTGAGTGAACAAAACAAATACCGAATTTGATTTAATCTTTAATGGTTAAATCAACATTATTTTTGGTTTTTTATTTTTTTTGCTAAGGTTTCGACTCGTGAAGAAATCAGCGATCTGCTGTCAATGGAAAACCACATTGATCTAATCATACCACGCGGCTCATCAGAATTAGTACGTAGCATTCAGCAGCAATCTTTGCATATTCCTGTATTGGGTCATGCGGAAGGTGTGTGCCATGTCTATATCGATAAAGATGCTGATTTGAAGAAGGCTTTGCGTATTGCACGGGATGCCAAATGCGACTATCCAGCAGGTAAGTGCTAGTCGTAAACATATTTTTGCCAGAAGGCTTTAAATAAGTTTTTAAAGAATATCTTTCAAAAGCGATTAGGTTTATTTGAAGGCTATTCAAATTATTTAATACTAAGACAATGAAAAAAGTGTAGATTCCCATAGATAGTTCACTCAATCCAGTGCCGAAGATGCTTTATTAGATTTTTTTTATAGTTATCGTTTTACTTTTGACTAATCGAAAATAAATTCTTTCTTATGATAAAGGATGCATAGATGTCAAAATGCTTATTTATTAATAAACGAAAATTAGAAACTATGTATATTTTGATTTTTTAGTAAGTGTCTAAATTTCAATATTTCCAGTTGAAAAAATATCGATAATAAAGATGGTAAAAACCCGACAGAGCTAGCAAATTGGATTAGATGGGAATTTGTATTCCCTTTCCAAGGTAAAGAATATAAGGGAATATATAGGCAAAAGTTTATCCAGTCTTGAAATGGTTTGGGACTCGGATTGAAAGACTATAAAGGGAACATATTTATTAATATATAATAGACTCTACACAACTTTAATTAATTAGAAGTATAGAATATTGTTAGGTAGAAGCAAACTCATTTTTTAATTGCAAAATTTTCCACCTAAATGCTTATTGTATTTTCAGTTTTATTTTATTTTTGGTTATTGTGCTGAACAAAAATTAATTGCATTTTGTGTGTGTTTTGTTTGTTCCTCTATTTTCAATTTATCGCTGTTGGCGGTGGTGGTGGTCGTGGTGGGTACTTGCGAACATTTTGGTGGCACCTGTCACAGCCTGCAATGCAATGGAAACATTACTCATCCACGAGGATCTAATGAGCGGGGACATTTTCACTGATGTCTGCAACATGCTTAAACGTGAGGGTGTTAAAATCTATGCAGGACCAAGATTAAATCAGCAACTAACATTTGGACCACCGGCGGCAAAGAGTCTAAAGCATGAATATGGTGCCCTAGAGTGTTGCATTGAGATTGTACCCAGTTTGGAGGATGCCATTAATCACATACATACATATGGCAGCGGGCATACCGATGTCATTGTCACGGAAAATGGTAAGCCCAGAGAGTTTTTGCGATTGTTCAATTGAAAATTAATTTCACAATTGCTTGCAATTGAAGCGGAAAGAAGTGCAAAAAGGGCAAGGATAAAACTAATGAGCATTCACAATGTGCGGGCTATAAATTTTCGTGTGCCCCTATACATATATTATCGGAAAATTGGTTATTGCCATTGGCAGGCAGCATCTACTTGCTGCTTTTTTGGGGCCAGTTATTTGTTTCAATGACAGTTTTTGTGTTTTTGGAGAATTCGCCAATGCGAAATATGATCGCAAATTGAAACCAAAAACCAAGACCCAATCCCCCAAAACAAAAGTTGTGGCCATGTGGCATGCAAGTGGTGTGCTGCATGTGCTCAATGCATTGTTTGTCGCCATAAACACAAAACACTTTCTCTCTCTCTCTCGCACCCTCTACCTTTTGGGCCAAAACGAAAAATTTAAATCATTTGGGAAATTAATTTTATTCAACACTCAACCGTTGTGCGTCGCACCTCAACTCAACTTGGCTTGCACTATGTTTTGCACTTCTTTTGGTTCAATTTCCCACATGTATATACTCGCATATTTTCCACATTTTTCACACACACACACACACACACTCCTTCATTTTGCATTTAGATGCCAGAGCGAAGCAATTCCTTGGTAGCGTGGACAGTGCTTGTGTATTCCATAATGCCAGTTCACGCTTTGCGGACGGTTTCCGTTTTGGCCTTGGCGCCGAGGTTGGCATCTCAACGGCACGCATTCATGCCCGTGGCCCAGTTGGTGTGGAGGGTCTATTAACCACCAAATGGATACTCAATGGACAGGATCATGCGGCAGCTGATTTTGCTGAAGGCGGTCAGCGTACCTGGTTGCATGAAACACTGCCATTGGATTGATGGGAAGAAAACCAAACCAAAAATATGTAATTTTATAATAATAATAATAATAATATGTATATTATTTCTTGTAAATAAAAATTGAATTAATTTTTAAGTTGCTGTTTGGTTGGGTTTATTTTTCTCTCACTCTCTCTCGCTGCTTTTTTTGTTTTGTTGCTTTTCTTAACATTATTGCATTTTGAGTGAAGGGTAATTAAGTTAAGGAAAGGCTAAGGCGGCAACAGTAAAGGCAAGGAAAGTAAAAACGAGGTCGGATGACAGCTGCCGTCGCGGCCACATGGGAGAAATTAATTTGAGTGAAAAATATTTGCCCAGGCAACTTGTGTAATTAATAAACTAAAGAACTAAGGACAGCACGCTGGGGGCAGGGGGAACATGGCCAGGGCAGGGCAGAAGAAAAAGGTTGGTTTTCTAGTTGGTTACTTGGTTTGGTTCTCTGGTTGCTACTGACGATGCTGGTAAACTGTCAGCGCTTGTCTTGGGAACTTTTCTTTTTCAAAAGTTCACCCACCTACACCTCTGCATCTCTCGTTCTGCCCCTCTCTCTCTCTCTCTCTCTGTGACTCTTTCTCGTTGACATTGAAAATTAAATTAAAATTAAAACTTAAGGTTTTTATTATATGAATATAGAAAATAAAAAAAAAAAACATCAAGCGGTCGTTGGGGTCGATATAAGGAAAGCAAAATAGTTTATTGTTCCGCTTGTTCGTTTTTGGAAAATTTCATAAATTAGCCATTAAATGTAAAATGGTTGTGGCACTTGGTATGCAACCGCGTTGCAAGTATTTGAATTTTTATGTGCATTGGGGCAAGTTGCACAGCTCAGCTCAGCTAAGTTTGTTCAGTTCGCTCAGTTCTCAGTTCTAAGTTTCAGTTTCAGTTTTCTTGTCGCCGTCTCGTCTCACTTTTGGCCGAAAAAGTTTATTTTAGTGCCGCACGCTGCATTGCGTGCCAAAAGGCCAAGACATCCCATTCTCATTCCCATTCCCATTCCCATGCCCAAACATGGCTCCGTTTGGTGAATTGTAGCTGAGGTGGTTTGCCTTGTCAACGCGCATTTTTATTTTACTCCAACCCCCCCCTTCCTCCTACACGAAAACCAGTTTGACAGTTAAGAGATGACAGAAGTGCACGGTGGGGAAAACTATTTGAAGTGCGGGTCAGCTTTCGCCATTTGCCATTCTCAAGTCAGTTAGTGACATCTAACGGTGGTGCATAATGACAGAAAAGAGAGTGGGTTGATTAATAAGAAGTTTAGAAAACATTTCGAAATTGTATATCAATCAAATTTCATTGATTTTAAAAAGTTATTTAGACGATCCTAAGGCTAACGGCTCATATGTAAAAGCATAAATAATAGATGGATATAGTTTGTGATATTTATAAAGTTCTTAAAGAATTTCTTCCTCTCCATCTTTCTCTCCCATTTTTATACCATACACTCATAGGGTGAAATGGTATATTAAAGTCGCTAAAATGTATGTAACAGGCAGAAGGAAGCTTTTCCGACCCCATAAAGTATATATATTCTTGATCAGCATCAACAGCCGAGACGATCTAGCCATGTCCGTCTGTCCGTCCGTCCGTCCGTCCGTCCGTCCGTCCGTCTGTATGAACACCTAGATCTCGGAGACTATAAGAGCTAGAGCCACCAAATTTGGTATGTAGACTCGTGTCATATGTACGCTTATCGAGTTTGTTTCAAATGTTTGCCACGCCCCCTACCGCCCCCGCAAATGATATAAAACCGATTTTCTTAAACACTATAGCAACTAGAGACACAAAATTTGGTATGTATATTTGCTTTGTAAATGCGCACATTTTGTATTTATAAAAATTTTGCCACGCCCCCTACCGCCCCCGCAAATTAAATAAAACCGATTTTCTCAAAAACTATTTCAACTAGAGACACCATAGTTAGTATAAATATTTGCTTAGTAATTGCGCACATTTTTGATGTGTAAAGATTTTGCCACGCCCCCTTCCGCCCCCGTAATTTGAAAAAACTCGATTATCTCCCGTAATTTTCTACCGTGTGCAATCAAATTTAGCACACTTAAATTTGATACTAATGTTCAGCAAAATACCAAATTTGATCAAAATCGGACTAAAAATAGCCAAGTTATGCATATAAACGTTTTTCCATATGGCCGGAGTTGGCCGTTGGCTGGTGGGGGCGCTAGGGTGCTCGTATGCTTGAGTGAGCGAAATACTAAGATATGCTTGTGAAAAGCATGTGAACAGTTTTTTTTAAATACGAAAATGTATTGGTTATTATAAATTTAAAATATTTGTTTTACTGGTGTATGGTATATCCAAGTCGGCGAGACGACTTACTTACTTCATTTCTATTAATGACAATAATTTGGAATCATTTTTAAGTCTATATATATCTAAGAATTTAGTCACACAAAAATGTCTGCAATTATTTGTCACTTTTAAAATGCTTTAGATATTTTATAATTAAATCCGTATTCTAAACTACTTACCAAAAATAGTTTGTGAAATAATTTGGCTGAATACTTTTGTGAAATGCAAATAGTGAGTCAAAAACCAGCCAAAAAGACTTAGCCATTATAACTCTTGCGAATCTTGTAGATTAATTGTGAAAGAAAATTGGCAACGAATATTTAATAAGTCGTAAAGTCTGGCTATTTTTTAAACTTATTTTATTCCCTAGTGTCCCAAAAACTATGCAATCAACCCATTTATATATCTACTCTATCTCTTACTCCTACTCCTTAATAACCCCATAGTCGGAACTCGGAACTCACCTTCACACTCAAAATACTTATACCCCGGAAAACTCACACTCACACTACAAACTCACTTAACTTATTCGTGGTACGACTGAGTTACAAGGCCAAGCATAATTTTTACCTCTTTCAACTGCTTTCCTGGCGCATACAGACAATGATACGTGAAAGTTTCTTGTACCTGCTTCTGGTTGCAGTCACGTAAATTTTTTCTATGTAGTTTCTAACCAAAAGCACTTAAAAAAGTTTACACAGTTTGAAGAATAGAGTGAAACAACAACAGCAAAAAGAAAGGGGAGAGAGAAAAAAAAAAAACAATTTAAAACGATAGCAATATTGAGATCTCCCCTTACGATATATGTATTTCTAGCTGCACACTTTCCCTGTTTAAATGGGAAATTTGCTTCTTTTGTTTTGGGGGGGATTTAATGCATAAGCATTTTGTGCTACATTTAATTAGTATAATATACATAAATCTCATAGCTAATATTACGTTAAGATCATATCAGACAAAGAAAGACAACCGAGAAATTGCAGTGCAAAGAATGAGCCACGATATATCAAGGCATGGCTAGGCATGGCAAGGCAAATGATACAAAAATGCATTTCCCTTTGTTTGCCCTCCTTTTTGGTCTAACATTTTAAATAAAAATGATTCGAAATTCAATGAAATCTACACGGCGTCAACTTGTATATCATGTGGATAGAATTTTCTATTTGTTATTTTATTTTTCTTGTTTCTTTCTTGTAAAACAAAAACGGCAAGCGGCAATTCTTTTCCGACTACCACACCATCTATGGACAGATGATGTCTCAGTGAGTGAGAGATGCAAAATTATTTATTCCCATGCACTTGCCCAGGAAGGGTATATTGATAAGCATAGTCAGTTCTATCAAACTAAATACATATTCATATTATGTTTAGAGTTAATATTAGCTTTGTTTTTGTCTTTAAATACTTTTTAATATAATATAATATAAACAATATAATATAAATAAAAAAAGAGTTTATATTTTCTAATGAATTTTCTTTCAATATCATTCAACAATTCTTTTGATATTATATTTTTGGCAATAATGAAAATATTTTCATGCTAATCTTAAAAGTATAAGAAAGGGTATTAAAAAATATTCTATTATTAAGACATATTGTTGGATCATCCATCCGGCCCTCTACGATTTTGTCACATCATTGGCACAAATTTGTTGTATTTGCGTAAATGTGAGGCAAATTTTAGTGGGTAAATGCATTTTGCATTGTTTTGCATCGTGCGGGGTAATTTATTTATATAAAAACTTAAAAATATAACAACAAAACGGCCGAAAACAGATGCCTATACAAGTCCTGCCACACATATTTAGATATTCAGAAGTCAAAAGCAATGCATTCTAAAGAAGCAGCAACAGCAGCAACAGCAACAACAACAACAACAGAAGATAAAGATGAGAAGAGAAAGAGGCATAATTTAAATGAAAATGAAATGACAGAGAATGATGAATTGCACTGTAAAATTAAAAACAATTGCATACTCTTTAAGATTGTTAAAATTGAATTAATAAAGATTTTTATAAGAAATTGAGCTTAAACCAATTTCAATTATTCATTTATTTCACAGAAAGAATCCAAGTAACTAATAGATCTCTCTCTCTCTCTAGCTATAGACATTTTGGAGTAATTTATTTAGTCTTATACTCAAAATTTCATTATATTAAATTAGTCATTTTTATTAATAATGGATCTAGAAGCTCAGAAGATAAATACTTCTTGCTGGTAGGAATGATAAAAGTATGATAAATTCAATCTGAATTTGCCAATAATTATTCAGAAAATTCAAGACGTTGTTGAGATGTCTCTTTAATTAAAAGCTTTTATGTATGTAGCAATCGACAAATGTCTCTGATTAGTCAAGAAATCCTTCCTATATTCATATTTTGCGACTTAACTTTAATTTTAAATCAATTTCCTTATTTATTTACATCATTTTTTCAAGTGCTTCGATTTTTAAAATCTACTTTGTAATGGATAAAAAGTTATTACTTATTAAAAAAGATTTTAGACTTTTTTTATATACAAGTATATCCGACAACTTGCATAATCTCTAGCATAGTACCCCAAATGCTACACTTTCTTGACAATCGAAATGATGTGTATCCAACCCAGTACTGCAGCACCCCACCTCCAATTCCCCCCTCCCAACGTTTGTCCCTGCCTTTAGCCTCTAGACATAGATCATGAATTCATCAACATGTTACTAGGAAAGTGCAACTTATTTAAATGCCGAACTCAGACATAGAACGGAATCACTTTGATTGCTGTCGTTGTTGGATTTACACGTCGTGAGTGTTTCGTCTATTCTAGTGGATTAGTTTTATATTTTTTGTTTGCTGTGTATTTTTTTTTTTTTTTTGTTTTGTTGGTTGTTTATTTGCATAAGGATAAATGTCCTGATATTTGGGAATTCTCATCTCGTTGTAGCCTTTTGAAACTTATATCAACTAAACATGTGTGACGAAGAAGCATCAGCTTTGGTGGTGGACAATGGATCCGGTATGTGCAAGGCTGGATTTGCCGGTGATGATGCTCCACGTGCTGTGTTCCCATCGATTGTGGGTCGTCCCCGTCATCAGGGCGTGATGGTCGGTATGGGTCAGAAGGACTGCTATGTGGGTGATGAGGCCCAGAGCAAACGTGGTATTCTATCCCTGAAATATCCAATTGAGCATGGCATCATCACCAATTGGGATGATATGGAGAAGGTCTGGCATCATACCTTCTACAATGAGCTGCGTGTGGCCCCAGAAGAGCATCCAGTCCTTTTGACTGAGGCCCCATTGAATCCAAAGGCCAATCGCGAGAAGATGACTCAAATTATGTTTGAGACCTTCAATTCACCGGCCATGTATGTGGCCATTCAGGCTGTATTGTCCCTGTATGCCTCCGGTCGTACCACTGGCATTGTGTTGGATTCTGGTGATGGTGTTTCGCACACTGTGCCCATCTATGAGGGTTATGCTCTGCCTCATGCCATCCTTCGCTTGGATTTGGCTGGTCGTGATTTGACCGACTATCTGATGAAGATTCTAACCGAGCGTGGCTATTCATTCACCACCACAGCTGAGCGTGAAATTGTACGCGATATCAAGGAGAAGTTGTGCTATGTTGCTCTGGACTTTGAGCAGGAAATGGCCACAGCAGCTGCATCGACCTCATTGGAGAAATCCTATGAGTTGCCCGATGGTCAAGTGATCACCATTGGCAATGAGCGTTTCCGTACACCGGAGGCCCTGTTCCAGCCCTCATTCTTGGGCATGGAATCGTGCGGTATTCATGAGACTGTCTATCAATCGATCATGAAGTGCGATGTTGATATCCGTAAGGATTTGTATGCCAACAATGTCCTGTCCGGTGGTACTACCATGTATCCAGGTAAATTTTCGAAAAAAAAAATTCGAATTTAAAATTTTCAAAATTGAATTGAAATTTATTTGACTTTCCTTGTTTCTGTCAGGTATTGCTGATCGTATGCAAAAGGAAATCACTGCTCTGGCTCCATCGACCATCAAGATTAAGATTATTGCTCCACCAGAGCGTAAATACTCTGTATGGATTGGTGGTTCCATTTTGGCATCTCTTTCCACCTTCCAACAGATGTGGATCTCTAAGCAGGAATACGATGAATCCGGCCCTGGCATTGTCCACCGCAAATGTTTCTAAGCTAAATCAGCTACATCAACAGCAACAACAACAACAACAACAACAACATCAGCAGCAACAACATCTTAGCTATTTGCATCATAAAGCCATTAACATCCTACAGATATGTCTTTATATATATATTTTATAAATTAAAGATACATTTTCACTTAGGCCAAATGCATAGCATAAAAAAAAAACCATTCAATACAAATGAAACATAACGACAAAGAAAACAAAAAAATAAGTATCTTTAAAATTTACATTTAGTTGAAGAAGTTCTTAAATCTTAGAGAAGAACACACACACACATTAAGAGATCAACAAACAGAAACGAGCAGGCAAAGCATTCATTAATTAATTTATTTATTATTGTTTTTTATCATATATTTTTTTTTTTTGGATTTTTAAACTTATGTTCCCGGTAAACCAAACAACCAAAACCAAAGCCAAACCGTAACAAATCGAACCAAAGAAAAAATAAAAAAGACAATCGGTTGTACAATAAATACTAAAGGTATATACATACATATATATATATCCATCTGGAAATCGATCCATATTTTGCGTGGATGCCGAGAGTGGGAATCAATTTCTATTTGGACATAGAAATGCCATCAAAAAGGCACAAAAACAAAACAAAGGAACCGAAAAGGTAAAACAGAATGCTTGTTCAGGGAAACTTTTTTAATTAAGCCTTGGGAAAAAAGGCAGCAAAGAAATTTCTATTCTATTTCATTTTATTACATTGTTTTGTTTGTTTTTTTGTTTTGTTTTTTCTTTTTTTATTTTGTTCTTTTCTCATATATTTTTTTGGAATTGTCAATCAAAGCGTGTGAGAGAAAACTTTTATTGTGCCAGACATTTAGACAGGCAATTGAAGTATCCATAACAAAAACTGCGCAATTTCATATCTTCGCCTGTCATATATTATTGCCAGAAGAGGGTATTTGTACTCTTTTATTGGCGAACAAGAAGAACAAAAAGTCTATCCAAAATTATTGTACAGCAAACAGAATTTAATTTCCTATAAATTGTAGATAACTACAATTATGGTTATAACCAAAATATGCAATGGGCGATGGGCGGGCAGGAGGCATCTGGTTGGGCGTGAAGTTGTTCTTTCAAATTTTCATGTTCTTTGTTCGTTTCATTCGTCTTCATCGTCGTGGTATCAGCTTTTTCTTAATCTTCTTTTATAATTTTCAACTTCTATTGCCATAGAAGATTGCGGGGGCTTATTGGTGGCATTCCTGGATCAGATCCCTTAGAGAATCCCAAATAGAGAACGAATGGCACAAATCCCCAATGGAATATGGTCTGAGTCACACTGAATATCGTCTCCAAACGTTCCCTCATATCAGCCGGAATCTCCATTATTAAAGTTGGTTTCCTTTTTCTACAATGTAATAATCGAAATGTTTTCGAATTGTTTATTTTATTTTTATTTTTATTTTTTTGTAATTTTGGTGTGAACTTTCCTTTGAATATATCTATTTAGGCAGAACTTGTGACCAGGTCTAGTTCAAAAATTGAAATGAAAATCAAAGGCAAAATAATTTAACTTGTTTATTTTCCAAGCCTACTAAAATCAATTTTTGTTCTGTCTCCCTCCCTCTCTCTCTCTTAACTTGTGAAAGTAATTTTTCCAAAAGAAAGTTTCATTCGCGCTGATCACTTTACCTTTTTCTCGACGTGTGAAAAATACACATGCTTTACCTGATTACTTACAGCCAAACTTTGAAAGTGTGCAACGAGGAACAACGGGCAGGAGAGAAAGACAGAGACAGAGGGATAGTTAGTGTGTGTGTGTGTGTGTGTTTCTGTCTTAAAGTGTCTCTAACTGATGATTTATCTTCGAAACTAACTGACTATATGACCGCGTGCATATGTCTTCTTCTCTTTCTTGTTCATGATGTGATGTCTTTGCAATGTCATGTATCATATGGCAAGAAGCATTGGAACTTAATGCTCGTTATGCCAGACACAAAACATATGCATAGATACGTAAAAATATACAAAAATCGAGTAGAGTAGAGAAAGTGGGAAAATAAATATGTACTTGTGTACTGCACAACTTTGGCAACTTTTCCATTGAGTTGGTTTACTAAACAACATATTCAAGTAAAACGGAAAAACTAAAAAACTGGACAAATGTTTGTAAAGCAAGCAACTGACAAGTTCTTCATTTGTTCGTAGAAACTTTTGTCGGTTTTTCCCATCACACTTCAGGCAGTCAAAGAGAGAGGAGGGAAAAACCAGGTGCCAAAAACTATTGCCTAATTAGTTTGACTGAGTGTAAAACTTCAATCGGAACTTGAAGCATTTAAAGAATAGAAGATCTTTAAACTCTTTAGTGTTCAGTCAAATTCAAATGTATGTATATTAGAAACGAGTTCGTTTCTCGTCTGAATGTTAATTGCATTTTCATTTGTATGGATATCAAATTACGCAGCAATATTGACAGAATCGTATATATACATACATATGTATGTATGTACATATGCCTACATCTATGTACATATGTACTCGCATGTGTCGTCTTTTGTTAGTGACGCTCCATTTACTTAACCACTCTACCCATCTCTCTCTATTTCTCCCCATTTCTCTCACTCACATGTACTATGTACATACATATGTGGGCCTTTCTTTTTGGCACTTTACCCGAAAACCCCCAAGTGCGGTTCATTATTTACGCCCTACAAACACCCTAAACACCCCAAACACCCTAAACAGAGAGAAACACAGAAATTAGTGCCAACAATTGGCCGTTAGACGTAGGCGGGTTTTAGCAATCGGCACTCAATCAATCAGTGCCAAAATAGCCAACCTATATGTATATATATAGAGAGAGAGAGGGAGAGAGAAAGAGAGATTGGTGGGGGTAGGGAACTGAAGTGAGGTATAGAGAGAAATAGAAAGAGATATGAAACAGGAAGGAAAAACTAGGACTACGACTATCGCAGCTTTTCAGGCACTCGGTTACTTTTCTTTTTACTTTTTTTTTTTTTTTTGCATGTTGCTGCACTCCAAAAGCAAATCGGGTATACCAACAGTGTTTAGAAGTTTATAAAACAGAGGAATGGCTAAATCGAATCACTTTGAACAGATAATAGAATTGATTAACATAAATTGAACAGGAATTGTAATAAATATTTTATATAATAACATGAATAGGAGAGGAAATCTGTTTTAAAAACAAAATATTTATTATTTGGTTTTTGTAGGTGTAAACTACATTTTTTTGATTAACTAATGAACTTCTTACAAGCTAATTATTTATAAATACTGGTTCAATTAACTTGTTAGCTAATTTATCGTTACACAAATTCCAGACATTTTTTTTTTAATTTTAAACTTAGAGAGAATTATTTAAAGAGTAACCAGGTATTCATCTTATTTTCTGCACTTTTTGCATTTACATGGCGTATTTCAATTGGCAGGCATTTAATATAAAATGGGCCAGTTAAGTGGCCCTACAACGTAGACCCACATTGTATTTACGTACATGACCCTCGCGAACGTTTTTTTTTTCTTCCAAGCATAGTCTGGTATAGAGTATTCGAATTCATGTTCATAGCAAAAACTATATAAAAGTTGTATCTTTTATTATTATTCCATAATTAATTCTATTAAATCTTATTCAACATTTGATTAATTTTTTTTGGGAGTTTGAATTCCTTTTCTATAAATGCATAAAAGTAACATGGAAACGCAAATTGAAGTATACAAAGTTTCCATTTGGAATATAGGTTATCATTTGGGTCGATTCTTTAGTTTTTGTATTTTGTATGTCCTGTTTCAGTTGGGCATTTGTGTCTGTGCATTAAATTGAATTTAATTGCAGTCCATAGAGTTGTTTTCCAGACTTTGACTACAACTCCCTCCCTCTCTGCATTGCCCTTTAACTCCCACTCGAATACTCATTCATTGATTCATTCATTCATTGCTTGTGTGTGTGCGTGTGTGATTGTATTTGGTGTTTTCATTTTGGGGAAATTTGTTTTGCACTCGGTAACTATGTATAAATGTGAACGGCAATTGTTGATTTTATGCTAATTTAATACACTCACCATAAGAACATAATTTGCTGATTAATGCCTAAAGTAAATGCCATAGATACTGATGGTCATACGATAATATATATGTATCTATATGTATATATATATATATGTAGATGGACAATTTGCATGTACAGCACAATATCTGGTAACATATTTGCCATTTTCATTATGGAAATTCTGGCCAAAAACAAAAGCAAATATTGACATTAAAGCCAAAACCCAAAAAGTTAACGAGTTATATATACTTGCCAAGAAAATGGCGGGTGAAACTTGGACATGAACATTCTCTCTCTCTCTCTCTATCGCTCTCTCTCTCTCTCTCTCTCTCTCTCTGATGCTTGGTCTTGGGTTTTTGGATACGTGTTTGGGTTTGAGTTTGAGTTTCCTTTGGTTTTTCGGTGTTGGAGTTGTGCTGTTGGGTTGGTTCTCTGGTTCTAGCTCGGGCTCGTCGATGCTTTTGACAAGCTAACAAATTGTTTTTCTGGCTTGAGGTGCACCACATGTAGACAGGAAATTAATAAAGAAAAAGGGGGAACCGTGGGGCCAAAAGTCCAAAACAAACGGAATCCGTTCTCAACAGCTGACCGCAACAGACATTTAACATCGTCTTCGACTTCATCATCATCATCATCATCATCATCAACATCAGCAGAAGCATCCATATACATATATCAACATCAGCAGCACATCAAATTTAAATTTAGTATGGCAAATATTTTTGGCCTTACAAACTAACTGCAACTGACAAACGTATGAACCATAACAACCAAAAACTTTAAGCATATTGCAATAGAAATTACATATGTGAAAACAATTCAACAACAATTCAAAGAAAACTATTTAATTAGAAAGCATATTTGACTAACGACATCCCATCTACATAGATCCAGTTACAGTCACAGTTTCATTCATTCATGTTGACACACTCACACAAACACACATACATAAATACACATACACAGGTATTTCCCTTGCCATTTACATGCCTTTTCCACCTGTTATCCCCTTTTGTTATTGTTGTTGTTTTGCATGGGCTTCTTTAAGGCTTAAGTCCCTTGAATGAAGCGATAATCGTATCTTTGTCAGCATCAGAAGCATCATCAGGCAACAGGAGCAACCAGTGAAGTGTGGTGAGGTAACAACAAAACAAAACAAAAAGAAAAAAAAAATGAAACCAAACAGAAAACAAAAAAAGGGAGTGGAGTGGAAACACACACAAACAAAAAAAACGAGAAACGGAAAAATGAGGAAAAACAAACCCAGCAGGACGACACATCTGCCTGATGCTGATGCCTTGACTCTTTGCTTATTTATAAAGGTAAAAGGCAGATGATGGCCACGCCTACACACACACACAACCACACACACGCATACACACACATTCACACATATGAGGCGTGGGTTCATAAACTTTGCTTCAGTGATAAGCAGCAAGCAGGCAGGCAGTCAGCCAACCATCTAGCCAGCCATGGCAACGTGAAAATACAATTTTTCCCCTTTTTTTCTTATCTCTTTCCTCATCTCTTTAGCCAACATTGACAACATTCCTCTATGCATTTCGCTTTATCTATTTGCTGCCTTTCTCCAGAGAGAAAGAGAGAGCGCGATAGAGGTTAGGTATGTGTGTGTGCATTTCTAATTCAATTAATAGCTTGCTCGTAATTAAGTGCAGTGATTATTGCAAAAAAAAAAAAAAAATAATAAAAAAAGGGAAGAGAAGAAAAAGCAGTAAGAAAATGCATACCAAAGGCATTACAATGAATTGCCAAGAGATTTCCTGGAGCCACTTCTGCCTCTTACCTCACAAATTCCTTCCTCTTGCTCCTCCAGCCCTTCCTTTAACCATCAGCGCACACTCGAATGGCAATGCACAAGGGATTGGCAATAGCTATAGAGAATTAAAATGGGTTGAGGGGTGGTATGAATATGGGACCATCAACCAAGTGAATATGTGTAAGCGAGCGGTTTTTAATGCTCATCAAGGATGCTGATGATGCGTTGCATTGCTTCACTTTTCATATCTCGCTCTCACTCTCTCTTTCCTTTTCCTTCTATATTTTTGCTTTCATGCAGATAGATTATAATGATGCAATCCAATGAAGCAATGATGAGTGCAATTGGCAATAAGTTTCAACATATTCGAAGTGCCTGATGATGCTTAAACATTATGGCCAACTAGTAAACAATTTCGGTAAGATCATTTAAAGACAGAAACAAAGAGAAAAAACCGTGTGTGTGTGAGATAGAGAGAGAACGAATGTGACTAAGCTTACACTCAATGTTTTATTTTCCTTTTCGTTTCGCGTAATAGTGAATTTTACAGTTCTCGAATTCTTTCCCTTCACTGCATTGCAATCGCTTAAGTGATGATACAAATCCGCTTCATATCCGTATGGGTACACCCACACCCACACGCACACGCATATACATACACCCACTCAGAAAAAGTCAGATAGAACTGACACTCGTACATACATATATGCATGCTACTTCGCCTTATTACAAACGTTAAGCCTTCTGAGGTCTTATGTAAATTGTCTTTGCTGCTTAAAGCTTTCAAATGTTGACAATACTTACCCCAACGACAACCTGGTTCGTGAACTTCTTTGGACTTGGTCGCCATATTGACTTATGTGAAACTTTATTTTTATGGGGATTCTCTCGTATGCACATTGCCCATTTGCATGGTGCATAAATTTAAGTATCTTCTTACTTTGTTTTCTTCCATTTAGTTATTCTATATGCAAAATGTAGCATACTTATGAGCGTCGCCACGAATTGAGGGTCAAAAATATATGTTTATTAAAGCTAATTTGCATGGTCGATATAATCATTAGAGACTGCAGCTTCTTTCAGTTAAATTAAAGTTTGTTATTCGCTTGCTGTATTTCCTAATGCAAGAATAGATTGAATTTGGTTAAGAAAGGTCTAGGGGGTATTTTAAAATGCATTGTTTTGTTTTCTTTCTAAGTTCAATTAAGCATTTGCTTGTTGTCTTGTTGTGCTGTGAACTATACTGTAGTGAACTGGCCTTGAAAGTGACTCTATAGCCAAGTTGAAGATACTTTGACCCAAAACACTTAATGTTGAGTTTCTTAACAATTTTCTAGAATATAAACATATATGTATTTATATATACATTCTAGATTCTATGGAGAATGCAAAAAAATTTGACTTTCTTTGCTCAATTTGCTTTGCTTAGTGCGGTCCTGCTGCCTTATACAATCTGTTGCATCCGTACATATATATATGTATATGTATAGGTATATATATAGTTATATGTATATTTATTTTCTTCAATAAGCCAGATGAAGTGGAAAAATGGTAAAGTTTTCCCAATGCCTTTCTTCCTGCTTGACTTTTCTGTGGCCCCCTTCTTTCTGTGAAGGTCCTTTTCGTTTCTGGCAGATTTCTTTTACCAGCTGCAAAATTTGTTGTATTTTTGGTTTCACCCCTTTAATTTTCTTGAACAACATAAACCGCATTTTGGCTAAATATTTGACTCCGAATGCTGCTCAGTTTCAATTTCCATGGTGGAAAAACTATTTTCATTTGCAAGTCGAACAAACCCACAAACGAGGCAACGGACCAATTCGACTAAAAAATACCGGGGGTAGAGGTAAAAGGCAAACGCCAATAAAAACTTTCCAGCTTAAAACCGCTGAAAAGTTGAACAAGTTTTTGCTGTTTTTTCCCCTTCTCGCCATTGAGCGCGACGCCGGGTGAGAGGAGATTGGCGGGGGTACCAACTGATTTTATGAATATTGACCAAATCAAATTCAATTTCAATTGAAAGGCGCCCGCAAAGTGAACTTCAGCGCAAGAACAGAAAAAAAAAAATAATAATAAAAACAAAGCGCAACAAATTCGAAAACTATTTATAAATAAATTTTCACAGTGTTAAAGTTAAACACACACACACACACAGTTGAAAGTTGAAAACCTTTTTGAAGTGTTTTTTACGCTTTATCGCTTAATTGCGGGTAGAAAAGAAATTGAATTTGGTCAAAATCGGTCCGAATATCCAATCAGACAAACGCATTGAGAAAACAAAGGACATGAAAATAAAAAATATTCTTTTGTTAACAACTTTGCCCTTTTATTTGTGTATGTGCGCGCGGGAGTGTGTGTTTTTGGGTAATGTTGGTTTTACTTTTTAATAAATTTGCATTAGCATGGCTTTGCTCTTAATACAATTTCTTTTATTCTTTTTATCCATTTTGTTTTTCTTTTTGTTGCAGCCTGGCTTGACTTGGTTTTTAATAATATGCCAGAATTTAATATTCAATACATATACCTATATATATATAAATATGTATTACTCTATATATATATATGTATAAAAATTTTTATTTTCTTTGTTGCTTTTTTTTTTTTGCATTTTACTTTGGCTATTGAAATTCCAGACTTGGTCTCAGTCTAAACATTTTCTTCTTCCTTGGTCTTTTTTTTGTTTGTTGTGTGTTATGTATTTTTGTTGCTTTTGTTAGTTTTTTTTCTTTTTTAATATTGCACACAATATGCACAAGGTGTGGCAGTGAAAGGAGAATCGCCAGAGGGTTAGTGGGGTGGGGAAACAGGGAAATCTACAGAAAAATGTATAAAGGTCGAGGAAAAATATGGCAACTGTTTTGTGGCCAACAGTTTATTGTTGCAGGAGCAGACAGAACTAGGTGAAGTGGTAGGTTGGTAGGTAGATAGTTAGTGGTAACAAAGACAGGTATCAGCAGGAGCAGAAAGTTGAGCTTAGTCCCAAACGAGTTGGTAATGGGAGAGAGTTGAGGTAAATGGTTGAGAGGGATAATGTGATACACTCATAAAGACAGACAGACAGATAGACAGGCAGGCAGACAGTCCGACAGTTGCAACTATTTTCTCAGTTTGGTATTAAATCTGATGACAGATTACCTTATTGCATTAGACCAGTATTATTAAAGTATAAGACAAGACAAGACAAGAACAAAGACAGCTTATCAGAATGTTTATTCACTCATTTTTGCTTTATATTTTAGTTGCGGGATATTAGTCAAGGGTAGTTTGTGTAAACGTAAACATACATAATATCAAATGCTTCTAACAATTGTAAAACTTTAGTTCAAATCGGATCTCTAAGTAAGCTAGAGCAGAATCAATTTCTTAGAGCTGTATGGGAATAGCGGAGCATAACTAAATTAACTAGCTGCATGTTTTTTTTTTTTTTTTTGGTACAACATCAACATTTTAAAATTTAAAAATATTTGGAACCAAAACATTTATTTATTTAACATTTATTTCATTCCAAAATTCATCTCAATGTTATTCCCATCTATTTTTTTACCCAACTTGAAATTCTAATCATGTGTACATTTTTTTTTTTAGAATAAGCTTTAATATTTTTTTTCTCATGGCACTTACAATTCAGCAAATAACTGACACAATTGGTGGATTAAATGCTTTGAATTAAGAGCCACCACTTACTAAATACAATATATGGCATGGAATGAATATTTCTATATATATTTCTATATATTAAGGTCAGTTACTATATCAATTAAATTCTATGCAATGAATCAAAAATTCTTTAGCCACTTTGGTCCATTGGTGAAAGCCATTAAGAATTAATTACTCACGCCCATTAGGATAGTCAACAAATTACATTTATGTCGCCGATTGCCAAACAATTAAACATTTTTCAACAACTGTATGGGTTTATTAACTAACCATTCTCAGAATGTCCTTTATATACATATATACACACCCACACACATATATGTATATAGAGGTACTAGTTAATGGTAAATCAAATTGAGTACCGTCTGATTATGCCTGTCGCCCACATATAAAAACTTTCAGAGGTACGAGAGAATATAAGTTGATTGTTTTTTTCTTGTTTTTTATTTTCTGCTATAATTAATTCCACTGACAGAATGATTTAGTTAATGGAACAAGAGGATGGGGTGGTAAGTGGACTGTATTTTCATTAATGCAGAGAAATGCAATTAATTTGTAGCACAAAATTTGATTTACAATTTTCGTTGGTTCGATGGTGTTTTATTTATTTTTTTTTGTTTTCGTTGTTTTTGTTGGTTATTTGACGGTCGGCCATAAATAACAGTTTTTAACGTGGCCATAATCCGCATGATTCCTGCTGTGGTTAACAAAACTGACAGCTTTCCGACCGTTGCAGCAAATCCAATACAAATGCCAATTTTTTTTCTTCTTCTTTTTCCAGCTTTTTTGGTATAACAGGGTATAACCTATTTAACATATAATCGAAAGAATAAGTTCCATGTGTATAATGGATTAATCCAAAAATATTTGCAAAGAAATGCTGCTGAACAATTCTGTTCCATCGTTTCTTAATAGAATATGAGCAGAGTTAAATTATTTCACAAAAATAGACATATCCACAAATACGTTAACTATTTTATATATCCAAATATTTCCTATCATTGTACATTACAGTAATTGAAAAAAGTTTGCATCCAGAACTAGATTAAAGAGCCATTATAAAGATTTGATTCAGAAAAAATAAACAATATTTATTTCAAGAACCATCCATAAGATCTTTAAGCATTTTGAAAAATTATCTATCTACATTGCGACCCTTTTGACCCAAGGTTTAATTCATAATTTTACAAACTATTTATGAGATCAAGCTTTTAAAGAAACTTAAAAGACGCTGATGGAAAATTTAAATGAAAAGAAAGTTTATTTCAGTTAGGGATTTGAAGAAAACAAGAATATATTTTATTTATATTTCTTTATATAAACAAATGAAGTTTAAATATATATTTCACATAAATTTACATACATTATTTAAGCTCAACATCTACATTTTAAAATAAAAATGGGTTGATATTTTTTTGGTCATCGCATAACGCCTAAATAGTTACCACAATTTTATTTATTGTCAGGGGAATATTAATGTTTGTGTAAAACAATCTTTTGTAAGTTTATTGAATCGTTAACGAAACATAGCGAAAATAACGAATATACTTTCAAGAGGATTGACTTAATTTTCAGTTGTTTAAAAAAAACTTTACAGAAGGTCAATCTCAAATTGAGCTGCATTTAGTTGTTTACAGAAAATCAATGTTTTGGATCAATAAACGTTGTGTCAATATAGTACCTGGTTTGGTAGCGCATTCAGAGACTCTTTGTTGATTGGTATGCGTGAACAGATTTTACAATACAATAATATAATACATTTTGGCGCAAAAAAAGTTATTCCCAAAATGAGTTATTATTATTTTGAAAAACAATAAACTTAAAACCAAATATAGCAATTAGAAAATTTTATAGATCTGGCCAATACAAAGCATTTATTTATATATAGGATATGTGATAGTCGCTTATATAATTGAATCGATAAAAATAGCACAAAAAACCAAAAAAAAATTGATTGCGGTTTTTATCTCCCATTCACACTCTCTTTATCTTTTTGTCTTTAATTTTTTTTGTGTCAGTTCAACTTGTTACAGTTTTTTTTGTTTTGTTTTGCATAATGGCATTATTGGCATGTTTTGCACTTTTTTAATATTAAAACGAGGTTTGAGTACTACATTTTTTATTATTTGGTTTTCTGCCACTACAATTTTTTCCCCTTTCATTTGCATTTCGTTTTGTTTAGCATTTCCACCTCACTTTTCGTCGTTTGCTACTTGCCAAATACACACACAATGGAAAATTTTGTAATTTTAACATCGAGAGTGCCATTGATTTGACCGCAAATTCATGTCAGTGATAACTAAATATATCAATGCATTTATTTTTTATTTTGGCATTTTCAATTGTTATTCGGCTATACACATATAAATACATATATATTTGTATTTAATTTTCATTTAATTCAATTGATTTAAGCGAAATATTTTTGAATTAGTGTTACATTTTCAGTTTTCGGATTTTCCTTTTTCAAAATGAATTGCACTTAAATGCCAAGAGGATGCTTAGATATTATTATGAAAATATTTCTGGAAAACTCATGAAAATTGCATTTATATTGAATGTATGAATGTATTTCAAGCCTCGAGCAAACCCCTTAAAATAATCTATTAACATTAAACTAATAAAAATGAAATTGCCAATTATGTAAATGGATGTTAGTTTATTGAAAACATTTGTTATTCATTATTTTTTGGCAGAATTATTTGTATTTTTTTTTTTTTTTTTTTTTTTTTTGTATTATATTTTAGACAAAGTGCCATTGAAGTATTAGTTATACAGTTGAAATTGCCTATACTTGTCTGAAGTCGTTTTAAAAAGAAGAGTACTTGTCCACTTATGAAATTTGAAATGTTTGTTGCCGCTTGAGAATACTGCAAATGTGTAACACTTTCCTAAGCTGTTTACGAACCTCTTTAAATTTGTAATTTATATGTTTCTTATAAGTACTTATAAGAATTATCCTTATACGAGAGAAGAGTTTGGACTGGTTATAGCCTAGCCTGGAGGTATTAATATTATTACCTGTTGAACTTAATGTAAAAACCTTCTTCATGTTTATCTTTCCTTCAAACCACTAAACCAAAAATGGAATGCTTTTATTTGTTGACATTTGTTTGAAAAACTTTTTGCCTCATTATAGTTAAAAAAATACTCCCCAGAATTAACAACAAGTTCCCACCATAGTGTACAAAGTCATTTCTTTGTCATTTAGCCTTGACATTATATCCATCTAACACAAATGGTAAAAATGTGTGTATAAAACTATTGCAAAAAGGAAAAAAAAAAACAAAAACGGATAAAACGAAAAAAAAAAATGGGAGTACTGTGCAACACAACGCAACAGTCACACACACAAACACACCGATGTGACACGTATATCTTGTCACTATTATGTTGACCATGCAAAATGCAAATGACACGCCATTATCATATAGCAACAACAACTACAAGAACATGCAACATGCAACAACTAGCGAAACAATGCATATTGTGGAAAGGGGATTGGTGTGGAGTGCTTGTGGGGAGAAAATGTGTTAAAGATGATGCTCTGAAGCTGTTTGCAACGACTTTTTGTTAGCCCTAATGGCTTTTAATTGTTATATGAAATTGCAAAAACAAAAAACCAGAACTCAAAATGTTGCATCGCATATATGTCTATACATGCATATATGAAGCGAAGCGAGCGAGCTAGCTAGCGACTAACGGCAATGGCAGCGAACAAAATGTGGCTAGCCACATGCGGCGTATGCGCAATATAATAATACGCATACGCCTAGTTGTACCAACAAGTGCATTGCACTCCACAGGAGTGAGGCTAACTTTTATAAACAAACCATGCTGACATTTATGGGCCTGGTTGCTGAAACACCAAAAACTGTAAAAACTTGCCAAACAACAAAAAATCTTATTCCTAAAAAGAGGAAAAAAATCTCCTATTAATGTTATACCCCGTAACTATGTCTGGGCTTTAGATGGGCATGGGCAAGTGAGTTTAAATGTCGTTAACAGAAAGAGAGTTATTAAATAATAAATTTACATACATTTTTATTAAGTCTTAAGGCTCTTTATGTTATTGAATAATTTCCTAATAATTATTTGTAAAGTTCCAAAAGAAGAACTTGAGGCATTTGGAAAAAAAATTGTATATTTAATACATGTACATACTCGGATGCACGGTTTCGATCAATCGACTCTCTCTGTTAGCCAAGAAAATGCATTCAGCGTTAACCGTCTTCGGCCTTCTGAACAGAACAGTTAAATATACTTGAACTAGTGTTTAATAAGAGCAATAAACGAATGAGTAAACGGAAGTGCATTTCTATTAGTGACTTTCTTCAATTAATTTTTTTTATGCAAAATATTAATCCATGCTCATTTGTCTGCCATTTTTTTTAAAGGTTCATTTTTTGAGGTAACTTAAATTCGTTGCCACAAGTTGCTTAAGAAACTCTTTTCGATTTGACAGTAATTTAAAATGTTTATAGCAGAACAGAAGAAACAGAAGAAGCAAAAAACCAAAAAAGAAACGAAGTTTTTCATAGGAAAACTTTAATTGGAGAAGGAAAATTCTTTTGAAAATTGCACAAAATAGAATCGAGTTTGTTGTTGTTATGGTAGGTAAAACTGCTTTCATTTTTCCAAATTTTCTCTTAATTTTGACTGCTTTACTCTTCGGTTTTGCGTTCGCACTCGTCTTCTCTTAAATAGCCAATCGTTTTTCCTCGCTGCCAATGCGTGTGTTTGTGTGTGTACGTTTGTGTGTGTTTCTGCCTCTGTGAAAATGTTTTCTTTCTGTGTTGTTTGTGCCTCTAGGCACAAATCACAAACAAAATCGCCCCATTGAGTAGGTCAAGACACTAACTCAATTTGGTTTTGTGAAATATCTAAGCAAAAAGTTATCACTTTTTGTGCTGCTGTTGGTACTGACGCTGTAGTTGAGGAAATAGGGCGTTATGCCAAAGGGTTTCTTTTTTTATTCGCACACAGAGTAGATAATAATGAGAGGTTTCGAAGGCCATCTAGTGCAGTGTCTTGACTAAAATAGAATCATAAATACAAACCAAAGTAAGACTGAAAATTTTAATGTTACACATATCATAAATGTATTTTTTTGTTATCATAAAATTGTTCTTATTGAAATTGACGGAATTTATGTCATTAAGCTAAAATTCATACAAAGATCTATTTAACGACAGATGCTCTTGCTTTTAAGAGAACTTCAACTCATATGTCAATGTTCTGGCAAATAAAATGATGTTTGATCAAAGGCCAAGTGGACCAGTTCAATAGGCACTTTAAAATATCTAAAGGGCGACTGTGTGACTTATATTCACATTGATCCTTTGTGCAGTTGCTGGCAACATTGTTTGTTGCCATTAAGTAGGGATATATAATATATATTTCCTTACTACTTTTATCATATTCAAATTAAATTCTTTTGGAGCAGTTGTCATTTCATCAATGCGAATTCGCTTAGCATATCGTCAAAGATGACGCAGTAAAAAAGAAAAGTCTTTGAATGTTTATATACGTAGATATATCCTTTATCTCGATATCTTTATCTTCTTTTGCAGTTGAGTCTTTTGCTTTCGTTCTTTTTTGTATTTTTCTACTCTCTTTTTTTTCTCTTTTTTTGCCCAAAGCATAAGTTATTATTGTTTTTTGTCTCTCTATTTTGTGTTCGTTTCGCAAAATTTTTTTTTAACTTTACTGCTTTTACTGCTATTTGTTGCTGCATTTATCTTGTTTCTTTCGCTAAAAGCTGCAGTTTTGTCGCCTTGCATTTTGTTTGCTGCCTTCATTTTGTTTACTGTCTGACTGACTGACTGACTGACTGACTAAGGGGATGACTGGCTTGTCTTGCTGTCTGTCCTTCCTTAGGTCTCACTGCCTGACTGCCTTGTCCTTCCACTAGAATGAAATTTCCGGCGACAGCACTAAACAATCATAATAACAGATATTTTTTTGTGTGTTGCCTCTCTTCCTCCTTCTTTATGCAACACTTTGCTTTCCTTTTTTGCTTTTATTTTATTGTATCCACTCTCATCTTTTTTTTTGTTTTTCATTTTTAACGCATTTTGCAGCCTTGCTGCAGTTGCCACCGAAAACAAAAACTGAAATTTCTACATCAGTCAGTTGTCTGTCTTTCTGTCACTCGACCAAAAAACATGAAATCAAATGCATAACGCATACATGAGCATGCACAAATAAGTATATATGGATATATACAATACGTATGTATATGTGGATATTTCGTTGTCATATTAAAGCTAAAAGCATGCAATTAGCAAACGAATTCAACTGGGAGAAAAGTTATACCAAAAACAAAAAAAAAAAACACACACACACACACAAAACAAAACAAAAATGTTCAAATACATACATATGTATGTGTGTATTAATCGATAGTCAAATGAATTTCCATCATTTTTTGTCTCACTGACTGGTAAGCAGGCAGGCAGAGAAGGAGAGAAAAAGGAGTGGCCAGAAAAAGTAAGGAATGAGGGGAAAAAAACGTGCAATTAACATTGAGTAGTTGCCCATCAAATGATAATTACAACATGCCAGTTCAAATTACACACACAAACACACAACATACAAATATATATATAAACAGGAAACAAGAGAAAAGAAACATGCTCAAATTGATGGAAATAAAGACAAAAAGACATGAAAAACTACAAAAAAAAAAAAACAAAACAACAAATACCACATACATTAAAAGAAATGCCCACCAGCCACAGCAGCAAAAATAAATACTAAATCAGGGGAAAGACGCTAGTGCCTGAAGATAGATGGTTTCTGATCCCGATAAGAAAAGGGTCTTTAACTATATACCAAAAAGAAAATCGATTAGGAGCAAATGAATTATTTTGGCCTAGACAGTTTGAGAGCCAAATTGGCTCGTTTCAGTCTTTGCTTCACTACTACCACATCGCACACTTTTTTTTGCCCCACAGACGCACACTAAAAGGTTTTACTGAAGGTAAGAGTGATGACTAAAGAGA
Source organism: Drosophila insularis (assembly GCA_018903935.1). Lineage (NCBI taxonomy): Eukaryota > Metazoa > Arthropoda > Insecta > Diptera > Drosophilidae > Drosophila > Drosophila insularis. The sequence continues at coordinate 3,680,890 of JAEIFP010000517.1, forward strand.
AATTCATGACACTTCGTGTTGTCTTTTTTCTTATTTTTGGTTCAAACGCAAATCGTATGGATGATGATGAAACGTAAATGCAGCTGTAACTGCATCAACAACTGCATCTGTGTAGGTGTTTAACGTCTGAGGATATTTGCCAGGACCTACCAATGACAACTGCAACCTATAAAAAGTTACTTTGCATATATCCCGCCTCCCCACCACACACAGTATATACTATGATGATAAAATTGCCAGAAATTCCAACATTAACTCATACAACATGCAATGATGACAACCTAAGGGGAATTGAGGACTACTTTTCTCACCCCAGCACATTTTTTCTTCTTCTACACCTATAAAGCAAACTTGCGCAATTTGTCCTTTTTTTTACGCTACTCAGGCACAGTTCGTCAGTGTCTTTTGCTGTACTTTGTTTGCTGTAACAGTTTAATCATTTGCATTACATGCGTCATGACTGCCAGCCAGACCCCAAAAGAAAAAGGGAACGGTAAAAAGCTTCTCTTCTCGCTGTACAAACACCCAATCAAGTTAAGGATGTATATGAATCATATACAGATGCGCTACACAAGTTACGTAACTCCGCATGGGGTTGTAAAAGAAGTTGTCTCATCGATTAAGTTTAAGAATTTGAAATAAAAATTTTAAAAAATCCTAAACGTCGTTCCCACTAAATACACGAAATTAATTTTAATTTTGCATACAATAAAATACACTGCAAGATAATCTTTTTCTATTATATTGTCTTGTTGCATTAAATCTTTAAATCAACGTTCAATTAATACTCTCGTAGGGGTCAACAATTTTCGAGATTTTTGTAGTTTATTTATTTTACTCGCATTTAATAATATCGAAAACATAGAAATTTAAATAACATACCCGCATTTGCATTTTGCTTGAGTTTTGTCACACACCTCGTTCAACAGGCAAAAGAGCAAACTGAAACAATAAATTAATAGTAGTATTAATTATGTATACCGCGAAAATGCGTAAAAATTTATGTGTGTGTATATTTCATGCATACGGTAAAAAGGAAGAACCGAGTCGCGTGAATTGTGCCGCAACAGAAAAAAAAAATCAAAGGGCTCTTGCTACGTAGATTAAAAAGAAGCAGGAAACTGGAACTGAAATTGGAAGTGGTGAGGTAAAGACAAATGCTTAATGTTGCATGAGCTTCAGGTAAAATTAAGAACAGGAAATCGTATGGTGGAGGCGGAGAAAAAAAAAAGAAGAAACAGTGGCGGCTCCATGTTAAATGGGATCATTTGCAAGATGACAAATTATGATGTATGAACCGAGAAAATGTAAATTGAAAATTTCATATATGCCCGTCAGTTAGTTCTTGTCTGTTTTATTTCTTTATTTCTTAAAATTAGCATTAAATATGTGATTTTCATATTTTTGTTCGTTTTCCGTTTTTTGTTTTGTTTTCTTGTATTTATTTGATTACTTTTTTGCTCCCCATACAGACAGCACCCCATTTCCATTGAGAGGATACACATGGATGGTGTAATTTCATTCACTGTAAATCTCATGTGCATTCTCTCTGGTTTTTTTTTTTTGTTGTTGTTGTCATTTCTCTCAGCCTCTTTTTCTTTACTTGGTGGGTTGTATATATATATGTATATATGTGTGTTTGTGTGTGTGGCTTGTAATCATTTTTAATGAAATGCAAACGTTGCGTATACGCAATGTATATGATTAAGACCTTCAGAGAGCAAAAGAGCATGGCTGACTAAAGCATCTGCTATGACTTAAAGACGGAATATATACATATGAATATATATACATAAACACAGTTGTGAACTTAAAAATAGAACCACTTCCTCATGTGAATACATTTTTGAACGTAATATATTTATAATGAAAACAAAAAAAGAATTATAATAATATCCAACGTTTGTTCAGCAACTTCTTGAAATATCAAAAAAATAGCCGAAACTAAAAATAACACCACTTGCAATTAAAAAAAAAATACGTAATTAAGTCCTTGGCTCAAAATCAATTTTAAAAGCACTAGCATTAAAAAAAAATCCGAAACTTTTAAATATAATGTCTCGAGGAAAGCACTGTTCTGTGGAAAAGCGGAAACTCGTATCGTGCAGTTGGAAAATTGGTGGGTTGTTCCCAAAAAATAAATCAATTTCAATCAGAAGCCCAATACTCGCGGACGAAAGCCAAAACTAAAGCTGAAAGCAGTCCGTTGCTTAATCCGAGATAGCAGTAAGGATCCTTTTAAGGATGCAACGGATCTGAAGAAGAACTTGAACATCTCGACTAGCGTCCAAGTTGTTCGGAAATACCTTCGAAAGAAGAATTTAAAAGCCTGCAGACCAAAAAAAAATTCCACTTTTGAAAGCCAAATATATTGCCAATCGCCTTAAGTTTGCCAAAAATCATTAGAATTGGCCTGTCCAAAAGTGGAGAAACGTGCTATGGACTGATGAAAGGAAATTTGTCTGTCTGCCATGTTACATAATCTTAATAAAAATATAAATATTTTGCAAGAACGATAAGAAAGCTAATTGGATGATTTTTTTTTTTTTGCTTCGATTTCAATTTGCCCCAACGATTGAAGGCCATTTTAAAGTCAATGAACTGTACACTGATTTGTTTTTTCCTTTAACTTGAGGTAACCAGACAAATGTCTGGCAATAGATGAAGACATTGGTCTGTTTGTTTGATTAAAATGAAGCATGGCCAAAAGGCAAAATATACATATATATATAAATATATATATTTATATATATATAGGTGTGTATTTTGTGTATTTATGCATAATCAAAAAATAAATATTTATTTTGATACACACAAAGCAGCTCATGTGGTGCCAATTTTTTATGCATTGAAAACTCTCTTGGGAACACATATATTTCAGGCTAGGCCACAAAAGCAAAAAAAAAAAAAAAAAAAAAGAAACAACATAAGAAAAAAAATGTTGAAAAGCGAATCCCTCACGTTCATATAAATCGGTTCATTTCATTACATTCACATTCATTCATAAATAAAGCAGTGAAAAAAATAACATCATAAATAATGCAAGCAATACAATATTCCAAATATGCGCATATATATATACATATGTATATATTTTTGTTACTTTCGTTTAACAATGCTAAAAACATAAATAATCAACTTAGCCAATTAGAAATGAACAACAAATAACCTTTCGATATTGTTCAATGAACGTGAAATGATTCTATAGAATTGCAATGTAGCAATAAAATTAAAAATTGTGCGAATGAAATTTCAATTGAAATATATATACATATATTTATATATTTGTATAAAGGGTTCCACAATAAATATTTGCTCAATGTGTGCGGTAGAGTAAATAAAATAACATTTTTCCTATGCATTTGAAAAATTGCATTTACGAATTGAAATTGCAATTTACAAGAAAAAGAAAACAAAAAAACAAATAAATATCTAAATTATAAAATAAAAAACAAAATGTAGCAGTTAATCGGCAATTTGTTTGCACTTTAGTTAGTGTCACTAAGTGCCGCCGCTAGGTGCTTCTGGTTGAATAACCATAATTAGAATTCAATTAGCAATAATTAAAAGAACTATTAGCATTCAGTTTCTATTCGTTTTCAATGACAATTTGATTTACATTTGATTGGCAAATATATTTTGAAACAAGTTTATTCCAACAAAAATCAATTAATGTGCTTTTAACTCACTCCCTTGCAATAATTCACGAGTGGTCTATGTGTGTGTGTCTGTGTGACTAACTTTTGACTCAATAGCAATTAATTACAGACTTAATTCAGTTGGCCCGAAACTCTTTAGCCAAACTCTTTGCCCCGATAAGAGTTCATTAAGTGCTTTAGGTGTAGTCGTTTTTGGTCCACGTGGCCTCGTTCTCGAATTTCACTCATAATTCATATCCTGACGCAATCAATCTTCGCTCATTTACTGACTTTCACCGGCATTTATTCTGCTCGTTTGCATTCGCATGCTGCGCGACGTTCTCTGTTTGCTCATTTATAATGGTCAACAGACTAAAACAAAAAAAAACACAAATAAATGAAGGCGTGGCTACTCCAAAACTTTTTGTCGACAAATCTAAAATCATTTGTAAACATTGTGTCAAAAATTTTCGTTTAAATTTTTTTTGTTATTGTTCTCCCTTTCCTATTTTGCATTGCTGCATAAATATTTATGAATATTTCCACTAAGCGGGCATATTTCATTTGCTATATTTGTTATTTATAAACTTGCCAAATGGCTGACAGTTTTCTTAATTTTTTTTTTTTTTTTTTTGTATTTTTTTCATGTTGTGTTGCTGGAAATTTATAGGCTCATGTACGGGCACAGTTTGTTGGCTTTTGATATGGCCGAAAACCAAACCAAACCCAACAGAACAAAAAATATACGAGACTAATGTGAGTGGCACGTGTTGGCAATTAGTTAACGAAAGTTCTTTATTTCCATACGGAAATGGGGAATATGCATTTAGTGTGGCGGCCTGCAAAGCAGAGTAAACTGTATAAATGTGTAATATAAGCTAATAAGCAATACGACATTTACTTCATGCTTTATTCTACAATTTAAGTCGAAGAAAATTACTTCAAAGGAATACAAAAAAAACCTATTATACAATGAAGAAGAATAGTTTGGAAAATAATTCAAAACTTTTATTGGAAAATTGTCGTTACAAAATTGTTTAGAAATTACCTTTTTTTGTTTTTGCTAGTTTCTTTAAACACGATATTTCAAATTTTAATTGAAATTTGAAACCATAATTTTGGTATGAATCCTTTTGTTTATGTTATATATGTACATATACAATTTACATTCAAAGGAAGCTATGTTATCCTTAGGATTAAAAAGCGTCCCTTGAGAGAAATGTTATTAGAGATTCCCTTGGGACTGGTACTGCAGGGAAATGCAACTACTTAAATTTCCATGTCAATTCAATGAAGCTCGAATGAACGGATAAAAAAATTTCTATTACTTTTAGGGTAAGGAAAGGGTATTTAGGTACATTGTTAGATAGCTTATTTTTCCGTTTTTCTATTTGAACAAGTGAGAGGCAAGATATGTTTTAGTTTTTTTTTTCTTTTTTGTGGGGTGGGATTAAATTAAACTTGGCCAGGAGTTGAGTGGGCCATGATAAATTTGCCTTTTATTGAACTATTTTTATTAATATGCCAAACATTTTGTTTGGGGTTTTTGCAGTTTGATAGAAATTTAAGCTATTTATTATTTAGCCAAAGCCATATCTCATTTCTTCACATCGAGTTTTGTGCCTCATTGACTTTCCATTTTTCTTTATCTTTTTTTTTTTAGGTTTTTCTTAATAATAGATTATCGGGGATTAATCATTTATCAGAGTTATTCATCTATGCCTTGACATGAATCGTTGCGTTTCTCTCATTCTTGGCACATACTTGTCTCTGTGCTTGTATGTGTGCGTCAGTGTGTTTATTTGTAATCTTACAAATACTTTCTCATTTATTTTACCTTTTCGCCATCAGGTTTCCACTTAAAAATGTATACGCCCCATTGCACTTAAATAATCTTTTCGGTTTTTTGCTGCTTTGCTTCAGGCTCTCAGCATTTCGAGCCTTTTTATGCCAACAAATTCGCAAATGTTTAGCAAACACAAACATTTAAGCTTTGCCTTGGCTTGCAAGTCAACAATATTGCGCATACGCCCCGTAAGACCTCCCCGTTTTCCATTTTTTTTTCTTCTTTTCTTGTGTTGTAGCTCTACCATCCTTCTTTTTATTCATTCTTTGCAAGCAACTGTCTGTGGCATGAAATTTATGAAAGCTTCGGCTTAACTTTCAGGGGCCTGAATGTAAATAAAATTGGCAACTTAAAGCCAAAAAAAAAAGAAATAGCTCATATATTATATATATATATATGGATATATCTACGTATGTATGTATGTAGAAGTGCGTGTGTATATAAAAAAAACAGCAAATATTCAGTTCTTAAAGTTAATTTTAGGAGCTAAGTAGCCACTTGAAAGCAACAACTGCAAAACACTTGCAAGCACACTTTTAATTTTCCGACTGCAGTTTTCATTTTTATTTTATGGGTGTGTCCAAAACAGGGTAATATTCTCGGGTATATCCAACTAAAAAAAAGTCGCAATATTAAAGGAATTGATTGAAGGAATTTCGATTCAATTCACTTGATTTTACTTTTAAAATATCTAACACAAATGAAGTACGCTAAATATTTTTGTCATTTTCACATATAATCAAATCATGACAACTCTCAAAAAGAAGGGTATAACAAAAGTTCAGCAATATGTTAGACAGTACACCCTTTTTGGTTTATCTTCATTTTATATTCTCCCTACACTTTTTCTCATGCACTTGACTGAAATGCTTCAACTGGGCTTAATTGGCTGACCAATAAACTAAGCAAGCGCAAAATTTAAATGCCTCAAAAAAAAAAATCACAAAGTTTTGGGAAACTTTAACTTTAACTTCAAAAATGGAAAATGTGTAGCCAAAAAAAAAAGTGCATGAATACAGCTTGATTTATGTCCGTATGAATCAAAAAAAAAAAAAAAAAAAAAAGACACAGAAGAGAAGACAACGAGAAAATTTATTTTTAGCCAGTAAAGAATATTTTAATTAATTAACAAAGAAAAAACCCTTTTCACTAAGTAGCATAAAGTATTTGCAATGAATTTTTGTCGATTTTTTTTCTTTTTGCTTTTGCAGTTGAAGGGGTTAAAGTTGAAGAATAATTGTGAATTGTGGGCAGACTAGACAAAAGGAAAAATCATAAGAGAAAGAGAGAGAGAAAAAGAGGCTGAGAATCAAGCAGATAAAGGGGCAAAGAAAAAGGAAAAGTGAAAAGCAAAGGCATAATAATAGAATATTGCTCAAGGATGTCTGTTGGGAATATTAGCTAAGGCCTTTGCTTGAATTTGTGGTATTTTAATTGGGTTGGTTGGCTGGTTGGTTGCTTGCTGGTTTGCTTCGTCAGGAGCAACAGCAACAGAAACAGAAAAAAAGGACGAGAGAGATAAAAAAAAAAAAAAACAAAACAACCAACCAGAAAGAAACCAGAGAGATGGGCTTAAAGGTCATGATACTTTATGAGTTGGCCAGGAAATTGAGATTTAAGAATTCAGATATGAGGGGAAACACTTTGAGATTGTTCTTTTTTTTTTTTTTTTTTTGTATAGTTTTGCTAGGGTGCGGCAGTTAAGGAAATTGGAAATACAAGACAAATGGTAAAAAAAATTAAAAGTCTACTCTAGCAGCTTATTATGTCTTTTTTACATTATATAGATATATATTTTTTGGTGTCACATTTGGGTGATGCTAAATAAGAGTTTTACTATTTACCCATGGGCTAAACAATTTGAGCTTGTTTCACGTTGTGCCACTTTCTGACAATCCAAAATTCTCCATATCCATATTCAAGTCTTAAATCTAAGACCCTATGGCTTATCATAGAGAGAGAGAGAGAGATAAAGTAAGAGATAGACAAAACAGACGGAGAGTGAGAGACAACTGAGCTTATGCAGGCAATGCATTAAATAAGGATTTCTCTTATGCCTAGCTTAAACACACTCTCACACAGTACACAAGAACACACACGCGTACACGCACACACATACACCAAAATAAACAGAGGAGAGTGAGTAAGGAGAGGGGAAAAAAGCAAATGCCCAACTTTCCATCAAATGAAAGTCCTTGAAATGGTTAGAGCACAAGGCCAAGGGAACATTCAGAGAGGGGACAGCAGAAAAAAAAAAAAAAAAACAGAAATGGACAGGCGGTCAATGTTAGCCATAATTTGTGCTGCCAAAAGCAAAAGGCAAAAACAACTTTATGCCCAAACATAGACATCTCTCTAATAAGGCTAGGTCCGTTCTATTACTTCCCTACACTCACCAAGCAAACAATCTATCTATATCTGTTCATTCGCCCCACCACTCACCACTTTCTGACTCTACTATTTCGCTTTCTCTTTGATTGATTAAGTGCCTGCATTTGACGCGGCCACTTGATGGACAGAATAAAGTTCTAAAAGAAAAATCTATAAAGCTTTAACACATTGTAAACATTTGCCTTTTACGACGACAACCAACAAAAAAAAAAAAAAAACAAAAACCAGGCAGGGGCCAGTAATACAACAGAGCAAACTTTGACACTTTAATGCACATTACATTTATTACTAATACGCCACGTAAACACTTAAATTCCGACCCAGGCTCAGGTTCAGGCTCACAGGCAAACAAGCAACTTCCGTTTGTCGTTTGGCATCAAAATGAGCCACACAAGCAAACGCAAACAAGGCAAAACGTAACAAACGAATCACCGGCAGAACAACAGAATGATAGAACATACAAGAAAACAAAAAAACAAAAACAAACCAAGATACAAAAAATTGAAATTACCAAAAACCGAAAGGTTTATACTCTTGACAGCAGTTCTATAGATATATACATATATAAATGTATCTTTGACGTATGTCTCGATTTAATGAACAAATTTTTTAACAATAAGTAAGGAAAGGAAAGAAAGAAAACATAAAAAATGTATCAGAATTTAGCTAAAGACCATTTATTTACAAACATTGCTTATCAGTATTTGTTTAGTATTTAATATACCGATCAGTAATATTTAAAAAACCAAATGACATACACCTTGTCACATGTTGCTCGACCCCATTGGGAAGAGGGTATCTTAAATGCTGTCAATTCGCTATAAAAGTCTAGCTCATAACACGGCAAGAGGTCTGTTTTGTTACTGGTAACGCTTCGTTTCCGGTTAAAAGGAAGGAATATACATAAATTTTATTATTTACGCCGATACTTCGATTTTTTTTTTCTATGCTTGTAGAAGGGTGGAATATGCAAGTATCTAAACAAAAAATTGTATTAAAAATGTTGGAAATGGATGTAATAGCTTTTTCAAACAAATATCAAATACGATTTGAAATAGTAAATAAATAATTCATATTTTTAATAACATTCGCAAAGGTTATAAATGTCGAATATATCCGATTTTATCACAAAGGACATTTTTTCTTATTTCTTATTATCCTGCGATCTTTATTTTATTGATTTTAATTAAATGACCTTTGCTTCATGTGAAGTGGTTATAAATCATATTATTCAATAATCTAATTTATAACAATAACAGAATGATATAATTTGTATGCTTTTAGGCAATTAATATAATAGGTTCTAAAATTTCTTTAAACATCTTTTTGAGAAACTTATATGATTTACCACTTTAAGCTTAAAGTCCGTATAGGTAGACGTTTGACGTTTCTTTTATAACTTCACAAATTATATTCAATTCTTGAGTATCTTGAAGTTCAGGTATTTACATATACAGAATGATTCAATGATGACAATACAATCGATTCGTCGATTCATAAAACACTTTTATATCTAGAGTATCTATGCTTCAGTTATTTTCAGTTCAGTTCAGTTCAGTTCAGTTATTACCTTATTTATATGATTTGTATCCTAAATTTATATGCTCGCAATGCTTGCTCACTTTTATTTATTTATGTAAAAAGGCACAACGTGACATTGTATGAATATTTGTGTGTGTGTGTGTGTGTGTGCGCGTGGGTGTATGCGAGTGTGCGATGGCTGTCTGTGACGTCGCGGCTGATCCCGGAAATGCTGGCTCCGGTTGCCTGTACCTGACACTCGCACACACACACACACGCTGAGTGGGGTAAACCATCCAAAAACAAAAAAAAAATGTAACAACGAAGCAAAACCGAGTCCCATAAACCTACTTGCAACCTACTGTGCCCGTTATTATGCAGTAAAACACAGCAACAACAACAACAACTCAGCAACAGGGCCAACAATACATATAATAGTAATAATAATAATAACACAAATGTGTGTGCAAAAGACTGACAAATAGCAGCAGGTGTGGCAAAAGACAAACACACACACACACTCATACATCAAGCAATATGCAAGATGAACACCAAAAATGTAAGGTAAGAAACAGAGAGAAAGAGAGTTAGTAAAGACAATAGCTAAATGAAAACGGAAACGCCAAAAACAAAAGCAAATCAACATGGAAATCTTTCGCCAAACAACAAAAAGAGGGCTCAGCTCAAAAGTAGGCAACAGGAAAAAGTTACGTTTCTTCTTTTTTTTAATGTGTGTGTGTGTTTTTTTTTTTTTTTGACATGACGCCTGTCTAAACGCAGCCAGGAGAGGCATAGTCAGAGCTCTGTTGCAATCTTCGTCATTCTGTTCTTTTCCTGGTCCTCGCAGTCTGTTAGTTGGTTTGTTTTGGGCTTGTTTGCTTGCTTGTCTATCTTTCTAGTTGGCTGGCTGTCTCTCTGTCTGTCAGTCTGTCTTGCTATTTTGCTGTCGTGCCGTCTATCTATCTGTCTGTATGTTTGTTTGTCTGGTGGTAAAAGCAGCAAAGTACATCAGCCAAATACAGACAACCAAGCACAGTCAAGTAGCGTAGGCTGCATTCAAAAAAAAAAAAAAAAAAAGAAACACACATTTTTTTGCAGTCCTTTTGATTTTCCTACCTACAACCTGACATTCCAATAGCCGCAACATTCTAAATATCATTCAAAAATTCATTTTTTTTTTGGAAATTTAATGAAATCTCAATCAAAAAATCTAGTTCATTTGATTTCCTCTCGATCACAATGAACTTTGACTTTTTGGAGATTTGTGTTACGTTTTTCAGAACACATAGGTTTGGTATTCTGGATTACCATTTCTCGGTCATTTGCTGCATGTCTAAGCTGTTGCTGTTTCTGTGGTCCTAACTGTCGGACCACTCCGTGTCCTGTCTCGACTAAGTGTGTGTTAATTTTACGCCTATTTGTCTGTGTGTGTGTGTGTGTGTGTGTGAGTGTATGAGGGGGTAAATATATCTGTGTATTTTTCTGGTTATTAAGGATCTATGGCACATGCTGGAAAGCTATCTTCTCATTTTTGGTTTTCTCTTTATGGTCTGTTCTTTTTCCTTCTAAAATTTGAATTAAGTGCACATCGTCGTTTATCGTTGGCAATTTGGTCCTCATCGTCGTCTCCAGTGTTTGTTGCATTGCAACTAATTGCTCACTTACAGATGACTCGAGGTTGTAGTTATTTGCCTCACCCAAATTATTGGTTGCAAGTGCAGCTGATTTATGTATACATCTATGTATATATATATGTACATATGTATATGCCTGCACATTTCAGAATTTTGGTTAATGGTTTTTGCGGGTTTGAGGGTAGTTTAGGGACTTCTGGGGGCTATTTGAAACTGCCCCACACGTGGCTGACTCTTGATGGCGGGGCAACAAAATTTAATGTGTTTTTAATTTGCAGCGTTTTTATAACTCTCTTTTAGCCTCAGGGATGCCACCGGCCCTGTGGTGCAGTATCAACGGAAAGAGGAACGAAAAAAAAATATTCGCTGAATCGTCGGGACTTTGTTGGTTGTAAACACTTAATGTGCAGGTCGCGTTTACATACTAGACAGAAAGCGTAAATAATTTCCATGACCAGATCAGAGGCGTTTTGTAATGAATTTAAAGGGGTTTCCATGAAATTAGATATTCTATTTTTCTATACAATATTTCATTTTTTTCTGACTGAAACACATTTTTAATAACTTGTTGTAGTGTTTAAAATTGGAAGGCACTTTTTTTTACTTTGAAATACAAAAGTTAAGTGTATTTTTTTTTAAATTTGCCGAAAAAATATACTTAATTTCTGTTTTTATTTTGGTTTAGTATTGTTTTCACTTCAATTTTTATAAATTATCTTTACAACATAATTAATTTAATGCTTTAGATATTCAAGAGGAATATAGAATTTAAATTAATTTATTTCTCTAAATTAAGATACAAGTTTGTGAGATTCAATTTAATTACTTTTTTAAGAGATTTGTAACCAAAAAAAAAAAAAAAAATGTTCATAACGAACAATTTGTCACATTAATTATGACCCACTAAACTGAAGGCAAACACGAACCTAGCCTCACTTAAGACAATATAACCTCAACCTGGATTGAGATCACATCTGTTATTGTCTTTCCTCTTTGCCGAAACGTCTCTGCTTCTGCACTCTCTCTCGCTCACTTTAAAAGAATATAGAATCTCCTACCTACATAGGATATATGTACATATGTATCTGTCTCTTTCAATCTTTCTGACTCTTTTGATTCTTCGTACATTTTTCGGTTACCTACAGCAACAATAGCAACAACTGCAATAACAAAGGCAACAAATTTGCACACAACGTTTATGTAAAATAGGCAACATTTGTTTTATTGTCATGGGCTGCTGCTGTTCCACTTGTTTCCTTTTAACTTGCAACACAATCCCCTCCTTCTCTCACCAATGTCCATTCATACACACACACACACACACACACACACACACTGCTCCCCGCCAACTGCCTTGTCGACAGCCGACATTTACAGCCATGGACCAAATGTTGGAGCACGCTTTCATTTTAATTGCACACATGCTTATCATTTCAACAGCAGCAGACAAAGAAACAACATCAACAACAACAACAACGAGCGGACATTATATACATATATATATATATACATATAGTACTCGTGACTGTCTGACCCCCCGCCACAAAAAAGACACACACACCACGCCCAGTCTCACACCACCCCCAAACCATAACAGCTCGTTAGCTCTTGAGCCAAAACATATAACGAAACAAAAACAAAAAAATCTATGTATAACTCAAAGGACAACTAAGCGATACCCTTTTGAAATCCTTTATTTTTTTAAGATTTATTTTCCACATCGTTTTTGATTCGAATGTCTCTAAGTTGTGTGCTCAGTTTTCAAAGCATACAACTATTTAGGTTATTATTATTATATAGGATATATTTGTAAATTATAACCTAACTATATGTTTACAAACATTAGCAACTATTGCTCTCGGCTTAGACGAAAAACCACATCCATACACTAGCCTGGGATTCGAAAGCGGATTGTTCAGTTGGTTAATTGAATGGGCCTTTTAGACAACTTATCTACCTGCAATTATTTTTATTATTTTTCTAATTATAGTAACATTTACAATTTTGGAGAATTTTTTTTTTTACAATTTGTCTAGTAACCTAAGAGTAATCGTTAGCCTTCAAAGTAACCCTGGTCTTTTAATTTGAGATTTTGGGTTCTCGGATTCTTATTGATAACCTGCTATTACCAAATGTTACTTAAGGGAGGCAATTTAGACAAATGTTTTCATTTTTAACGAGGAGTTGGCTCGGAAACTAAAATAGTTTACAATTTCGAAAAAACTACTAGTGTATTCTCATGTATCAGTTACTAATTTAGAGGTTCCCAGCGTTATATGCTTTGAGGTGTGTTTTGAATAGAGGGTATTAACAAAATGTTTTTGGGGCTATATTTGGTATCCAATTCACTTTGCTTGCTATTATTGTACTCAACATTCGCTAGCTATCTATCTCTCTCCCTCTCCTTCTCTCTTTCTCTCTTTCTTTATGCTCTGAAATTTGCAAATAAGCAAAACAAGGAGTATTAAGAGCAAGTGAATCAGTGGCAAACGGCAGGGACATGGAAATGGAAGAGAAGAAGAAACAGAGTATACAACAACTGTTGAATATACATAAAACGCTGCAGGCAAAACCATAAAAGTCAGCTACTTAAACGCAATTTAACTTTAATATGAGAACGGGGAACCGAAATGGTAGGACGACAAGCCAAAAAAACGAAACCGACATCAACAAATAAACACACAGTCAGACTGAGCAACCTACACGGTGGTTTATCTCCTTCTTCCCCACTCTCTTTCTCTCTCGCTTTCTCTGACTGTCTGTCTGTCTGTCTGTCTGTCTGTCTGTCTGTCTCTCTGTCTGTCTGTCTTGGTGTCTCTTATGTTTCACAGTGATACTCCTTTTACCATTTTTGAACAGATTTTGCAGCAGGCAGCAATGTCGACTATAAAAAAGATTTACTAGCGAAAATTTATGACCCTCAGAGTTTTGGTCCTCCAAGCTCCAGGAGAAGAAGTCACCACAGTCAGTACCTAGCCACACCCCCTTTTTGCCTTTGGGTTAAACAGTAAGCAGGCTGTCTGGCGGGCAAGAAGGCTAAGCTTAAGCAAGAACAAATTTCCTATTTTCGTTGTTGGCATTTTAACTTGCATTGTAAATCTCAATTAAAGTTCCTTCCTCTAGAGTGCCGAAGCAGCAATGCTGGCAATGCCTGGCTACGTTTGGCATGCGATAGCCACTCAATCTAATTGAAATCTAAGCGGCAAAGGCAAGAAAGCTTAAAACAAATAAGCAAACAATAAGAGAGCATCGATATGCCAAAGGAGAGGCAAGAGACGGAGAAACAGACGAACGGACAGACAGGCAAGCACGTTACCTGAACTTTGCCAAAAGAATGGTAAACGACAATAAAGATTCCAGATTAAAAAATAAAAAACGAAATTTCATTTTGAAAATTCCAACAGTTTGATAGCAAACCCAGCTGCTATCCCACTTCAACCTTAATCGAATATTGGCTTCATTTAACCTTGGAGTTATTCCTTTTAGTTTCAAACAGTTAACCTTGAAATAATTGATAGTTTTAACTAAATGTTTATTTAATTTACAATTTCGAAAAAAACCCTAATTTAATATGACACTAGGTGAACTATTTTGAATTGCTCTTAATAAGATCAAAGCAATCTTATATCCAATAAAAAGTGCCACAGATTAGAATAAAAATAATAAGCTGCAAATGGAGAAGACTCCTTTCCCTCGGATCAATCTCTTACTTAGTTTGTCTTGCTTAAAAAAACCTTAAGACGACCCCAAGGCAACCTTAAGACAACATTAAAGCGACCTTAAGATAACCCTAAAGCGATCTAAAAGCAATCTAAGGCATCTTTACGACGACTGACAACTAAACTAAGCTTAAACCTAATTAATAACTAAACTTTGTCGTTTAAAATATTTGAAACTATTATTTTTGTGTTTGTTAATATTTAACAAATGTTAAATGGTGAAAATTTTTTTTCGTAGCGTTGAAAATCTGCTCAACTCGTTTGCTTTGATTATAAGATATATTCCCAATATTAGAGCTGTTGTTGAAACCGACAGGAGAAAAACAAAAGGAAAAATAAAAAACTAACGATAACTGAAAAACCATATCCGTACTCCATGCCCACTTTCCCTGCTCCATTCCCGTAGTAACACCTCTAAAAACCGCAATCCCAACTACTGAGTGGGTCAGCATTTAGCTTACTATTTTTTTCTCTCACTCTGTTTTTCTCTGGTTCTGTCGTCTCACATAGCAGTTCAACATTTTTCCTCTTGTGTTTTTTATTTTTTGTTTTTTTGCCAGTCACTTTTAAATTAAGCAATTTGAAATGTTGCCCAGAGAAGAATCGGTGTTCTTTCAGCCTCAGTAGGTTGCCCGGAGAGGGGGGAAGGGTGGCTGGCATCACAGCCCGAACCGCAAAGCGTTGGCCCACAAACTTGTGTAGAGTGTCACGGGTTGTAATCGCTAGTTGTAGGTGAATGTTTCATTTTGGTCAGTGGCAACAACAGAAACAACCGTAAAGATAGCAACCAACATACGGAAGAGCCATGGCAAGGTAGCAGTCAGGTGGCTGGCGGCAAAAGGATTGTGGATGAGTCGATGGCCAACTAACTACCAGTATTCCTTTTTTTCTTTTTTTTTTTTTGTCTTTTGTGTGTTTTGCTTGGTGTTTTTTTGATTGCAAGGTGAGTTTGGTCAGTCGCCCGCAAAGCTACCCATAGCCAACCATTTTAATTTCACTTTACGGTTTTCAAACACGAAATCCTTTTTCTCACTACACACACAAACACACAGATGCAGAGGCACAAGCACTACCTATGTATATGTAAGGTGTAAACAGGACTAGGTTTTTTATTACCCTTTCTCTACTTTAAGAACTTTTTGTTACGGGGGTTTGAAGGGTTTCCTAGATTTTCGTGAGTATTAAAATGTGCAATGAGTGTGAGAGAAGGACAGAGTTTGTGGGTGTGTGTGAGTAAGATGGAAATTGTGACAGGATGCGTGTTTGTGTTAGTTTTTAAATTTGACACCTAACCCTAAACCAAACGAGTGTCTATGGTGCAAAGGGAAAGGGAGTTGCTAGATAGTAGAGATTAGGCCCAGATTAGGACGTTTAAATTGAGCTAGTTTAAATAGTGTTATGGTATTTGCTACGAGAAACACTTTGGCTCATTTCTCTTACTTCTCTAACTTTTCAAACAAACCTCTCACTCTCTATTTCTCTAGCTCGATGTGTTATCTCTACTTCTTTTTTGTAGTAGTATTTCCACTCTGTTTTACATTTGGTTTGCTGTCACTTCCTTACCACAATTCCTTTGGTTGCTTTTTTTTTCGTTTTACTTGCCTCTACCATGTTGAATCCGGTTAGTAAATTGGCAGCAGGAAAAGGTTTGTTAATTTCCAAGATATAGCAAAATAATTGCTTGTTTGTCTTGTCCAGTTTCTTTCATGGTTTCGTGTTTTTTTTTTTTTTTTTGTTCTATTTTTCCAATGTAATGAAATAGAAGAGAGAAATAAGGTAGTTGAAAGAACAAAATTTATTACCTACTTTAAGGCTGCCGGGGCATGAATTTAAAACTTGACTGCACTTTTTATGATGACATGACCCCCCTATCGTGCCCCAATAGCCCTCTTTAAGGTTATTTTCATCTTCTCACTCCTCTACCTTTTTCTGCTCTCTCTCTCTCTCTCTCTCTTTCTTTCTCTCTCTGGCGAAGCACGTAAAAATGCGGTTTATAGTTCATGTGCACTCGCGGCATGTCATCATCTCCGTCTGCGTTTCGGTCTCCAATTTCCATCACTGAGAGCTGGGGTCCTGGGTCCCAGCTCAGGCGCCAGAATTTTTCATCAGCATCAAAGCAGTACAGACACACACACACACACACACACACACACACACACACACACACAAAACGCACACAATAGCCGCATGCATATCGTCTCTCTGGTCTCCATGGCCTTTATGTGTGCGTCTGTGCAAGTGTTAAAACGTGTCATTTTATGCGTAGAGATGTCGTAATATGAGCTAGGTGCTTCTGCCTCTGACTTACCAGAACCCCCAACCCCTCTTAACCCGCTTTCACTTCCTGTCTCCATTTTTCCCTTCTCTACTTGCCAAAAAAAAATAAAACATAATAAATAAATAAATAAAAAAAAAATGTCTTGACATTTTTCCTATGCATACATATGCAAATTGTCAGTGCTTTTCAGCGCATTTCGCTCTCTTTATTTATTTTGCATAAATATTTTCATTTGAAAATACTAAACTTTAATAAGAGAAACTACTGCATTTTCTACAAACAAAAACAGTAATTTACATATGTACATTTAAATTTTATAATTTTCTTCTAAATTTTCTTTTATAATGGAAATGTTAAGATCTCGAAAATGTTTAAATAATTCGCATACTAACTGATTATGCTTAAAGAGAGTCGAAAAAAGGCGAAACCTATTTGAGAGACTGATATTTCGGACTGATGATCTAGATTCCTCTATAAACATACTTTTATCATACCCTGATCAAACAAGTATATCATATAGTGACACAGGCGGATATAGGTATGTAAAATAAGGAAAATGTGCTTCCTATATACAACAAGCAGTCCAAAAATTTGTTTTTAAAACATTAGAAGTCATTTTAGAATGTCCTGTGAATAAAAATTAATCCTCGATGCAAAAACTGTTAATATACAATTTCTAAGTTTGTAACTGAAATCTGAAAATTTATAAATTTGCCTATTGCATACTAAAAGGGGCAACTTTCTCTTATTTCACATACCTAGATCTGCCTATGTATAGACATACAGATGGTTTGCAAATGGCATGGGGGAAGAGGAAAAAAAATTGCGAGGTTTTCTTTGTCTATTGATAAATTGAGTTACAGAAAAATAATTTTGAACATGTAAAAATATTATTGCAAGGGTATGTATATAAAGTTCGGCACAAGCCGAAGTAAGGTTCTTTCATATTTAGTAATTGAAAGACGAGCATTTTATATTAATGAGCTGATATTTGCCTTCACTTGAGAATTTGTAAAGTGGTAAATTTATATCCATCAGTTTCTTGTTTATTGGCAAGCCAGCTCCATAAACTAGATGAATTTGAATGAGAATTGTTTTGCATATGATGTGATGGACTACTACTAAAAGTCACACATATTTTTCGATTCAATGGCATTTGTCATGATTAAGCCATAAAGAAATGTCCTCATCTAGTTTACTTGATGCAGTTGATTTTTTTATTTTTATGTTTCTATTTTCTTTGTATGATTGCAAATGGCATTAGGGAGTAGAGTAAGAAGCAAAATACATTTTTATGAGCACTGAAAAAGTTGATCCTTCTGGTCTTTATCATTCAAACATTTTATTGTGTGTTTTCATTTTAATTCATTTTTTCCCCCTCATTTTTATTATCAACAGAGAATAAGAACATTACTGTCAACTGCCAGGCGGCATTTGACATTGCTGTTATTAGCGAGCGAAAGGAGATGAAATGACATGGGCTTGGAATGAGAATGAATAAATGTTCAAATATTTTGAAAGAGTCATCCTCATTTTCATTTGATCCCCTTTTTTTTGTTTGCGTCTGTCTGTGTGTGTGTGTGTTTTTACCATTTATTTGTCATGTCATTCGTAAACAAAAATTATGCGCCAATTTGTCATTTATTGTTGCTGTTGGTGGGATCGTAAATAAATTTTTATGATTTATGCTCTTTTCAGCTCTTTTGGTTTTTGTGTACATAATCTAGTTGAATCACAAATGTATTTTTTTTTTTTGCAGCTGGTGTAGCCTCTATCATACAAATATAAATCTATATCTATTTCTATTTATAGTGTTTTACATTTTTTTTTTTTTTTTTTTTACAAAATTTTATGTTTTTACTTTTACTGTTTTGCGACTTTCTTGATTTGATTACTCAAAAAGCTTTTGCCGCATTTTCTGAAATTTCATAACTTGTTTTTTATGATGCCTTATTTGCAGCAATGCGCTTTTAAGCTTTCAGCTATAGTACCAACAATTTTGATGTGCAAAATTACAAAAAAAAAAAAAAAGAAAAATCCAAAGTCCGCAACTAATTAAGTACTGTGGGTGCAGGAGAGGGTGAGAGAGGGTGCTGTTATGATGAGGAAATGAAGTAAGTAAGTCGTCTCGCCGACTTGGATATACCATACACCAGTAAAACAAATATTTTAAATTTATAATAACCAATGCATTTTCGTATTTTTAAAAAAATCTGTTTGCATGCTTTTTAGAAGCATATCTTAGTATTTCGCTCACTCAAGCATTCGAGCACCCTAGCGCCCCCACCAGCCAACGGCCACTTCCTGCCATATGGAAAAACGTTTATATGCATAACTTGACTATTTTTATTCCGATTTTGATCAAATTTGGTATTTTGCTTGATATTAGTATCAAAGTTAAGTGTGCTAAATTTGATTGCACAAGGTAGAAAATTACGGGAGATAATCGAGTTTTTTCAAATTACGGGGGCGGAGGGGGGCGTGGCAAAATCTTTACACATCAAAACTGTGCGCAATTACTAAGCAAATATTTATACCAACTATGGTGTCTCTAGCTAAAATAGGTTTTGAGAAAATCGGTTTTATTTGATTTGCGGGGGCGGTAGGGGGCGTGGCAAAATTTTTATAAATACAAAATGTGCGCGTTTACTAAGTAAATATACATACCAAATTTTGTGTCTCTAGTTGCTATGGTGTTTAAGAAAATTGGTTTTATATCATTTGCGGGGGCGGTAGGGGGCGTGGCAAACATTTGAAACAAACTCGATAAGCGTACATATGACACGAGTCTACATACCAAATTTGGTGGCTCTAGCTCTTATAGTCTCCGAGACCTAGGTGTTCATACAGACGGACGGACGGACGGACAGACGGACGGACGGACGGACGAACAGACGGACATGGCTAGATCGTCTCGGCTGTTGATGCTGATCAAGAATATATATACTTTATGGGGTCGGAAAAGCTTCCTTCTGCCTGTTACATACATTTTGGCGACTTTAATATACCATTTCACCCTATGGGTGTATGGTATAAAAAGCACACGAAATCAGGGAGAGGCAAGCGAAAAATTTATGTGGTTATCATCAACTTTTATGGGCTTCTCTTCTCCATTGAAAGAAGAAAACAAAATCAGTATTTACGTTAAATTTGCATAGCCGATATCATGATACCCTACACCTACTTATATCGATATCTATTGCTAGTCCTTACACAACATTTAATATACCAAACGCGAAGACTCATATACCTCTGTCTACAGGGTATAAAAATAGATAAAGTACACATATTTTTACATGTACATACATATACATATAGGTCAACCCATGTCATTTAGTTTTATGATACCAAAAATTTGTAAGGGCGCGCACCTTTTTGGTCAAAACTGAAAAGTCATTGATATGCTAACAAACTGTCAAATGCAAATATGCATAGCGGAAAGAAAAAGGAGAAGACGGGTAATAGGGTTGGGACGGCGTTGTTGACCAGGAAAGCATATGACAATGACAAGTCAAAAGGTCTAGGTTGACCAGAGGCACAGTTGGAAATGCTTTGGCCAGGACATGCCACGGAAGTTCTTTTTACACACACGTACACACAGAGACTTTGGTGTGTCCTTCGAGGCGCTTTGGTCAACTTCCGCTTTTTGGGGGCCCGGGGAAAAGTGAAAGCCATGAGGAGATGGATGAGTGTATAAAGCAAGGCAAGGGTGTGCGTGCGTGTGTGTATGTGTGTGGTACGACAGTTGCTGCTGCTACTTGCCCGGAAGTATGCTCAAAAGTTGCAGTTAAATGCTGTCAACAGACACAAAACTCCACTCAAGAGTCCCTAGCTACGTCCCGCTGTGAGACTGAATTTACTCTGGCCAAAGTTACACGTATTTCTCACACTCACACACATACACACACGACCACACGAATATACCTGGCATACGACAATGGCAGGTGTGAGACATTTGTTCTTATAGACATAAAAATACGTCCGCCCCTTCCATTGAAAAGTTTGCCTTAAAAATAGCAAAGATAAACGAACAAGTGCAAGACAAATTTCACTCTAATTGTGTATGGCAAATTGAATAAATTTTTCGATAAATATGATAACTAAATCATTTCAAGGTCAATTCAATTAAATTTTAGCATTATAAGGTCTTAAAACTATCAAATTTGTTTATCTGCGCCTCAAAATATGCAAAGAACATTTTAATTGTAGGCCTTAATTATTTTAATTTCTTATGAACCGTTGCTTTAGTTTTTGTTGACAATAATTCGAATGACTAAGAGAGCAAATGAACTGCCTTAAATGATATTATTAAGCATTTGACTTTATCTAACCAATTGCAAGAGGAAAATTCATGAATTTTCGGAAATTTGCCTTTCTGTGCGCTTTGTCGCACATAACTCACATGGCTCAGGTTATTAGCGTAATGCAGCCAACCAGACAGGGCGATTGTCACACCGACTAGGTGAGTAACTCGTATGAAGGAGAAGAAAGCGGTATGAGGGGAGTAAAAGTGGCAAAGGATAACTACGAATCCTTAGTAGTAGTCGAAGCAGAGCTGCAGATATTGCCATGTGCATAAACCGCAACGTATGCAAGCGCATATAACACATAACCCTGACAAATGGGACTCGCTAACGTGGTCGGGAAAGAGGGACGAACACAGGAGAATAAAGAAGAAGCCCAACCAAGAAGTGGCTTGGTTTTGCATTTAAAATTTATAATGTCAGGCCATAACTAAAGTCTTTGGAAGAACTAAGGAGCCGAATGCACATTTGCATATACCCTCAAAATTGTCATTATTTTCGCGGAGGAAAAAAAAGAAGAATTCCGAAACCAAAACCCACCAGTGAACAAAATGTACAACTGTGCAACGAACTGTGGTGAATAGAATAGTCGTTTAAAAAATTATCATAAATCTGCTCAGACACAAAACGCCTTATGATGAATTAAGTACAGTTGAATATGAAGGATAGTGAAATTTAACATAAAGTAAGACTTAGCTAGAGATTAGTTACATATAAGAAAATATAGTTAAGAGAACACTGTACCGGCTTTGGATGTTTTTTTTCTTTCATTTCATTCTCTTTATTAGTTACGAAATCTCTCCATATGTCCTTGAGATTTATGGGCATTTATACAGTTTTTAAATTAGTTTAGATAAATTACAACTATTCGTATTTGCTTCTCTTTTGCATATTAACATATTTAAGTCATAAATTTGACAAAATACGCATAAAAACAAAAAAAAATAAATAAATAAAAGGGACACACACATGCAATGGCCGCGGGTCTTTTGACAGAGGACTGAACAAAGCAAAAGAAAAAAGGAAACCCATTTAAACAACAACAAGGAAAGTCCAGACAAGTAGACACAAAAAACACATACTTATAAGTGTGTGTGTGTGTGTAAGTGTGGGTGGATAAGTCTATATGTGGCTTAGACCAAAAATGAAGAAGAACAATGAGAAGCTAACAAAAAGAAAAGAAAAATTGGTAGACATTCAGACTGATTATCCTCTGGCCGCCTTTTAAGAAGGTTTTCCTAAAGGAAAAAAAAATAATAATAAAAAAGCAAACAAGCCGATCTAGCATTGACAATTCCGCAGTTGTAATACCCTGCATTAATGTTAAGCATAAATACTCTGTAAAATTGTCCACAAAGAATATAAATAGATTCATTGGCTACTTGAATAAAAAAAAAAAAAAACAAAGAAATTAATGCTGCCAATGATTTTTTAATCATTTTACTTCTTGCAGCTTTACTTTTAAAATTAAATAATAACGTTTAATCTAAATTGCCTTTTTATTTAGAATACTTAAAGCTAAAAGAATATTTTCCTTAAAAAACATTTTTGTAATGCCTACCAAAAAATTAATTGAAATATAAATATTTGGTAAAATAAAGTAACTTAATCAGTTAAGAACTTTTGCAGTTAATAATTAAAACATTAAATATGAATAGTTTGTTTTCTAAATTTTAGTACTTAAATAACTTTATTCGAATTTTTGGGCCAAACGTTGACAAAGCTTTCTACAAAAATCATATATACCTTTTATTTTCTATACATATATGCATACATATGTATATAAATGATAAACAGAACTTAACTAGTGCTCTACCAAGTTTTAATAAATTTGTATCATCTGTGAAGAGTTAAATAGTTCCATTTATTTTGGCCAAAAACAAAAAAAAAAAGAATGAAAATATTTCATTTGTTTTTTTTTTTGACTGAGCCATTCTAGTTTTCAATAAATTGTTCAAGTGGTTGTTATTGTTTTTGTTGTTGCTTTTTGCTCTTGTGCAGATATCATATAAATCTTTTACAAGTTTTGCATTTTATTGTTATTGTTGTTGTTGCTGCAGGTGCGGTTTCAATTTAATTGCATTTGCTGCAGGACTACGGATTCCTTTTACGCATTATTATTTAACTAACAAGTAACTAGAAAAGTTTTTAATACTTTGGTAACTTTGTCTTTAAATTGTTCGTAGCAAAAGCAAAAGACAAAGTAGAGCAAAAAACGACATCTCGAATGCCGTTGTTCTTGCTATGTCTGTTGTTGTTGTAGTTGTTGTTACTGCCGTTGACAGCCTGCAGCCAAAAGGCAAAGACCAAAAGAAAGAAATAGATATATTGTTAGAGACAGAGACAGAGACAGAGAGAGAGAGAGGGAGACAGTCAATGAAGTTTTGGTGGGTAAACGAAAGTATGCTTAAATTAAATCAGATAAAATCCCATAAAAATGAAAATAGTTTTGCCATCGTGTGGTTACTAGCTCGTTGGGCAAAAACTGCAAAAATATTTAAATCAAAAATTTTATCTCATTAAATTCTTGCAAAAAAGTTCTGCTTCTTAGCAAAAAAAAAATATCTATATAAATATAAATAAATAAAAAAAAAGTTGACAGCTGTGGACAAATATTTTCTTGAACTTTTCATTTTTCTCCTTTCCTATCTCTCTCAGTCTCTCATAACTTTACATCTCTGTCATCTTTCTTGCTGTCTTTTGAGTGTCTTTGGTAAAGGCTTAGAAGCAAACAAAAAAAAAAGTAATAAGAAAACCAAAATTATCGCTTTTATAGTCTAATTTTCCTTTTTGTTTTCTAGTTTTTTCTCGTTAAAGTTGTTTGCGATTATGGTTTCTGAGATTATTGTAAGATTTGTTGGTAATAAACAAAATGTTGATATGAAATTTAAGTCTTAATTTGTACAATATTATTTATTGGCCAAAAGCCACTATCTAAACTCAATCATTTGAACCTAAGTTGAAAACTATGAGTCGACTATGAGATCACAATTTTTTTATTTTTATTATTAAAAATACTGAATGAATAGGGTAAACATCCTCACCTACATATGTACATACCTAGATACCATTTAACATTTGATAATCATTAAACTAAACAAAAGTTATGAAGTGAGTTTATCCTTGGTATTAAAAACATTTTCTATTGTAGTTTTATATCTAAGATAATTGAAAGTATTGATTGAAAATGGTTTTGTATACCCCAAGAAATTGTGCAATATAAGGTATAAGAAATCCTTTCCTCAACGCTTGGTTGCATTTCAATTAACGCAACATTTGCAAGCTAAATGCATAAAAACTAGTAGCAGCAATCGCCATCGAGCTATTTCCCGCAGCTCTGAAAACAAATTACCTGCCATTTGGCCTAACAATGCTTTTATATACATATACACATATATATCTGATGTATGCATATATGCATGTGTCTGTGTGTAGATGTGGCTAAAATGGGGCTGGGCTCAAAGCTAGATTAAGATTCATTGCCAGGATAAGCGGCAAACAATTTGCGACACAAAATGTTTAAAACTAAATAGGGACAAAAGCGGCTCAGGATATGTGACAATTTGCATTTTTATGCAAAACTATTTTAGCTCAATTAAGGTACGGAATTTACCTGTAACCGCCGCCGCTTTACCCCGACGTTTTTTTTTTTTCTACATTCTCAGTATGATCTAACTGCCATTCTAGCTGTAGTTGTATGGCTACCATCTCTCTTCTCTTGTCGTACTAATGCAGTTGCATTTGGTTGCCCCTTTAGCCAGGCATGCGAGAAACTCATTTTGTTTTGGCATAAAATAAAACACGCGCGGCTGCTCATGCGAGAAGTAAAATGCATAGGCTCACATAGCTTTGCATATTTTTTCCTACTAACATATTATATATGTATATATATAAATACATACACCTGCCGAGAAGAAACGATAGAGAGAGTGAGAGAGAGAGAGAGAGATAAACCAAAAGAGAGGTAGAGTGAATTTATGCATTAGTCGCACCTGCCACGCCTCCGTGGCCGCCCACTACAAACATAGCCTTATACCCGGCATCAGACATGTAAATTAACATAATAACCATCGTGTGTTTTTAGCTTCAAGTTGGCAAAACGCAAATGGGCAAAATGTCTTTTGCCAACCCTGAGGAGGCTTTTTAAAATGCGCTTATGACGGCTACGCCACAAATTATGCAATGTTTTTTTTTTAACTCACCCTACCCACGACCACCATCTCATCTAAGCCGCTTCCACCACGCTCCATTTCTTGTTATATATACAAACATGCATATATGTATGTAGGTATGCATGTTTTTATTCTAATTCTTCAGTATTCTGGAATAATATTTACATTGAAATTATGTTAAACTATGCAAAGTCAAGCAAGGTGTGTGGCATAAGTGAATGTAAGCGGAAAAGATTCAATTCCCCCTTCCCACGTTTTAAGTGAAGGACTTATAAAGAAGCTTGCTTTATCTCTGAAAATGATCAAAATTGGTTACATTTCAAACAATTTGGCTTAAAATTGATGAATCTGAAAATCAGCGAGTGTGTTGCATTTTAAATATTTAATTTTCATTACTTTTATATAAAATTTTGTGTGTAGCACATATTATCACAGTCTTAATCCTATTATATGTACATATATTGTACTGTATTGTATATATACATACATTATAAATAGTTACATTTTTATAGCATACTTTTTTGGATTCCAATTAAATTAACTTATCAATTTTTTTTTTTGTTTTTAAGTCTAAATAAATTTTGATTTTATAAAAATTACAAATTGTGTTGAACTAACCAACACCAGACAGTTAGTAATGATTCCGTTTCATGTGTTTGCATTTTAAATGAAGCATCATTTCGAATTCATAAAATCAAATAAAAAAACAAGCGTCTGCAGATGTTTAGCATTGGCTTATATAATTTGAGATTCCTCCCTCTTGAACATGATGTTAAAAGAAGAAAAACAAATTTAACTCATAGTTCTCAATTATGCTTAAATAAAGTTTGTTTCGTTTTTTTCTTTTGCTTTTTGTTTTACCACTTTCTTTTGCACATATTTTCCACCTCTCATTTGCATGCCACTCATACGTGGCTTGAACAATATCAAGAACATTGTTTAACATTTCTCTAGGGCATGCATGGAAAAACTGTTGCATCCATATACATATACATAGAGAGAGAGAGAGAGAGAGAGAGAGAGAGAGACAGAGTGAGAAAATGAGTAGAGCAAAGACCATCAGCAAAAGGGGCAGGCAACAACAAACAAATGCCAAACAACAATTTTTCTCGGCTATGTTGTTTAACCTCTTCACTTTCTTTTCTGCCTCTAACTCTATCTCATTTACTCTCTCTCATTCGCACACTCTTTCGCTTTCACTTTAAGTTTTTCTTTTATATTATTTTTATGCATATGTTCTACTCTCTACTCAAGAACAGAAACAACTGCATTCTATAAATGAAGAGTGCAAGGCAGAATAAAACTCAAGGAAAACTTTTCAAGCACACACGCACACACACACACAAACACATATATGAATGTACTCACACAAATACACTTAACTCGCTAATTACATGTTTTTTACACTTGTATAATTTTAAAATTAAATTTTTCTTCTGCCTGTCAGCTGCAGAGCCTTTGACTTTACCTTTAAAAGAAAATTGTAACTGCAATTGAAAATCAATTTCCCGTTAATTTCCACCAAGTTGGCAAAAAACACAAACAAACATCCTCAATTGCACAAAATTGTTGTGTATTTCAGAATTTGCATTATTCAACTGGCTAGCTGGCTTTCATTTAAAATTTAAACTGCCTAAAATTTTCAGTTAACTAAGTACTGGCCCACATAAGTCGTTTATTTTATGGTTTACGCTTGATGGCCATAATTCAATGGGTGTTTAAATAAGCGTAAGCATATCATAGTACTAAGGCACACAACTAAGCTGTAAATGCTCCATTGTATGCCCTCATAGATCAAGTATACGCACTGTGCTCGTTCGCTCACTTATTCCCTCTCCTATTCCTTGTGTGTGCGTGTGTTTGCGTGTGTTTGTGTTTGTGTGTGTGTGCGTGTGCGCTGGTCCTTTTGTTTGGCAAAAGTCTAGCTATAGTTAGGCACACATTGGCAAGACAAATTAACAACAAATGCCATAAATTACACAGTTCAATAAATGCTAGAAATCAAATAGAGCAGCTACCACTCTCGCTTTCTCTCTCTCCCTTTATCTCTCTGCGTGGCTCTTCTTCTCCGCCTTGTCGAGTGGTATGTGATTTGTCCTATTCAAGGCCTATTGTACCATTTGCTTTCAATATATAACTCACAAATTGATGTCACAGCAAAATACATTTGTCAAATAAAAAGCCATTGCCCAATTGTCTGCCAATGGAAATGATCAAAAATTGAATTTGAACTGCAAACCAAAATCAAGGGGTGAGGGGGGAGAGATGCAATCCACCCTGCGGATAATTGCAACAAACCTATATATATATATATATACATATATGAAGATATTTATGCACACATATTGGCTTATATATTTAGTATTCCGAAAGCAATAAATTATTTATGCAAATAAATACAACATTGAACCAATGCTGGCAACTAAAAGTATTTAGTCACAATTTACACACACACACACACACATATACATGTACAAGCTGCCTAGTGTCAGATGATGTAATTATGACACACGAGCCAAACAATTGTCAATTGTGGCCTCATAAATAAATAACACCAATCAATGAATAAAAAATTACAAGGGACACCACAAAAAAAGGTGCTACTGAACTTGAGCAATTGCCAAGACATTGCATTATTTCTTCTTACTAATGAAATAGGACTAAGTTTCAAAACAAAACGAAAAAAAAAAATCTTTAGGGAAAATATTCTTCTTAGAAGAATTAGGAGTGGACACTGATTTTTATTTATTAAATTTAATGAATTAATTAAATACCTGCTGAATATTATATTACCATATCTTTTACTTAGAATTGAAATAAACTATCAAAGTTAATTTTAATTTTTGCGTACAAATTCATATAATTTGGAACTTAAAAGCTAACGCAGTCTCTAAAATGTTCCATTATTGTCAAGAATCAATCGATTTTCAAGAATTTTTAGCGTTGAGTTTAAAAACCTTGAAGGCAATAGAAATGTTTAGTTATCGCCTCGAGCAGGCATAACTATTTGCACATAAAAACAAAAAAGGTTGCAAAATCTATCAACAAAAGCAGTAAAAATTATAGAAAAAGAATTAAACTCCAAAGAAGAGTTAACTATGGCATCATATATTATTAGGATAGATCAAGAGACTCCAAATAGAAAAAGGTAGAAAACAATCCTTTTTTTTAATTGATGGAAGTTGCTATTAAAAAAAAAAAAACATTAAATTTATTAAATATGTAAGTAGAATTATGCCATAATACTGCCAAGAATTTTATGTTGCTTATGCCACTTTTTTAATGCAAATTTTTGTGATAAACCCAAATATTGTTACACATAAAAAAAAAATGTTAAATGACAGCTAAGAAACTCTTTGATTAACCCTAGCTGTATATAAATTTACAATCTTAGACATTTTATGGTGCTGCTTCAATAGCGAAAAAAAAAATAAACGCAGAAAAAAGGTTCGGAAAAAGCAAAAACAAAATTTTATTTGCTTTTCATAAGCTTGTTTTGTGTCCTTGCCATTTTTCTACTGCCATTGGCTACCAATCCTTATGCATATCTGCCAGCTATTTTTGTACCTCGAACTGCTAACTTTTATGGCCCATGGCTGCTAATCACATTAGCAGACTGGTGCAAACCACCAAAGCGTCTCCAAGCATGAATCTCCCTTGCCCAGATAGACTGCCAGGGCTGGTTAAAAACAATAATTATGGCAATTAAAAAGTTAAAATGATTTGTGTGAGGGCCACAAATCGTTTCAACTGATTTGATCAACTCAAATGCTGGCAAATGTTATCAAATTTCCTCTCCTCCTTTAAGGAGGGCTGGATCATTGTGACTATAGACGGTGAATGGGAAATCCAGGGGGCTAAAGGAGCCGAACAGGATTGTCATCCTCAATCCTTAATCCTTCGTTTGCTGTCACTGTTGGCGTTACTGTTACAGTGGCTGCTACTGTTTCTGCTCCTTCTGTTAGTCTTGATGTTGTTGTTGTCACCCATCCTCTAATGGACTTAATTGCCATTCTGTGTTGAATGCTAATAAAATCACTAAACAGCAAGCGGCGAGGAGAGACAGAGAGATAGTGAGAGCAAAGAATTTTTGTTGGTAGAAATCAAGTAGAAGCAGGCGGCAACTATGCTTAACAAATTAAGACAAAAACTTGAAATGCTTTAATTAGATTACTTTGCAGGGATTGTTGCAACTGAATTTTGTGCTCCAGCCCTGGCGACAGAGTGGGCCAACTGAGCTGCCAACTTGACGCAAATTGGCAATTAGTAGAGCTGGCAAGAGGATTATGAGTGGATTAAAATGAATGTGAAGGCGAATGTGAATTTGTATATGTATGTATGCGTGTGTGTGTGTGTGTGTGTGTGTCTGTGAATGTAAGCGGGTAGATGTTTGTTTCGGTGGGTGGGACGACTTGTCAAAAGAGCTCACACACATGAAACCGCATTAAAGGTCAACTCATCAACAATAAATCATGGATTTAAATTATTATTATAAATGCAAATTAAATGAGACTTTTCTGAGCAAATTATACGATCACGCATCGGCTTACTACAAATTATAATATCGTTGTAATTATTTCTTTTTTTTTTCCAACATATTTTCCAAGTTTTGTTATCATTTGTAATGGTTTATAACAAATGCTGACAAAAATACAAATACACACACACATACACACTAAGAAAAAGACTGCGAATAAATGACAAAAGGGCAATTTTCCTCGGTTAGCTGGCCGCGTCACGCACTGGAACAAAAGCAAAGTCTCTAAAAGGATCACAATGACTGGGAGACTGAGAAGAGTTTTGTTGTTGTTGCTTGTTCTGGTGTTGAACTGGCCTGTTGCCATTCCCATCGCTATAGCCGGCAAGTGCCAGCTGATGGCCTGCCCCCTTCTACCGTTCTCCTACAATGTCCACCCTTCTCAACATGAACCTTTAACAGGGCAGTTCGTGTACTTTGCACCTTGCCAAGGTGTTCGTAATTGTATGTGAAACTTGTTGAAGGCTTCAATTATGATGAGTTTACCCAGCGTGCACACACACACACACACACACTAGATTTCATTCATACCATAGCAGACTTTGAAATATAATATTATTTCCAAAGGGGTTAATAACAATTTACTTTGTTTAAATATTTCTTGCGTAAAAATTACAAACAAAATTGTTGAAAAATAAGACATGCATATTCTATTTCTAAATGTCTAAATTGGCTACAAAAAGGGTTCTAGCTTAATTGAAACCCTGCTCAAGACTTGAAAAACAATGAAAATTATCCCGCGTCACAACCTCTGAAAGGCGACTTAACCAACTGGATCGCCTATTTAAGCTTCCATTAGATTGGTAATACATTTAAAATTTATAATTATTACTAAAGTTAAAGTGTTTTTAAGTAAATAACTAGTAACTAGTATGCGTACAATGCTTTTAAATTTTGTTTAAGTACCTAAATTTTTAGTAAAAAATTAAAAGTAAACTTTTATTAAATATTTTCGTTACTGCTGCAATTGATTCAACCAAATTTATGAAATTATCCAATAACTAATCCAAACTTAATTTCGCCCCTTTTAAGAGTTAAGCCGCTGATATTTTTATAGCCAAGTTGGGGCGATGCAGTGCAACCGCAGCTATGTACGCGACTTGCACTTTACCATGGCTGAGTTGTGTTGGTGTTGGTGTTGGTGTTGAGCTTGGGGCTTCTGGTGTTGTAGTTGTTGTTGTTTTTGCCTTCGTTTGGAACGGCTTGGTTTGGCTTGACTTGACTTTTCCCCACTTTGTTATTGTTGTTGTTGTAAAATGCTGGATAATTGGCGTAAATAGCAAAACAGCAAATTGCCATTAACTATTGGAAAAATGTTCGCCTCGTTTGGCCTGACTGCCAGTCTGAGCCTGATTCGAGCTGTTCCTGCTGTTGCTGCTCCTGCTGCTGCTATTGTATGTAGGTGTTTGGTGATTACGCGAAATGCAATTAAAAATATTTAAGTTGCATATAGCAAGAAAAACAACAGCAACACCCATGGCCAGCATAAATAATGGCCAAACGTTTATTAAAGCTTAATACGAAAAACTGTAGCACACTACACCACTTTTTGTATATACCTATACTATACTATACATAAATATATATATATATATATTCTTTAAAAAAAAAAATTGTATTTTTTTTGTTTATGACTATGATCTCTGCTTGTTTTTACAGCTTAACCATGTTTCGTTGCCTTCTCCTTTTTTCCAATTTTTTTTTTGTTAAGGGGCTTAATATGGTTTCATATTATGATGATGTGGCTGCTGTTCTAGGGATCTTCTCGTAAAGAGGAATTTAAAAACAGAGAATAAAAAAAAAACGATATTGTTGATGCTGCTGTTCCCCACTCAATGCAGTGGCAATTAATTAACATGAGGGATAGAGATTGTTGTTGATTGTTGGTTGTCGTTTTTCAGCTACCGCTGGATTAATAAACCGAGAGCAAAAGGATTTTCAATGAAAAATGTCAGAAGAAGCCTTTTCACATACACATACACACACACATACACACACAAACACACACAGTCACTCTCACAAGCACACACACAGGCACACAGTTCATTGAATAATAAAACTATATAGAATTTGCATAAAAGAAATATTAAAAAAAATGTCGAATGTTATGTCGACTTCTTGAATTGGAATAATGCATTTTACACATAAATGAGCTTTCGCTTGGATCTTAGTCGTAAGTATTAAAAAGTGTTAAATAAATTTTAATAAAAAGTAAATTTGTATGGAAATGAAAAGTCTGTAATTGGTGAATTAAATGCGTTTTTAAATAAAATAACCTGCTAATCTGACGATTACCAAAGTTTGTTCACTTTTTAAGCAGTTTAATAGACTTTGTCACCAATAATAAATATTTTAATTTTTATCGACATTTCAATTCAAATTTGACCTAATTTAATTAATACTTTGTATCTATATTTAAAAGGTATAATGTTTATTTAATCACATGTCGTATGAATGGTATTGCTTCTTTTACATTCAAACCATATACATACATATGTGTGTTTCTATGTTAATGAAATTACTTATCTTATAGTCAGATCTCTCTCAAGAACTAAGAAATTACTCAGCATAAGTATTTAACAGGAGTGATAATTGTTTTCTCACCTCAGATCATCCTTAATGATAGTCTAAAACAATATATGTATGTATGATGTTTTAATATTTAATTATGTGCAAATAGCTCTACCTTAAGAGAAAAATAAGCAAACAAAAAACCAAAAAAGAAAGCACACCAACTTTAGTCCAATTTACTGAGCATTTTCCTTAAATCTTATCCATGGTAGCTGAATCCTAATCTAAAGCCTTCTTAACTAATGCTTGACAGGACAGGATGTTCGCACATTTATTTCTTATGGGATCAAATGAAATGGCCGCATTAAGCTAGAGAAAGAGCTGCAAAAGGAAATGGTTAACTGCGTTTGGGATAAAAAGCTGGGGGAATTGTCTTAGAACCTCACAAACACAGTTGGCAAAATTAAGAGCTCAATTAAAACACGTTTTCTTGAACCCACCAGGAATCAAGATGGCTGGCCTTCAATTTTCATGCTCCGCACCCGACAAACGAACCACATCCAACATATATATATATGTACATACATATGTTCAAATTGCATGTTTTTCTTTTGGCACAAAGTATTATTTAAGCTATCGTTTGCGTGCTTATTTATGGTCTAGTTGCCTATTAAAATGTTTAACCAAACATGCAATCAAAACTCCAAAATCAAGAGAAATAAACAAACATACAAGAAAAAATTACATAAAATACCAACAATATTGTGTAGAGGAAACATATAATTTAACTAGAAAAGCCTGTAAGCCAATTGTTGCTGCCTGGTATTAATTAAATTGTCACCATGAATTATGCTAGTTGTTGTCGTGTAATTAGTATTAAAAGAATTTTGCTTTTAGAAAACACTTGCTTAATTATAGTAAAATGCTAAATTTATAGTTGAAATGCATTTGAAAAAAAAATCAAAACAAAGAACGTTTAAAATAGACGCCTAGATACTCTTCAAAAATCATTGGGAAAAATGTTGCCCAGTTTTAAGAAGATACTAGTTTGAAATAATTCGCTGCCATATAGATCTATGACAAAATTAAAATATAAAATAGATATATGTACATATATAAGATAGATAAACGGATGACTTATTTCTGCATTCAATGTGTAAATAAGGTAGATAGCATAGGTTTTATATAGAAGAAATACATAATTCGGAAGATAAATTATATATACATATCTACATATGTATGTAATCTCTGCATGCTTGCTCATACTCTCTCTCTCTCTATCTCTGTCTCTACTGTAGTTACAAAAGTAGTTGATGTACTCTATTGTAAGTGTATGGAAAGCCGAATGAAAAGTAAATTCCATCCAATTATGATAAAAATGCATTTTTCCCCCAAACATACAAACAGTTACACATATCTACAAACATATGCACACATACATATACATATACGAGTTTTCCTTTCCACGACTGGCGTTGGCGTTAACATCAACAAATATAAACAGCACAAAGCATGTTGTTGAAGTGCCGCTCTTCTTCCACCCGTCTATATCCTTCAACCACACACTCCTCGAACCGTGATTCTCTTCATCCTTTTGCAATATGCAGAAAGTGTAGCATACAAATGAGCGCAGTGTGTGATTTTGTTGGGTTGGCTTGCTGTCTGGCTGGTTGGTTGGTTGGTTGTCTGCCTTGTTCGTTGGTACTAGTAAGAAGGAACAGGAGAAGCAATAAGCGCAGAGCCAGTAGGAGAAGCAGAAGCATAAAGCTAAAGTAAAATCAAGCTTGAAGATCAACAGCAAACACAAACAGAGCTTGTGGATTTATGTAAACAGCAGAAATGAGGGAGAAGCCAACTCAGCTAGCGACAGCCAAAATCAAATGGTTGGACAAAGGAGTGGCAGGAACAGAGAGAAAGAGAGAGGTAAAATGCATCCAGAACTGTCTTCTTAGTATTCAAGTACATGTTCATTTTTGGCATTTTAAAAGCATTGCACCGCCAAAATAAATCCAAAAATATTTTATTTGTAGATAAAATTTATAAAAAGAATAACGAGTCGAATAAGAACCGCTGGTATGTAAAGTATTGAAAAAGCATTATAAATATTAAAAAGTAAAAGTCAAAATTTATATTCTGGCGCAATGCAGATATGCAGACAATATCGACAACAGCAACAGCAAAAACAAAAATTGTTTATATTCATTTTTTTTTTTGTTATGGCCCAAGCCCCATTGACAACGTTTTAATTGCAAATCCTCGTGCATGATATATGACAGCAAGGGACATTCAGCTGAAAACAACAAGAAAAGGGTTACTCTCGTGCTCTCTCTCTCTTTTTCTCTATCATTCTGTTTTCTTCCGCTATGCTCAAACTTTTGGTACCTGTGTAGTACCCTTTTCCGAATATCAAGGTAATTATTTTGTACTGCAAAATATGCAAAAGAATCACAAAAATTAGGAAAAAAAAAAACATAAAACCTTTTAATGATTACTTTGTTTATGACCTAATACCTGTCATTTGTCATTTGATTGCATATTTGAAAATAAAATATACTTACTTTCTATTACTATGGTTTCTGGACTCTATACTGGCAGAGAAAATTAGTATAGTTTAACACTTAAAAAGCTTGCATGGTAGACATACCCAATTTGTGATCGAAATACCCATATACCCAACCTTCGGGGCAAGTGTATAAATAGAAAGAAGAAAGCCGAGCAGAGAAATACAAATTTTTGTGCACCAACAACAACGACAAAAACAACAACCAAAGTAGCAACTGCAGCAGCATCAACAATTCCTATGAAAATTCATGTTGCCCTGCCATGTAAAGTGTCCAATAAAAACTTTTTATTTTTTTTCTGGAACACAAAATTGCAAAGGAATGCACAGAGCACACATATGGAAAAATAGGTAACAAAAAAAAAAAACAATAACAACAGCAACAACATACACACACATACATTGGCATATGAAATTATTGTGACTAAAATGTGTGTTCAAGTTTATCTATTGACAAATCAAAGAAATCGAAGATACCTTCAATTTAATATGTATTCTATGGGTGCATGGCATAAAAAGTTAAAATGAGGAACACATTGTTAATAATTTAATTTAAAGTTTGTTGCAACATCTGTTATGATATTATACTTTATATATATAAATTGTATTATTATATAAGATTTCTTAAAAAAAAACAAACTGTTTTCTTTCATTTTATTAGTGGCAACATGTCGTATGCATAATATTAATTATAAGATTTTCCTTGGTGTTGGTAGTCCTAAAGAACTTTTTATTTCGATTATTTGTTGATGGAGTTCTACTTGAAATAAATATTTCAAAAGCAGCCTTTCCTCAACAATATGACTAATAGCTTAGAACTAGAGCATTAATAAAAGCTGTCGTTTAACTTCTTATTTGATTGATGAATCTAAATATATGAAGTATTATATTATGCTAATATGTGTCGTAAGAGCTTTATCGTGTTTCAATGCCCATACACACAATTTTTGTCTATCTGGGCCGTCAATTAGCCTATCAAATGATTGATGATATTATGTCAAAGCCACAAACTACTTATAGCACAGCAGCTTCTTAACTAGTTTTCAGTACTAATTGCATAGAAAGACTAAACTAACAATACAAAACTGTTAACAAACTATGAAAAACAAAAAACCAACACACACATACACACTGGGGAAAATAAAGGAACTTTCCTCTATCAAGTAGTTGTTGGCACGGCTTGTTGGCGCGTTATATTATACGCTTTAATTGCAAAATTGCAACGCGAATTAGTCCGGCGCGCAATCATAAAACAAACTGCTGTCTGAGAGTTAAGGTGCTACAATTCCAGTTTCATAGCAGCTACATCCAGCTTCGGCTTCGGCTGCAGCTCCAGTTTCAACTTTAGCTCTATTATCCCGGATGCCGGAAATAGCAACCCGTCGAGTCAACAATAAACGACGCTTGAATTTAGTATAAAGTTCTCTTTACGACTGCGCCAAGGACAAGTACGACATCCGTTGGCAACATTTCAGGGCATATTTAGTTAGTTGGCGGGCTCAGTGACTTTAATTTGCCTGGCCCGGGTCAGAGGGCCGACAACAGAACATGGAACGTGAAACTAGCGCGCGTTCACCACCTGCAAATCTTTCAGCAAAAAAAAAAAAAAACAAACAAAGAGTAAAAATCCGAAAAAATGCATTGTTGCCAACGGGTAGGAGGTTGGTGTATGAAGGAAAATTGGCGAGTTGGCTATGCAATTAGAATGTGAAACGGCCTGAGAACAACAAGCAAACACATGGGGCGTATACGCAATTTGTGTATAACTAGCAGGATCAACTCCAGACAAGAAGGACCAAGCTGGAGCAGGCAACTGTGGTACAAAAGGGCAGCTGGCTTATTAGCCAAGGTAATGTTCTGGCCACAAAGAAAACAACAACTTATTTACAAACAAAAGTAGAACTTCAGGCAAAACTTGACTCAAAAGGAAAACGCCAGATAGAGAAAGGTAGGCGAGTGAGTGAAACAATACCACTTAAAGCAGTTGAGAATTACAAGATTACCTTATATTCAACAATTTCACAGAAGCTGACAAAAAGAGCAAGAGGAACATTTAGGCTTAAACCGATTACTTTCCATTCAGCCAGAATATTTAAAGAAGTGTCAATACAGTTTAAAATTTTTCAATGCACAAAAATATAAGTATATTAAAATCTTAAAAGAACATTTCATTTTCAATTTCTTCGTTTCCTTTTTTACGACGCAAAATTATTTGCTATGGGTCCAAAAGTCCTCCTCTTAGTAATTTGTGAGCTCACAAAGATCGAGGTGTTAAACCAAATAATAACAGAGACTGTTAACCTCAAATATTCAATTGCATAGACATCATTAAGTTCATTTGTATGTTATCGCTTACAACAAAAACCATTAATTAATGGCGCTTAACACTCATTAAATTGAATATAATCCCATTGAAATGAAAGGAATGAATACCTTGATTCTCTTTTG
Source organism: Drosophila insularis (assembly GCA_018903935.1). Classification (NCBI taxonomy): domain Eukaryota; kingdom Metazoa; phylum Arthropoda; class Insecta; order Diptera; family Drosophilidae; genus Drosophila; species Drosophila insularis. The sequence goes on from JAEIFP010000517.1 coordinate 3,718,449, forward strand.
TCAACCTCGAAAAGTGAACCTTTTTAGGGGTCCTGAGTGTCAGCGTGTATTGAACTTAACCTTTAATGGGATATCTTCTTTAACCTCAATGACAAAACAATCGTCAAGTGTGCCATTGACAGTGTGGCGGCAGTGGCAAAGGACTTCATTTACCTTGTGTTTAAGCAAATAAAAAAAAAAAAACGAAAAACCAACAACAACAACAAAAAGGCAAAATTAATTATAAAACACCTTTTGTGCATAATTTGAGACGCCTGCTGGTTTTTCCCGCCTTCTACCCAGTCCCCTACCGCACAAGAAACCAGACGACTGCCACTGCCATCATCATTCTCAGCTCTTGCTACCTGCTACATACAGCTGTCGTTTGGAATTTATTAATATAGAAATTGGCACAAAAGGTGCTTATTATTAGAGTTGATTGCCGAAAAACGCTTCGTTTGACTGTCAACAATTGCCATTTAGCGTTGCCAAGTCTACAATTATGTGCACCGTTAGGCAAATGAGGGGAGTGCTCTACAAGGAAGAGAGAGTGATAGAGAGAGAGAGAGAAAATAGAGAGTTTGAATGGTGTAGAAAAAGAACTCTACTATCGTCATCATCAACGTTGTCGCCACCATCGTCATCATCGTTCTACTCTCTTCCTGTGAGTAGTGCAAACATTTTGCAATTTTCAGTTCAACAATGGAAAGCAATTACAAAACAAACTCAGCGCTAAATGAGTGTGTGGCAACAAGGCAAACAAAAAGTAGGCGTTAGGGCGGATGAGAGATGAGCTGTGAACTGAGGCTAGGCGATGTGAGGTGAGGCAATTCATGTGGTTCTCAGGCACCAACATGTGTGGTGCGATTTTAGTGTACACGTCCACATCCACATCGCATCACTGGGAGTTGATGCTGCTGCTGCTTTTGCTATTTCTGCTATTGTTCTTGATTGGTTACGCATTTGAATGTGGTATTTCGTTCTCCCTCCCTCCTCAAATTTTACTCTTATGGTTTTTTTTTTTCTGATTATTATTAATATATAACTTGGCAAGCAACTTCATTTGATGGCATATACAATCAAATAACCATACCTCAATTACGAATATAAACATCAATTACCTAATGAATTTGAATTATGCCAATTCCATACAAAATACATACATACATACATATGTTGAAATTGTTAGGGGGCCGGATTAACTTTAGCAATGACGAAATTTGTATACCCTTTTTCATTTTGTGTGTGTTACAAAGTGAAAATCTTTTACCTAAAACGTCGAATTTCTAAAAGAACAAAAATATTAAGATGGAAATGTCCCGGTTATCCATTTCATGAGTTTGATTACTGCAATATTATCTAGTTCATCTTTTTTGATTTAATTCTGCATAAGAAACCAAACAGTTTTCTTAATGAAGTCAAAATATAGCAGTCCGATCTTGATTAAAATTATCACAGATACTGATAGGGGTATTAAAGTGACAAATATTAAACTTTATTATAATTTTTTTTAAGAAAATAGGAAAGTTATTGATCGAAAACTCAATTTTTGACAAATCGAAATCAATTTGGCAAAGAGAAGTTTGCTTTGACATGGCTACAAGACAAATCCATATATATACCTTAGGAGCGGAATTTTCCACTGGATGCATTAAAGCTAAAAGAGTAATGAAGTATGGAGAGTAAGCGAGATAGGCTGTGAAAAATAAATGAAGTGATTTTAATAAATAAACTTCCTTTTAAGAAATTTAAATATTCGGCAAAGCCGAAGTTTAATTACTTAATTTTTCCCCCTTATATTTGGAATGGTTAATATGTATATACATATATATATATTTACCCATAAATTGCCAAATGAAATTATCTTGGACTTTTAACTTTTATTGACTTTCAATTTTAGAAATTACATTTACCTATAAATTACGTATCAAAAAGCTTTCATAGAGGTTGTATAATGGCAAACGTCAGAGACTTGAATATGAAATACATAAAAGATAAACCCATCCATTAAAAGTGTTTTCTTATATTACAGTTTTGATTGGACTTTTATCCGCTTGTTTTCTCATTTCAAATCGATTAGATATGTATATTTAAATCTCTTTCAAACACTTGAACATTTTTAATACTTTGAGAAGGACAGACAAAGCAAAAAGATGTAGATGTATAGAAATTAGGAAAAATTTAGAGAGAGGAAGGGTGAAGGGGAAAGTGAGAGAGAGAGAGAGAGTGATCAAAAGTCAAGGAACTTTCCCAAAAATGTTGCCAAAGTCTTTAGATTCGGTGTGTGTTGTGTGTGTGTGTGCAGGTCGTGTGACTGATGGACTGACAAGTCAGCTGCTGCTGCTGCTGCTTCTTCTGCTGCTGACCCAGCTCTTCGAGCTCTAAAATTCTTGTTCTTTTGTCCATTAAGAAAGGAAAGAGGAAGTGGGCTCAAGACACACACAGCAAATGTTGAAATGTTTACTGAACACATTTTCTCACAGTTTGCCCGTTTGTCCTTCCCCCTTACCATTTTGCTTAACATCTTTACGGAAATTTTCATCGTCATTACCATTTTCATTTCATTTATGCCCCACGCACAAAAGAAACATTTGTCTACTTGAGTTCAACAATTTCTTTCTCTTGTTGTAGTTGTTATTCTTACGGTTTTTATATATATATATATATTTTTGTGTCGATTTTTTCTCTTTTTTTTTTTTGGTATTTCGAAATAAAACAAATTGTATAAATTTAAGTGGACTTGGCCGCGTTCCTCATTCTCTGGATCTTCCTGTCTGTCGTGTGTTGGTGCTGCTTCCATCTATTTCTTTGCAAATGACTTTACTTATCATCTCATTTATTATGTTCCTCAATCGAAGCGAATTGAGCTGAGGGTACCGAAGATGAAGGAGGAACTTTAATGTGAGTAAATGTGTTTTTATTGCGCGCATGTTGCGGTTTGTGGGCATCTCATTCTCTCTCTCTTTGTGTGCAAAGGATGATAAAGAAGCAGGAGGAGTAGTAGGTGGTACATTTTGGACACTTGATGGTTTTAATATATAACTTAATTGCTATTGCTCTGTTTGATAGTATACTTGTATGGCAGCTGCTGCTGCTGTTGCTGTTGCTTCTGCTTCTCTTACTCCTGCTGCTGTTGCTTGCATTTGTTATTGTTGTTGCATACAACACATGTGGTCGCCATTAAAATCCCAGCTAAAGCCTTGCGCGTATATGTAGTAATAATATTGCCCGGGAATGTTTGACATGTGGTTTCCTTTGCCCTTTGCTGGTTTTGCGTTTGTGACACAAAGGACATTTGTCAATATGCTAAAGTTATGAGATATATGTATATGTAAGTATGTATATAAGTCCATCCTCAAGCAAAAGGACATGAGACACACAGAAGAAGGGGCGTGACAGGTTGACAGCACACTTATGACCAGTGATGAGATACAGCAGTTGATGGGCCAATGTTATAAATAGTGGACAAAATGAGCAGATTGCTTTTGCAATCTTATATTGTATATACAATATACATGTATGAAATGTTTGCTCTCTCTTTTTTTTTTTTTTTCTTTGAATAAAATAAACCTTGGATATTTGATCCATTCCTTTAGCCACGGAGTTAAACTTAAATTTTCTTGGTCCTTTAGGGGCCATACAATATATGTACAGCTGTGTTCACATAAATAGCAGTGCCCTTAAGCTTTGACTTCAAAGTTCTTAAAACATATTAAAAAGACCATAAATGCATCAACATTTTTGAAATTCATAATCTATATTTATATATAATAAAATTACTACCATTTTGGACAATTCTTCCCCCTTTTTAGGAAATGACCAAGATAGTAAAAAAAAGGCAATTTGAGCTGTTTATGCAAATAGCAGTGACAACTAAGAATTTAAATCTGACGATTCCAAATTATTTGAAACTTAAAATTCAGGTCACCTTTGATTCTTAGGATTTAATACTTAGTCCAGAACCAATTATTGTCAATAGCTGATGTTGAATGTTTCTCCATACATTTTGAATGGGTTACCAATCTGGCGACTGAGCTGGCCCTGGCATTACATCAATTCTTTCGAACTGAAAGCAACCTTACCGAGCTTGCTCCTATGTTTTCGGTGGGTGTCCTTGTGATATGTCTACATATTTGATGGTCATATTCCGTTTGATATAGAAGTGCCTAACCTTCGTTATGATGTTCACGTAGACATTTCGATTCGTATTCCCATAAATCTTATGTATTGGACCAAGTCCTTTATATGAGAAACAAGCCCAAATCATGTCACATTGCTTAACAGTCTTAGCGTGTCGTTTGTCCCGAGAATATTACGCTACTTTGCATTGGGAAGATTCATATGGAGTTTTGACACGTTTTTCGGGTTCTTTTTTTAATGTAGGGCAGCAGAGACCATCTTTGCAGAACATTCGACTTAACTTTGCATTTTTTGTTAAAGGTTTTACCTTGTTTTCACTCCGTATTCTCAGCATAGCAATGCGTTCCTCTTCCGAATACCATGAAAATGTTAGCGTTAATTGTCGCAAATAATAGTACAACATAATTATCTGATTAATTAACACACTAATACACTTTTTAACTAACTTTTCGTAACTAAATGAAAAAGTGCTATTTTTTTGTACAGCCAAATTTGTGGGGATAAGCACACAAGTGTGAAAAATGACCCAAAAACTGAATCTATAAGAAGGAATATGCGAAATTTATTTAAATCTCTGAACAATGCTATATGTATGTATATGAGGCAGACATATGTGCACCACGTAGTTATTAACTAAATTTTTAATAATATTGACAAAAACAGCTTAAGAACCTACATATGGCATAATCATGACACAAAGGAAAAATTGCACGAACTTAAAAGAGCAAAATTTGCTTATTAGACAAGGTTAAGCAATGTGGTGTGGGTTAAGAGTCTTTTTTTTTTTTGGTCGAATAATTTGGCCAATTGGTTTGTATTTCATTTACACCCTCTCTCTCCCATTCAACTCGCTGTTTCACATTATCTTTAGCCATTTTTGGGGGCATGGTAAGGGGAATGGCGACCTGGTGCGTGCTCGTGCGTGTTTGCGGTTTAACGCCAGCTATTCAATCGACCCTCAGCATATTGGCATTCTCTTTTTCGGGCAGAAACTGAATAGGGAGATACCGACACAGATGTGGGCTGAGCTAGTGGAAATTGCCTGCGGCCTGCCTCAACATGTCAAAGCAATGTACAACAGTTGGGGCTTCAGCCACAGCTACTACTACTACACTTTAGATACTACCAGGCGCTGGCCCTGCTTGCTCTTTTTCACTGTCAGTTATTTACTTGAAGCATTTCATTTGCCAATTTTATTCACCAACTTAAATCAACGCGGTAAGGGAGATAGAGCGAGAGAGAAAGCAAAGGAACAGAGTAAACAACATACAAAAAAAGAAAAGAAGAACCAGAATAAAAGCTGGTAGAGAACGTAGTGGGGCGAGTAAAAATGGCAGCAGAAAGATAAAATCCAATTAAAACAGCGAGAAGCTTTAAAAAAAAAAAAAAGCACCACACCAGAAGGCAAATATTGTGGGAGAAAATTGGTTTTGCCCGGGAGTTGACTGACTAAAAAAATGCTCTCTTTGAATATGAGTCAGGTATTTACCAGATACTTGTGGAAACTTAATGCATTCAACAGATCAGCAAAACAATCTCAAAAAAACCTTTATTAATAAGTATCAAATGTGTCCCAAAATAAGACTTCAGATGCAGACAATTCCTCTTAGATTCAGTTCCCGTTTTTTAGTATTTATTTACTACTAAAAACAAATTCGATGAAAGTTTGTATTGAAACCTTTAAATCTTTAATATTCAACGAACCCAACAAATTTGTTGCTTTTGGTACTCTTGGCCATTTTGTTGCTTTTCCTCATCCATTTTCTTACACTTATAAAGCCAAATGTTTTCTGAGGCATTTCTATCTGAGAATGCAACTTCAGTCAGTACTAAAACTTATGCTCTTCTATATATAAAAGTTAGCCTAACTTATAGATATATTTTATGATTTAACGTCTCAATAGGTTTATTTATTTTTTTGTGGATTTGCATATGATCTATTTATTACAAGTAGAACGAAGATTATCACACCATCGAGGCACCTCATTTTTATACACTAACCATTGCTTTGGCTAAACATAAAAGTGGCGTGAAAAAGTATAGAGTGTTGGGGTAGAAAATAAAACAAAGCATAAAATCTATTTGCAGCTGGATGGCAGGCAGGTACGAAAGAGTAGGTTGGTTGGTTAGGTAGGCCAGCAGGCGGCAGGCACCAAAAGTTTATGCCATGTAAATAACGACATCATAAATTTGGTTACGTGGGTACCCACCACATGCAAAATATACAAACAAACATACTTACATATATCTGCATATCTCGGCTATCCCAAGAGAAGAGGCGGAGGGGGCAATGGCAATGGGAATGGGAATCTCTCAAACACACATACATTGGCGACTAGTTCCGTTTTAGCAAACCATTTCTTTTTTTTTCCACGCCTTTTCAACCCACGCCATTTAACTGTTTCAGTTTTCATGGGCACTCGAGCGCCTCTTTGTCATAAAAAACCGACAACAATGGCATAAAATGGTAGGAGGGTCCTTCACTCTACACTGCTCTTTCACACCACACTATTTTTCTCTCACTCTCACTCGCTCTATCTCTTTCTCTCTCGTCAGGGGAAATAAAAGTTACGTTGACACGGACACCAAGCACTTTTGGCCTGCCCTGAAGTCACAGACCATCGCCCAAATGCAATCGCGAAAAATAATTTTTTTTCCACCCATCCTGTAGTATATATTTATTTTATTATTTTTTTTTTTTTTTTTTACAAAAAATGAAAAAGATTTTCCCTTTTGTGATAGAGCGTGTAAAATGTGTAAGAAATTAAAACGATTTGCACAAAAGAGGAAAACGAACGCCAAAGGTAAACGGCAACTCGAGTTGAGCTCGAAGGCAAGTTGAGATACAGATACAGAGCAGCAGAAAAAACAGAATTCAGACAAATATCTTGAAATGAAATACGCAATTTGAACTTAAGGTTTGACTTTGGCTTCTTGGCAAGAGGGCCAACAAACAACAAAGGAAAGAGAGGCCACAAAACCCAAAAAAGTATACATTTGTTAAACCGGTTATTAAAGGCCAAAAATCTTAAAGGCATTTGCGAGAGATGGACCCTTAGAAAATTGTATTTAATTCAGAATTTTCGACTTTAGTTACATTGAAATATTTATTTATAATTTATTTCAAACAAATAATTGTACATTTAAGAATAAAATAAAATAAAAATTAAACAACTTGGCCAAGAAAGGAAACATGAAACATGAAACATATTTAGTTAAGTCATATTGCTTTTTGTATGGCATTAAAAAGTCACTTTAGTTTCACATAAAGATTGTGGATTACAAATTTTTGAAATTAAGTTGACTGTCATTTTTTGGTTTTGGTTTTTTCCATCTGGCTTTTGTAAATTCGTAATCTCCTACAACCCACACATACCTTTCATATTTTTGTATAATCCCAATGGCTTGCTCATTGCCTAGGCAATTTATCGTAATGACATAATCGCTTTTATGTTTTCACCCCACGCCTCATCGCTCTCTCTCTCTCTCCCTTTTCCTCCCCATATTGTTTTCCTGGCTCCTTCTCCTGGGTAAAAACCTCTAGATTTTATTCAATCTTTATGTTTATGAGAAATTGAATAGGCAATCATGTAAAGCCATTTAAAACGCATTTCGAGTGGGCTTTCAGCACGAAAGAAAAATAAAGAGCCAAAAAGAAAACACCAAAACAAACCAAAGGCAAAACAAAAAAGGGAACAAAAAGAAAAGGAAAAGCCATATGATATAAATGCCAAAAAAAAAAAAAGAAATAAGAAACGTAAGGCAGACGTCGGTGGCAAATATAAATAAACTTGAACGCAATCTCAATTGCGGGCGACAATATTGTTTTTAATGATTTTCATGGCACAAACACGCACACACACATATGTATGCACATAGAGCCACCCACACACAAACGAGTCCTTTAGTCCTGGAATCTTGTTGTGAAAATCTTTTCACTTGGCTTTTTGGCTGCCAAAAATGGGAGGAAAATAAAAACCCGAAAAAATATACCAAAAGTACAAAAGACATGCGTGCCAGTATTTCCAAGGGAAACAATAAAATGGCAATGAATGGAGAAAATATGGTAGAAAAATCGCCAATAGAAGCAGAATTCAAAAAAAGTATTCGACTACAAGGATACTCTACTTTAATATATAGTACAAACAAATCCTCTCATCAGCCAAATTGTCAATTCATTCTAGTAGACGTGGATTTAAGAGCGCTCTTTATTTTCATCATTCACTCCTCAACGAACAAATTTTAACTAAATTATTTACAATTATTTTTAGGTCTTTGCAACTTTCGTTTTCTAGAAACATTTCTCTTCATCATTAATAATTTACCCATTTCCATCTAAAGATTGACACTGATAGCTCAATTCTGACAAACTGAAAACACCCTTTGTACCTGGTTGTACAAACTGTAGAGTAAAAGAACAAACTGTATATGTATAATTCAGTTAACAATGTGAATCTATCAACAAAATAAACTAGTTTCATGATAATGCAAATGTTTAATCAAAATAAAAGCCACTTTAATATCCATTATAGTTTCATTTCATTTCAAATTCAAGCTGATACATATAATGGAAAACTAAATCGAAATGAGGGCAATTTAAAAACTTGTGAATACGCTTCAATCACTTTGCAACATATTCTCGGAACCAATTTACATTCAACGAGAAATCATCAAAATACCAAATGACCACACATAAACAAAAATAAAAAAAAAGCTAACTTTACTTTACGAGTAAACAAGAAAACTAAAACGGGAGCCAAAAAAAAAAAAAACATAAAATAAAAAAACAGAACAAGTCAAAGACCAGTGATTGAGCCAGTGGAAGAAAAGAAAGAAAAAAAGTTAAAGTTCAAGCAAAAGTTGCGTTAAGAAATCAAAGTAACTTTCTTTGGCCATTGCAGGTTCACTCTCTACCTCTCCCTCTCTCGCTGTTTCTTCGCTCAGCATTTGACCATTTGCCTTTCTTAGATTTTTTCATCAACTTGCTATTCACTTATTGGAAACTTTTGCCCAAAAGCCAGACCAAGCAACTTGCCAACAACTGCGCTCTCTCTCACACTCTTTTTTGTGTTGACCAACAATTGTTTTCAAAAAGCGGGTACACTCACTACGACATTTCATTTGTCTGGTATTCATAGAAAAATGTCAAAAATACTACAACTGTTGCCTACATTTTGGGGCAACTTGAATTCAAGCAAAGTAAAAATTTAACATGATCATCAATTATTTATTAATAAGTTTGCTTTATGCCTTTTTATACTTGTCGTTTTAATCAAGCAGTTAATAGAGAAACGTTACTAATATCAATATAGCACTCGTAGTTAAGTTACTGTTTTTTTTTTTCTTACTCTATCTAACCTTTGTTTTGCTTAATATTTGTTTTGTTTGTTTAAAACTTTTTCTTTTTATGTTGTAATCTTTATGTTTCTTAAAAAAAACTTCTTCCATTTTGCTTGCATTTTTGTAGAAAATTTTTCAAAAAGCTTTAAGGCTTTTATTTATATACTCTGCTGCTTACTTCTATTTCGCCAATTGCCTTTCACTTTCTTCTAAGCTTTCCATGTAGTTAACCCCTAAATTCTGTTGTCAATCTAAAACTCAAAATTATCTATTAAGAACTTATCTGGCTAAGCAACGATTCCATTTGTAGAGTATCTGCAAATCAGTTGCATCCTTTTTGGGGCAAACTTTTGGTTATTTACGAGTAAACCAGAGAATGGAGTCTAGGTAATTCCGGGAAAGGACAATGGCTAAATCATGCATGTTATTTATACCCTCCAAGCTCGTAAAGCCTCAAAGCTCAAGCTAAAGGCAAAGGAAAACAAAACAGAAAGTGTTGATAAGTTTGTAAGCCAACAGGCAAACAGACCAACAACAACAACTCAAGTTGCAACTGCTGCAGCAGTAAACTACTGCATGACCTGAACCGGCCAATCTTGGTTGGTTGGTTAATTAAAAAACTTTTTTGTTGCGCATTTTATTATTATAGTTTTTTTTTTTTTTTTTTTTTGTTTTAGATTTGCTTTTTATTCGATACCACACATCACATTTTTTTTTTTTTTTGTTTCGTTAAGCGAATTTTAAAGTTGACTCCTTGGGTGTATGCATGCGACTCGGTCTTGCCGATACAAATCTGCTATTGTTCATCGTGGGTTGCCTACTGCTCTTCACCGTAAAGGCCAATGTGTCTTTACTTTCATGCCAATTGTCGGGGGCAAAGAATACAAAACCGGAACGTTCCGCTTTTCGATATGCAGGTATCGGTCCCCTTGATCCATAATCATATAAAAATGGTTTCGGCCGCTCCACATCGATGGCATTGAGGACACCCGAGAATATTCGCCAAATTTCACATTGCTCATCGGTGCGCATAAAAAATGTTTGATTCCCATTGAATATGTCTAGCAATAGACTAGCATAATTCGATGGCAGTTTTAAGGATTTTTCATTCATAGACATATTTATTTCGGTATCCTGAAGGCAAAGCTCTTCGCCTGGTTTCTTCAATTGCAGACGCATAAAAACCTCTTCGTAGGGTGCCAAACGCAAAACCAACTCATTACGTATATCCAATTCATTGGGATGATATAGATCGGATTCAACCGATTTATATTGAATTCTCACTTCGGTTTTTGTCTCATTCATAGCTTTGCCAGCTCTCAAAATGAATGGAACATCTGACCAACGTTTATTTTTAATTTTCAGAACTACCAAAGCGTATGTAGGTGTCAAAGAATCAATTGGTATATAACTATGCTCGGTATAACCAACTTTCTCTGGATCACTTTCCATAAAATTGTTACGATATTGCCCTAAAATCACATCGGTCATATCGAGTGTTAGAACATCTTTCAACACACGATATCTTTCGTTTCTCATGTCTTCGACATCGTTGCCAAAGGGCTGATCCATGGCCACCATTGTGAGTAATTGCATCATATGATTTGTCATCATATCCCTTATAATGCCATATATATTGAAATAATCCCCGCTCACATGCTTCTCATTCTTCACGGTGATCATAACGGCTGCTATTTGCTTATTATTAAAACTATCTGACCAAATGCGATTGGCAAAACGTAGGGCAAATAAATTTTGCATTACTTTCCGACTCAAATAGTGATCAATCATATAGATCTGGGACTCATTAAAACTTTGACACAAATTCAATTGATATGGCCTATATGTTATTTCGTTACGGCCAAAAGGTTTCTCTACCACAATTCGATTCCAGCCCGTCTCCGATTTGCATTTGCGTACCAAATTCAATGTGATATTATCGAATACTATTGGTGGTATGGCTAAATAAAATATACGATTGGCATAAATCATTTTATGTTTTGTCTCTTGCATGGACATGGCCTCTCCAAGAATCGCATAATCCGCTGCATTATCATATTCACCTTGCACACAGTGCACATTAGTCCAAAAATTATTATATTTCTTTTGATCACGTTCCTTATTCAAGCCCATATACGGTACACATTGCAAGCGATATATTGACGTATGAAGTTTTGTTCGACCAAAGGTGAAAATTTTTGTACCTTGTGGCAAACGATCATCCCGATAAAGCGACCAAAGAGCCGGAAAGATTTTCCTTTTCGATAGACGTCCCGATGCGCCAAACACTACAAATGAATAGGCTGTCTCATTTTGCGGATCAATTGGTATCATTGTTGGTACAAATAAAAGAAAAACACAAAAAAAAAAAAAATATATATATATATAAAATTTTGATATTTCCGTCGAAAAAAGTGTGTTCTATTGGGAATTTTGTTTAACCGAATGAATTTTAGAGCAAAGCCAAAATTAAAATGTGTAAGCACAATTCTTAAGATCAACAATATATCAAACAAACTGACGGGCCACAAAAATAAATTTTCTTATCTTTCCAGCTCAATTTCTAACCGACTTTTTAAAATTCAACTTAACCTTAAACTTTAAAATTTCAACGGTAAACAAATTTTTCATGTTGACTATAATGAATTTACAATTAAAAGAAAATAAAATGAATAAATTTCTTGAATATAACATTATGCAATTCTTTCAATTGAAACATTTACTTGGCTCTGTCTCTGTCATCAATCTTTGTCTTCTAAGGCTTGACGAAATCGGTGAAAAGCATTCCAATTATAACAAATCTTGATGGCAGTTGATGAATGTTATCAAATATCTTTAGGCTCGGGTAATAAAAATGTTTCCCAACGCAAGAAAAAAAAAGAAGAAGCAAAAAACCAAAAGGGAAAGACAGAGAATAAAAGACTAAAACCAAACGGAAAATCTCATAAAAGATTAGCCACAAAAATGCCAAGAAGCTGCGCCTGTCGCGCCTTCCTTTTAATTACACAGGACAAAAGTTCTCCATCTTCGTTTGCGCGTTGTGTGTGCTTTTTTTTTTTGGGGGGGGGGGGGACACTGGACCGGGAGAGACACTGGCAGACGTACAGGAATTCCATTTTGGCTTGCATGCAATAAAACAATTTAATTAAATTTTATGTGAGCCTCTAAGCAAAGTAAATGAAAACAAATAAACCACAATATAATAAAAAAAAAAAAAAAAAAAGAAACGAAAAGAACAGAAGCAAATCAAATGAAAGAAACCAAAAATGCATGGAAAGTCAACTAAGCAACAGACAGATGTGGCACATTTTGGCACTTCTGTCCGGCCTCTTCCATTGAGACACTTGTGAAGATCCTTCACAATTGTCCTGCTTACTAGTGTCGAAAGCAAACAAAAGCAAATCTTGCGTAACGCATTCATGCTAGCAATATCTCTTTCTTGTTTTGCCTTGTGTTGTCTTCCCTCGACCCTGAACAATTTGTTGACCATTTACAAAAAGCTTGTCTTTAAAAATTGTTTACATATTTTTCACTTACTCTAAGCTCTCCAAAATTCTCTTCTCACGCAGTCCTCCTCACTTCTTCCTTACATGGTGGTGTGTGGTGATTTATGCATGTGTTTAGAATGTTGGCTCTGTATATAAATTTTTCTTGCTATTTTTTTTTTTTTTTTTTTTTGGGACCAAAGTTTTTTCATATCTTTGAAGAGGAAAGGCTCTTCTTGGGTTCATTGGCCACTCTCCTTTGTATGTGTGTGTGCGTTTTTAGTCTTTGTTTGCCTTTTTGGCCATAGATATTTTTTTTCCTATTTGTTTGTTTATTAAAATTGGCTTTCAAGTAGGTCAGAAAACAGGCCCAACTTTGCTAAGTGACCAACAAGAAGTACAAGTATCTATGAGAAGCACTTTAAACAAGGTAGAACCAAAAACGTATCACAAACTTAAGTACGGGAAACCTGCAAGATAAACACGATACACAGACTATAAGCAATTTGAGATTTTCCTTCAATTTGTAACAATTCTTAGTAATTCGTTATGAAATTCAATACGTAGGTGGTGATTGACGTTTGATTCTCCATAATAAAAATTAAAAAGAAAAAAAAAAACCCGAAACCCTAAAAATATTTTAGATTAAAATTGTTAAAGCCTAAATTAAGGATACGTTTGCCTGGGTAATCAAACCTTATGTATGGAGCTAATTATTTTAAACGTTTAAGGCAAATTCAGTGTCCCATGTATACACATAGAATAGATAAGGTATAGATAGAGACTGTTGATGTAGTACATCTAGTTAGATAAAAAATGAAGAGAGAAAAGTTTAATAAGAAATTCAGTCTGATGTCTTAGGGTACGGGTGCAACACACCTTACCTTTACTTTACTTTTACATTTACCTTACCGACTTCAAAATACTTAACTCTATGTGTCCGGGTTATAGAAAGGAAGTGATTGACACGAAGAGGATTATGTAACCCAAAGTAAATATATACGGTCAAACAACAAAGAAACGAAAGTAGAAGAAAAAAAAAAGAGAAACTCATATCAAAAGGCTTTGACAGCTTAGACGATGACGACGTCACGACCTTTTCTTTATCATTTTCTTTGTTTTGCCTTTCTTTTTGTTGGTTTCGTTTCTTTCTTTTTTTTTATTAACTAGCAGTAACAAAAACAAACTTCAACACGTGCAAAACTCGCTGGCAGGAAAATCACGTCTAATTCACTGAGCCTAAAGGGAAACGTGCCTGTCAAACTAGGCAGGTGGGGTGAGGTGGTTGAGCAACTTAGTGAATGGAAAGGGAGAGAGTTCGAGGGGATGGTGTAGTCGTATGGTTTTGTTAGATACACCAGCAATTAATAGCAAGTAAGTTCAACAGATTGAAAAGGCGGAGAAAAAGAGACAGATTGGTTGCTATTGGAGACACATATTCGACATTCCACGTCATTGTAGTCATTGGCATTGCCATTGCCATTGCCATCATCACCATCATTATCATGATCATCATGCGTTCATGATGAGCAACAACTTGAATTGGTTGTTGTCCTTGCTAATTGGCTTTGTTTTGTCGAAATTGAAGGACTATGCCTCCCGACTACCGACTATGGACTACAACTGACTGCTGAGTTACCTGGCAAAGTGGGATTAGGCAACTTAAATGAGTAGAAGGAATTACTTAAACAAATGCATCATCATCATGGCTTGGTTGGTTGGTTGGATAAACTTTGGTTGGTTGGGTCAATCCTGTTGCTGGTCAAGTGTCTCTGTATTCACAACTAATTGGGGTTAATGTCAGGATTGAATTGTAGTACATCTCATACCTACATATTTATGTATGTATGCATTTAAAGTGTTATTCAAATAACAATTAATTGGCCTTAAATACATAAGTGTCCTTAAAATAAACACAAAAGATATACATATATTCATATATACGTATATTAGAATCTAAATGATCCCAGCCTAAACGAAAATTGTTTACTTCATTAGCACAAGCTGATGTTGTTTAAGAATAAGTACCTATATTTTAAATTAAATATTTAAAGTTTTTTTTCATTCAGTTTTTATTTACTTTAATTTAAACATTTTAAACAAACATCTGTAAGAGTAAAACGCCAACTATAAATAATCTTCTTGGTAAAATTGACCTAAACACGGCTTAAAGGCAAAATCTTTCTGATCTAAAATTAACATTCTGCAGGCTTTGATTTGACATTTTTCTCTTAAAGAAACTGATTTATCATTTCACAAATTTAAAGATATTTAATCATTGAGCAAATTAGCTTAAATTTGTAAATAGTTTAGCTGTTTTTTTTAGTTACCCTAAAAATATAACTAAATTCTTATTACTATTAAAGCCAAAATTAAATTTTAAAACCAAAATCATTTATGATTGTTAGAAAGCAATTTGTTTTCTTTTTTTTATTTTTTTGTAAATGGGGAAATGTGTTAACAATGTCATTGGAAGGGCCATTAATTTACCCCACCCACGAGCAGTAGGTTGTATGTAGGTAGATGTATGAAACATTTTAAAATGACATCATATAAAAGAGTATAATGGCTTTTGCTTTATTTGACACACGCACATGCACATTTATAGGAGAGAGACAAAGGAAATTGAATTATCACCAGGATGCGGAAGCTCTTAGGTGTTATACATATGACCCCAGTCGAGTTGAGTCGAGTCGATTGGGCTATGGGCTGTGGGCAATATATGTAGGTGGCCTACAATGATTGAACGCAAATTGCCATAGACATGGCGGAGGACATGGACACATATAGAGGTAGACTTTTGTACAAACATATATGTGAATACTTCTATTTTTCCCGCTCCCCCATCATCATCAGTAGCAGCAGCAGCAGAATCATCCTTGACTATTAGCTGCACTCACAACAACATGTGCTTAAAAGAAGCAGCAGCAAAAAGGGATAA
Source organism: Drosophila insularis (assembly GCA_018903935.1). Lineage (NCBI taxonomy): Eukaryota > Metazoa > Arthropoda > Insecta > Diptera > Drosophilidae > Drosophila > Drosophila insularis. Next base: position 3,734,334 of record JAEIFP010000517.1, read on the forward strand.
AATGCCAGGGCAGAACAGGACCATAATCATCATCATCATCGTCATCATCCACCGGAATGGTTTCCAAGTTGGGTTGCCAATGCACTTGAAAGGCAGCTTAGGGCATTTGTAATGATTGAATTTGAATTGCAGCAGGCATGCAGGACTTACAGAGAAAAGGGGATGCGAGAAAGAGAAAGAGAGTGAGAGAAAGAAGCGGTACGGAGATTGCACAAATCTCTTATGTGTTTATGTGGAAAACTTTCCTTATAGTATTGCACTTTTCTTTCTTCTTCTTACCAATGCGACGCCACCGCTGATGTTTGTCTGCTATTTGTTTCCATGCCGCCTGCCGAGAGGTCATGTCGTTTGCCTTTCCATCCACTTTTTTTTAAGTTTCTTTTTTCTTTTTTTGGAAAGAAAATTCGAGCGCATTCACTTTGAATGAGCAAGCATTCCCCCTCAGTGAAAATTCAAGAGTGCTTTTCAATATATGTAAGTGTGTTGAAAGCTCAAAGGGGAAAAAAAATGGCCAAAAACAAACCATAAGAACGTAAACGTAATAGCCCAATGTAATAATTGCCAGTCAGTTGTCAAGGTTAACCCAGGGCTAATTGATATCTTAAATAATGCAAACGCATTCTGACGTCACTAAAGTCTCGAATTTGAAGCATTTGGCGCTGAGTTAGGTTCCACCTTTCACATCGATTATGACAAACGAGTAAGAAATAAAAAATAATGTATATGGGATGACCTTTGCGTGCTTTTTGTTTACACACATTTAATATTATTTAAGCCGCTTTAATATGCCACTAATTCCAAGGTGCTTCCAAGGGATGGGAAGGGCCAAAAAGGAATTGACGCGGCTACGACGGACGATTAATTGACAACTTCAACTGACAACTGTTGTTTGAGCATGACAAATAATGTTGAGTTAGGTCAGGGTCAGGATAATTCAATGTGGCAGTAGATTGGTTAGGGTTAGGTTGGGTGGGGTTGGATTGACTTGGTTTGGCTTGAATAGAGTTGAGTTGCGATGAACAAGAACAAGAATAAATTGTACTACTTGGCAACTAAATTGCTTAGCTTAGGCTGGAGAAGGCTTCAAAATTGATTGGTAAAAGAGGTAGAGAGAAAAAAAAAAAACGGAAACAATAGGCGGTGGTAAAGGATGATAAAGGGTTAAGCTAGCTATTGTAATATATTGATTGAAAAATCAATAAGAAAAAAAAATGGATAGCTAAAGCTATAGTTTAGTTTAGACAAAGTGTGGAATGATTTTCAAACAAGCTTTAAAGAAAGCACTACACTACTATCATCACAGCGAAGAATAATCAAAAATAAAGAGCAACAGAAATAGAGAAAACAGAAGAAAGAAAGCAATTTTCGAAAACAAAGAGTGTTAAGAGCTCTTAACATAGTTTTTTTAACTATTAGAAAACAGAACTCTAATCTATCTTTTAGCATTTAATTTTTGAAATACATTGAAGAGGGCTAAAGAAAACTGTTTTTGCAAAAATTAAATGCAATTTCAATACTTATTTCTTGGTTATTCCCCGTTTTTCCAATTCAAAGTTTTGATAGAAGATGTTAAAGAGTTTCAAAACAAAAATCAAAGTTACAAAGTTACAATAGTTACAATAAATTCGGCTTACCATATTTTATCATAATTGAATAAGACGCCTTAAAAGCAAGTAAGCATATCCTTGTATTTAAATTGAAATCTAAAGATGTTTAAATATGATTAATTATGTATAGGGTAGTCGCCCTTAGTTAAAATACTGCGAGACCCTTTTGTAATAAATTCAAAATTTGGACTAAAATCTTTTAAAAACACTTAGAAAAAAATGAACAGTATTTTGAATATTTATAGAAATGTCGTATATTTTTAATTGTCCGCTAAAAGACAAACTAAACTTTTCTTGAAGGCCACAAAAATTTTTTGCAAAACAAAAAAAAATATATGTATCTATGTATGTATGTTAAATGAAAATTTGCAAATTACAATAGCGTCATCCCACAGACAACAGTGAGAAAGTGAGACAGTTAGACAGATAGTTAGACGGGTCGATAGTTGGCCAATGTATAGCCACATATATACATACATATATGGCTACTGCATAGAGTAGACTGACTCTATTGCATATATATGCATTTTTCGATATATACCAACTACCAACATTTTGTTATTGTTCTTGTTGTTGTTGTTGCTGCTGCTTTGCTGCTTTTGCTGTTCTTATTGTTGTTTTCATTCACTGCTGTACTTTATGGCACAAATGAATTGGTATCTTTTGAATGTTTTTTGGGTGTCTAGCCTGCAGAGTATTCCTCTTTCTCTCCCTCGTCCTCTCTTGTTCTCTTGTTATGCTATTCATTCTCATTCCAGCAATGTTTTCACTGCATAATCGCCCAGAGATATTTGGTGTATTTTGGCTTCTGAGTATGCTTGGCCGTGTGTGTGTGTTTTTTTTTTTTTTTTTGCTGATGCATTGAACCAGAAATATGTAGATATGCCAATGAGTTGGTTCTTTTTTTCTCATTCTCATTTGTTTTTCTTTTTTTAAATGGCATTCCGTAAGCCTTAGCCGGCATTACCACCATAGCCGCTTCCGGCATTGTGCCGAAAAGTATGCCAGAGATTTCGTCATTTCTTTTTTTGTTTGTCCGCGGTTTTAAAGCAAAACTTGTGATGACTGTACATTTGGTATTCAAGGGGCTATATAACTTGAATTAAAAACAATATATACAAAACAAACAGCGGAAAGCATTTTTGTCTAGGCAAGACTAATAATTAAGTAAAATAACACAAAATTCCTCAAACATTTCATTCGACATTCTTAGACTTGCGTTTAAAGAGTTGTGTTTATTTCATATCATAATGTATTTGATTAATAGATAGTTTGCTTTTTACATATTTACATTTTGCTCGTTAGCCTTTTGCATAATTCATTATCCTTCAAGAAACCCATTCAAAATCTTTGACCACTTCTCCAAAAAAATATTCATAGTTGTTAAACCGCTCTTGCATATCTAGCCATTTCTGGTTTTGTTGCCAGGCGCCAACTGAACTGTTAATAACAAATGGTAAATTGAAAATGGTAAAACAAACCAAAAAAAAAATAAGCCAAAAAAAAATGGGGAAAGAAACAAAAATGCAAACCAAAATATATTACGACGACGAGGCAGCAAAACAGACCCAAAAAATATTGTCAGCCTTCAATGACTTCGTTTGATGTGGTCTAGCCAGGCAATGGGAATGAAAATGAAATATGTAAATTAATATAAGACACCCTGTGGCAACGGTATATGCCCTGAGTTGAAATGAATCTCATACACTTTATGGACATGTCCATAACTCAAATTCATGTTTATGATGAAGAAAGAGCAAAACTAACTCACAACCGTAGTAGTAGTGGCAGTAATAGTCCCCGTCTCCATTTTGTTCATTCCTCATCTCTTCTATCCTTCTAGTTGTTCTGTTCATCCTGCCTGGCTCACTGCCTGCTTATTTCCGTGTCTGGTGTAAAGTTTTCCACTTGCAGGCCAAGTGCATTTTGTGTATGTGTCTGTGAGTGTGTGTGTTGTATTTTTGACTTGTAACCGCCATAGTTTGTCATTTGGTTTTGTGTATCTTTGTTCTTTTCTTTTCGAAATGCTTGTCAATTTGTTGTTGCAGCATATGTATGTATATGTGACTAACCACACATGCATACACACAGGGGAGCCTACATATACGTGTGTCTGTGTTTTTTTAGCAGGAAGGATAATTTGCTGTGACATGCAACTATGAAAACTTTAATTGGCTTTAGAGAGTGCCAGACACAAAACAACAGGAAGAATTCTGACAATGGCCATACACACACTCACTCCTAAGGCAAAAACAAAGAAATAGAAGAGACAGAAAAACCATCAGGTTAGATTTGGTTATAAATTTTCATTATGTGAAAAGAATTCTACTCTCTGTGTGTGTGTGGAATTTTCAGGAGGGATAATTTACGAAATATTTACAAAAAAGTTGAGCATGAAGCTTAACTAACTAAATTTCGACTAGTGCTAAAATATTCATATTGTATTCTGCCTACATTAAAAGTTTTGAAATATTTCAATGAAAAAAAAGAAATTATTTCAAGCTTGAACTGCTTATATACATTTACGTAGGTCCGAACTATAAATACATTTGATATTACACTAATCTAATACTAAATCACTTTGCTATGTATAAATAGACTTATGGTCGATAATAGAATTAGTGTGCACTGGCAGAGCGTAATCTGTTTCCACACACCAATCCCCAATCGGAATTTCAGTTTAGTTTAGTTTTGGTTATCAGTTTTGCAATATACTCCCTCAAATAAAATACAGCATTATATGAAATCTTAAATGAACTTTTTTTAAAATACATACATATATAGATTTTCAAACACTATATAAATAAGATTCTATAGAAAGCTGAATGAAAATGGAGTTACTTAATTGAAAGCTCTCGACACAAACTGGTGATGCTATTTAAAAAAGGCTTCTAAAATACAAACATTTCCATCTATTTGTAACTTAACGGTAAATTTATACAATATATGTTCATATGTATATGTATGAGTCACTAAAAAAAAGTAATCTTATCCTTAAATTACTTAAAAAAATAATCATATATCAGCTAAACTATGTAGCCAAGTCGAATTCAGTATGATTATCTATTAATAGTCTATATATTTAATCAGTTCCAAAATAGAAACAAAAAGAGGATAAAGGGTGTGCAACAATCATAACCATGAGATATTTAAATACATATCTCAAAACGTACATTTGTCTAATACAAATTGAGCGTTAAATTTCTATTTTGTCTTTTGGAAAATAGAAATCTGTTGTGTCATTGCCAAACCCCAAAACACAGTGGCAGAATCTATCGTCAAGGAAAAGTTAATTTTTCTTATTATACAATACTATATTGTCATCATAATGTCATGAATATGAAATGTATTGATGCCGATAATTGGATCAGGAAAAGACAGACCGACCGACAGATAGATAGACAAACAGATAGAGGCGAAAATTTTCTTGCATTCCCCCTTGTTGATGGTTCGCAACCAAATTAAATTGGAAATTGCATCAACACAAAAACAAAGAATTTGCTATTTCCAATCCAAAAGGAATCAACAGTTTGGCATTAAAGAGCACATATTTCGTTAAGAGACAATGAGAAAATGTTTGCACTGCTTTACCGACAATGCCGAAAGAGAAACGAATGGGGTACATTCGGGCCTCGTTAAAAAACACGAGTGGCAAACATTTTCGTATATTCACTGAAGTTTAAGGACGGGCGAATGCTTCTGAATGGTTGTTCAGTTCTGTTTCTAACATCAATGTGAATGGACGTGTTGCATGCCACAAAAAACAGCTGTACCATAATTTCTCTACGAACAGTCTCTGATATTCAACCGAAAAATTTAAACGTTGTGTTGTGGTTAAAAAAGACCAAAGAACTAGAAAGAACAAAAGCCGCCAATTTTAAGTGACAATTTCAAATTGAGTTAAATAAACAACTAAAAAATAAATAATCTACCATCAACACAATTCGACGATACGATCATTAATATAATAATAATATAGTGGAAAAGTGCACGTATACAAGTTACATATATACAGATATATATATATATATATATTTTCTTTTTTTTTTCAAATAATAATAACGTTTTTTTTCCTGTTCTATTTGATTTTCACCAATTAAATGATTTATTCTTGTGTAATAAATAAATTTGAAAACAATTTCCAGTCAAGCATAAAATCAAATAAATTTATACATATTTATATTTACATATATAATGGTCATGCGAAATGTTTATGAAATTTGCATAGCAAAGTAAAAAGGGACGGAAAATAAATCAAGTGCGGCAACACACTGACAATTGCAACCGAGCAGAAGAAGCCCAGAGGAGAAAACCTCAAAGAAAACCAAAGAAACTATATAGAAAAGAGGCAAACCACAAAACACACTTAAACACTAATTGGCAATAAAACAGGTAAGAAAAAAAAACATCATCCTTCTGTGGCAATCAAATTGTGCAGCAAACAAATAATATTAAATCAAAACAGTTGCACCGGAACAAATTAATGTCTGATCAATTTGAAATGCATTAAGAATTTAATAAACGTAAATAACATTGGTGCAAGCCATAAAAATTAATTTCAGAAAAAAAAATAAAAACATTTCATTTCTAAAATTGTAAATTTAATGTATTGATTTTTGATTAGTCTTAAAAATAAACCCACATGAAAAGAAAATTGTTGTGCTGACCTACGACTATTAATTCATGTCAATTTAATATTCAAAGTGTATACGAATCTTTACACATACATATATACGAAACGGTTATAGTTAAAGCAACAGGAGACAAAACAAACCACTTAAAACGTTTCATAGCCAAAGCCAAATTAGTTTATCAACAAATGTTGAAAATGTAAATGTTATTGTTTGGTTTCGATTTCATTTAGTATGAAAATAATTTGTTTAATTAAATTGTATATACATAGATATACGAAAAAATGTTACTGTGGTTAACACTCCGTACATCATAAGGGTACTTATACACAGATATATTAAAAAATAATTAGTCTAAAAAGTGGACGTGTAAATATTTAAATATTAATTAAAAGTTTCAAGTCAAGTCAAGTTTCTCCAGAATAATGGTTAAATTAAATAATTGATAGGGAGAGGGCCACGAGAGTTGTATCTAAAAAATGTCCGTAATATCACTGAGGTAATATTTCAAAGTATATATAAAGAGGTATGAATATATTAGGGCTATGAAAATCGTTAGATTAGAGTGATAATGTTATGTTTACTATACAAATATAGTATGTTCATCATACTAAAATAACGATAAATATTTAGTTTTATTTAAAATACATGGCAAAACGTTTAGCTCTACAAATTCCTGATTAAATTTCAATATAAAAGCATTGTATGGAAAAGCAATTGACACAAATAATACAAAAATATATTTAAAAATAATATATAATATTATTAAAAGTACTGAGCTTAATATATCTCTACTATATGTACATTCGATATGTATTAAACAAGTCCCAAAGGATAATTGTGGTACAAAGAATGTTTCAGGGGCAGCCCTAATTAGACGAGTTTTGGGGTTGTGATTTCCAATTGGCTATAAAAATAGATTGCATTTGATTTATTATTAAGTTTGGGTTACTAAAAATAATAAGAACAACGTGTAAATTGAAGTTTACCTCGTGTTATACATTTTGTTAACAAGATTTAATGAGAAAATAATAGGAATAACTATGGGTTTCCTGCCAAGAAACCTCACTCACACACACACACACACACACACACTTTCATGTAGGTTGGGTCGTACGTTTCAGATGTTAAAAGGGAAAAGGCGAACCATTTGCTAAGTGCGACTCTTTATTTTATTTTAACACCTTTAATTAATTAAACAGCATAGCTCCCAGAAGTGCGGGTAAGAGAAGCAAACTTGCCTCTCTTTTCCACCATGGATGGAATCCACTCATCACCCACATACACACACACAGGTCTACCCACCAAAAACCATTCAAGGTGGTTGCCACATGATGTAGAATAGCTTGGTGGTTAGAGACGGGGCACAGAATCATCGTCTTTTGAGGTTTGCTTACAGCAAAATCAGGCAAAGCAACGGAGAGACAAAAAAAAAACAAAAGTAAAGGTAATGAGGAAGGCACGGGGAGGCAGAAAGACACCCGGCAAGTCTTTCGGGAAATTTTTTTGTGCCTTTTCATACCCTGTACCCAAAGGTGAAATAAAGGTAAAAACTATAGCCCTTGGAGTGTGGGGTTAAAGTAAAGTAATGCAATGAAATCCTTTGACTATTTATTTGTCAACTTATGTAGACAAATTGAATTATTTCAATTTGAGTCCAATGTTTATGACAATTAATGATAAAGGAAGGGTATTTCAAGATCGAGATTCTTTTATTTTTGGTGGTGTTTGTCCCAGCGCGTGCCGCATTTATACCAATTTAAACAGCAGCAACAACAACAACAACAGATAGTAGGGAGTCAGCGAGAACGGACAAATAGAAGAAAAAGCGCCATACTTTTGCTTTAGCCACATTATTATATATTTATTTGATATTTTACCATTCGGTGTTGTTTTTTTTTTCGCTTTTTCCGTTTTGTTGCTGGTCCCTCTGCCCAGCTGTTTTTTATGATGCGGTTGGGCTGTCTGTTCTGTCCAACCCCCCACATATAAAGCGGCAACCCCTCCCACCTTAAAATCCCGCACGCAAAGTATTTACATAAAATCTAATCAAAAGTCATGCACATTATCTGCCACCGAACTGAAACGAACTCATGAAAATTTCAATCCTTATCCTTGTCGTAGATGTTGCACTTAAACCTTAATTTATTTGGCTCGAGAGTTTAACCGGCTTGAAAGCATTTTTAATAATTCACACAATTTTCGTTTCGGCTATACCTTTTTTTTGTTTTTGTCTTTTTTTTCGTGTGTCTTGTTTCCCGTCTGTCACATCAGCCAAACAACTGACTCACTCACAGTTTGACTGACTGATAGACTGATGGTCTGACTGACAACTCTTTAAGCATTTTGTTTGCCTTTTTGCTTGTCTTTTTTTCCCCTTCCCTGTTGTTGTGTGTGTGGTTGTGATAAACAAAAGCATATGGTCACAACGACCACAAGAGAAGAGCGAAATGAATAAAACAATATATACTCATTTTTATACATTTGTATATAGGCAAGTACATATACATACATACATATATACGTATGTATATAGAACATGTTTTAATGATACATTTTAATAGTCTCCAAATGAGCATTTGTCCGTAATGCAATTAAAATGTAGTACAAACGAAATTATGTTTAAAGTTTATAGCTTTTAAGTAACATCTATTATTCATTAAAGTATGTATAACAGAATAATATATAATAATTGTTATATATACTATATATTTATCTCTATTTTTATCCAATATCATTTAATTATTTTGTCAATATCAACATACTTTTATAAAGGTATATTCCTTTTGGTTGGAAATGAGCAACGCATTGAAGGAACGATTGTCAAAAGATTTATAATTTTATAGGTAAATATACTACATATATCAATAGCTTTTATTCCAACAACGGGGCGAAAAATATTAATTTTCATATTCTTTTTGCATCCAATACGATTATTGACAAACTTAGCAACTTTTTAAATAAAATGCTTTTTATTTAAAGACCTAGAAGTAGGGTAAATGTAGAACAAAACTAGCAAAAAATAAAAATAAAAAACATAGCAAGACTGTATTACGCTTTGATATTCCAAAATGAAGTAATGTTTTTAGAGAAATTTTGTTTAAATCAATTAAATTTTTTTTTTCAGATTTAATAATAATAATATAAAATAATACGAACCCAAAAGAAAAGTCCCTTTTCATGGTTATTAACTTAAATTATTCCATTGAACAGCAATTATGCAAGTTTAAGAAAATTAATTCATTATCGAATAAAGTTCAAAGTGAAGAGAAAAGCAAAGTATGAACCATAACACAATCAGAAAATTTAGTTTGGAAAAACTTTACTAGTCACTTACTGAAATTTCTCTTGCTCTCTACCTACCTACCACCTGTACACTAAATATCAACATTGATAGATGACCGTTTCGAACATGGTGGCACACACACACACACACACACAGACACAACAAGAGCCAGGTAAGTTGTAACCAGTAATAAGTTTATAGCCAAGCGAAAGCACTCGAGGCAACGATCTCGATAACAGAAACAACTTACAAACATTACATTGTCATCAGTTGCAAAAGGAAAAGTTTCCTATCCTGTGGAATGACCTAAGAATAAATTAAAAATTTAATACACAATTTAAGAATGTTTAGATAAATTTTGCACCACCATGTGGAAAAACTATTCAATTTATTATATGAACAAAGATAAATTAAAAAATTTATTCAGAGTCAATAAAATTCGAAACTAATGGATCAAATTTCGAGAAAGACAGTTTTTCTTAAAGCTTTTTAAATTCCATTAAAATACAGAAAAACTCACAGATATCAGCGGATTTTTCTCTGAGGCTTTTCCTGTGTGTAAAATTTAAAAAGAAAAATATTAAATCGTCCCCCAAAGGGTATGTAAATTTCGATGCCCTTAATTTAGTTGTTGACGGTTTTAAGTATAACATTTATTAACCTTTTTCTGTGTTTTTTTTTTTTTTTTTTGGCTGTCAATTTAATGCAGTTAATCTGCATGTGATGTAATGTGGCGGTGCTGTTTGCTTTCGTTGTAATCGATTAAATATTGATATATTTCATATTTAATCTTTTCAATTAAATTGACTATGATTTACATGGGCTGAAGAAATTGTTGCAAATTTTGTGTTGTTTCGTGCTGCTGGTACAGCAACTGAAATTAATGACACCCAACACTGACCAAATATCCACTGATAAATCAATTAAAAAATGGTAATTTCAACATAATTAAATATACAAATTAAGTAAGCAGCATTTCTCCTTGTTTCATCCCTTTCTATCCCTCGCTCTCTCACTTTCTCATGCTCTGTCCCTCTTTCACTTTTTGTTTGTAAGTTATATACTTTGCTTACTTCACTTTACTCATTCTGTGTGGTTAAAATCTGAATGAACTGAATGAAGAGAAACGAACCAAGTGAAAAACGACAGGAGCTGAGAGGGGGAAGGGAGGTATTGGTGAGTGAAAACTGATTGAAATTAAATTGGATTGCTTAAGTAAATTATGCCAAAGTAGCACAAGGTTGATATTTATTATTATGGAAATTGATGTAAATCGGTAAACTCTTACTTCATTTACTATAAACAACAACAGCAACCCAACCTTTAATAATAATAATAATTACAAAAAAAAAAGAAACACTTAAGGTATAACAAAATATACAAATGAAGATTTTTTATTTAAAAATGTATAAAGTATCCCATAAAAATTCCATTAAAAAGCACATAAAAATGAATATTTATTTCTGTAATATTATGTAATAGGCACAGTTGACTGATTTCTTATGTATTTGAATGACATAGTAGTATTTATTGAGTGTAGACCTCTGTTTCTATTTTTTTAGTTTCATTTTTTGTTATTCATTTCACAAGTAAAAACAGAAGTTTAACCATTTATTTATTTAACACTTTATGATCACATTAAGTATACGCCTCATAACAATTATATATATTTTTCATGCTTAGGCATTTGCCAAGCAATTTCAATTTCTCTCAAATCTCCCGCTGTGTGTACAACTCATTCATAAAATAAACACATACACAAAAAAAAAAAAAAAAAAAAAAAAAAAAAAAAAACCTATTATATTCACATTATTATTTTTTTTATACCACATACGCCCCCCATGACGCTTTTCGTATGTAAAAATTTTCCATTGTTCTTGGCTCAAGTCTCGAACAAAAGAACTTCGAGTGAGTCTTCACGGATTTATATACATATATGTATGTATACTTGTTTTTTTGAAAACGTTAAGAATTTCGTTTAATAAATCGAATTAGCTAGCCCTCCCCCAAAAACCATTATTGCATTCATAATTGATTCTATAGAAATATTAGGCTATTCTTTTGAATACAATACAAATAATAAAATTGTAAAAAAAAATATTTTAGCAATCACTTGAAATTATGATGAATTATTGCTGCTTTAGAAATTTTGTGGCATATTTTTCTGGCAATTAATTGATAAGGACCACAATTTGGCACGCTGGCTACTTGAGTTTGCTACACAATTTACATTTAAAATTCAACTATAGTTTTAGTTTTTTAAAACTATTATCAATTGATTTTGTTGAAAACTCTTGAAATATATTTATTATTTTGCGACTGGCAATGTCGCATTAAAAAGAAAAGTGATTTATATTAACTTAAACATGACTAAAGTTAGCTTTTGAAATCTGTTAAGGTGTTTCTTATATATTCAATCGCACCAATCAATCAATCGGCTAACGGTAAACGTGAAGTACATTATTTTATATAGAATAAAAACCAAACCAAAAAGAAACAGAGAAATGAGCAGCGCTTAAAAAGTTTCTTTGACTGAAATCTGCTCTATGCATAATAATAAGCAAAGCAGTTTCACCTTAAGTCAACTGGCAGTGCAACTAGCACATACTAAAGCACTCTAGTACTTGTGAACGTGATGCAATAACTGTGAGTGAGTTCAGTTAAAGTTCATTGGATTATAGGTGAGATATCGTAAATATATATACCGCTAAAAGCAAGGTATATATTTGATGTGTGTGTTGTTTTATGTGTGTTTGTGGTCTTTACATTCGGCAAATAACTTCAGGGGCTTAAGCTTAAGCTAAGTTAAACTCTTTCGGTCTACAATTTGGTTGGTTTCGGTTTTTTTTTTTTTTTTTTTTTTTGAATTGTAGATTTTTGTTTTTATAGCAATTTGCATAAGTCTACAGAAATCCTCATTGTAAACATTGACAAGAAAAAGTTTTAATTACAACAAAGCAATCAAATTGTAGGAGAGCAAACAGCCAAAAAACCATTGCATACTTATGAGCGAACGTACAGTAAGATGGTAAAATGGAGGAGAAAAATGTTTTCTATTTTCCGCTTATCAGGGTCTTGAGTAAATGGAGCGTGCTGCATGTTAATTGAAAATACAAACTCAACTGACAGTTAACCCTTAATCTCTTGACTCCTACTCCTATCCCTTTCTATTTGTCTGTCAATCCATCCGTCCGTCCATCCGTTTATTTTTGGAGTTCCCGCATTTATAGTAAGCTATCCCTAGAGATAGGGGTTTAGTTTCGATGGGATGAGAGCAAAAAGATTGAAGGTCAGTGGCACTTTCCCTTTGGCATGGTTTTGTTAATCTGCATAATATGCTAATTATGACACACTTTTTGCCTACACATAAATCATTCATTTATCAGCATAAAAAAAAAAAATTAACTAAATGAGAGAAAAGTGTACGAGAGCGGCCGCTCGACATCCGCTCTTCAATTAGTCCATGAACTTTTCAGGCGTCGTCTGCCGCCTCAATGCGCACAATTTGCTGTGCTAAGATTTTAATTTTTTCGTTTTCACTTCTACGTTTTTTTTTTTTTTTTTTTTAATGCTCTTCTCATTTTTTCTTCCTTTTTTTGCGAGTGGAGACGATGTATACAAATTTATGCAGAAGAGAGATACAGTAAAGATTGACTAAGTGGTTGAAATTTGCATGGAATCAGATAATCAGCAATTTTTCATAATCAGGATAGCCTTATTTACAAAGTTTTGTCAACTAGACCACTTGAATTAAACAAATAAAAAATAATAGATTTTTTTAATAACAATTGTAAATAGTAAAATAACTATAAAAAATGCGTTAAGTATTATTGATTGAGAAATTGCATTACTAACTAAATGTTTTGTGAATCGGAATCCAAAAAGCATTTCATCGAGAATTATGTTGTTTTTAAATATTAGAATCTCAGAATCAGTAAAAAAGCTCTAGTAATCTTTCACATTCCTCGTAATTACCTAGCCAAAATGCATTTTTAATAGATAGGAAATACAACAAAAAAATTAATTTTAACTGACTATTTAATATCATATAGATTTTATATATGAAAGTTCTTGTTCAAGTTAATATTTAAGTTTGATTTTTGTGTTTTTCTGAATAATATTCCAGTCTAAGTTCTTTATTGAACACTCTTTACTGTAGTTTCATTTTTTTTTTACGACAAACGCACGAAAAAAAAAATTGTTGCTGCATCACTCAGTTCCCTATTTTTTAACCATTTCATTTTTCTCCTCTGTTTCGCTTTTGGTGCCACCTCTCCCTCACTTCTTGTCCCACGTCCTCCTTTCTTTCTCACGCTGTAACATGGTTGATGGCAGCTGCTTTTCACTCTTTTTCTTTTTGGCATTTTGGTAGGGGGTAGAGACTTACAATATGTCGACGACGGCAATGGCAAAACTGCAGTCAAAGGCATCCCATCAGGCATCTCAGCTGCAGCTTAAAAGGTCGGAAACGAGCGGGAATATACTACACCACACCACACCCAAAAGGGCTAAAATGAAAGGACGACTTATTATATTATCCCTGGACCCCAATATATATAGTGATGAAAGGTAGCGATTTTTGATTGCCATCGAAAAGAAGAGAAGAAAAAAATGTTCGCTTTTCATTTTAATTGCATACCTTTGGCTTGGGCACAGCTATGATAAATTTGCATACACAAAATATTCTTTTTATTAAACGAAATCAACATCTGCAACCGATAATATATATATGCATATAAATGTAAATATATGATTTTACATTTAGTTTTTATGTGAAATAAAAACTGGCTACACAACAACGAATTTTATTTCACATCTCACACTACTTTCACTCTATTCGTGAATATTCTTGATTGGGCTTATTTTTTAGGTACTAAAAGGCACACGGCGATATAGTAAACGCGTTGGCAAAATTTGTTACCAAAAAGAAAGAAAAAAAAACAAACAAAAATAAAAACTGCCAGTTGGAAAATGGAAAGTGAAGGTCGACACGTACGTAAAGGACTTAATTGCTTTTGTGTGGCAAAAGAAATTTAGCTCAATGATGATGATGAAGATGAAGCAAGGACTAGCCAAAAATGGAAATTCATTAACTTTCGTCTAAAGATTATCCAAATCCAGTTGATGGAATCGGAATAAAAACATATATAATGGTTGACATAAATTGGGAATGAATATAATTAAGAGAAGAAAAAGATATATATATTATTGAATAATGAGAAAACTTAATATGAATAATTTCAACATTCAACATGTTAGCTTTTGGGGTTAATGTGACGCTCTTTTTTTTTCTAGAGGCTAACTTAGAATTTAAGTGAATGCTAGTAAATTCCGATAAAAAGGCTAGACTATTTAGCGGAGTTTATTGATTTCGATGTGGTATTATCAATAATGACCAGGATATCGCATTTCTATCGATCATATTGGAATCATGATTAAAGGCAATAGATTTTAATTGATTATAATATAAAATGTAACTCTTAGATTAATGATAATAGACTAACTGACTTGTTGATTTGATTTGAATTCTTAGGGTATTATATTAAAGAACTAACTAAAGAGGCGATAGCCTCGTTTGCAATACGCAAATGCAACATGAAGTATAGAGAATATATATAAATAAAATAGATCTAATGCCATATAATAAATAAAGCCAAATACAAATATTAAAAGTAAAGCAAAAAAAAAAAAAAAAAAATTAAATGCAAACAGTGGACGTAAAGACTTAAAAAGAAAATCAAAGATTTCGAATGTATAAAGAAATATAAAACGAAGAATTAGAATTTAAATCTTACAAAAGTATATTAGCTTTAGACTAGAGTCTACCTTAACTTTCATCACCTTAACTGTTAGGTTTATTATCGAAGTCTCCCAATCGCTGCAGGCAACACACATAAATTGTTTTGCCAATATTCCAGCCAGGTGGCCGATAATTGGGAGAGGGGAAGAGTGTGCGTGTGTTTTGTGGGTGTGCGTTGACAGCTTTAAAGCAATTAAAATCTAAAATTCCAACCCTAAGCCAACTATCAGACATGCCACCTGGTGACACATTTGGATGGCAATGGCAATGGCGATGGCATCACTCACACTTACCCCCTCCCGCCGGCCCAAAAAAAACCATCCACTCATCGTTGGTTATTTGCAAGCTTCTGACACTTTTAATAACCACAAAACCATAAATACCATCACCAGCTAACCGCAAACGAGCGCTAAATGCCAACACAACACCGAAAGGTGAAGGATTGAGGATAGTTGGATTGAGAATGGAATGAGATGCCAGCAGGGGAATGGGGAAGGATGAGCAAGAGAATGGAAACCAACGACAACAGCAACTGCAGCTGAGCAAGCAATTTCCATGCATATCCATCAACTGAGAGTTAAAAAAAAGAAAAGTAAAGATGGAAGAGGAGACAAGTGGGGGAAAAAAATGGAACAGCACAAGGCAACACAAGCCAAGTCGAGCCAGAACGAAAAGCACATCTGAGCTGGAAATCTCGAAACCAGCTAATTTCCGCAATCAGAAAGTCACTTACGGACCAGGGCACATAAACAATGAAGCAAACTACAAACAAGGGAGTGGGATTTCAAAGTGGGGCGGGCCGACGTTGCAAGGCAAACCAACCTTACTGTTCTAAGGATGACACTAGTTACGACAACCATCATTATTGCTTCTTGTTGGCCAACATTCAAATGATGTTGATGCTTTTCCATAATCTAAAGAAGTCGACGGTCTTGTAACCATTTTTCCTTTTTTTTCTATTTCAAAGATTCATTTCATTTATATTTTATGCAAAAAATATATTTTGAATAATGACATAATATTTTCACATGCTTTCATTTTAAACTCGGTTTAATTTATGCAAAATACCCCAAACATAATTTCAATAGTGGGAACTAAACTAAATTTGAATTCCTTCTGTCTAAAATTAAAGCAAAAACAATAAATTAGCATGAACAATTAAAACAAAAAACACACCTTTTGGCTATATGAATTCACTTGGCAAAATAGCCCACACTTCATGGGATAAAATAACTTGACGACTATTCTTCAAATCTTTGATGGTTCCTAATTACAAAAATCAAACGTTAGCCAGATCACCCGTTTATTAATTAAACTATTACAAATTATTTGTTATCCCTCACAAGACATTAAAATATTTGTAAGCTATTAAGAATTTTAGGCTCAAACCCCCCGAGAAAAATGTTTATTTGCTTCTTCCGTATTTTTATTATAAACCCTCAGCCACTTTAATGTATTGGAGAGTTCTGAAAACATTAGATTTTACAATTAACTTTTTAATATAAACATAGATTTTGAAACTTTGCGATAAAAGTTACTGTCCTTGGGCACATAAGATCGACATCAATTTGTTTTAATCATACATAAGATCATCTACAGTTTCCATCATTATCTGCTGTCGCATATACCCATAAAGTGTCATGTGAATTGAAAGGATACGGATACATTAAAAGCCTTCTACTCGTTCCACACATCCATGAACAGAGTAAAAAAAAAAAGATACAAAAAAAAAAGCAGGACAATGTTGTTTGTGGGGGATTTATGTTGGTTGGCTGCTTCGACTCCTCATGGTTGCAACTGTTGTTGTTGCTTTTGTTTTTCACGACGATGGGCAACATGCAAAATGAGTGACACCTAGACGAGTGAAGAATGGGTTCAAACCAAGTTGTTTGTTGTTGTAGTTGGGTTGGTTTGGGTGGGTTCGGTTGGTTGGTCAGTCGGTCAGTCAGTTGGTTGGTGTTGTCCATCTATAAGCCAGCATATGTCCTCTTTCCTGTCAACTTCAGCAGCCAAGCATTGTCTCTTGTCAAATTGTATGATTTTTACTTTTTTTTTTAGTCCCGTTTTCAGATATGATGGCGTTTTTGTTTTAATTTTTTTTTGTTTTTGTCTTATATAACAAGCTTTTGGCCACCCTCCATCCAAACAACAATAATAATTATTTGCCAGCTATTGAAAATCAATTTCCCTTTCGATTTCCTTGCATTTTTTCGCTTGCTTTAGTAAAATGTTTTCACCGGAAATTGTTGCAATTTATGATTTAATTTATGTTCATTTTAAAAATGGTTGCCAACGTTCTCCAACTTGGCTGTCTCAGTTGCCAGTTGCCTGCTGTTGGCATTTTGCTTCTGATTCTGATTCTGCCTTCAGCTCCTGCTGCTTGATGTTGCATATAAATGGAGCTGATTATCATCAGTTGGTGAACACGCAGAAAGGAGACCAACCGAGTCACGAATGGTGGTGGAGCCTTCTTCTATAAGATATACTTATATGTGTGTGTGTGTGTGTGAAGAATACGTGAATATATAAGAGTAATACGTAATAATATGGAGCCCTGGCAATCAAGAGAGCAAGGTTTATTTGTGGTAATCAGCAGTTAATTGGCCAAAAGAAGACTGCATGGAATTTGTAATATGATAGTGTTAAGAGAGAAAATAACAACCAATATGTACAACTTTTTACTTTCGCTCTCTTTGAATAAACAAAAATACAAGAAACTTAAACATCAATTGATTCCCACAATCATTTTGAACTAATTGCTTAATTATTGTGCTTGAATAAGTTGACAAACAAAATCAAATAAACAAAAATAAGCAGAAGCCTTTGCCTCTTTGGACAAGTTATCTATTCAGTTAAAGCACAAAGTACGACATTCAAATACCCTTTGATAACTTGAAGTTATAGAAAAATATTTAAATATATTTTCCTATAGATTTTCATCTTCTTTTTCTTTAATGTCTATTTTCCAGGGAACATCGTTTGTCTATATTTCCAACTAAGAGTAACCCAAAATAAATACTCGATAAAATGTTCGTTTCAATAAGGTACAATAAATAAATATAGAAAAGTATCAAAGCAGAAGTAAGACTTTTACTTTGGAGCACTTTACTCTTCTAATATTGGGCCATCCCCCTCCATGCAATTTGGGTTTATTTTTCTCAGTATATACTCCTTGGTAGGTTTTTTTTTTTATTTGTTTTGGCAATTATTACTTTTCCTCGCTCTTCCTCTCTCATTTCAGTACTTATTGCTCACCCTTTTGGACTGGCAAAACAGGGGCAAATATTTGTATTATTTAAAGCAATTTTATGCATGATAGTAAAACTTACACTTAAGCTGAAGGAATATTTTACAAGCTATGCAAATAAGCCATGCGAAATAAGTGTAAGGAAAAAGTTTTTTTTCGGTTATCACTAGTTGTTAACATCGACCCGAGAAATCTTTGGGGAATCTAAATTTTTAGACAACAAAAAGTTATGAGCCAAAGTATTGCAAAGAAAAAAAACTTCTAGAAAAAACATAAAAATTCATTCATTTTTCATATATTCAGTCACACTCATTCATAAATTCATTTTAATCACTCACCCTATTTATACATATGTATGTACAATTGTTTTGTAATATTATCTAACAATAGGATATCAACATTTTTTCCTAAAAAATTATTAAAATTGTTAATGTAAGTCGTTCTTAAGCTTATGATTTTAAATTTAAAGTAGGCAAAATATATATGATTGTTATTATCACTCTAAATTAACTGCGCTTAAAAACTAGGACTGTTAGATATTTTTTATGATGATTTTTATGCATTATGAATATTATGCAATTTCTTAGATTTAATTATTTTTATACTATTTTTTTATTTTCAAGCGGCCGTCATTTTGTCAAAAAAAAAAATTTTAAATTATGATTAAAGTAACATTTATGCTGAGTCTAACGGCGTTGAATCATTCTTGCGCCAGCGGCAGGACACCTTTTAAACTTCCCTCGCACAAAAAAAACAGGATTGTTTCTTAACTTGAATTAAAAAAATAGAAACATGGTTTCAACATTTCCTTCTGTTTTCAAGGGATCATTTTTTAAAAAAGAGTTCAAAAAAACTGGTCTCAACAAAGAATACCCCCTTAAATAATGCGCTTAAGACTTAGGACTTAATTGAATTTGAAATAGATTGTTTATTTGTATAGTTTTTAAAAATATTGAAGAATAAAATTAGGTAATAACTAGAGATGATATTTTATTTCAATTTATTGAATTTTAAATTAAAAATTGCCATAAATTCATGAAAAATAAGGAATTTTGGTCCAATTTGAACCATAGGCTCAAACACGTGTGAAAAATGTCACCTGTGATTTTAAGATACGAATTCTGATACTTTTTGGCAAAAGCCATCACTAGTATTAACTAATTGTTAATTGTCAAAGAATTTAGAATACAAAAAACATTCTGTAAATAAAATGCAAATATATTTATTTCACTGACAACCTTTTTGAAACATTTAAGTGTCAGATCAAGAAGTACTCACACATGACTGCATGCATTTTTGACTGTGTCATAAAACTGAAGGCTTTCACTTTTTCAGCCAAATCAAAAATTCGCGTGACTGCGTATGTGTGTGCGTGTGTGGATGACTTTGTCAAAAAAAGGCAGAATAAGGGGAAAATATTTTTGCTGAAAACTCAGCACTGCAATCAATGTGAGTGTAACTGAAAAAAAAAATATTTCTACTCCGTAAATGTGCGTGACATTTGCAAAACGTTTGATTTTAATTTAGTCACATTTTGTCTTGGGCCAAAAAGGGATCCCAAGATATTTAAAGTTGATAGAGATTATAAAGAGAGAGAAGGGGAGATAAACCGAAAATGACATTACACTTAAAATTTTGTTTCGAAAAATTATAATGTTTTCTGTTTTTATACCATACACCCATAGGGTGAAAATGGTATATTAAAGTCGCTAAAATGTATGTAACAGGCAGAAGGAAGCTTTTCCGACCCCATAAAGTATATATATTCTTGATCAGCATCAACAGCCGAGACGATCTAGCCATGTCCGTCTGTCCGTCCGTCCGTCCGTCCGTCCGTCCGTCCGTCCGTCCGTCCGTCCGTCCGTCCGTCCGTCTGTATGAACACCTAGATCTCGGAGACTATAAGAGCTAGAGCCACCAAATTTGGTATGTAGACTCGTGTCATATGTACGCTTATCGAGTTTGTTTCAAATGTTTGCCACGCCCCCTACCGCCCCCGCAAATGATATAAAACCGATTTTCTTAAACACCATAGCAACTAGAGACACAAAATTTGGTACGTATATTTGCTTAGTAAACGCGCACATTTTGTATTTATAAAAATTTTGCCACGCCCCCTACCGCCCCCGCAAATCAAATAAAACCGATTTTCTCAAAAACTATTCAAGCTAGAGACACAAAATTTGGTATGAATATTTGCTTAGTAATTGCGCACAGTTTTGATGTGTAAAGATTTTGCCACGCCCCCCTCCGCCCCCGTAATTTGAAAAAACTCGATTATCTCCCGTAATTTTCAACCTTGTGCAATCAAATTTAGCACACTTAAATTTGATACTAATATCCAGCAAAATACCAAATTTGATCAAAATCGGAATAAAAATAGTCAAGTTATGCATATAAACGTTTTTCCATATGGCCGGAGTTGGCCGTTGGCTGGTGGGGGCGCTAGGGTGCTCGAATGCTTGAGTGAGCGAAATACTAAGATATGCTTCTAAAAAGCATGCAAACAGATTTTTTTAAAAATACGAAAATGCATTGGTTATTATAAATTTCAAATATTTGTTTTACTGGTGTATGGTATATCCAAGTCGGCGAGACGACTTACTTACTTCATTTTTTTTTTTTTTTGTACTTATCAAAGGCACAAAAATTTAAATTGTTAAGCCCACATGCGAATAGATTTCAATGCTTTTAGTTTAGGCGAGAACGTCGTTAGGACGGAAAAAAAAAAGGGGGGGGGAGGGGGAGAAAGGCCTTATCCAAAAATAAGATTCTCAAACACACACAAACAAAAAAGAAGGTGGGGAACAGAGAGTGGCAATTTGAAATTTGGCAAAAAGTTCTGCTTAGCAGCCGTACCCCCGATACTTCCCCTCATGAATACAACCAAGACGATGATGGTTGCAAGAAAAACTTTTTTGCCTGTCTGCAAAATTTCCGGCAAGCCGCTTTTTGTCGCCACTCTATGGAAATATGATGGGAATGAGAGAGCTAACTTTTCTACGGCCTACGTACACTCACCCTAAACACCAATACCAACACACACACACATACTTTTACACAAGCGGCATTATGATAAAGTTCAGGCAATCAATTGCTTATAAAAGGAAGAAGAAAGAAACTGAGCAAGCTAAACCAATTCGTTGTCGTTCCAGGTGAATCTGGCCAATAAATCACCGAACCTTTCTCCCGGCGTCCTTAAAACCGATTAATCAAAAATGCTTTTAGATAACTAAACACACACACACACACGCATAGATACATACTCATAGTCTGCATACCATGTGTCATGCCTAGTAATAATAATATACAAATAAACAAAAAAGAAACACACACACACAGAAAGAATTAATGAAAACCTCTAGACGGTGAAATTAAGAAGATTCTTATCAAAAAAAATCATATAATTAAGACAACAAGCCTGCTGACAGACTGATATGCCTCAACTTACTTAACTGATTCAACCTTGCGTAAAGCGGGCGAAGAAAGGAATAAAACCATTTAAATTGAGACAGCTTATGAGCTGTCAAGTTTGTTGAAAATTATGTTGCAAAAATTTATGTGGCCAAAAAAAAAAAAGAAATGAAATATGAAGATAAATATATCAAGTTAATAAGCTTATGCTATTTTCATTTTTATTTTGACATTTGTTTGTTTTAACCCTTGTAGATAAACAGGGATAGACATACATATGTATACATGTGTATATGCATTGGAGGTTTTAATGGATATATTCAAATGCTTTCAGTGCAGAGAAAAAGCTAAAGTGATTGTCAACAAAATAAAGTGTTTCATTTCTCTAAATATCTAAATAGCATTGTCATTCGAATTATTTAAGTAAGTTCGGTGTTTCTATTATTTATATTTTATTTACAACCTCATTTATACATTCTCAGAACATAAGAAGTCGAAAGTTGACAATTATTTTTTATTGTTGTGTTTCATTACTCTATTTTTGTAAAAAAGTTGTTGAATAAATTATTTTCGTCTTCATTTATGATCCTCGTTCATTGCTTTATATTAATTTTATAGTTGTTTCTCATGTAATTTTATTTTTTTTCAATCTTGTGTTCTTACTATATTTATTTAAAGATATTCGAATGTATTCATATCGCCTTGAAGTTGACCTTTAATCTAGTCTAGATCCCGTAAATCGTTTTCTATTAATTAATTACTCTTTCTTATTTGAAGTAAAAAAATTTGAAAAGGGCAACATTTTGGGTTTTCCGTTTCAGGACCTCTAATGTAGTAATATTTTTACCAATACCTACATCGAATTTACATAATTCTTTGCCAAATGCAATGAATTGTTGCGAAATTTCACAGTTACTTTAATTAATAAAAATGCAAATACAGAAATTCCTTTAATCTAAACTCACTATTTAGACAATAATAAAGAAAAGTATTGCAAATAATTAACTATGTAAATTCAAATTGACCTAAAGTCATTGAACAGAGAAATATATTTGTCTATATTAAAGCTGCTAGTGAATAAAATAAGACATTTCATTTTTCTAAAAGTATATCTTAAGTAAACACGATGTAAAGCATTTGCTTTTTAGATGCTGTTGACTTTTTGTGCTTAAGTTTGATAGATGAAACTTGCGTTGATTGATAGCCCTGCGACTAATTGAATATTGGGTGTGATTTCTTTAGCAATTTTCCCGCTAATTGGAAACGCGCAAAAAAAAAAAAAAAAACGAAAATACGAAAACGGAGATGGATTAATCAAAACGACTGAAACCTCTTTACACTAGATTAAATGCTTGCAATTCAACTCATTTTGTTTTACACACACACACACACAGCAAAGCCAAAAATAAAGTTACTTGCACACACGCACGCATATTGAGCATACGCCATGTTGTGCAGCTTGTGGTTTTCATTATTATTATTTGTGTGTGTGTGTGTGTGTGTGTGTGTGTGTGTGTGTCTGTGTGCACGAGTTGCAAGTGCATAAATTAAATTTAGCAGAACAATTTTTGGGCTTAAACAAGTTTGTACAAGCTGGATACATGAGGAAAGAGAAATGGGTGAATTGTTAGTCAACTTTTTGTGAGTTCATTTGTGAGTTCACTCATTACTTTTTTCTGGTGTTGTTTTTTTCTTTCGTTTATTTTTAACATAAAATAAACAGTAAATTGCACAATTGAATAAAGCCTGAATGAATGGAACTAGATGTAGAGAGGCAACAGAAGTGAAAGAAGCATACAAGTCGGTCCTCTCATGGCTCACTGAATAAGTACAGCTGACGATTAGCTTCGTTTCGTTTAGCCCCCATCCCTCAGCCCACCATAAAAAAGAGCAAAAACAACAAGAAAACATTCAGCAAGCAGTGTTCCCTAAAATATCCACACCAGGCTATAAAAGATTTATGCAAAAAGCAAAGTGCAACGGAAATTGAAATGGAAAGCAAAACGTTGAGACACCCCCAATTCGAAGCTCAAAACTCAAACCTAACGCAAACCAGCCTAGCCCAGGACAGGACATCGAATTGCGCCACTCGCAGGACCTCAAGACTTAAAGAGACACAAAATGAAATTGATGAAAAAACGAAAAGCGACAAAAAGAAAAAAAAAAACAAAACGAAACGGAACGCAACGAAGAACCCAAGAATAATGGTCAACTGAACTGAAAACTCACAACTCATTGACTCTTGGCGAGTCTGTCTTTAAGTGCCTTGAAGTTGGCTCGCAAATGCTTTTCAATTAAATTCAATTTATTAATTTCAATTATTTGCGCTTGAAGTGACCAAGTCTCGGACAGCAAGACTCCAAGACCAAGAGCCCAAGACGAGAGGACGAATAGAAGATGAGGAAAAATTCTGTCAACTTTGGGCCAAACGAATTGCGAAAAGCGTTAGAACGAACGAAAGAACTAACGAGCGAACAAACTAACGAACGCACTGGACCAGAAGGACAAGGCTAATACACAGCGGCTTCTGGCCAAAACCCACTGGCTGTTCTCACTTTTAAGTTGCTGCTGCTGCGGTTGTTAAGTGGCTTCAACGCCCATTTGATTGACGGAGAAGAGAGAGAGAGAGAATACAGACAACATGGACTACGACTCTTGAAACGTAGGCACAAACTCCGTTAGGCCATTAAGAAATATGCCAAAAGGCAATATGTATGGGCTGATTGAAGATCAAATCGTCTTTGAGTTGGCTCTTTCAATGACAGACGCAAAAACGCAACACATTTTTTTTTTTGCACATTTATAGCCTGATTGCTATAAAATTGGTTTTGGCCACACCAAAAGAAGAAAAAAAAAACATTTTAGTCAACGACATTTTTATGTCGTGCAATTTTTTTTATGGTTTTTAATGAGTTTCTCTTTTCTTTGAAAAGACAACAACATTGACAATATTGAATTCAATATTCAATGAATCTAATTATTATAGTTTCGAATTAGAAACTTCTCATTTATTTCAATACTTCAAAAAACAATTGAAGTTAAAAAAACGAAATAAACATCTGTTAAAATACCTAAATGATATTAACCATATTATTTCCAACCTTAAAAATGTTTTCGGTGGCTAAGAAATAAGTTTCATCAATCCTTACTTTGCTGGTACATTAAAAAAAAAAAAATAAATTAATGTTCTGTATAAATCCTTACTATGATATCAATAAATTCCTCTAACTAATAATCCCTTCAAACTTTTAATGTGCTGTTATGAAATTCTGTATACTCTCTACTATAAATTCAATAGATACAAAGTAAATTTAAAATGGCCCAAAATCCACCCAATGTGGTAAAAATATATTTAAGACTCGACAGAACTTAACTATGTAGGAGAAAAGCATGTTTATTTTTAATGGAATGAACGACTGGTTTGCTTTATGTTCTTACACTTTTTATACCTTTTTGAACACGCTTCGTGTGATAGGTTATAAAAATCCAATTTGATTTCAATCTTCATTTAATTTATGGTCACAATGAAAAATCTTTTCAGTTACTGTACTTGCTTAAAAGTCACTTCCATTAAACAGTAAAAACCAATTCACCATAAATACAAACCAATAACAATCAAAACAGATAAGATTATCTCCAATTTATGTTCGATATTCTCATTACAGACAAAACAATATTTGTTTTTTGGTTGATAACATAAAAATATAAACTAAAATCCAGCTTAGATCCAAATGATGAAGCCTAAAAGGGGCTAAGAGAGGATATCTAAACTGAATTCAAGTATTTAATGGACGGAAAAGGTATCGAATATCAAAAAGAAAAAAAAAATAAAAGCAAAAAGAATGTCCATAGAGTGTTGTTACCGCCCCGAAATATAATTAAGGAGCACATGCTTAAATATATAAAAGTAAATGCTTCTCGTATGTCAAAATCAACGCAGCTGCCTGGCACTTTAGACCTTTTATATTTCTGTGTGTGTGTGTGTGTGTGTGTGTGTGTGTGTGTGTGTGTGTGTGTGTGTGTGTGTGTGTGTGTGTGTGTGTGTGTGTGTGGGAGGTTAACTGGCGTAATGGTTTTTTTTTCTTGTTGTATTCCTACTTTACCGCTACCGCTTGAGTCAATTTTTATGAGCCGACCATAAAAAAATGTTAGTCTAGGAACACAGAAAAGAAAAAGGCATCAAAAGTTCAAGTGCGGCACAAGCGGACAAGCTTATGGCGGAAAGAAACTGCCCACCTTGGCATATAAATCACACGCATACAATGATGTTAATAGTGTCATAAAAACTACGACAAAAGCACCTGACTTTCCGTCTGTAAGGCTATATATATACATATATAGGTGTATGTATATGTATATTAATGATTTTCTTTGTGTATTCTTTTTAGTGTCAAATATTGACCACAGACTTTCCATAATAAATCTACTTGGAGCAAAGAGTAGCAACAGCAGCAGCAGCAACAAATTAAAACATTTCACCTGGCCCTGATGTTGACAAATTAGAAGCTACGGCTAAAGGTGTTCAACTGGTCTGGCCATCAGCCACACCCACACCCACCATTCACACACACACAAAGGCAGGGTAGACCCTGTCAATACATGTACAATTTTCTATGACCCGCTGTTCTCTACCTACTCAACGTACACGGGACACGGACTTGGACACGAACTCGAGTCTCATACTCAGTCTATTCGAAGAAGGTTTTGATGGTGCAAAATTTTACAACCCTAACCAAAATGGGGAGAAGGCAATATAGAGTAGGTGGGTTTGGTGGGTGTTCTGTTACAACAGTGGGCGGAGCTTTAGCAGATTATCGGTTAAATAAATAGACAAATTGATTTTAATGGAATTGGATATACTGAATGAGAATGTCCGCCACGGATGTGGCAGGCCATGCCATGCCATGCCTTGCCATGTGCCATGAAAATTGACATGAACCAGGTACCCCCTTCCACGAAAGTCCCTTGCTTCCCACGCTTTGACCAGTTCGATGCGAAGCAAACCCGACCCAGTTGTGCAAACATATTTTCGTGTTATTTTGTCTTGGGTCGTTTACTTTTTTATATGATGGCCCAGTTTTTGTGTTGGTTTCTTGGTTTCACATTGTGGCCTTTAAATCGGATATCCTGTTCAAATTTTCTGCCAACCAAAAAAAAAAAAAAAAAAAAAACCAACATCAAAATGAATGCATTCAAACCAAAGCTTTTAGAATTTGTAGTGAAAGTAGAGGAAGAGAATTTTGTTTATATTTTTTTTTTGTGTTGACAATAATAATTTTTGTATTTAAACATGTGGAAACCCACAATTATGATGCCATTTTGAAAATGGGAAAATTTTCATCTTGATTTCTTTATTCTCTTAGTTATATGGCTTGTCATTTTCATTTTGTTTTTTCTTTTTTTTTGGTGATGAAGGGGTGCCATGTTCTTTAACTACAAAGAAAATTGCCAAAGCATTAGTTGTCGGTTGTTTTCAGGCAATCATCCAATAGAATCGAGCAAAACTGAAAAAAAAAAAAAAAAAAAAAAAAAAACGAAACGAAACGAGGAGAAGGAACTTTTAATGACATGCTTTGTATGCGAACGCGTGTTACATGTTCGCTCACCATATCAAGCTGGGACCAGAGCCAACGACAACTTTCTAATCCCAAACAACCCATCAAACCCCATTCCCCAAAACCACCCTCTATTACTACTACTACTACTACTACTAGCCACCCATGCGCCTTCGTAATCATTGCTCTACCATGGCAATGACATCTCTCCTTCATTTCTTCTTCCGTACACATGTCCAAGTTTTTGGTTTTTGTGTGTGTCATCTCATCTCATCCTTTAGCTAATACTTTTCGCTGCTTGGCACATGTTTCTTCTTCTTCTTCTTCTCTATTTTTGACTACCACTTTCTCGGCTTCGTCTTCCCTAACTAACTAATTGGAATTTCACTTAATTGCACTCAAAAAACTATGCATGTGAATTGCACTCAACTTGTCTGGCAGCAGCCAAAATACACTGAGGATATATATTACATAAATGAACAAATCAAATTTTTGCGCAACTTTAGTTGTTTGCTGTCATTATTTGGATGTTGTCGAATATTTCTCTCAGTGTAATTTTCTTTCACCATGGGTGTAGTAATCAATATTTATGAAATTTGCATATAAAATGAGATCTCTTTACGCTTATCACATTTTTTTCACTTTGGTTTAACTAAAATGTTATTGAATTATTTTTCAAAAACTTTCATTGACATTCTATTTTGTAATTTTTAACATGGTTATCTTTCATGAGAAGATATTGCATTCAGTCTTAAATCATTTGGTCCAATATCATTTAAACATATACATCTGTGATTCCCTTTCAATTTAGTTCAAATTTTGGCTACGTCTCTCTTAACTGTTGGCAACAGATTTTGTTTTCATTGGAGCAGACGACAGTTTTGTCAGAACATCCAAACATACATACATACTCAGACAAGAGGACAAGCAACCACAAAACGACATCTGTAGAGGGAGTCCTCCTTCATCTCGTTTTCTTCATTCCCATTTGCTTAGCCTCTTCCATCTCTATGACTGTGTGTAGGCTAGAAAAACTTTTCGTTTTTGGCTTTGGCTTTGGCTTTAGCTTTAGCTTTTGGGTATCGGGTTAAAGGCCTTCTCCTGCTTTAGCGTTATCCTCCCACAACTGTTGTCAGCTGTTGAAAGTTGCTCACGCATAAGGAGCCAGAAGTTGACATCCACTAGGAATCCTTCTCGTGCTCATCCCTCTAGCATCTTCTCCCTTCCTCCCTTCTAACGCCCCTTTTCATTTGCTCTTAGCCGCATGCTAATGAGTACAACTTTTCGTTCTACCTTCACATTTTTTAGTATTCTCGCCTGTTTTCTGTCTAGAGGAGAACTTTTCTATATGGATGCTGTTCAGCTGCCTTGGATTGGATGAGCAGGTGCCCATAAAAAAAAGAACACACTGACATGCATACATACAGAGGAAAAGAGAGAAGCAGTTAGCCAGATGGATCTAACTTTAATGAAAAACTTCTTTAATGGATGGAGGGGGTGATGAGGGGTGATGAGAGGCTGAATGGAAAGGTGCCAAAAAGAAAAACAATTGATGATGTAAGACTGGCACCAGAAAATTGATTAAATTTCTGACATTTTGGTTGAAAGTTGAAGTTTAAGACCTCAAAAGGATTTTAAGATTATGTAAAAACTTTTTGAAAATATTTATTATAAAGAATTCAAATATTTCTCTTTACTTTCAGCCAAAGAACTTTGACTCCACTTTTGGTAAGTTTGAATTTTTAGATGCTATTTTCTTTTTTTCGATTAAACACGATAAAAATGAACAATTTTGTCAAAAATTTTATATCGTTTTCAATATTGAGAGATGTTAAGTCATATTTGATTGCATCATTTTAGAGATCTACCTACCTTACAAAATGCTACCTTTTGCCTGTCATTTAAAAGTTATTTGAAGAGCAGTTCCTGCCTTGTGGTAAAACCTATTACACCTTTTACATTTGATAAAAGCTAAGAAAACCATTTAGATATACCATACTAGTGTCTTGTGTATCCTTTTACTTTACTTTGGCCCTTCTTTCCTTTGGTTCGTTTTTTCTTCATTTTTTTTTTTTTTTTGTTATTTTCTTGTCTTGTTGTAGTCTGGCTTGGCTTTTTATACAATCGCCCTAGCCCACACACACCATCATTTTATTAAGGGCATTTTGTAATGGACACACGTCTTTTAGCTTCTTTAGTCCGGGTAAAGGCTAAACTTAATGTAACACTTGTCAACACAGCTGCAAATAAATAAAGTGTAGAAAATGAAGCTAAAAGATAAATTGAAATTTATGAGCCCCGCCTAGGAAGTCAAAAGAAGAAACTAACTGCAAAGATATATATACGTATACGTATGAGTATAATGTATAACAACAAAACTAACCGACAAAACATTTCAGCACTAAAAAGCTACTAAGTAATTTATAAGACCGAATACATACACACTCAGACGGGCAAACAACAACAAATGTATAGGCACATAGCATTAACCGCATATGGGAATGATGTAGATACATAAATATATACATACATATAAATGTATACTATAAGCAAATACTAAGTGGTGAAAATTTTAATAGAAAAAAAAAATAGATTTTTAGGTTTCACAACTAGTAGACATTTTATATACCCTATGATTTATAAAGATGCCAAATTAGTGTGGCTGTATATTTAAAATTGAATAATACCAAAAAAATTAATATATTTATATGTGCACAATTAATGTGTCTGCATATTTCATATTGAACAATAAAGATAAAAATAAATATGTATATTTGTATGGGCCAAATTAGTGTGGATGCATATTTCAAATTGAAAAATATAAAAAAAAAAGAAAGAAAGAAGGAGCTTGTTGAAAATTTCCAATAAATATATTCTTTTTTTGAATTGCTGGAGTTACGACAAGTCCAACCCGTTCACTGCAAGGGCATAATGAAATTATGTATCCTTTGCAAGCCCACCTGGTGACCCACCTGTCGAAAACGAGTATAAAACATGCACAATGCGTGTGTCTGTGTGTATGTTAGTGTGCAACTTCCTCCTTTTACCAATACATTTCACCAAGAAGACCTTATTAAATTATACAACACACACACGCACACACAACCACATACACACACGGATCGGCATAACAAAAGGAGTGCCTGGAGAGAGGCTGTTACGTTACCGTAAAAGAGGATGCTGTCTCAAAATGTTAAAGTGTGGCATATTTTAGCTAAATATTGCAACTATACCAATGAGAATTGCACTTTCTTAGATATATGGTATACCCATACCTTATACTCTAACCTAACCCCATATATATGTATATTATATATATCTACATATATCCAACCAGTTCTACTCTTAGTCTAGATGCAAGATGACACCCTCAAGGCTTTTCACTTTTATCTGGGCTTTTGTTGTGCCCTTTCTTTCCTTCTCTGTTCCCAATCCCGCTCTCTCTATCTCTCTCTTTCCATTTCTCAATGATAAGTTTTTGGGTGTTGCCATTGAGTTAAATTAATTTAAGGCATATAAATTAGAGCTCATTGTTAGTGAAGTCCATATCTATACCTGAATGTAACAAACCCTTATCCCAGAATAATGTTTAAAGGCAAATAAGAACTCAACTTAAATAGTTAAAGTTACAGAATATCACCTAACTTTAAAATTAATCATCAAATTAAACTCTGATTAAATACAAACTCTCCATGTTAACACATCATTTTTACTAATCAAATTACACTTGCAAAAACTTGTTTCAAATGCTATTCATATAAATGAAATGCTCTGCTTGGCTTGCAATTTGCAAAGGTTTAGAATATGAGTGTAAAAAGGCTACCTGGGTTCTTGTTTTTCTTTCTTTTTTTTGTATTTATATAACTTAGAGGGTTAAATGTCCGAGATTTTAAAAAGTACCCAGACTACAGCTTTGGCCTTTCTTTTAACTTTCATTCTTAACAAAACGCTAAAATGACTTTGCGCCTTTCATTTTCCTTGCTGTCGCATATTTTGCCTCTGCCTTCGCTCCATTCGCCTTGTCCTTTTGCTTCTGCTGCTTTGTGTCTTTCTCTGTTTCTTGGTCTTTGTCTTCTCTTCTCTTGACTTTGGTGTCACAGCAGCATTTTTAATTTAATTTAATTTAATTTTTTATCAATTGTTTTTTCTTCCTTTTTTTTTTTGCTTTTGCCTTCTTTAACGCCGACTGTCAGGCTGCTTTAATTTTATCAGCTACATAAGCCTCTTGTGCTTCGCATCCCCCCTCTTTCACTCTAAGTGAGGGCATATACATACATGAAGAGACTCATACATCAACTTCAAATTCAAATTGTATCATAAGCAAAGTCAATTGTTGCCTGAAATGAATTGCAAATTAGGCGTAACTAATTTGCTTTGTATTCAAACTGATATAGAGAGAGAGAGTGCCAGTCAAGGGAGTGTGAAAGTGTGAGAGATGATGGTGAATTCTCACATGAATTTTGAGTTTGAAACGCAATAAAATTGGCAACATTCAAGGCTCATTGATTTTGTTGGCTATATTGAAGACGATACGGTTGTTGGCTTCTACGATGGTAAGAGACTTGAGTATCACACACACACACACACACACATACACACACACGTAACACAGAAGAGAACTCAAGGGAAATATTCGCTATATAACTTGAACAGCTAAAAAGAAGGCACACGGAAAAATTAACAAAAAGCACCACAAGTATGCCCACTTGAGATTACTCAAAGTTAAAGTGGCCTAACAAAACTAATTAATATTAGGTTGCGATAATTGGGAAGTCAATTTAGCTAATTTTATGATGAAACTTATGTCTTGGGAAAATGAAATAGAGAAACCAAATATAAGAAAAGATGTTTAGTAAAATATTAAAGTAAAAAATAAACAAAAAGACAAAACACCTAAAAAATAAGTAACGAAAATATAACTTAAGCAAAACCTGAGAGCCGGGGCTAACTTTGGCTTGCCAAAGTTTAATTGTAGTAAAAAATATAACAACAGTCACTGTTTTTCACCGATCGTTCCTATGGGAACTATATGATATAGTCACCCGATCTTAATATAATTTGGCCCAGTCATTAAGAGATAAATAAAATATTTAATTTGAAATCAAACGCATAAAAAGTAACGACGTTATTGATAAGTCACTTTTTTGACCGAAAGTTCCTATGGGATCTATATGATGCAGTCCTCCGATCTTGATCAAATTTGGCACAGTCGTTTATAAGTGTAATAAACTAACCATTATTAAATTTCACGACAGTAGTTCAGAAAATAACGAAGTTACTGAGAAAAGTCACTCAAAAGTCGTGTCGATCCAGACGGACGGATGGACGGACGGAAATGACTATATGAACTCGTCTCGTCGTGCTGATCAAGAATATACATATATACTTTATATGGTCGGAGACGCTTCGTTCTATGCGTTGCACACTTGTGACCAAAATTAATATACCCTTTTTGCAAGGGTATACAAATTTTAGGTAAAGATACCTCCGAGAAGTATCTATTTTTGTCGAAATTAAAAAACGCTTGGTTGGTGTGTAGGCTTTCTTTCCTTAAAAATCGACTATGATAATTAATTAATCATCATTGACAGATTTCTGATCAACTTTTTCTGCTCCACTGTTTCTTTTTTAGAGGGTTTTAAAAATTTCTGCAAGCTAATTTTTGGTGAGATTTAAAAGTCATAAGCCAGAAGTCATTAGCCGAAAATAAATTTATATACAAAACATTTTTGAACGCAAATATTTCAAACTTTTTGTTCTTGGGCTTTATTTTTCCACTGAGGGTAGGACTAATAGAAACCAATTGCCAAAGTAGTTGCCATGCCATATAATCTAAATTCATTTCATTTCCCTAGAGTAGAAGAACTCAATAGCCGATATTCCACGCCCACACACACAGACGAAGACGTCTGCTTTCCTCTTCTTCGAAAAATTGAGAAGGAAAAACGAGCTGTTGATGACGTGCATCGTTTTCATTTTCATTTTTGTTTCGTCGTTCTTCCGGCATGTAAATAAATACTACAACAACAAAACAAAACAAAAAATATCTCAAAAAAAAAAAAAAAAAACACAAAATGGAAAAAAGAAAAACGACTATGATTTATTTTGTATTTGGCACGCACATTGTCAATATTTGTCGAATTCATCACGAAAAGAAATTTTGTTTTCAGAGGCACAAGCATTTGCTTACCTTCTACATACACTTGCTGTCGTCTTTCTTCATCTTCCACCTTGCACCTCCTCCATCACTTTGCTTCCCGTTTGCTTTGTCGTCAACCTCTCCCTCTATCTCTCTCATATGGGGGGCTCATAAAGTTGTCGACACTACTTGAAGCTGCCCCAATATCTAAAGAAAAGAAATCGAAGCAGTTATTTATGGATATTTCTTTTGCACAAAAGGCAAGTAGCAACACCAACAACTACAACAAAAGAGGAGGAAAAAAATACATTGCGCTAAATATACAGACAGACAAAAAAAATAATGCTGTATGTGGGCCCACAGATGTACTAAATACTAAAGAACAGTAAATGAGGAAAACACCAAAAAAAAAAAAAAAAAAAACACAGACGAAAAAACTTGTGAAAATA
The DNA here is from genome assembly GCA_018903935.1 of Drosophila insularis. Lineage (NCBI taxonomy): Eukaryota > Metazoa > Arthropoda > Insecta > Diptera > Drosophilidae > Drosophila > Drosophila insularis. The sequence goes on from JAEIFP010000517.1 coordinate 3,768,462, forward strand.
TTTTATGAAAAAATAGCCAGTCAGTCCCCAAAACAACTTGTAGGCATTTTTTTCGTTACCCTATATTCAAAATGATTTGAATTCATTCATAAAAGAGACTCATATCAATCGCAATACTCTAGATTGGTCCAATTGACTCTTTTCGCAGAACCCTCAAAATGGTTACAAAACTTTCAAAACAAACTTTGACTTACCATGTTAATATATCATATATGTATGTATATAAGGTATCTCTTATTCGGCTCTTAGTTTTAACACAAACAAAAGCATAATGCCCGAATTGTGTTCTTTTTTATTGTTGTTGTACCAAACATAGTAAAAGTTTTATGAATGGACAGCGTATCGCCTAAAGGTGGCCCCCAAAGGAAGCGCACAAATTGAATTGAATAGGCTAGTTGAGTTTCGTACATAAGATAAAAGCCAACAATTTTAGTTTATGAACCAAAAAAAAAAAAAAAGAATGAAAGCAAAAAAAGAAGGCACACAAAAATTAAAAATACAAGATGAAAAATTCCATTGAATTTCCAAAACCAATGTACTTATTTCTTGGTATATTTTTCTCTAAAAATGTAATTTTGTTTTCAATGAATTACCCTAGACTGTGAAAAGAAAAAGACAATCTTTGTCTATTTATAATAAGCGCAGAATACACTAAATGTGAACGAAATTTAAATATTTTTACCCTAAGTTTGTTTAAAAAAATTGCCACTAATACTTATGTTAATTTGGTTACTTTAAAACTTAGGGAACTTTTTTTATTAGGACTGTGGTCGATTGGAAGTGAATATTAGTTTAATATCCAAGTGGTTTTGAAATTGAGAATAAAAATTAAAATACATATATGTATATTGGTATATAATGAATTGGCTAAATGACAAACAGGGTAAAAAGTTAATAAATTTTGTTTGTAAACTAAAGCCAGAGCACATAATATCAATTCCAATTTCAAGAAATTATTTTAGAATTTGAAACCGAGAAAAGGCCTGTTACATATGTATATTATTTCTATTTGGAAGCTCATCTACGAATTCGACCAATTCCAATTGTTGCTCGACACACGTTTTTCTTTTTTGTTTTTGTTTATTTTTTTGTATTTTTTGTCATATTGAAGGCCAATGCGAGGCTAAAGAAGTAAAGGATGCCCAACAAGAAAAATAAAATATTACGAGAAGGGGTGAGGAAAAAAAAGTGGAGAGCTGTATCCAGAAACTCACATTACTTTTTTTTTTTTGTATATTTTTTCAACAGTCTTCTTTTTGGCACACGTTCTTGAAACCAATTGTGATCTCCTACCTCCCTGTCTCTTTTCGTTTTTATATGCATACATAGTTGCAAATAGAAATGCAACCACTGGCTCGGCTCTATGGCTATGACATTTGCAGCTGTTCAATTGAATAATAGAATCCGAATCAAAATCTAATCCAAAAGAGAGTCCCAGAGACTAAGAGAAACTTGCTTCAATAAATAAAAAAAAAATACGAAGAGGAAAAAAAAACAACAAACAAAATAGATATAAAAAAAAAAAACCTGATATGCATGCATGCATTTGGCATGTGGGGACAATAAACAACAATTGGTGCGGTATGTATGATTGTGTAATATTTATTTGCATTTGATGCATACCAAATTTGTTGCATATTCTATCTACTCTATCTTTGGTAAGTAAAATGTGTTGGAAATGATAAGTGTTGCGAGTTCTTCCAAGTTTGTGCAAGCGATTCATTCCATTAAGTTAAAATTTCAAGTGTTTTGTGATTGCAATTGGACAATTCTCTAAACATTTCTCTGTCTCTCACTGTCTAGATAATATTTGAAATTGCAAACCATGCAGCTGGTTCCACAATTGATATATAGCCGCATTTAAAAATGTTATGTTTTGTCCATCCATTTTCGCTTCATTTAGTTATCTACTCATAATAGAATTTTGTGATTTCTGCTTCTTTACCTTTCTTCTTACCTTTTTATGATGCATATGAATTAAATATTCTTTATGACTTTGTCTAGGCCAGCTCTTATGCATGATTTAGACAGATAATATACAATTTTTGTATGATAAAAAAAATTGTATTTTTGTCTACCCCTTTCAAAGGTGGTAGCGCTAAAAACTACGCCACTGTGTCAGTTTGTGAAATTCTCACGCGTCAAGTGGCCTGCCAAATATGATTTATATGCAGATGTCATGGCTAGCAAAGTAGAAAATATGACAGTAAAAAACATTCTCCATATATCTATAATATAGATAAATGGCAAAGAACGTTGGACGATTGGATGGGTTGGTTTAGTTTGCTTTGGTTTGGGTGAAATTTATGTGCCAAAAGAGAGATTCAGACACATGGAGATTTATTTGAATCAAATGAAACAGAACTGACAAATAGATTTATCTAAATATATCATAGACCTATGACATACTAAATACATGCAATATATATTTATATTTTTTCCCAGAACTAAAATGACAAACAAAACGAGAAAGAGAAAAATAAAGTGATACGTATGTAAGTAGGCTATATTAGATTACCTATAATTCTGCAAAATTAACTGGAAATGCTGATTTGAGTTCATCACTTAATCCAAATAATATATGTGTATTATCTATTTTGATATCTCTCACATTTTCTTTGCCTATAGAGGTGCTTATTGAGTTCCATTCATCAATGGACATTGACAGCTGTCAAGTCAGATGAATAGATTACATATGGAGTACTTTGATAGATACACTATTTATATATAAAAATACATATATATATATATATATATATATATATATATATATAAATTGAAACTACATAAATATAGATTTAACGACTAGCAGAGATTATTTTATGACTCCAAACTGACTTTAATCTATTTTAAATTTATAAATAGACACTAATTAGAGGGTTAAGTATTCAGAACTTAAAGCAGCATCTGGGAGCATCTGCTCGTTCGACCCGCTAGTGTGACCAGCTTGATGTTCTAGTGGGACCAGCGCGATATTATAAGCAAAGAGTGGTATTTAGTGAAATAAATATCCGATTCGAGTTAAAACATTAAACAGATGAGCTTACATTCAAGAGAAGTTTTGCTAGAAATTTAATCGATATAATCTTAAGCTTAAGTAAACCACAATTTGAGAATCTGTTTTAGCGGAGTATTCCCTTCTGCATCTGTTGTTTTTGTTACCATCAGTCAGCGTAGTTTTCGGGCAAACAAAGTTATCACATCTCTATGGTATTTTTCACTTTCGAGGTGAGGGAAGTGATGGCATAGAAGGATGGGATAGGGTGGCGCAATGGGGAGTTGTAAGGAGACGAGGATAGCTCATAGAGTCAACAACATAAAGCAACACCACTGGGCCAACCAAATTGCATGTAATAAATGTGAACAAGTAAATTGTGCCGCAGCGCATGCAGTTACCCAACGTCAAAGTCAAAGCTAAAGCTAAAGGCAACAAAGTCCAGACTTCCCTATATATCCAGGCACGTAGCAAAGCAAAATCCATGTGACCCCACAGCCCTCCGCCACCATCACCATCACCGCCGCATGACTATCATTTGGGGAATTGTAAGTCTGTCTCTGACAAATACCCTCAATGTCGAAAGCTGAAGCTGAAGCCACTATGGGAGATGCTACCATGCTGAGACACAGGGAAAGCAGAGCGAAAAACAGAAAGAGAACGATAGAGAGTGGAAGAGAATCCTTTACTGGTCTTGCCCTTCATATTGATGAGACATCATCAACCATCGACTCGTATCGCATCGCAACGTCCTCCTTCTTTCCCTACATTCCCCTTACTCTTAGTCACAACAACAACACAAAGCGACGACTCGATTGCAATGCGATGCAATGAATTTTAAAGCAACTTCTCTTACCCAAAACTTTTCACTTGATTTTGATGAATTTATTCATGGAAACAATCTTCAAACACATCTATCCCCTTTCCACTGGCCCCTATACCAAATTTCTCATTCCTCATCTTTTTAAAATGTAGCCGATTCAAGATCTAAGCAAACAAAATTATGAAACTTGAGGAAATCACCAAATGGTTTAAATGGAAAAACTCTTAAGCGTTAATTTTCTTTCCTTTTTTACGCAACATTTACAGCAATCAACATAAAGAATAAAAATTGTATATATTTATATATAATCAAATAGCATCTAATCGAATGGCGAGATACGCCTCAACCTTTCACACCCACTTTGCAACTTTCTCCCTTGCCGGCAATCAATGCCAAAGTCCATAAACAGTTCAACTTTATTGAGTCCTGACGAATTATATATATACATACATATGTACATATATATATCGGACAAATGGACGTCTGTTTCCCGGGATTGTTTTGTGTATTTGTTTGTACTTTTCGAAATTGCAATCGTTGCGTTTTGCAATTGAGATTGGTACTGGGACTAGGATTGAAATCGCACTGCAACAAATAATAAAAATAATTCAAATCAACTTGAATTTTCAAATGAAATTTTAAATTTCATTTGGAATACCAAATATTTACTGTTTGCTTGGCTCTTAGGTAAAGCCTATGAAGAAGTTCTTTAAATTCAGTTAACTTTAAATATGAAAGTAAAGCCTTTTAAGAATTTTTTTTAAAATTAAGTTTGGAGAAGTATAATGAGAATAAAAAACGAAATTAATTTAAATTGATTTAATTTTATCAATCAATTTTATGTTTCCTTATCTTAACTGGGCCAAAGTTTTACCGTTCTTTACGTTTTACGATTAAAGTAAATATCTGTTTTATAATTTAAATCTAGTTTTTAAGCTTTTTCTTTTGTATTTTCTAATTTAATTCACGTTAGATAATAACTTGAACTTATAAAGAAGTTGTATGGATGCATGCTTTCTCCCGCATTTGCAGTTATTCTTATAATTATCAACTGGTTCTATCACTGCCAGCTCGTGCAATGATAGAACTGAGAAGTTCTCAATAATATTGTTTTCAAAACATTCATAATATTCTTTAAGATTATAAATGTTTCGGAATAAATTGAAATTCAGAGTCTACTGCATTTGAAGTCAAAGCCAGACCATTGTATTTTCTCACAGTGCAACACTTGGGGGCGCCACTTTGACCCAATGGACTAAGCACTTTTGCCTACAAATGAGGTTTTGGGCTAGTGGGTGTGTACTATGTATATATATATATGTATTTGAACTTAGTTGGGATGCCGATGCCGATGCCAATGCTGATGTCCTTTTAGTTTTTATGACGGTTAGGATGTGGGGTGCGGTACGTTGTGAGAGTAAGGTTTGGCAGGCAATAGATTTTCAATCAAACTCTCAACACGTACATGACGACGAACGAATCAAGCCAGAGAGAGAGAGTGAAAGTCAGGGTCAGAGAAAGGATAAAGAAAAACTGCCAAATTTCTAGCCCATAACAATGCTTATTACATTTTTTGCTCTCTCAGTTGAGTAAGGGGAGAGGTAGGGAGCTACCATACTTGTCACATGGACTTGGATTTTATTTCTCTAATATTGAGACGCTAATCTTGTGGGCCAATAAGATTTGCCAGTTGACTAAGCCAAGTCGTGCCAGTTTGAAAACGGAAATGTTTAATTAAGTGCCACAGCAGCAGCAGCAAACGCAAACCAAAATGATGCATGGAAACAGATGGGGCAAAAATGTTTGATTTGCTACCGACCAACAGATGGTTCGATGGTGAGTGTGGCAGCACAAGTTGAACATTAGTTTATATTAGATGTTGATTGAGAATTTCATCGATTTACACATAGAGGGGCAAAAACGATTCTGGTTAGTTTTTGGGGTTTCTTTTTTTTTTGCTCTATTCCCTCAAATAGTAATTGGAAAAAATGGTAAAATGATTGGAGAACTAAATGGAATTTGTGAAGAGAATGGAAATAGATGGCAGATACTTAAGGATATCTCAATGGCAATAAAAATCAAGCATTACATATATTTTAAAAGGACTTTAGTAAAATTTGTTGCATTTAAAATCTGTTAATATAGAATTAACTTATAGATTGTCTTGAAAATGAATTAGACAGAGGAAAGCCCACCTCAAGACCAAAAGGACAGAAGACACATCTATGACTGGCTAAAATGCAATGACTACTTGACTAGAGAACTTATGGCTTAGTTGGGAGGCTTAGTTGGGACCAAGATATTCAATTTCTGCAAAGATTTCCATGCCAGATGCTTCCTAGACTCAACGCTGCTCCTGCCTATATGTAAGACACTCAGGTGAAGCTTTGATTGATTGACTCTGAAACCAAAAAAAATATAATACATTCAAATGAAAGTAAAAAAGGTTTAACTTTTTTAAAATGAAATTTCAGTAATTCGATTCCAAAAAAATTTACTCTATGTAAACAATTTTAAAAATTGTATTATTGACAAATAGAAATAAAATATAAATAAAACAAAAAAGCGAAATTCAGTCAATATCAATCAATCAATTATTAAACAATGTAAATACAAAATGGAAATGCAATTTGCAAACTTTACAAACAACCCACTCGAAAGCAATTTAAAATGCCATGGCATAGCAATTGCCAGCATAGGAAAACAAAAAAAAAATTGAAAACAAAAACCGAAAAAAAAAAAATACAGAAGGCACTTGCATAGCAATTTCACAAACAACAAAAACGGCTTTCTGATTTGTTTCGAATTCCAGTGCCAAATGGTCGAAAGAGACAGAGGGACAAAGAGAATATATGTTTATAGAAAGAGAATGAAAGAGAGGTAGAGAGAGAAAGGTAGAGATAGAGAGAAAGCAAAATGAAGCAAATCAATCAAATCAAATAAAATTTAAACCATGTATGAAATCTAAACACTAAAGTAAAAAAAAAACACAATTGTGAGTCCCCTCTAAATTGGCTTAGACAATATTGCTAGCCAATGATTCGTTTCTGTTTTGCTTTTTTATTCGCTTGAGCTTTTAGTAAATTAAAGAAGACACAAAACGAATTTGTGCCAAGCACCTTCTTTTCCCCCCAGAAAACAAAATTAGATATAATTAATTAGTTGAACAAATTGATTTTGTATGTGGCACAAATGGAAAACAAACATTAACTTAAGTTAACTACAGAATGGCAGCCTCCTCTTACAGGCATCTAGTCGAATTCTCAAATATCCTATAGCAGGTCAAAAAACGCTCTATTTAAAATTGATGTGTATATAGTATAGGGTAAACAAAATTCGCGACAAGACTTTAATCAATAAACGTGAAAATGAACAACAATATTAAGTAAAACTTTCAAGGTCATTTAACTTTAACGATTAAAGGAAGGGAAACAGGAAATAAACAAAGAATACAGCAGAGGCGACGGCATCGACTTATTCTTTTTTTTCTCCACATGTGTTAAGCAGATTGAGCAGAGGATAGGGTCAGAGAAAACGGTCAGTCATTTGGGGCAAATGAGTGAAAATTATTTTTAGAGGAAAACTCATTGGGCATAGGATTGAATTGTGTTGGGTTAGGTTATTATGCCGACAGTGTTGAGACTATGATTTGTAACCATTGCTTATATTTTTAAGGACTTTACGCATCGATATTTTATTAATTAATATTGACCATTTTTTAAATCATTTTGGAAATTAATTTGGGTTAAAAAGGAGCATTTGTTTATTTTCAACATAAATAAATTTTTAATAAAATATTAGTTTCAATTTTTTATTAAATTAAATGACAGTCGCTTAGAGGTTTAAATGACTTGACTATTCCAGTCTATCGATGGCGCCGTGAATCGATAGTTTCTCATCTCTAATATATTAGATTTTTTCTTCTAATATATTAAACCATTTAACAATTAAATTGTATTAAGAGTAAATTTGAAAACATTTTTTTTTTATCTTTATCAGTTAGTTTTATTAATATTACATTAAAATTGTTGTTAAATCAAAATGTCAATTTGCCAGCTAAAATGTTGTCTTGCATAAGAAATCTATGAAATAAAACTGTCGTTGCAATGCTATGCAATCATGTATATTGGTCATACGCACAGTTGAACACACACACACAAAATTTGCTTATGATGTTGTCTGGCTATAACAGCAAAATAAATTGATAAGAATTGTCTCCCTCTGCCTTTACTTCACCGTTTCTCTCTTTGTTACAGTGGGCAAAATACTAAAATTTTGCAGTTTATTTCAAACGTTTAAATTTCTTTCTTCATCTCACTTAAAATTATACAAATAACATGAAAAATTAAAAAAATAATAATTTTTAAAGAAACCTTTTGGAAAATCATCCTTTCTTTTCGTTGCTATTCTTGATTCTTAAATAATGTTTATATGTACATATGTAATAATAAATCTTTGACCAAAAAATCCCCAAAACGCAACTGGATATGTGCCAAGGAAAATGCATTTCCATTCATTTGCATTGCCCCGACATTTTCGGGCCGCCCCATTTGCCTCGGCGTGTCAACAATGTTTGCCAAACTGACTGCTTGGCTAGCCGTTTTGCCATTTCATTCTTAAGGCATTTGAAACCAAAGTAAAAATGTGCATTCGAGTGCAATTTTTGACTGACAAGGGGAGGATGTGGCAGCCGCAGCATATGATAATGATTATAATAACGACAACCATGATGATGATAATAATAATAATGACGATGATGAGGTGATGATTCTCATGTTTATCAGCAGTGCTCTAGTCCTTTATGCTCCTCATTCTCATTGTCAATGTGTCAGTCAGTCAGTCAGTCAGTGCAGGTTGTGGGTCTTATTTCTACCCTCTATTTGTCTGTTTTTCTTGGTTTCTTTTTTTTTGTTACCTTTTCTCTTATTTTCTGCTGTCAATGGCTCTGATTGTGCATCAATTTTTTCCAGTTAACACACACACACATAAAAAATATATAAAAAAAAAAGCTTGGCCCCGCATTAACTGCCAACATGTCCACGTCTACGACGAAGTCCAAGTCCTGGACAGTAGAGACAAGGACTAGAAAGACGTGCAAAAGAAGTAGTAAGAGAAAATTGCTGACATTTTTGCTATGAGTGCAAAATGATTGACGTAAGCAGCAAAACTGACAGCAAAAAAAAAGTACTAAAAACTAGAAGGGCTAAACAGAAGGGAAATTGTTTGCGATTTCAAGTAAAAACGTATTTTTCTCCCCTTCAGAAATATTAACTTTAATTGTGTGGCAAATTTGGTTTATGGACAGAAACCCATGCTGCATGATGTGCATATAAACGAGATAGTTTTGAATTTACATGGAAAATGGTTTTAACATTAAAGTGTAAAGTATGATGTCCTGATGAAACATTTGCTAGCCATTAAATGGTTCGAATTTTTGGTTTTTCTCTCAAAAGTTTGCATTTTACCTCTTTGTAGTTTTTGTACGCCTTTGGGAGGCACGGGGAATCTTGCCTCATGCAATTATGTCGAAACAACTGAAATGCAGTCTTTTGATAAGACTCTCTCCAAGCCCCACCACCCACCGCACCTTTCACTCTGCACTATATGCATTCATATAGGTATTCCCAATAGGCAATTTTAGACAGAGACTTTGCCATTGCCATTGCTATTCTCTTCTCTATGGAATGACCATTGCTCTTTTTGCAAAACTATGCCTTGACCAGGTTCAGGCTTGGACTTCCTCACTCACTTTTTGTATGAATGTCGAACCTGTATTCAATAAAAGCGATATGCGAATGAAACTGGATTGGTCGACGATTGTTCACTAAAATGAAAATGCAAAAACGCTTATTGGAACCCCTTACCCACACACACAGAGAGGGGAAAAGAGAGAGTGGGAAAGTTAGACAGAGAGAACCCGAACCTTTTACCTCAATTCAGTATCATCCACGCACTTCATTGGAGGATGCGAATAGAATTGAACTACAGGAATCGAGTACAAAATGAGACCTCCAACAATATTGCATTGCAATTTTACGCTTTTATTGCGCGACTATTGGGTTACACAAAGGTTTTTCTAAGAGCTTAAAAAAATTGGATTAGCATGCAAACAATTTTTAACTTTCAATATTTAATGCCAGTTCAGGTCCCTCCAAACAAAATAACAACAAGGTGTTAAATATTTAATGTTGCTTTATCTAACTTTTTTTGGCCACAGAGTTTGCAGATCTAATGCATTACAGAAGGAAAGAGACAAGGATAAAGATAGAGATAGGAGTCGGTGGTGGGTTGGCAACAATTTGTTTATCTATGTACTTGTGTGTTCCTTGTCGAGGTTTTTGCTTAGTTTCCTTGGATGTCCTTACCTCGAATGCCCTGCTGATGGCTAGCTGGCTGCTGCTTTTCTGTTACCTGGCTGTCATGTGTAAAATTTTCTTAGCCACTGACACCTACTTCACTTTACCTTTCTCTCAGGTGCACATACATACATACATGTGCATACATATGTAATAGAAGTGAGGAGATATTGCCATGTAGTGAAGAATGGGAGAGGAAGAAAAACGAAGGTCGGTGTCCAATGGAAATTCTTTGCCAAATGGACAGGTTGATGGAGCAAATGAAAATTTTTTGACTTGTAATGAGAGTTGTTTGTGGATAATGGACCTTTTAATAGGTTTGAAAACGCATGCAGCTTACACACAAGGTGTCTGTAATTTTGGGGATCGGGTACTAGCACTTTAGGAGCCATTACGAATAAACTTAAGACAGATAAATAAAAATACCGGATTTCAGCATTGCTTCTCGTTGGGTGCCAATTGTAAATAAATTTAGAGATTCAGGTTGATGAAACTGAAAATACAATTACAAATAAAGGAAGCTAAGAAATGAAAGTTTGTGGGATAGATAAATGGAAGGACCTTTTTAGAAGAAAAGCAACATTAGCTTAATAAACTGGATAGTCGAATTGGAATATCCTGAATATAAAACTTTCGTATCTACAACTTTAGGACAACAAATCTCTAGAATTTGTCATCCATTTTTTTCGTTCTTTTTTTCCTTCTTTAAAATGATTGTCAAGACCTTATCTCAGTCAGCCATCAGTTTGACAAATCCGCCAAACAAAAGCCAAAGTTAAGCAGTCGAAGTTTTGTCATCAAATCCAACAGCAAGTCCAAGTCAGTCAGTCAGGCAGGCTCTCATGTCAAGTCCAAATTATTTACAAGTTGTCAATAAGCATGGAAATGTCCTCACAATGCCAAAAGACATTGTGCCATGCCCCAAAGCAACAACACCAACGAAAAGCACAAAAAAAAAAAGGTCGATCAAGTTGATGGAGCTAAGCTTAAGGCATTAGGGGTCAACTTGGGCACACAATGTCAACGAATGAAGCACAAATGACATTAACAATTTAAATGACAAATTGTTGTACGAAACATCTAGCATATACATATATTATGCTGAAGACTCTTTTCTTGACGACTAATTAAAAATGCCAGCCGTAAAATGAGACACCCGGACAAACAATTTGTAATTGAAGATGCTTCTGTTCAAGGCAGTTCTTCAAAAATATAAAAAGAAAAAAGGTTAGCAAAGGTAATCTACGTGTAAATACTATACCTCGAATATTACGTAGCAGGCGAGATGATATATCGACATACTTAAACTTTTTCCCTACATTAGAAGGAAAGAATCCCCAAGAAAGGAGCAGTTTATCTTTAAAGAATTATTTCTTTTATATTTAAGATATTCAAACTCGTCTATGCAGCTTATTAAGGTAAATTGGCGGCCAACTTTGTTCCTCAAAATTTTTAGAATGCGTTTTGCATTATCAAATAAAATTTTCAAGTACTTATTAAATTCAATCTTACTTTTACATTTTCCATTTTTATATCAAAGTTTATAAATCCAAAGTATTTGTTCCTTTTGGTTACTTTTATTGATCTTTACTCTGCTTAATGTGTTATTATTGTATTATTATTTTAATTATTTTGTGGATAAGATTAACTTTTAAACCGCTTTTTGGTTAGCCACACAGCACAATTTTAAGTTAGCTTTCTATACTTATTTGCTTTACTGTCATTTATTCTCTGTTGCAATTAAGCTTTCCATATTCAATCGTTTTTTGTTTTGCTTGAGCTTTTTGTGCCAGTTTTTCTAAACCTTTTGCAGCTCTTTAACATCAAAAGATGCCTCATTATAAACTCGGCAAACTCATATAAATTGTTGCTCAGCTCTGTTTGTTTGTTTTCTTTTTTTTTTGTTTCTCTTTTTGGCTCGGCTTAGCTCATGCCAACTGTAACCAGCTAAAACTGCACTTCAACGTCCTTTTTTTCCAGTTGTAAGAACATTAATCAAAATAACCCTCTCATAAACTGAGCGTCGTTCAAAATAATATAAAAAAAAAAAGAGACAAGAGGGAAAAGTTCATTCAGACCAAAAATTGTTTGGTTTTTTGCCCGCCCTAAGCCCTTAGTCCCGAGGAGTGTTCCGTCCATCCATTTGCTGTCTGCAGAGCACGAACCCACCTTGATTTCTGTCTGCAAATGGAAAGGTTTCTTTTTTTTTTTGGTAAGTTGTGTGAATGCTGGCTGGTAGGGAAGCGAATCGAAGCGGAGCAGAGTAAAGTGGAGTGGATGGAAGGGCTTTACAAATAGTCGCCGAAAAAGTTTTAAGCGATTTTTAGTTGCGACTATCAAAAACGAAGCGAGAGAAAGATAGGGTGATATCTAAGAGAGATTAAGAGGGGAAGATTTAAATAACATTTGTGTGTATGCAGGGAAAGATTGGAAATGAAGGGAGCAAAGAGATGGTAAAACGGAAAGTTTGATAAAGAAGTTCCTTAAGCTGATTTGTTGTAAAATAATTAAATTAGCTGTAGGGTGTGGCAAGTGCCCACAAAAAGAAGAAAAATAATCAATAGAAGACATAATGTCAATTCAAGTTATGAAATTATTTAAATAGAATAAAATCTTTATATAATGAAACATCATATATGTATGTATGTATATGTATACATAATTAGACACCATCAATTGCGAACAATCTCAACTAAATTGCATTCAAACTTAGCGTTAATCGAACTCATAAAAATTTCTATTCAATTGCAAGCTGCGATATACGGGCTGATTATTATTTGAATTCAATTTAATCGAAAATTCGAGTAGTTGAAAAAGTTTTCTTTTATCTCTCTCTCTTTTTCTCTAAAGCAGAGCGTTAAGCTTAAACCAAGGGTTTATGATTATAATATGAAAACGAAAAGAACAAAAAAAAAAAAGGATAAAAACTTGTGCAAATGAACAGCGTTTAGATATTTGCTTTTGGCCATGACTTTTTCTTTGAGTTTAGTTTCTTAGTTTCGGAAAAAGTTTTTACCACAGCCTTGCCATGCCTTAAATGTGTGGCTGACTAGACATGATAACGCATACAAGTTTACACACATACATATATGCCATTTCTTACACCATTCACACATACACACACACTCGAAAGCATGTGCGAGTTGGCCTTTTAAGCAAACTTGTCATTAGCATGCAATATACATATAGTCCCAAATGTACTTAAAGAATTCTTAGTTGAGTAAAGTCTTCAGTTTTTTTGCATTCTCTCAATGTTTAATTAAGACTTTATAAATGAATATCTTTAGTATTGAAACTCAGAGTATTACTTTTACTAGGACTTGCTTATGTTCAAGATTATTCGATTATTCGTACCTTTTTCTGTCTATCCCTTGCCTATGGAAAAAGTATCATCACTACCAACATATGAGAAGGTAATTTCAAGTATGAGAATCTCCCATTTTGATGAATTTTACATATCTTGTAGAATACCGCACTATAAATTATGTTTAAAACTAAATATATCTTCGGTGACTTATAAGCAAAATCGCGAGAGGACTTGAAGTAGCTCGGCTGCCTAGTAGATAGAAGTCCTGGATTTTTGGATTTTTCTTGTTTTCTTTGTCTTATGCAAGGCAAATATATTTTGTAAGTCCCAAAGTAGAATTTTCATATAATTAAGAAGAAATTAATTTTTCACTGATAATGAAAAACAGAAATAAATATCAAAGAAGCTAACATCGGCTGTGCCGAAGTTTATATACCCTTGCAGTCCATGGCCATAATATTTTTACATGTTCCAAACTCTTTTTCTGTATCTCAATTCATTAATGCACAGAACCTTTCAAATATCATTTCAATTTCTTCTTCTTCTTCCCCATCCCCTTTTACACGCATGCCGCGACTCGCACGCATACACATATAGTTTATGTAGCGTTGCGTCTGTATGTGTGCATGCGTGTGCTCTGTTGATTTGATGATGACGTAGTAGGCAGCAAGTTGAACCGATTTATATCGGCTGTAACTTGTGTTCTATATATCCGATCAGATTCAAATTTTGGGATCTGAGATTTTATATATAATACTATCATATTGGTAAATTTCATGGCGATACTCCAATTTTTGCAATTTTTGCAAAAATGTTTCCTCCAGAGCTATATGATATAGTGGTCCGATTCTCCCAATTTTCATACTTTATTTTTCCCAGGTAATAAAAAGCCCCCAAAAAAAATTTCATCCCGATAGCTCTTAAGATGGCTGAGTAAAACGCATACGCACAGACGGACGGACAGACGGACATGGCTATATCAACTCAGCTTCTCATGCTGATCAAGAATATATATACTTTATAGGGTCGGAAACGTCTCCTTCTGTGCGTTACAAACATCTGACCAATTTTATAATACCCTCTGCAAGGGTATAAAAAATAACTAAAAGATTTTCCCCAAAGCCAGTGTTAGCTCGCTCATGTGTAAGTGAACAGGAAACTAAACTAAGTAACTGAATTTTCCTCTTCCAATTGTTCTTTTTTATTTACTTGCTTTTTTTGCTCACTTGTTTACTAACTAAAAAAATCATAAATTATTATTGATAATCAAATCCTGCTTGGGGTCAATAAATCTTTCTAATTTATAAGATTTTGGATCATAAGCAGCACAAAAGGTGAGCGGTTGTCAGTATAGCTATTTCAAGAACCACCAAGTTCTATTATCAGCAGCCTTCGCTAATAAGTTGTAATGACCATTAAAACTACATGAAGCGAAAGCTTATAAGCTTATAATAATAATTAATAATATGAACATATGAGCAAGTGAACAATTGAACAAAATGTGTAAGTTAAATCATCTCTAAGGAACATGTTTTGCAGAACAAGTAATGTTTGAGAACAAATATTAAAACATTTAACATTTAAGTTGAATTTTTTTTTAGTTTAAACGAGGGTTTAACTTAAGCGTGCCTAAAATTTTCTTTTAGAGGAGTGGAGCTATTGCAATCTTACTTGTGAAATTTGTTGTGCTCAGTCATCCTTATTGAATATGCAAGAATTCATTTGTATTTTGTATGTATACGTGTGTGTGTGTGTGTTGGAGGAGTATCTGTAAGATACACGCTTCATCCAATTTATACCTCACAGCAACAAGCATTCGAATGTTTTTTTTTTTTTTTTTTTTTGCCTCTCTTGTATTATTTGTTATCTGTTATTTATAGCTCCACATTAAGCACTTGGCCAGCTAAAAATATATACATATGTATGTACATATACATATATAAAAAAATAATAATACAAAAAAAAAACACGCGCACACACATACAAACAAACAGAGGGAGAAAGAAAGAAATTTGCTTTGATGCTGATCAAATTTGCCACACAGAAGAAAAACAATAGAATATAGATGCAAACACATGTATCTGAACAATTTCTGTTAATTGGCATTGACGAGACTCACAGAGTTGGTAAGTATAATGGGGGAAAATGAGAAAACAGAATACAGAATATAACAGAAGATGGGTAGGAAATTTTGGCCTGAGGTCAGAAGAAAAGTGGGGGAAAATATGGTCATCACCTTCGGTCTGTTTCATTTCATTTGCATGATTAATGTGGCGTAGAAATTGCTTACTTGCTTCATCCTTACAAAAAAAAATTCAGAGGCGCACTGGGTACGCCCACACGCATATTTGACCCTCGTTTTGTAAGAAGAAAATTCTTGTGGCGCCTTTTAATTACAAATGAAAATTCATAATGCCAGAAAAAAAAACAACATTCACACACACACAAACGTTTGGGCAAGGGTAAAGAGACGAAAGCAAAGCTGATTTTTCAAATATTTCCTTTGATTTTCAAAATGTACTTAATGTTTATTGAATCACATTTTCTTTTGTGTGTGTGTTTGTGTGTTTTTTCTTTTATTTTATACAAGAATTTCAAATGAAATTTAATTGATTGGAAAATTATGCATTTTTTGCGGTCTTTTTGCTTTTTCTCCTTCTACTTATTGTTTGATTTTTGACGCCTAAACAAATACAAAAAAAAATCTGAGAAATTATCAAAAAGGCTTATGCAAAATTATTATATTTAAACTGTTGTACCTACGTTTGAGACAATTTGTGAAATATTGTCATAAAATATTATTGTTAAAAATTTATTGGTTATTATTATGCATAACTAATTCACACCAGAAGAATTCTTCAGGAAGATTCCTTGTGATCAACGAACATTGGCCAGCAGGATTGAGCACTTTTTGTCCGATTTTGTCCATTGTCTTCATATTTGATAATTTAAGCCAAACTTTATGTAACATACATATATTGTATAAGTCAACAAAAAAAATCGAAAGGAAGAAACAATTTTTGGACTGATTGTTGGTAAATTGCATTGAATTAATGATTGAACAAACGTTTAAGCTAAAATCTTCAGGAAAATATGAAATTTTCATATTTAATTTATACAAAATTTTCAAAATTTTTTTTAAAAGAACAAAAAGTTTAGCCTAAAATTCAGCAAAAGGGCAAAAATTTTAGTTTTAAGAAAATTAGAATAAAATTGTGATCCGATTGCAATTAAAATTGTATTTTAGCTCTAGTAAATGTTTTCTCCAAATTTCATACTTCTAGTGTTTAAATTATAGTTGTAAAATACATTATACTGACCCAATATGCCATGGACGGATCTAAAAAAATAATTAAGAAATTTAATTATTTTCATAGAATGCATAATTTATGCTCTCACCCTAGCCAAGTGGATATTTTCATAATGTTACCTAATTGATTGATTTTTAAACAATTATTATTATTATTTTTTTTTTTTTTGCAGAATTAACACATGTAACAACTGAAAGAACAAGGACCAAGGAAGTCAAGTGAAAATCTTAGAGGTCAAGAGACACAAATTCCAAGGAAAATTTGTCAAAATGTCAAAATGCCATCAGCAGATCAAATTCTGTTCATAAATGTCACCACAACGGTGGCAGCAGCGGCATTAACAGCGGCCGTTGCTGTCAACAGCACCAGCAGCAGCAGCAACAGCAGCAGCGGCAGTGGCAACAGTTATAGCCATTCTGGAGTGGCAGCAATAACACCCGATGGTTTTATATTAACCAGCACAACGAGTAAAACTGATATAAGTATTCATCATCAGATTACTGGCGGCAGTGTTGGCGGTATTGGTGGTCATCATCAGGTCGTGGACGATATTGGTGTTGGTGGTCTTCATAGGATAGGTGAAACGAATTTAACAGTGGCTTTGGTCGATAGTCTGGCAACAACAGTGGCCGCTGCGGCAGCGGCAACGGGAGCCACCGGCAGCAATGGCATCACAACAATAGCAACACTGTCCAACGATGCAACTGGTGACTGTGGCAATGATGGTGCTTTGGAAGAGTTTCATTCAAGCATATTGGGTATACAATTGGCAGTACCCGAATGGGAGGCATTGCTCACCGCATTGGTTCTATCCATAATTATAGTTTTAACCATAATAGGCAATATTTTAGTTATATTAAGTGTATTCACATACAAGCCATTAAGGATAGTCCAGAATTTCTTTATTGTTTCGCTAGCGGTGGCCGATTTAACGGTTGCTTTACTTGTCCAGCCGTTTAATGTCGCCTATTCGATACTGGGTCGCTGGGAATTCGGTATACATTTGTGTAAACTATGGCTAACATGCGATGTCCTTTGTTGCACCTCATCTATATTGAATTTGTGTGCCATTGCCTTGGATCGTTATTGGGCCATAACAGATCCAATTAACTATGCCCAAAAGCGTACTGTGGGCAGGGTTCTTCTCTTGATATCGGGCGTATGGATATTATCACTATTGATAAGTAGTCCACCATTGATTGGTTGGAATGATTGGCCCGATGAATTTACCAGTGCCACACCATGTGAGCTAACATCGCAGCGTGGCTATGTCATCTATTCGGCATTGGGTTCATTTTTCATACCATTGGCCATAATGACTATAGTTTATATTGAGATATTCATAGCGACACGCAGACGTTTGCGTGAGCGTGCCAAGGCCAATAAATTGAATACAATTGCATTAAAATCCACCGAACTGGATACAATTCATCAGAATTCATCATCATCGCCAGTTGCCACCGGTTCGAGTAAATCACGACAATTGGCCAATTGGTTATGCTGTGGACGTGTCGCTGGGGAGCGTTTTCAATTCACCACGCCCATGATACAAAATGATCAGGAGAGTATTAGTAGTGAGACTCATCCCCACCATCATCAGCATGCACAGCAGCAACAAGAAGCAAATGATCCACAGCAGCAGCAACAACAACATGTTGTCGTGTTGGTTAAAAAATCGCGACGCTCCAAGATCAAGGATTCCATCAAGCATGGCAAGGCCAAGAGTGGTCGCAAATCGCAATCATCATCAACCTGCGAACCGCATGGTGAACAACAATTGCTTCCCTCAACGGGAAGAAGTGGTGGGCCAAACAGCGGTGCTGCTAAATCAGATCCTGAAATAAGCACAGAAAGCGGCAGCGATCCCAAAGGTTGCATTCAGGTGAGTGAGCTTCAAAATGTAGCATACATTTAAGGGTGCAGAAGGGAAAACCAACCAACCCTTACCTAACCTATCCCAACGTATTCTAGCCTATCCTAACCTATCCTAACCTATTCTAGCTTAACCCATTCACTTCTATTTGAAGCAATACCTCATTGAGAAATACTAATGGTATTCTAAGATATTAAGTTTATCGAACTGTGATACTCAGTTTGACTTGAAAAACGACAAATGGAAAACTTTGCTGAATTCGAATTTTCCGTTTTTTCCGTCTACTTTACAGGTTTGCGTTACTCAGACCGATGAGCAAACATCTTTAAAGCTTACACCGCCTCAGTCATCGACTGGTGGCACTTCAATAGCCATTGCGTCAGGAACGACAATGGCGGCAGGAACAACAACTGCGACAGCTGCCACATCGTTGCAAAAGAAACCCAGCGGTGTGAATCAATTCATTGAGGAAAAACAAAAGATCTCATTATCAAAGGAAAGACGAGCCGCACGAACTTTGGGCATCATAATGGGTGTATTTGTCATCTGTTGGCTACCATTTTTCCTAATGTATGTCATTTTGCCATTTTGCGAGAGCTGCTGCCCAACAAATAAGTTTAAGAATTTCATCACCTGGCTGGGTTATATTAATTCTGGTTTAAATCCAGTTATCTATACCATATTCAATTTGGATTATAGGCGGGCATTCAAAAGACTATTGGGCATTAAGTGAGATTGGCTAAGAGTCGGAGGACCAGCAGATGCCAAAGCTGCTGCTTCTGCTGTTGGTAGGAGGGGTGAAAGATGGCGAGATAGGGAAAGAGAAAGTGTAACTCAAAGTTTGTGCCAAACATAATGAATCAACACACTTACACACACAAAGTAGCAACAAAGTAACAAAGAGACAAAGAGAAAGAGAGGGGGATTAATTAGTTACAACAATAAAAATATTTGCTTTTTTTGTTTGTTTACTTTATTTAACTCTTCCTTTCGTTTTCCAATCGACAAAAGTATAGAAAACAAAAGCTAAAATATATCAGAAAAGGATATATTTGGCTATGCCGAGTTTTGCTCGGTTGAGTTGTAAAATTTTACATGGAAAATATTTGCTCTCTCAACAATATTTTTAGTCAACCGTAAAATAAATATTGTACCAGGGAGGTACAAATGATTTATTTCAACATTTCTATAGCTTTCATTCGTTTTCAATTAGGAATTTAGGAATATACGCAATAATATCATTAACAAGCTGGTGAATAATTTATGAAGTTATTGCTAAATTCAACAAGTTTTTGTTTTAAAAAAAAGAAATCCAAAAAATGGAATCCTTTCCTTAAAGGTTTCAATGGAGTAACTAAAACCTTTACTTTGCTTTCTCTTTTTATTACTTTCTGTTTTTGTGTATGTTTTGTGTGTGTAAAAGTTTATATAAATGTGCGTTTCTGTGTGTGTGTGTGGATCTTTGTGTTCGACTGCTCCGTAAAGAGACATTCCAAAGGACATGTCTGGACGCACTTAGATAAATGTAAACTGTTATATATACATACATACATACATATATGTACTCATAAAACAAGAAAAATCAAAATACAAAATAATATGAGATAAAAAAATGTCAAAAAGAGACAGCGAGAGAGGGCAAAAGAAAGCGAGAGAGAGAGATAGATAATGGGATAGATGGGAATATGTCTCCATTTGAACTTTCAACTATAACCAAAAAAGGCATCACACATTAAAGTTCCCTTAAAAAAACTAACATAAAGCGAATTGAATTTAATTAAATGTTTAGGCACAAACATTGTTACTCAAAAAACACACACACACACATACACACAGCCCAAGAAAAGAACAAAAAACAAAACAACTTTCATGTTTTACAAGATAAAATCAAATGTTACATATAAAAAAATACCTATAAAGATTAAATGTTAGTTAAATTCAATGTGAGCTCAACTTCCAACAAAACCAAAAACTAAAAAAAACAGCAAAAAAAAACAACAAAAAAAATTACTTTAAATATTTATATTTAATTCTAGGTAAAACAAAAAATAATTAAACTTTATGTATACTTAGAAAAGGCGCTTTAAGAATGTTTTTTTTTCGTTGGTTAACTAATTTAAATAGCTAAAAGCTTAAAAAAAAACAAAAACCAAAAAAACCTAAAACTAAAACTATTATGCAATATTACGTATACAATATGCAATACATATGCATTACACACTCACACACACCAATATGCATATATGTATGTACTTGTATCTGTGAGTGTGTGCATATATATTAAATTTTCACTAATTAAAACATAAAGCAAAACCTAAAAACATAAAAAATTTAAAACAAAAAAAAAGACAATTTAAATAAAAGTTATGAGAACTTATATATATATATATAAACATACATATATATGGAGAAATTGAGCTATTACTTTATTTTTTGGGTGGGGAAGACCATTTGGACCAATGATTAAAGAGGTAATAAATCCACCTATAATTTACCGTTTTCTGTTTTTTTATTTCATCTAATTTTTATAAAGTTACTTGGGTTAAAAGTTATAAAAAGAAAAACCCGAATATTAATGTGATCCACTGTACCTACATATGTATGTATGTGTAAGAATTGATGAGCCTAATATACCATAGCAACAGCCAATGAAGCAACTGAACGAAAAAGAAATGGCAACAAAAATGGCGGATATCTAGTACAGGTGTTTTTTCAAAGCAATAAAAAATCAAACTTAGTCTTGAGTTTAAATTATTTATAAATAAAAAAGAATTAACTTGGCAATTACTTACACTTACCTTCTCCAATTACAAAGAACACTAAAAATTAATTACTTCACTTTCACATAAACAAAAAACAAAAAAAATTAGTCCAAAGAAATGCATTGGGACATTCTTATTGCATTTTAGCAATTTTTCAATTTTTCATTTTCTTTCACTTAAACACGCATGCATACATATGTACATACATACATATGTATGTATGTATTGTCATACATTTGAGCTGCTCCTTACGCCGTGATTCTGCGACTGCGCCGGAGGCTTTACGCCGGAGCACCCCTTCTGAATATTTGCAAATACGAAACGCACTTAAATGCAAATTATTTAATTGTATAGCACTTAATTAGGCAAATTGATTAGGTACGTTTTAAATAAACCACTTAATTGAAACTTGCGATATAAATAATTATTTGCGCGAGCTAACAAAATCACAAAAACGCCAAATCAAAAAAGCGTTGCCAGACTTTGAGTTGTGTCAATTTAGTAAATTATTAAAGTAAATATTTATACACTGTATTTTAATTCTATGCTAATAATTTACCCTGGGCATTTTGTTTAAACTAAATTTCTGAGAATTTAAATATTACATTTTTTGGAGAAGAAAAAATGACATACATACATATATTGAGATTAAATTGCACCCCTCCACCCCTGGTCTGGGGCTTTACGTCCTGTGCCTATTCTACAGCATCCCCTCTCGACAATTGTTCCGTCCACCACCATATTGCGCTCAGTAAATTCATCTAGTAACACAAAATGGGGGGCCTTTTATAGAGCGCGATTAACTTAATTTAAATTTAAATTTTTGATCATTTCGGGGGGTTTCCAAAACATATGTTCAATTTGCCGTAATTCTTGCCGTAATTTCTCCTCCCCTCGGCCGAAAATTCTCCCCCTCGCCGTAAATTCTTGTCATCGCTGTAAATTTTTGTCCCCTTCGCCGTAACCGTTTTGCGGTTAACAGAGCGCTTAAAGATGCTCTGTTAACCGTTTTAATGCTGTAAGTATTTTTTTTATTCCACCTAGTATTTTTACACTAATCAACAGCTGATTTCGGGTCCTCGTCGTTTTTGTTGTGGTTTTTCCCACAGAACGCTCAAAATTTAATATTAGGAACTAGGAAAATCAAAACAATCTGGCAATAGCCAAGAGAATTTACCTGCTCTTGTTTTGAAAGATTCTTCGAGCATTCTTTGTGAAGTATTAGTAATGGACACAACTTCGGATGCGGTAACTAACACAAATTCAAATACACAAACACACACAAATCCAAATGCAATGTGCAGTATTGAGACACAACAATTAAATGGATCATTCCGCCTCCTTCAGTGTTCAATGTCATCGCTGGAAAGTGAAAGTGATTTATCATTGGCCTTCGAACAGGATCAGGATAACCATCAGGATGGTGGTGGATGTGATGAACTGCCAGCCTTTGATACACGTGCCCTCTCCCCGCATGGACGCACTCCGTCGCCCATTAACGATTTAAATCTCTCGGATATTGAGACACCCAAACAACTGCCACAGCATAAACATCAGTCACATCAAACGAAAGATGATCAAGCCAATCAACAGCTACATCTTCAAAGTAATCCCGATTTTGTGGCTTTACATGAGATAAATGCCCAAATTAGTCCTCCCAGCGATGCCAACGATTCGAAGAGCAATCTAGAGACCATATTCGAGGGAGTTTTTCTACAAACACCGCCACGTGAGAAGACACCAAAAGCAAGTCCCGGCTCGTCCTCCACCACCTCCTCCTCTTCACGTTATACACCGAAACGTAGTCGTGCCAATCTCATGGAACTGGTGGCCATGAATCGTGTACAAAATGGCAAAGAGAATCAATCACCTACCACTAAATGGCAATGTCAGTAAATTTCCAAAATAAATCCCAACGAAAAAAAAAAAATTCCTAAAAACCAAAGCCATAAAAGGACGACTGCCCAACCCACCTTTTCAGCACCCCGTTTAAAGACAATCCAACCTAGCTATATAAATTGCATTCATAATCCATTCTCAGTCTAGACTTAAGTTTTTCTTAAAATCTCTCCCATTTTCCATCTATTCTTCTATAATGTTTTTTTTATTTTGTAATGCATTTACACACACAGTTTGTGTATTTGTAATGAGAACACGATGATTTTATGATAGACATAGAGATAACAAGAAAAAACGAAACGAAAAATAAAACAAAGCATAATTGTCTTTCCATGTTTTAAACATTAAAGAAAATTGTTGGAAAATTATTATTTCTCATTGGTGTCGGCTAGTTGATGGATCAGGTAGACCCTACGATGCGATCTTTACCTGAACTTATGTTTAAATTTGCCTGTGCAGCTGTTGAAATGCCATAAAAGCAACAGATATTACGGTAATCCCACTCAGTTTCGGGACTCTGAGCCCAAAATCTAGAGGGCCAGGTTAAACCATATCGAAGTTTCTATACCCTAGCAAGTTTTTTCTATGCATATAGGAAAATTTCTTATCTTAAAAGAAGAATATTCGCGTAAGAATGGGCTACAATCTTAGGCTGGAGCAATGAGCCGCATGCCATTTTATAATCACCCGATCTGGTTGAAGCCGAGATATACAACCCATTTACATTTACAATATATGTATATGAAAAATAGTCCTGTCTATTGTCTAGTCTAGATTGGCATTTATCTTCTTTTAGCATTGTGATTACAATTTGGAATTCATATCTTGGTAGTACATCCAACTCTTTCTAATCTATAGATCTATAATCTTTTCTACTGCTCTAATTCATGTCATTTGAAATTGAAATCGAATGTCGAAGGGGTTTTCAAGAACTAGAAAATAGAATTTCAGTCTATTGCTTAAAGTCTAATCTGCTAGAAGTTTCCTAGTCTAAAAACTAAAATTTTCGTCGTTCAATTTACGTATAATTTACATTAGAAAGATGCAATTATAAAGTTGTTTCAATGCGCTATAAAAAAAAAATGAAAAGTAAATATTTCTATTATCCTGACTTTTATCATGTTTTGCTATTGATATTTTAGAAAAGTTTAATTAAAGCAGTAAAACTGAAAGCAGCAACAAAAAAAAAAAAAGAAGAAAACCCTGACTTTACTATTTTTTGGAATTTTTTAAAATTGTTTAAAAGTACTGAGTAAATCAGAAAATTTAAAATTTTTAAGGAGAAATATGTAAAGAAAATTCGTAATAAATTTCAAGTCAATTGGCCGACTACAAATTAAGATTTGGAATTGATAACCTAAAGATTTGTTTCTCTTAATTTTTTCACCACTTTTATAGACATTTGAAATTACAAAAAAAAGCAAATTTAAAGTTATAAGGATATATAAATGATATTCCTATTAAATTTTATGTTAATCGGCTACATCTTGAGATTTTATAGTTCGTCTTAGAAAAATTTGTTTCATTAAAAAGTTTTTCCAAATCTTCTGACCGATTGATAAAAAGGCCCTTAAATTTTTTTTGTTTCCTGCTAATTCTAGACGAGAATGCCCACTGCACAAAAATTAGTGGATTTTATGACTTTAGACAGCAAATGTTAACATTTTTCCTGATAAATGGTAAAGAGGGATAAATAATGAAATATTCATACTAAAATTGAAAACAATTTAAAAATTAGTTTTAAGAAAAAAAAGCTTTTAAAGTTATACTAGTCGGCAAATTAAGTATGAAAGTAAAAATACAATATATTAGTTAAAACATTTTCCAAGCCAATCAAATGAATTGTTTTACCTACATCATAAAATTTTATACTTTTTTTCAAATAATTTGTCAATATTCTAGACTCGAAGAAGAAGAGAAGCTTGATTTCTTCTCATTTCATTATACATCTAGGCTAAATAAGTATCAGCAACTAAAATATTTTCTGAATTGTTTATCAAACAGAAACAAAATGTAAACTAAAGTTTGTTTGTTGTTTTGCTTACCAAACTATATTTAAACTGATTACTTAACAGCTTACCAACTAAATGCTTAAACATGCTAATAATATATACATATATACATATAATAGTATATATATATACTACTTATATATATTAATGTTTATAAAAATACATAAATTCTAATTCTTCTTTGGAAGATCTTCATTGCTTCAATTTGATATCCAATTTTTTTGTTTTGTTTTTCATTGCTTTTTTTTAAGCCATTTTAAAACAGCACCAAATTGTTCAATATTGAATATAAAAATTTTAAATATACACTTTCTCTTATTATAGTTTTACTTTTGTTTTGTTTGTTTTGTAAGGGGACGTAGAGATATTTCAAAGTTACAATGGGAATGTTATTTACTTTTTCGAACACACAAATAATACAGTGTCTTTTTGATTTAGTTTGTGGGTGGGTGAGAGTAAAAAGGGGAGGGGCATTGATATTGGGTACTTTTACTATTAACCACTTTAGAATTTTGTACACAGAAAAAAAATAGAGAATAATCAAATGGAAATAAAAAGTAAGTAAATTTTAGACGAATAGAAAAACTAAAGCTTCATGTTTTTTGATGGTAAGGTAGCTTAATTTGTTGTTGTTTTTTCCCAATTGCTTGTTGTATTTTATTCTATTTGTTTTTTTTTTGGTTGGTTTTGGTTTTTCTTATCCTGTTTTTTGTTAAATATCCTGTTTACTTCAATGATCCATCATCCAAATATCATTATGCGGGGGTAATCAAATATTTTTGGCATGGCGAGAGGCTGAAAATACTTTCACTCTTAATAGACCAGGATTGACTTCTTGCCAGCTAGAAAAATGCAAAATAGAATGTTTAATCTTTGGATTCAGATTGATTGAGCAAAAGGACTTACCGCAAACGTCGTTCACCCAATCTGGTCTTGACCTTATTCTTTATGGTCGATACACCATTGGCACTATGCAGACCACGGCCCGTAATTATAAATACATGCTTATAGACACGTGTCGTATTACGTAGGCCAGTTATATGATGATCTAGAAATATATCCAAACAACTGATAGCCTCAACGGCATGCAGATAATGTAAATCCAATAGATCTGGATTATTTTGAGTATGCTTATGGACTTCTATAATGCAATTGGCGGCACGATGATTAAATGCATCAATTTTGGTCCTATGTAATTGTGCAATTTCTGAATAATATAGAGCTACACTGCCATTGCCTTGTTGTATGGCTTGTTTGGCTTTTAAATAACATTCGGCCTTCAATTGGGAATGATGGGCAGCCATGTTACGTGTCTCTTCGAAATCCCGTAATGCGGCACGTTTTGCATCCTCGCTAAGTGCGGGCACTGAACGACTCGATGACGATGAAGATCTAGATCTTGCTTGTTGTTGTTGCTGTTGTTGTTGTAATTGCGGTTGATTTTCATCACGTGCCACTTGTGCATTAAGCTAAAAAGAACAACAGAAATGAATGAACATTTATATATAAAGGAAATGATTGAAATTTTGGACTTACCTTCTCACTTTCCAGTACAACTTGTTTATAAAGCTCAGCACCGCTCAATTCGCTTTTCACTTCGCTATCGATCAATTCAACAGTTTTACCATAATTACAACCAGTTGACTCAAATATCTCAAGCATGGTATTTTTGGGTATATCTGGAAATTTCTCACATAATTTCATTTTAGTTAAATGTGTGGCTATATCATTTGGTCGCTGATGTTGCCTCTGCTCTGCTGCTTGTTTGACAGCCAATAATTCACTTTGATAGATTGTTAATGCCATCTCCATATCGAGCAGTTCATTAACATTATTCGGTGATTCGGTATATTCGGCATATTTTGGATTTTGCAATAGTCGTGCGAATTGCTCATCATCACGTTTCGTTTGTTGACGTTGTTCTTCCAATTGATTGAATACCGATTCCATCCATAACATATGCAATTGTTTAACCAAATGACGTGGTATGAACACTTTCGTATGGGGCAATTCCTGTTCGGGTGGCAATATTTCACCCTCATATTGACAATGTGTACGCAATTGTTTAATTAAAGTTTCACCCAAATCAATTTCCAATAAAGTATTATCCTCAGGATCCTCATTATCGTCATCATCTTGGGTTGATTGTGTTTGTGTTTCCAGTGCAGCAGTTCCTCCTCCTCCGCCACCAGGAGCAGTAGCCATCAATGGTGTTGGCAATGGTAATGATAGATCGAGTATTCCATTGCGTATATCACGTATTTTACGTGTGTGTTCAGAGTATTGATCATCACCTGTAAAGGAAAAAAAAAACTTTTTAAAGGGGTTTCGATTTAGTTTAGAAAAAGTTTTCATATTTTCTTAATAAGAGACTGTTGTTGTTGTTTTTTTTTTTTTCTTTCGAAAGCAAGAGGAAATAAGGGATATTTTACTTATTATTTTTAATTCGATTTCCTCCACATAAAATGACTAATCATATTTCATGGCATACCATCCCTATTTTATAATATTTAAATTTATTCTATTTTATATTTCTTTAAATTTAATCAACTTTAAACTTTCACCGTCTGGCAAGTGCAATTAATTACTTTTTAATATTTTTTAATTTATTTCAGTTGTTAATACAACTTGTAACTAAGTTTTAAAATCAAGTTTAATTGATTTGTTATAGAACACAGAATTAAAAAGATTATCGAAATATATATACCAGGCTCTTCTTAAAGAAGAATTTTAAAAACTCATGAAGTTCTTTTTCTAAGCAATAAACTTTAAAAAATCGTTCATATTCGAGTTTAAGACTCACTCGGTTAAAAGATATATTAATAACTCAAAATTGCATTTAAAGCTTTTAATTGGTTACAAATTAAAAAAATGTTTCGAATTGTTCTTTGTTATTTTTGGATTCGAACTAGTTCAATCGTGTAATCAAAAAAAGAAAATGGTTTAATGAAGTATTTTTTTTAAAAGAAAAGTTTCCATATCATAACTTGATTAACTTTCAAATTGATTATTTTTGAGAGAATTTTTTTGTTTTGTTCAAGCTCAAGAAAAAACTGGATACATTAAAGAAAATTGTAAAATATAAATTTTTCCAATATACTTTACGTAAAATAGACAGGATATTTATATTCCCTTTGAGGTCAATTATTTTTTATGGTGCACCTGTGTGGTCTTAAATTCAAGTTACACAAAAAACAAAAAAAAAACAAATTAAGTAAGCTTATCTTAAATATAGTTTGGCATTACACGACGACTGAATTGCACATTAGGATTAATATTGAGACCGTAGCAGAAAAGGCTATACGGCCTTTGCTTCTGTTTCCAAATCTCTTCTTTGTTTTTTCTTTTTTTAAATATAAAAGTGTTTCTCAACTACTACTATTAAGTAAAAACTCGAATTATTGTTAGTAAATATATACATATATGTACATATATACCTTTTTCAAAGTAGATAAGGCTTGGCTGTCTGAACTCTTAGAATAAGTAGGTTAATTCTCACAAACCCTTTTTATTGTTCTAAAGAAATAAATTAAATTGAATTATGTATATTTCTGCTAAATGGAATAGGAATAGATTTTCTTTTTTGAGGTGTTAAATCAGAAAATCAAATTTGAATATAGTAATTTTACACTTTCTAAATGGTTAATCTATAATCCGTTTTATTATCCCCCTTATAACTATCTTTCAGTTATAGCCTAATTGGGTGTAAAACAACGCATAGACATGTTGAGGCTTTAAAATTTTTTATAAATTATAGTTCAGTCTATTTGAATAAAAGTTTAGAGCCCCCAAAATATTAAAATTTTTCATTACTCTTGTTGGCAAGGGTATAAAAAGTTTCATAATTAGTCATCGGTTACCTAAAGTAAAACAATTTTGTATTTGCAACTGCAATTCCTTGGTATTTGTATTTGCCATTGAGCCATTGTTGCGTCTGGACCGTTGTTGACGTTGCGGTTTGGGCATCATTTTCGGAGCTGCTGCTGCTGGTGATATAATCGTCTCTACCATCGCATCACTCTCGGCTTCTACTGCCTCTACAAATCCATACACATTCGTTGCCAATTTAGAGCAATCGCATTGAAACTCATCTGGGGATAGGCCATCATCTTGGTAATCTTGTGTGCTTTCAGCATTTAGTTCAGATTCTTTAATTAATATATCAACAGCCCAATCCACATCGCCTTTACATTTGACATAGAGATCCCAGAGTCCGGTGACATGTTTATTGGCATACATTTGACGTAAAATAACAAAACCACTTGCCTCATTCGGGCAATCCAATGAATGACGTTGCAATAGACTTGAAATTGCAGTTTCATCGTCAGCAACATCATCATTATTATCGGTTTGTTTCTTGTCTTGATCATCTCGTAATAGATCAAGTATGGATGTTTCATTTAGTGTATTCGATGACTTACTATTGCTGCTGCTTAACGGTGGGAAAATTTCAGTAACAGGACCCACTTGACTATCATTCTGGGACCAATAATTGGTAGCATTCTGTTCATAGGGTAGCCAACTGGTGGCATTTGCATTTAGCTTAAAGCAACTTGAATTTGGACTTATATTTTCATTGGCAACAATTGCTGTATTGCTGCTGCTGCTAGCAATGGTGGGAGTGGTGGTGGACGTCGTCGTAGGTGTGGGTGTGGGTGGTGCTGCAGGCGGCGGTGCTGCTGGCAATGACGGCAATGGTGGCTGTTTTCGCAATTGTGGCAATGGTACCGTATATTTGGTATCCTTCATAGACTGAAATAATAGAAAACACATAACAAAAATCACTAAATCATATTAGTAGACTCGAACCACCGGCTAGTGTGTGTATGTAGTTTTTGTCTAAGCGCTTCCGCTTAGTTGCTAATACTTATAAAATAGGTTGATTAGGAGATTAGTTTGATAATTTACAACTATGAGCTCGAATTTTTAGTACCTTCACGTTATTGTGGACACGTCTTCAATTCATAAGGTTACCTAGTATAAACTACTTTAATCTTTTGATACGGAATTGACGACTATCTTTATATGATAAGATCATGAAAATACAACGAAATTTTAAGTTTCTTTTAGCCCATTCGAGAAATGTAAAACGATTTCCTTTTGTTATATTCATAATTATGACACGATTTAATTAAATTGAATTAAATTTAATGATAAATCTATTGATTTGGTTGGAAACTAGCAAAGGAGAACTATATGACAAATATAACTATATAAGGTTAATATGTAATATTTTAATCTAGAATCGATGATTATTCTCTTTGGACTCACCCTGATCAATTCTGGCACTGTGGTTTTTTCAAAACGTTCCAACATACGTTGAATACTCTCTCGTGGCACTTGATGGATATTCTTCTGGGCCAATTTACTGGCCGATTTGGACCAATTGGTTTGTGGTTCAAGTAATTCGATTAGATAGCCGAATTGAACAGCAGTGTGGATATATGGTTGCATTTCCCATATCATTATATTGGTATTATCCACAATTATGGGACTCCAGCCATTTGAGGCTTTATCTCGGACACGTTTTTGATTCCAGGCATGGGCATCAGATAATTGATTTGCATTAAATTGATATACTTGACGATTATTGAAAAAATAATCATCGCTGCTGAATATAAAATCTTTTGCTGTCAATTGTTGTTGCTGTTGGGACTGTTTATCGAGGAGATGACTTTGCCTTAGGAAATTTTCAGCCAATGTGGATTTACCACAACCAGGTGGACCACGCATTATGATCATTAATTTTTGTCCAGCTTGGGCTTTCATGCATAATTCATTGAATTGTTTGCTATTGTTATTATTATTGTTGTTGTTGTTGTAGTTGTAACTGTTATTGTAGTTAGTTCTATTTGCCGATGATGGACACATTCTTATAGCTGTGGATCCCGCCGTTGCAGCTGAGCTGGCATATTTGGCATTGGCATTATTATTTGTGCTCTGCTGTTGCGGCTGTGAATGTTGTCTCTGATGATGATTTAGTTGATTCATCAATATTTCAATATCTTTGCTTGAATCCATCGAACTTCCCGCCATTGCGAATGATTACATATGTGTCTATGTTTCTAGTTGAAATCCGTCTTTGCATTACCTTGTTGAATCTATGGAAACGTAATGCGCATTAATGTTGTCTTATCGCACACACGCGCACACACACACACACACACCGTCAGAAACACACACCCGCGCACACATACTTACCACGCCAGCAAATCCCAACGATGTGATCCTCTGTATATAAAAAGATTTTGTCTGTGTTTTTTTACTAGATTTCCATAGGCCTGAAGACGAATTCTGCTACCAATTGGTCCACTTGACATCTATGTGGTGTGTTTGGAAAGGGCGGGCAATTAATCAAGTTTAACCACTTTCGAATTGTTTATTTACATACAATTTTAATAATTAACATTACCATTGCGTGCAGTTTGTTGCAGACGAAAACAAATTTACCAACACCTTTTTCGATCAATTATCGACGTTATCAGTGGAAGCCATCGAAAAGTTAGTTATCAGCTATCGATGTTAACGTCTATTGATTAGGGTTAACCCTCTAATGCCCAAGAGTGTCTCAAGGCACATATCGATACTTTATAAAATCATTAATACTGACCATTAAAAAATGATTTAAAAAAATCATTAGGGAAATTCATTTATGTTAAAAAGTTTCATTTGGTTATTCCCAACTTAAAAGAATTTGCAAAATTTTAAAAACAGTATTAGTTTTCATTGTTTGTTATATTTACTGACAATCGATTAAAAACTCACGAGCATTAGAGGGTTAAAGGTATTGTCGGTTATCGATATTGTCCGCGCAAACTATCGATTGCCAATACCGTTACATATTCAAATTGAAATTATTTCTTAACTATTAATTTCCGTCTTTTGTTTCTTAATCATTAAAAATAAAAAATGTCGCATTACAATAACATCGTAAATTATTTCTACCATAAAATCTATACATATCCTTGAATAACATTGGCGTCGTTTTGCTTAAAAATTTGAAACAGAAAATTTGATTGAAATACAAACTGCACACAGAAAACTTGAAACTAAAATAATCAAAATTCATGTAATTTTTAAATATTTCGTTATATTGTCAACCTATAAGCCAAGCGAAATTTTTATATTTTTCTTTTAACAATTTTTGTATGTTGATTGTTTGCCTTACTGAAATATGTAAATTGTATTATTTTGACAATTATCAAAGGAGTAAACGTTTTTTTATTTGATATTAAAACAACAAATTTATTAAATAGAGTACAAATTTATTTTTTATATTTGTTTTTGTTTTTATTATTACAAATAATCAATTTTGACAAACAAAAAGTGCAAAGTGCAAAAAAAAAAGAAAAGAAAACAATGCCCGCAACCAAAGTAGCCGAGAGATGATGTAAACAAGAAGAATGAAGATGAAGATGATGATGCACATTGGTCAAGAAGTTTTTCATCCATTTAACCATCCAAAGCAGATGGAGCAGGGGAGTCGGCTAAATATAGTGTGTGTGTGTGTGTGTATATACGGATATTCCTATTGCCACCCACATTTCTTTTTTTTTTTATATTTTTTTATTTTCTTTAGAATTTGGAGGATTTGGCCAGGTTGAGGGCCTCGGTTAGCATGCGTCCGAAATCGGCATGAACTAGAGTGAAATTCTTGACAGCACGTTCCTGCAAGAATTGACTGGCATTGCTCAGATGATCGGCAATATTTTGCACAAGGCGCTTCTTGGCACACTTGTCGAGTGTGTGAACCCAGAAATCGGTGACCTGGCCATAGTTATCCTCGGTATTGCCACTGCTAAAGCGATAGACATCACCGGAAACGGGACAACAGGTGGATAGGGCACGTGCCCGGGGACATTCCTCGGGTCCGTTGAATGAATTGGGGAAATAATTGGGTGCACCATCTTGATTATCGGTCACATTCATGGGTCCATCACGTTGGAAATTGGCAACCTTGACACGATATGGACAATTAACAGGAATCTGCAAGTAATTGGGTCCCAAACGATGACGATGCGTATCCGAATAGGAGAATAGACGTCCCTGCAACATCTTATCGGGTGATGGTTCAATGCCAGGCACCATATGAGCCGGACTGAAGGCAATTTGTTCGACTTCGGCGAAATAGTTCTTGGGATTACGATCCAAGACCATTTTACCCACTGGCAATAAAGGATATTCCTTTTGCGACCACACCTTGGTCAAATCGAATGGATTATATTTGAATTTCTTGGCCTGATCGAAGGTCATCACTTGGATATACATGGACCAGCTGGGGAATTTGCAATTCTTGATGCGATTATATAAATCACGTATGCTATAATCCGGATCACTTGATGCCAATTGTTCGGCAGCCTTAACATCAAGATTCTTGATACCCTGATCCGTTTTGAAATGGAATTTCGCATAGATTGGCTCACCCTTGGCATTCACAAGCTTAAATGTATGCGAACCATACCCATTCATGTGACAATAGCCATCGGGAGTGCCACGATCACTGAACAGGAAGCAAACCTGATGCGTCGATTCCGGGCGCAGGGTAAGGAAATCCCAAAACATATCCGGATCCTTCAGATGCGTTTGTGGATTACGTTTCTGGGTGTGTATGAAACTGGGAAATAGTATGGGATCGCGGATAAAGAAAATTGGTGTATTATTGCCAACCAAATCCCAAACGCCATCCTCCGTATAGAATTTAATGGCAAATCCTCGAGGATCCCGAGCAGTATCAGCCGAACCACTCTCACCGCCCACCGTCGAGAAGCGTACAGCCAATGGGGTACGTTTCTTAACCTTATCGAATATCTTGGCAGCACAATATTGCGAAATGTCGTGGGTCACTTCAAAATAACCAAAGGCTCCAGCACCCTTGGCATGGACGACACGTTCGGGTATCCTTTCGCGATCAAAGTGAGACATCTCATCCAGGAAATTGACATCCTGCAGCAGCAATGGGCCACGTGGTCCAACCGATTGTGTGGCATCCTTAATGCCAATTGGTGCACCATGTCCAGTGGTAATTGCTCCCGGTGCCACCTATAGAAACGAAACAAAAGCAAAAACAAAAACTCTCGATTATATAAACGTTTCAAGTTCAAAATGTCATCTAATCTAATCGAAATTCACTTTCTTTTAAAACACACACAACAACAACAATATTTATTTATAGTTGCTAAAATAAAAACAACAAACATAAACATAAAGATTATAGGACCGGCGAAAAAAAAACAACAGCTCTTATCGCCCCACGTTCCCAGGTGGGGGTCTAAGTTTTTCCATAAATTCCATAATTCCCGTTATATTTTGCATGTCATAGTTGGTCAAAAAAAAAAACAACTTTTACCTTTATTTTATTTCTTGGGAAGGTTTTTATTCTCATTTCATTCGCATTTTTTAAAATTTTTTTTGTTTTTTTTCCCATTACACTTTATTGCTTTTACTTTCCTGATTCTTCGGTTAATGCTAATCTTTGTGTATTTTTGTAATTACTTTTTTATTGCATGTTAAAAAGTTGCAATTGTTTATTTGTTTTGTTAACTCTTTTTATAAAATTTCTATTATCATAATTTATTACGCTGTTTTTTATATTCACTCTCTATTCCTTTTACTGTTGCTAAGCTTCTTTTTATTCCTATTCCTATATATTATTTGTAGCTATTCCTTCTTTTATTTCTCCGATATTCAGTTTTTCTTTTTTATAATTAGTTTTTAAATCTTTTTTATTGTTTTTATAGTTCTTCTTCTATTATTTTTTTTTGTCATTCTGTTCTTTTTTTATTGTTTTTCTGAAGAAAATCCACTGTTCTTCTATTGTTGTTTTTCTATGCTTCTTCTATTCTTTTTTATTTCTTCTTCTATACTCCTTCTATTTTTCTACTTAATTCTTCTTCTATTTTTCTTCTATTCTTCTTCTTTATTTTATTTCTATTATTATTTTCTATTCTGATTTTATTCTACTTTTAGTTAACTCTTTTTTTAACCTTGATTCATTATTTTATTTGTTTCTGATTTATATTCTTTGCGTTCTTTCGGCTTCATTTATTCTAATTCTTCTTTTACAATTTTTATCCCATTATATATCCTCATTTAATTGGATAAGTTATTTATATTTGTCTTCATTTACTTTGATTATAAATCCATTTTTCCCTGAGTTTTCATATCATTATGGTCTAAAATTTTCATAAAACTTCTTGAAACTATTTTTATCCTAATCCTTGGGTTGGTTTTTCAATAAACTATTTTCTTACTTGCTTATCCATTTTGTTAGTCTTCCGTTTTTTGTTGCTTCTCCTTTACTTTGTAATTGATGACTAAATTATTTTACAATTTCATCTGAAAACTATCTTTAAGATTTATCTACTGAATCATCTAAATGCAACAACAAAGTTTTATATAGAGATCTCAAGTGTTTTGATATAATAATCATTTCACTTCAATTATTTGCTATTGCATTTGCGGGGTGTGCAAATGTATTAAATAAACAACTCACATTATATCCATATATTATAGGAAAAGAGATTCTCTGTACATTAAGAGAATACTGATAAGCTAATGGTACAAATGCATATACATACATATATCTAAAATCAAATCGGTTGCAATAATTGTGAAATAGCTTAAATGCCGGAAGATTTCTTTTAATTGACGGAAAACTAATGTGCTACACCTTTTTTATATGATTGTTTTGAGTCTGTCCTTAATGAAGTAAAGACTTTCGGTTAAGTTTTTTAAAACATTTTTTTCTCTGATATAATCCAAAAAAAAATCTACGTATTTTAGGTGTACTTTTCCTTTCAATTTCTTGTTCTTGTTTCTTATGATTTGCAATCAATATTGTTTGCACTTTGAGACAGCAAAACAATATCAACAACAAACAACAAGAACACAATGTGGTGGGGCCACTTGAGAGGGCAACATTCTATACACATTGATATACATATATGTATATATGGCTAGATAATGCCAATTTTAAAAAAACTCTCCATTCGTACAGTTCTCTACCTATCTATCCTCCTACCGAGTTCTTGATAAGACCGCATGCAAGACCAAGAACATGGCAACAAACGAGAGGAGAGGAAAACATTCCATTTAATTGCAATCATGTTGACGGAGAGATGAGAGACAAAGCAAGAACAGAAGGAGAAAAATGTAAATAAGGTGTTGTCATGATAAATATATATATCTTATGGGTTAATCAACCTAAAAGATATGTATTAACCGTAAATGTACCCATTTGTATATTGAGAGAGCAAAATCGTAAGATCTCTAAAGAATTCAAATTATAAAGTGTGGAAAACATGTGAAAAATAGGAAATAATTTAGATACAAATGTAAAATTAATCATATTTTATATTACATATTTGATAAAAGAATATAGAAATCTTTCGTTTTAGTTTGATTGAACATTAAAGATTGTTTTTTGTACTTATTTTAGAATGAAAATATTTAGATCAATTACTAAAAAAAACAATTAAATCATATTTTCCTTAGTTAACAAGCTATAAACATTAAAACATTTACAATGGCTTTATTGAATTTAGAACAACTTGATGGTTTTTTTTTATGTTAATTTAAGTTTTTTAAATTTGAAGTTATTTAAACGATATTCCATTTCTAAATTCACAATACAAAATATGCAAAAGTTTTTTTCTTAGTTTTTTAGCACATGTAGTATCACTGCCCTTTCTTTTTTAGTACAGTCAACATTAAATTGATAAACTTTTAGTACATTGATTCATTAATCAGAATGAAAGTTTTAAAGCAAACCTGATTAGTTAAAGAGATTAAATGTACCCAAGATTAAAGTACAAAGTATTTAAAAGAGGAATTTTTAAATGTTTTAAAAATGTCAATTAAAAAAAAGCTTCACTTCCACTTTACAGACATTTCACAACTATAAAATCCTGAATTATAATGTATCCATAAAAAACAGTACCTTCATTGCTCACCATTCCCCAAAAAAAGGAGTGCAGTAAAGAAGATCATTAGCTCATTAAAAGTTTAAATTTAAGTTGTTTATTTTGAATCACTTTTATATGTTTAGTACATACAACAAAGAAACAGAACAATTATACGAAAACAAAGATTGCAGCACATTCACAAAAAAAAAAAAAAACAATTGAAATAAAAACATTCCTGCAATTATAAAATTGCAATTTTTATTATTAACCAACCAAAACAAGGTCACGAACTGCACAACCCGGCAATTGGCCAGAGACGGCGATGATGTCAGGTGGTAGTGGTGCAGGAGGGGTAAATCAGGGGGGAAATCTGATATAGCCAAAAACATATTCTCACATAATATTCATATATACATTTATATAGATTGATTTTGAATGACATAAGAGCTAAAGAGAGTTGCCACGCCTGTTGCAGTTTTATTTGAACGAACTGCCTGTTGAACGAGTTTGGATCGTGCAACCAGTTTATGCAACACACACACACATACAACTATGGGGACTAAAGGTTCACCTGAGTTTATTGACTTCAATGTGCAACACACACACACACACACACACACACACAACACTTGAATCAAAGTCGAAGTCGAGAAAATTACGAAATGGAGCCTTGGTTAAACATTACAAAACTAAAGTTTTTTTTTTCAAATTAATTAGAGTTAGTTAGTGTTAGATTTAATTAGAGCCAAATCATGCGGAACTGACTACATAGTTGAAAATATGAAATATTTGTATGTTTATACTGGAAATTTCTCTTTTTTCTTTTCTACAAGTCATGGGCCAATACAAAACACACAATCCTCCTACATTGTTGTCAGATAAAATGTACGCGATAAGACGTGAGTAATAAATAAATTCCCCCCATTAAACTATATGTGATAATCTATTTGGCCCAATTCACTTATCAAAATTGCCAATTCATCAAAGTGCTTTCGACCAGCCCAACCAAACCACACCCAATCCACCACCCACCCATCCCACCAACTCTCCATTATAATTATCTGTTTTGTTTAGTTTGTGTCATTTTAAGTTAAGCTTCTTCTCTTAGAAACTTAAAACATTTCTGTTCCACTGCATTCCACAAGGTCATTTACACCACTTATTACAAATGTTTAGTCGTGTCAAGTCTCTAAATCTAAGTAATATTTGTGAAAATTAAGCAAAAAATTGTTGAAAACTCAAATCGAAAAAAAACAATAAAATCAGCGCTTTGTCAAGT
Organism: Drosophila insularis; assembly: GCA_018903935.1. Taxonomy (NCBI): domain Eukaryota; kingdom Metazoa; phylum Arthropoda; class Insecta; order Diptera; family Drosophilidae; genus Drosophila; species Drosophila insularis. The sequence continues at coordinate 3,806,982 of JAEIFP010000517.1, forward strand.
TCGTAAATCATTTTTCATTGTCAGAAACCCAATTTCAATAAATTAAGATGATGTGAAACTAAAGGGTATCGGCTAAGGTAATTTAGTTTATGTTTATTAAATTAAAAGGTATTTAAAATAAAATTTAAAACACTTTGTTAAATTCTTCAATGATTTTTTATTGCTAAAAAGCAATTTCATTTTTATATATACTCGTTAAAGTTAAATGCTCATGAAATTCAAGATAAAGAGAGTTATAGGTTTTTCGATAAGGTAATTTAGTTTCCAAATTTTATGTTTAATAACTCGAGAAATTATAATAAATTAAAATTATGTGAAAAGGGAATAAAGTCTAGACTTAATCTAGAAAATAAAAAAAATTGAAACCATTCAAAATCGCTCACAGGACAAACAGGCATTTAACTTAGAGACATTCGAAAGACTTAGAAGGTTCTTAGCTTACAGAAATTCAAAATTACTCAAGGAACAAATGGGTGCTATATTTGCTATATCCTGGCTCATATACTCAAAGAATAAAATAGGCTCTTGGGTTTAAAACAATTCCAAATTACTCAAGGATCAAGAATTTAAGCCTTAGCTACAAAGTTTTAGATCTTAATTCTATTTAATATTCAAAACTCTTTTAAAAATGCGATTCACTTTTCTAATCTTTTCAAACGTTTTAAAAAAAGGCTCCTAAAATCAGCGTTTAACAAAAAAAAAAGTTTCACAAAGATCGTTTTAAACACTTTTAAAAAGATTCGAATTATAGTATTTCGAATTAATATCAATAAAAGGTTCCAACGATCCAAAATTAAGCATTTTGTAGATTTTGAAAAAATTAGATTTAGGTTTAAATTATTTTAAGATTTTTTTCAAGGTTTGGAATTTCAAATTCAATTTTTGACTCCTATATATATCTATTTTAAAATTTTTTAAAATGTCTAATATTGGATGTATTTGAAAACTGATAAAGAAATCATTTCATTAACTTAAAAGAAATATTAAGTTTCAAAAAAATTGCCTGTCAATTGCATTAAATATTGTGAAATACATTTTTTTGCACTTTATTAAAAACACGATTCGTTAATAAACAAAAAAGTGTTTAAACAAAATTATGGAAGAAGCGTTAATATACCTAATATATACGTAAATACACACATTTGAAAAAAAAAAAAAAACAATAAATAGCTATTATGTGTTGAAATCTATTTGGACTTGCGCAAACCTATATGTATAATATAGATTTTTGCAAATAACAAAATGCAATTTCGAAAAAAAAAAAAATACTAAAAACACAAATCGTGAGAATGAAAACGAAAGTGCAAATAAATTAGCACACAAAAGCATGAAGAATAATTAACAAAAAGCAAAAACTGAAAAAGAAATGGAATACAAAAACCAGAAAATCAGCAAATTTCAATCAAGACCTAATCAAGATTCTATATACATAATACTTTAGTATATATGTACATGGGTAATGGGTAATGAAATTTTAACTTGATCATTTTTTGTTTTTTTGTTTTAAGTGTCGATACGATCATCAAGAATGAACGTATATATGTATGTTGTTAGATTAAGGTTCACACGATTGACCAAATTCGAGTTCTAAATTCAAAAATTGTGCAACAAAGTCGAACTCTTATCAGTAAAGTTAACAGTTTTATATTTTAGTGATAAGGCTTTAGTACAAATCCAAGAGAAAGGTTAATACAAAAAAAAGGCATATTGTCTGAGAGAGAGTGAGAGAGAGACGGTGAAAGGGAGAGATAGATTAATCCACTTGAACTTTGAGCCTTTTAACTTCAGTTGCATTACACTTTATTCGGCAGATACATGTATACATATATGTATATATATGTATATATGTATAGATATATATATATAACAAAGCAAACTTTGTATCTGAAATATAATTTGTATCTCTCTTTTTTCTTTCATTTTTGCCTTTCTCTTTTTTGTTATTTGTTGTTGTTGGTTGTTTTTTTTTTTTTGGCCCGGCACGCTCCTTTTGCCTTCACTCCTCCCACAACTTATGCACACTTACCGTTTGGGAATTTTTGTAGTCAATTAATTGATTCGATGCGGCATCTCGTGAAGCCATTTTAGCACTTGTTGTTCTCTTTCTTGTATCTTATGGATAACCAGAATTTGGAGTGTTTTTAATCTTAAGAGCACTTGAAATTTTTTTATTTCTCGGTGATTTGTTTTTTTTAAGGTGTATGTGTGTGTATGTTGTTTGCTTGGCGTTTGCTGTTGAAGCGGCAAAAAAATTTTGTCAACTAAAGCGCTTGCAACGCAGTTACATTTGTTTTTATAGCAAATTGTCAACAAACTAAAAAAAAAAATATAAATAAAAAAAATGTTAACTGACGGGCAGTGCTGCCAACTCTTCGGGGCTAAAAACTGCTAAATTAACTTTGTAAACCTGCTAGAAACGGCTAGATCAAATTCAAAGACATCCATAAAAATTGCCATTTTTTTGTTTTAGTAAAATATTTTTTTATTTTTGAAAATTGATAGACAAATAACAACTCAATATAGTCGATATTCTCCTCAAGAGTATAGAAGTTGTTTGTTTGTTTGTGGGAAGCACATTCGATGTGAACACAATTTTAATTTTTTGTGTGATGCAAGTCGTAAATTTTTCAAATTTGACTTGCAATATTTGCAATAGCAAATTAACGTGAAATTCTTGTTAGTGATGGAAAAATATACAAAAAGATGGCTTCATCAACTTCATGATCTTCAAAAATGCTAATTTTCTCGCTAGCAGCTAGATCACAACTTTTCCCGCATTTGGTAAGTGAGAAATGCCAGATATGGCCGGAAAGAGGCTGACGGGTCGTCTCAATATGAGTCTGTTAATAACACAATGCCTTACAGTGTGTCTGGTAAATTAACATTATCATTTGCGAGCTAGCGGCAAACAGCTGTTTACAATGTTGTTGTTGTCATTTGAGTACTTTGTACTTTTGAAGATTTTTGTTTTCTGACATTTAAAATGTGAATTAAATACATTTCGACAACAAAAATTTTAGGAATAATATTAGATTTTGGGAAAGAAGTTCAAATACTTTTAGCCATGTCGCAGTCATGCCTATTCTGTAATATAGCCAACGGCAAAGTGCCTGATACAAAATTGGAAGTTGAAACTGATGAATATGTTATATTTAAGGATATAAAACCTGCAGCGAAATTCCACTATCTCGCAGTGCCGAAATTGCATTATGAAAGCCTCAATACGCTTACCAAATCCCATGAGCAATTGGGTAAGCAGCTATCACATTTTGGATATATGTAATTCTTTTAAGAGATAATGCTAATCTTATCAACTTCAAATTGTTTTTTCAAGTCACTCGCATGGAGGAGGGACTACGTCAGCTATTGGTTCAGCAAGGAGTTGACTTGGATGAGGCTCTATTTGGCTTCCATTTACCGCCATTTATCACCGTGAGACATCTTCATATGCATGCCATCGCACCACGCTCCGATATGGGTTTTTTGTCCAAATGGATATTTAGACCCTCTTCCCGTTGGTTCCGCTCGGTTAGCAATAATTAATCCATAAACCTTTCATAATGCCCTGCACCTGTATAATAACCATATAGAATGTGTCTTTTCCTTGGTGCAGGGTTATTTTTTTACTAATACATTATGCTTATTAAACATTTTTTATATTCTTTGCTCTTTTTTAGCCTGATGATGCTCGTTTTTACCTTTACCAAAAGGAAGAATAACCCAAAATTCTAACATGGCTATCGAAATTGCGTTTAAATCTTATGCAATTTATTAGAATTGGATTTTTAAATATATTAGCTAATTTTTATTCCAAATTATACTAAATTCAAAAGAAATTAATTATGCCAACAAAAAAGACCTCAACATTGCCTTAAATATTTAAACAAAAATGCTTAGTGAAATAAACCATTTATAACCAAAACGTTTTCTAACTAAGTTTGACTCTTAAATATTAAGTCAAGATGGTTTGTTTATCGTTATAAATATGATATAGAGATGTTTAAATGTGATATTAAAGTTATTTTAGATTTATCACGCAACTTTCTCTCCCTGTCACTCTCATGCAAGCTTAATATTTCTTTCTTTTTCGTATATATATATATATGTATATGGTAAACGAAAACTTTAAATTAAAAATCTGATTGAAATTGCCAAGAAAACCTATGTATTATCTTTGTCTGAAATATAATGAAATCAGTTTCTATTCTCTTGATTCAGTTAACGATTTTAATTCAAAAGTGAAGAAATCTATATAAAGTTTTCTATATTTGTACCAAACTGAAGACTATATGGGTAACAATTTCATTGGCACGTTCAGTATTTTTTTAAAATATGTAGCGAAAAAAAAAAAGATTATAATAATTAAAATTTTTGACTTTAAGACGTAATATAAAATTAATAAATTATTATCCAGCATAATTTGAAAGATGAAAAGAAACGGATAACGGAGAAGAAAAAAATGGGTATCCAATAAAGATTCCTGCCTTAAAGCAAATTCACATAAAGTCAGTACATAAAGCTCTCTCCAAAATCTTTAAACAAAATCAATGAGGTTGTCAAATTACGTTATAAAAATCACCTATTCCTATATGTGCAATCAGTTTTCTAAGTTGGGATTTGGATTCGATGGATTAGCCGCCCGTAGTGCCAGCCAAATAGATGTCCAAATGTGGCCCAGTTAACTGGATCTGTCGTCTCTTGGGTATAGGCTGAATGTGAGGCAATCTGGTGCCATTTACAGCATTTAAGCTTAATAAGGGTTCGTCATCATCTGTGCTAGTCACACTAGATTGGCTCATTAACTCAGCCACAGTAGGAGGATGTTTTTGTTGTTGCTGTTGCTGCTGGGCAGCAGCTTTAAGGGATGCCAAAGCCAAGGCTGCTGCACTGGTTGAGGCTGTCGGTGCCTTGGGATCTGTTGTTGTTGTTGTTGTAGTTGTGCTGGATGGTTCCTCATCCACATGCCGCTTACGCATATTCACATTGCTCTCAGCCCCTGGGGCGTGGATTAGGGATTGACTCTGAGACGATTCCGAGGATGTGCCGGCTCTTTGACTGGAGCTAACATCTGAGATACTATTGCCTTTTGTGTTTTGCCGCTGATTATGATGGCGGACCGCATTTTTAACTTTTGTTTTGTACACTCCCTTCAATGTGTCCAAACAATTGCCGCAGATTAAAGTGCTGGGCCGAATTTCCACATTGAGCCTTTTGGCAAATTTAAACATCGAGTTATCCTCTATCGTCCTATATGGGGCAGTAAGTTCATGATTGCCCAGACCGCAATATCGTTTGGCTTGTGCTGGTGGCTCCATCTTTTTGGTAAATTGTATTATATCTTTTTCAATTTAATTTTAATTTTGTTTTTCTTTTTCACTGTCGCCGTTGTCTCCCGCCTAATAATTTTAGATAATCGATAAAAAGACGCCGCTCAACAGCTGATCTACTGATGAGATTCTTATCGATACGTTTTATGCTTATCGATAACATATCGATTGTTTGGCAAAAAACACTGGCCACACTGTACGTCGAATGACTTGCGGCGAGATGGCAAAAAGTTACGGCGAGAGGGCAAAAATTTTACGGCGAGAGAGCAAAAATTTTACGGCGAAGGGGGCAAAAATTTGCAGCGAGAGGGCAAAAATTTACAGCGAGAGGGCAAGAATTTACAGCGAGGGGGGTAAAAAGTTACGGCGAGGGGGGTAAAAAGTTACGGCGAATTTTTTTTGTTTTTTTTTTGTTGTTGTTTTTGTTTTCAAGGTGAGCGGTCGGTGTCGCGGACGGTTTTAAAAGAAAAAAGTAGAAACTTTGTGAGAAATTAATGAAATTAATGTATATAAAAATATAATATATTGCAACACATACACACACACACACGCAAAACAAAGTGCAATCCATCAACTGTATAAGAATTTCTATTTAAGAATTTCTATGTAAAGACAGACGAGAAGAGAACGAGAAACAACAACGGCGCGTGTGAAAGAAAGAAAAAGAAAACGAAAAAAGAAACGAAACGAAACGAGAAGCAGCAAACGCAAAACCAACAAAAAAAATTCCCCACACACAAAGTAGGCCAACAACAACAAGAAATCTAAAAAAGAAAACTTTTTTTTTTTTTGTTGTCCAAGTGTCGAGTGTGATTTGTGTCAAACAAAAACGACCAGCAAAAAAAAGAATGAATTTAAATTGAAATTATAATTTGCGTTTTTCTCTCTCGCTTGAGAATTTGTTGCTGTGGTGGTCCCCTGCACTCCACCACCGTCATCACCACCGCATTTCCCGTCCCCCAACACCCTGCTTAACAACAACAACAACAACTCACTAAAAGAGGAGACAAGTGAAATTTTTCTTTGTTTCGTTTGATTGGGACGACGCTCCTCGCTTGTGGCTGGCGGCGGGGTCAGGTGGGGGAGGAGGCAAGTAGCCAAGTCTCACAAGAAAAAATTGAAAAAACAACAAAAAACAACAAAAAAGTCAAATAAAGTAAAGAAATGAAGTTGCCTTGAAACGAAATCATGAGCGTCGCCGCCGACGTCAGCAGTGGCAGCAGTAGCAACAACAACGTTTTTGTTGTTGTGTGTGTGGCAATGAACATTCAAAAGCAACAACAACAACAACTACAGCAGCAGCAACAACTTTATACATTTTTGGATTAAAACAATTTTTGCGTCGTACACAGACACGCACACACACAGACGCAGATATATGCATATCTATCTATGTATATATCTATATCTTCTCTGTGTTGTGTTTGCTTTTCATTTAAAAATAAAATGTAAAAAAATTTTAAAGGCAGCACTACAACTACAACAACAAGTGTAGGAGCAGCAGCAGCAACAAAAACAGAAAAAGTTTTCCAAAAGGAAAACAAAAAAAAGAAAATTATTGTATGTTCATTTTGGCAACATTGTTGCGGCAACATTGAGACTCTCTTGTTGCTGGACAGGTTTCCCATGGCGGCGGTGGAAGCGGCTGCTCTGCCAACAAAGTGAAATTCAAAAAAAAAGAGAGAAAAAAGAAGAAATAAAAAGAAAGAAAGAAAAAAGAAACCGTTATTCAACAATTTCTTTTTAGTTTTTTTTGTTTGTGTTATGTTGTGTGTGTTTTTTTTTTTGTTTAATAAGTGAAAGAAGGCAAAATACTGGTTTTTTTTATACATATAAATACATACATACAAAGCGTCTCCCCATTTTTTTGCGTATATGTATGTGTGTTGTGAGTGAGTGAATATATAAAAAAAAAATCAAGTCAAGTTAAAGTGAAAAGCAATGCTAAAAGGAATTACAACAACAAGAGCAGCAACAACAGCAACTACGCACGACTAACAGTAAAAGTTTTCATCGACGTCAAAGTGAGAGAAAAAAGTACACAGACACACACAAAAAAGCAACAAAACAACCATCCCAAAAAACAAGTCAGAAGGAAGAGAGAGAGAGAGAGAGAGAGAAAGAAATACGCAGCAGAAGCAATAGTAGTAGAAGAAGAAGCAATCACAGCGTGGGTGTCCCTACTTAAAAACGGAGCAGAGGAGTTAGCAGCAGCAGCAATTGAGTTTCAAGGGCTCACCACCAGCGCTGCCCCCCTACTCCTTATCCTTCCTACTGCTTCCACATCATAATCAACAACAACAACATTGCTGTTTTATTTTTTGATTCACAAAATTTTTGAGGTATGTAAAAAAACAACAAAAACTATACATAAAACCGAAAATATTCAAAAATGTTAAACACGTTTTGCGTTTTTGAGCTTTAATTAAGTTGTGTCTGTGTGCGTGTGTCTATGTGTGTCTCCCTCTGTGCGTGTGTGTGCGTGTGTGGGTGAAAGAGAGTGAGAAAGAATGATGGTATATAGAGTGAAACAGAGCTACATAGAAAAAATGTCTTTTTTTTCTTGTATTTTTTGTGTTCTGTTTTTTTTAAGGTTTTTTTGCGAAATGGCTACAGGTGGCTTATTTACAGTTACTTTTTCAGCAGTTGTTTAATATTGATAACAGCTGCTCTCTGTCTTTATACCTTTAGTTAACATTTTGCGGATAAAAGTTAATTAAGCAAAAAGATTTTTATAATTAGATGCAGCAACATGTGGCAAAAATATTTTAATATTAATTTTGCAACAAATTAAACTCAAATTGGTTCAGTAAATACCTAAAGGTCTTGCGATCTCTAAATCGAGGGAATATTGTTAACTGTTTAAAATAATAAACAGCATTTGGATGAGAAATTTGATTTGTTTAATTACTATACATGAAATTTTGTCAATTAAATAGAATTTTTTGTATGATATTGTTAAATGGAAATTTGTTTCATAGATTTCCATTTATCATTCTAACTGAAATCTTTTCAAAAGCAATAAATTCTAACTATTTTAATGAATTTTGTAGATTTTTAGATATGTGCATATACATACATATGTATGTATGTATAGAGAAAAGAATTTGTAGAATCCAACGACATCTATTGTCTTATCAAAATTCTTTTGTGTAAAAATGAAAAATTAAATTATTTTTATTTTGGACCCTAAAGAAGGCAAAATCTGAGATCTTTCCTATAGCTAGATGTTATACATACATATATCTAAGCAAATGTTTTGTTAGATTGATTGATTTCATTATAGGATTAATGGAATGTATTTACATATGTATGTACATATATAAATAAAAATATTTAAGGAACTTAAATTATTTTTATCTATAAGAAAGTTTGCTGCTAATGCCAACCGAGAATGACAAATTTATTAATTTTGCAAAAATTAATAGATAACTTGCAAAATCTCATAATTAATTCCAAATTAATCTTCAAAATCTATTCCCTATTAAAACCTGTATATGGAACCCAGTTATAAACACTTCAAACATATTTATTCCAATCGGTTTATGTACAAAACTCCAATTGGAAGTTTGGCAAACAAAAAACACATCGAAATCATATTTTAGCAATAAAGAATATCAACAAGTATGTAATTATCATGATGTAAGCTGAACATCTGTTTAATATTGTAATTTTTTTTATAGGTACACACGTATGTATGTATATGAATTTATTTATAAACCACTTATAAATGAAATATCGAATTATTATTGCAAGTTTATAGGTCAAGTAAAATTAATTACTGATTAGATAATACATCATTCAATCTAAATACACAAAGAAAAAACAACGTTTTGATGAATCATTATTTCGTAATTAAGTACATAAATTTTATTCAATTAATAAAAATAAAATTAAATATAACAAATAAATATGTAATTACTTAGAGAACAAACTTTTTGTATAAGTTAATATGTATGTGTTAATATGTATGTAATATTACTTATAAAATAAAAGTTTTGTATAAGTAATTTCATATTTAATTTAGTCAAAATTTATATTTACAAGCAATCATCATGAAAGTTACATAAATCTTGGAATTTTCCCTTTAATGTTAATATATATCATTTGATCTCGTTTCGATATGATTTTTAATTATAAACAAACAAAAAAATCGAAGAATATTATTTACTTCAAAATATGATAATCGGACGTTTAAGTATTTTAAATAATTTCTAAAATTCTTAGGAAAACACAAAAAAAAAATAAAAGCTAAGCCAATTAATTGACCATTCACAAGTCACGTTTTGCTTGGGGGTCAATTGAAAATCGAATTGATTCCATTATCAATTTTGTTTTCTTTTTTCTCTTCCCCTGTTCCTTTCTATACACAATGCCAAAATAAATAAAAAAAAAAAAAAAAAAAAAAACAAAATGTATGAATTACTCAACAAGAACTAACCTATGGTTTAATCTATATTCAATCAAATGTGAAATTGATAACCCAAAAACAAAAAAAAAAATGTTTGTAGATGTAAAAAAAACAAAAAAAACTAGTGTATCAATGTCTGTCTATCTCTATTTATTGTGTGTGTGTGTGTGCATTGGTGGAAATTGAGTTGAGGTTGATAATTATTTAGTTGTAGTTGTAGTCAGTCAACCACCACCCGCCATTCCCTCTTCCACTTACCCTTGCCCCCTCCCGATGTTTCTTCGTTGCTTCCTACAACTAACTACCTTTTTCCCGTATCTCTCTACGCCCCATTGTACGCTTAAACGGTTTCTGTTTTTAAATACCCTTTATCCAGTTAGGGTATATTAAGATCCCAAATTATTTATAGCTAAAATTAGAGAGAAAATATTAAATAAGAAAATGTCGTCTTGTTATAAAATTAAAGTTTTCTGAAATTGAAGCACCAAATATCCTATAATTGGGTAGGTTAAGGTAGGGTATTCTACAAAACGACTATCTGATATATCGTCCCCCTTTTTTTCTTATATATTTTTTTGTTAAAGCATTTAACCGGTTTGTTTCGAAACAAACACACAGAGAGCAGCAAGATTTGCCTGAAAGAGTGTGTGTGTGTGTGTGTGTGTGTATATATATATGTATATGTTGTGTGTGAGAATTATCATTTTGTTTGATGTGTTGTGAAGAGGAGTGAAGGTTGTGAAAATTATTCTTTTTTATTTTATAGGAATCTAGTTATGTGAGAAATGAACACTCAGTTATTCGGTTTTAGGTGTAAAAAAAAAAAGGAATTTTAAATTGAAAACTATAGAAATTTTTATGTGGTATACAGTTTAGCTGGTTAACTAGTTAGTCAAAAATCTATGTGCAAAAAAAGAAATAAATAAATAAACGAAACAAAAGAAAAGAAAACACTTAGAATTTGGATGCAAAAGCTTTCTATCTCAGCTTAGTTTATTGATATTATACTTTAAATTTGGTTTTTATCAAGCGTAGTCTATAGATTTAAAAGAAGAGTATAATAAAAATTCGATTATTTGGTATTCGGAAAGTTAATCAAATGAATTTATGATATTTTTATGCTCGAAACATGTGAAAACATATATTTTATCGTAGTCACTTGCTAAAAACATAAATAAATAAAAGTTCCAAACAAATAAGTATAAAAGGGTATAGCATAGGTGAAATAAATATACATATGTAGGTATGTATGTAAATATTGTTAAATTGTTGCCTCCTTTTGAAATTTCATATGTAATAAATTTGTTAAAAATTACATTCAAAAACATATAAAAACAGGAATTGTAATTATTAATTAAGTTATTTTCTTTTTTTTTTAAGTTATTATTGTTTGAAAACAAAAAGAGTTATGAAGGTCTTAATAAACTGAATCGATTAATTTAACTTAACTTTACATATAAAGTATATGGCTTTAATGTTTAGATTAAATGTTTAAATGATGTTTGTCCTTTTAAAGGGGCATAAAAATAAGATAGCAAAAAAAAAATAGTTTTACCTTTAGTTCATTTATATGGAAAAGGAAGAAAAGGGACTTGGTTGAGAGCTCTGTGATCGCGGCCAGCCTTTCAAAAAATATGACAGAAATAATATTAAGTAAACATTTTTTGGCCTCTTTTTATAAACATTTAAATAATTAGAGAGAATATCATGTTTATTCATCGTTCAACTCTTGTTGAGCCTCTCACTCCTCTCATTCCCTTTTTACAATGAGTCATATCAATTAATGATAAATTATAATGCATAGATTGCGTTTATTTGAGAATTAACAAACAACAGAAAATTTAAATATGACAACGAAATGTGAGGAAGTTTGTTTTGTTTTTTTGCCTAGTCAGCAAATGGTTTAAACAAAAAAAATAAATGTGCCTGTGTATGTGTGTTTCTGTGTGTACACTAAAAATAAACTATGTATGTAAACAAAATTTGTTGGCAAAAAGGGCACCCAAAACCAGATCTCACGTAAGTTTCGTAGTCGCACTTCAAAAAGGGAAAGAAAAAAAAAACAAAAACGATTCCTACATGTGAGGAAAACTTTATGTTGTGATAGGTGAAATGAGGTAGCTGGAAAAAAAACCCAAGCAAATGGGCGAGAACCATCTGTGCCCCCCTCTACCCTACACCCTCGACCCCCTTGCTGTTTTTTAAATAAAATGCAAAACGTGATTATTACAAAACCCACAAACCGGAAACTTAAAAACTTAATTGGCGGAATTATCAACGACACTACGACAAAATTTAAAATCTTTTCTAGTTCTTGGAAAACTTTTTAGACCTTCAAATAAATATTTGTGATACATTTTTACCGAAAATCTCAAATATATATACAGAAATCTGTTAAAAGAAAATGCAGTGTAATATAAAAAAAAACAGAATTAAAACTAACACTCAAAGGAGGGTTATTGATTAGAGGACTAGACTCTGCTCTCCGTTTTAGATTTGATCTAGTGATTGCACGATTAATCGGATTGTACGTAATAATCGTTTATTTTGCTTATAATGTATCGAAAATGCGTTTTGATTAATGTAACATATCCACGATCCTACTATTTCAGATTCAGCTATAACTAACATAAAAAAATAGCAAAATTTTGAAAAACAAATGAAAGCATAAATGGCGTTTTACCTAATGGCGAAGTTGAATTTAATTCAACTAATTTGACAGGACTGTCTTGTTTTTCCAAAGCAAGTGCTCGTTCCACTGACGAAAAGGAACATAATTTATTTTGTGCTTCAAGATGTTTTTTCTAATTGTTCTTCTCTGTGTTTAGTCTTGCAAAACAGCAACCAAACATCGCCAAAATAATTTGTGTTATGCGAAATGACATTAAATGCAATGAAAATTTAAATGAAAAATTGAAAATTTTAAGTATTGAAAAATTGTTGAAAATCTATTCATTATGGGGTTTGCGACCTTTTTTATTTTTGGACAGGATTTAGCGGAATCTTTAAAGTGTGTCGAAATTATTATTAGAGAACTCGTTTTGCCAATTTATAAACTAGATTATGTTTGTGGGTTCTTGTTAAAAAAAATCCCATTTTATTGAATGATTTGTGTTGGCACTGGTTCAGTATTTGCAACTCCTTTCGCCGCTGCTCTTTCATCTTCGTTTTCCTCTTCTTGTGCCACTTCTTGTGTATTATAACATAGTCGAAATAAAACAGCGAGCAAAAACTTTCTCCAAGACGACTTTGAACAATTGAAATGCCTGGCTATTCAGGTCACTCCTCCTATCTCTCTTTTTCTCTCTGCCTCCACCTTCATTTTTCTTTTACTCTTTTTTTTCAGTTTTGCTTCCTTTTTGCTGCTTTCTGTTTTTTTCTTTCTTTAAAAACGACATTTCGCAATTCATAATTTGTGGCAATTAAATCATTTTGTACGACAAATTACAACTTACAAACAACAGCAAAAAATAAAGAGGCGGGAATGAAAAACAATCATCCAACAGCAACAACAACAATATATAAAAAATGCTAATAAATTGAAATAAAATTAACGTGTGTGTGCACATTTTAGTTTGTTGCAAGATAAAAGGGGGCAACGGGGGAGAACAACAACAATATCATCGGAAAAAGGTTATGAGAGGAGGGGGTTGTGAGAAGAAGCAGTGAGGAGTTAGGGGGTACTGTACATACACAACTCACACACAGTCGTTGACATTGTTATCTTAAATTGTCCCGCTTCGTTTGGTGGTATTTTATTATACCCTATAAAAAAGGCATTTGCTTGAAATCAAGGGTATATTAATTTCTATGTTGAACAAGAAGATTGCCCTTAGAATACCACACAAATTATGTACATATGTATATGTATATATGTAGATATATATGTATGTATTCGTGTTGCTGTGCTCATGAGTGAGTGAAGAAAAGAATTGTTCAACAAACTGAGAAACTGAACATGTTCTCTTTCAATTGTTCGTTTTTGTTCACTAACTAAAAATGTAAACCAATTTTAATTTTTAATATAATACTTCAAGAATTTGAATTGATCTGAAAATTTATTTTTGAGAATTTAGAATCTCCCATCGATAGAGGTTACTTCGTAGATTAAGATTATTCCAATTGGCCCACAGGAAAATATAATTCACCCTATTCCATAATTCATTTTGATTCTCATCGTAAATATTTCAATTTATTAGAATTATTATCCCAAATACACAAGAACAAAAAAAAAACAGTAATGTCGTACATACATACATATGTACATATCTATTCGTATAGTCACAAATATTTCATAGGGTTATAGATATTATTAAAAACTTCTCTGTTGTTAAGTTTCTAGCTAATGAGTAGAGTTTTTTTATTCATTAAAAATGAACTATGAATCATTTTTCTATTTGAAGGCCATCAAAATTTTATGGTGGGAGAAACACAAAACTTGAGATATTAATTTGTTATTAAAGGGTATTGGCAGGAACTATACATTATATGGGGGATTTAATGTACCGATTTTTTGTTGTTGTTGTTGATTTTGTCATCATCTTAGCGGGAGAGAGAAAGAAAGAAAGAAACCAACCAAGAAAGAATGAAAAAAAAGCATACTAACATCTGTCCGTCTCGTCTCGACGCGCACTTTTTTCTTTTATTATTTTTTTTTTTTGTTTTTGTGTGTATTACAACATAAATTCTACGGATACACATACAAATACAGTTCACAGATACAACTAAAAGATACAGATACAAATACAAATACAATATATACATAAACGATTCGAGACGACGACGACCAAGACGAGGGCAATTCACATCTCATTCGTATGCCGTTGGCCCCCAAAGGCGAAAACATTCAACGAACGTTTGGGGCTTCGTCATCATCATCATCATCATGATGATGATGATCATCATCTGGTTTGGATCTTTTCGCGCTCATTTCGAGTTCAATTTTCTTGTTTCTTTTCATTTTGCCTGTTTTTAGTTTAGCTTTTGCATCGTTACAACATTTTTCATTGCCCGCATTTTTTTTTTTCTTAAATGCAATTAAAGTTAAAGTGGCAATATCGGAACAAAGCATATATTGAAACTAGAATAAAAATTTGAATTCAAATAAAGATTATGATTAAATGATAAAATAAAAGCAGAAAAGAATATAAAAAAAACAAAAAGGAAATCAAATTTAAAAAAAAAAGGTTTAAGTCAATAAAGTATTAAAGATGAAAGAACAAAACCAATAAAAAGAGAAAACAATTAAATTTAATTGTAAATAAATGTATACAAAAGTAATTTAAACGAAGTACATAAATCATGATAAAAAAAAGAGGCCAAAGGAACTGCAAGGAGAAAGCCAAACAGATAAAATGCTTGAAATGCAATCTAAATCTAAAGAGAGGCTAAATAAAATAATAAATAAATGTGTGTATCGCGATCGATCCCAATAAATGTGTGTGAGAAAAGAAAATGCTGTTTAATCGATTTTCTCGAATGAAAATTAAATATTTATATATGCTCTATGTATTTAAGATTGTCATTGTTTATTTATTTATTTTTTTTGGTTTTTTTTTTTACTTTAAGAGTTAAATTGTGTTTTAATCAGCAAAAAGTAAAGTTACAAATTATCGAAACATTTGTCCCGCACAATTTATAAGTTAAAAATGTTGTTTTTTTTTTTTTTAAATTTTCAAATGCAGATCATTTTATAAATGATTCAGATATATGTACTTGAAACTCTTAAAATTTTATTAACATTATTAAAATTAAGAAAAAAAAAAAAAACAAAACTATCAGAGTCTTATTAAAATTTGATCTTTTAGACCAACAATTCTCTATGACATGTGTTTTTAAAAATTATTTCAATTGTTCAAAAACCAGAAAATTGTGAAAGTAAAGGAAAAGCAAGTTTCGGCGCAGTTTAATTATCATGAGATAAAAACAGCATGAGCCGAAAAGTGTCCGTTAGTCGTGATCGACTAAAAGTCTGATATATAAACCTTTTAATTGATAAAAACAAAAATGAATTATTGTTCAATAGTTATACAAAGAATTAACCTTTTACTTAAGTGCTCATAGAAAACGATATGTGTTCCAAGTCAGGATATATAGACGATTGAAATTTAGGGCATATCCAAATATTCTTTTTAAAAGGTCGAAATAAAAGCCTTTTAGTAAATAAAATTTTACACAGTTTAGTTTAGATAAAAATACTTAATTTTTTTGCATAGTGTCCATGTTGACGATACATTAACTCAAAAACAGACAAAAATATTTTGAATTTTGGCACTTTTAAACAAAAATAAAATCTCGAACTCAGAGCACCATAGTCTGAAGCATGGCTCATTTTTATCGGCCTTTTATAATTTTTAAGCTTTTAGTATAGTTTTTAAAACTTTATAATAATATCAAATAACAAATTAAACGTCAATAATTATTAGTTAACTAAAGTTGACTAAAGATAGGCCACTTTTGTTAAGAACCTCTTAGTATATATTAATATCAATGATAACGGAAAAAAAATGAAAAGATTACAAAAAAAACCTAGTAAAATGAAATTAAACAATTTGCCACTGTTAAATAAATATATATGTATATAAATTATATCAATAACTTTTTTATATGGGTATAAAGCTTTCTACTTGATCAGCTTTAGTTGAAGTACATAATGTAAGTATATATATATATATGTACATACAGAGATATACTCTCTGATTGTTTTACATCACAATTGTGAATGTTGTCTTATCAATTAGCAAACACACATCTCAAAGTGTAAAGATAAATAATATAATCTATTATCTATTTATTTAACCTAGCCCACTTTCCATATATACCTACATATATATATATATTTGTGCAAAATTCGTGAAAGAGCGCAAAAAAGAAGTGAAATGACCCCAAAAAATAAAAAGTATCTACTAAATTTCAATTAATATTTTTTACGGCAAATAAAGAACAAATATATGTATATGTATTCATATATACACATGTATGTACATACATATATATGTACATATAAATATTTATTCCTAAAAATACTTTGCACAGGCTGTATTTTCGGGGACCCCATAAGTATTCTCTCCTCCTCCTTCTCTTCCATAGATTGTGGAGGTCAAGGCTAATATAATGATGACTTCCCTTCCTTTCCTTTCTTTCTTCTGCCACCCAGCCAATGGCATTCAATGCTTCTCCACCCTCCACAACAACAACAAAAGTGCAAATAAATTTGTGACGCATTTTTATTTGATATGTTTGTTGCTATTTTTTTTTTTTTTTTTTTTTTTCGTTTTTGTTATTGCAAATGATATAAATACACAAACGAAAATGAAAAACGCGAACTAAACTGAAATACATACGAAAGCAAAAGCAAAAAGCAAATGTGAAGGCGAATACCGCATCCATTTCCCATTCCCCTTTCCCCCATCCCCACCATGCCCAATCGTATTGCCATTGTCGTTGTCGTCGTCGTTGAGTATGTAAGAGCACAACGAACTTTTGCCAAATGAGAAATTATAAAACAACAAATGCCAAATTTAAATGCTAAATAAGCGCTAAAGCACCACCAACAACAATAATAACAACAACAGATACAACAATATAAACAGCAATCATTGCCAGTTGATTATTTGTTATTGTTATTTCTATATGATTTGCGGATCATTTCTTTATTTCTTCTCTTTTTTATACTTTACTCAAAAGTCATGTCAGAAAAGCACAAAAAAGCAACAACACCAACAATAAACCAAGGTCATATTTCTTGGGAAAAATGCATTTAGTAATTAAAAAACGATGGAGGGGAGCTAAGTTTATGTCTTCTTCTAAAGTCGATTGTTTGAAAGAGTCTTCTATAGGTAATATTATAGGAAATTAGTTAAATTTTGCATATGTATTATTACCTATTCTAAGCGAATAGGATTTTAAAATTGTTCACATGTTGGTAAAGCCAAGAAGAAGAGGTTTTCGACTCTGTATATTCTTGATCAACCTGAAACCTCAAGTCGTTTTAAATAAAAAAAAACTGCAACATATAGAGCCATCACAAAGAAATCAAAAGTTATGGTAAATCGAAAGCAAAATGTATCCTTAAATTAATTTATAAACAAGCATTTCTTGTTATTATATATACGCCTGTTTTAATTGATCGCTGACCAAAAAGGGGAAACCCCAAAAAAATTCGTTTGCCATGCCGGATAATAGAGGTAATTTACGGTTTACCCTAACAAACTCGACTTTATCCTGGATACAAGGATAACCGTTTTTAAACTGTAACTTGATCAACCTGAGAAGCCAAGTCGACTTAATCATGTCCACATGGACCAAGTCAATAAATCAATATCATGCCCTACAATTGAATGGTAAAACTTATTATATAAGCTTTCTATTTCTATAAAGAGATAAAGCATACAAATTAGCCGGATAGATCCCATAAGAAGTGTCTCAAAACAAATTCATAATTTAAATACATTGTTTTAAGTTTAACATAAAAATCGCCAGGTTATCTGAAAAAAAATTTTAAATATAATTGTCAAAAACAATTGCTGTAGAAAGGTGTTTAAACTTAGGGTTAGTTAGCTTTCATCATACTATATCAGTTTAAGCTCGACTGAATCTAGTCTATTCTGTTTTTATATCATTGTAACTTGTCTGTTTTTGTTTTTGTGGCAACATCTTCCACTTTAGTACTCTTTTTTTTTATTATCATACTTAAAAATATATCCTCATCTGTTAATCGTTGTGTTTGGTTTCATTATAACTTATAGGTCCAACGCTCTTTACATTTCTTTTTACAAAATATTAATGTTTCTCAACAAAACTCTTTCGAAAACAAATAACATAAAAACATTTGTTTCTTGATAAAACCTACTTAATTTGTTAAATATATTCACATTATAGATAGGCCATCAATCTATTGGATATACATACATATATTTCCATTACTATTAAGCCAAAAATTGTAAATTAGTTAATATACCCTTCTCGTACAGAAAACACAAAATAGTTGAATAAAAACAAAAAATAAACACGCAAAGGGAAAATAATTTTTGGTTTCACATGAAAATTAAATGAGTAATATGGCAAAAATTAGTCTGTTACTCGTAATTTAAGTTTATTAACCTCAAATATCTCGATAAAAACAAAAAAAGAAACACAAAAATGTAATTAATTATTCACAACTTTTGCATATAATATATATATATATATATATAAATTAATTGTTAGCTTCTAACTTTTCTTTACAGTTTTTAGTTGGGCTCCAATTCTCTGAGATTAAATTTAGTTATACTAATGAGTCACTAAAAAGAATTTTTGCTATGAGTATATTCAAAATAAATACATACATACATATATGTATATATTTCACAATCAAATCAAACCAAAAGCAACTAAAGAATGGAAAAATGCCGCAACATTCTTTTAACTTTTTGTTGTTGGCTTTCTTCTTCATTTCATTCTTTATATATGAAACTTTCTTTTTTTCCAGCCTTACAGTATTCCTTTCCTTGTTATGTTTTATTTCGCTTGTTAATTTTAAATTTCATAGACTGCAAAAGACTTGTGTTAAAGATTAATTTAAAGATTTAGATAAATTCTTTTGATTTTTTATTCTTTTGTTTATTTTGACATTAGTGATAGTATTTCACCTTAATAAATGAAAATAAAAAGAATAAAAAAAAAACGAATAATGGAAAAAGCTAAAGAGATTGATCTGAAAAGAAAAGGAAATCGAAAGAAATATATATACATATGTATACCTTTGTATAATAGGAATAAATCTAAAGCCTAGACAAATGTAATGGGGTAAAATGGAATAGAAGTGTGTGGCATTCATTCATTCATTCATCGATTTTTATTTCTGGGTCAATGTTATCATTCAATGTCTTTTCGTTTTTGCAATAACTGATGAAATTGTTAAAACAAAAACCGAAAAAAAGGAGAACACTTAGCAAAATTAACAACAATAACAACAACAACTGCAAAATACAAAAAGTTCAACGACTTTCTAAAGACACAGAACATGCATAAAAATAAAACGACTTTCCAATGAACCAAAAAGCAAGAGAGACAGACACACAGAGAGATAGAGAGAGAGAGATAGATAGAGAGAGAGATAGAGAGAGAGAGATAGATAGATAGAGAGAGAGAGAGAGAGAGAAAAAAGTGAATCATGAATCAAAAACCTAAAATGAGAGCCGAAATGAGGAAATATTTAAAGCAAATTTTACAATTTTTGTTCTTTACAAGATTTGTAATGCTTCAAAGTGCATTTATACATACATAGATAAACATATACATACATACATATATATATAATATATATTCATGTATAGTAGGTACAAATTGTTCCACGTTTATATGCGAGATAAGAGAACGAAGTTCTCAAATTCTTAGCATTTCCATTGCGGTTTTTTTAGCTGGAGCTCGTGTTAAGTTTAATATTTCAACCATATGTTATTCACAAAAAAAAAAGCAGAAAGAGAAAGAACAAGAGAGAAAGAGAAGAGAGAGAGAAGGCGCATGAGATAAGCCATGAAAGTCAAGGCGCGTGTTCACACATTTTTTTTGTTTCTTTTATTTTTGATACGTATTTAAATGTAAGAAAAAAAAAACAAGACATTTGGAGCGCTCGGCAACAAACTGATATAAGCCAATAAAATAATACTCAATTAATTAGCAACATTTTATACCCTTACTTAGGAATCGAGTGGAATATATGTATATGTCACTTGATTTTTTGTAAAGAAGAGATCAAATTAATTGCAATTGATTTTACTTTTGATCCCAATTTAAACGCTTTTTCAATATTATCCTTAGCTACTTATTAGGAGGCCATCATGGTGGTCTAGGATACAATTTTCTTCTGTCATTAAAAAATATATGATCAGAAAATTACTTTATTTTATCAAAAATTTTATACAAATTTATAGATTATATCTGGGTACACTTGTGCCTTGGTGGTTCACAGGAGATATGTTATTCATATTATAGAAATATCAAGGATCTCATGATAATTTGATATAATATTTTGTTATGTATTGCCATTATATTCTATATAAATTCTAGAATTCTAAATGAAATTGATTACAACATGGTCTAAAAAAAGGATTTTGCTTGTTTTCTTTAACAAATTCAATAAAATTCAATTTGGTTTACATAGCGGGGATTATATCAAATTTAAAATACAGTTAGATCCAGGTTATCCAAGCTCACATTAACCAGACGCCCTTGACTCGGTTAACCGTAGATCAACTTATTATCCGGGATAGCAAATTTATTATTATTATATGAAAAATTTTAATTTTCGCATACTTTTGCCTTTGTTAGGGCTTAAAACTATAAATATATTGATTATTGAAATAAATCAGAAAACTAAAAAAACATTTATTATTAAGTTGTAGTTATAAATTGGCATATTGATAATAATCTGATTGTAGTAAGTATTTGGCTCTACGTACATAAATAAAAAAAATGGGCCCGGCCTTTCTTCGTTTTTGTGTTTGTTGTTGTTTGGCGTTGTTGTTGTTGTTGTTGTTGTTATTGCAACTATTAATAAAAACGTATTTGAAAGAGAAAATAAAAACTATTCTCACGTGTTGCTGATAAAAACAAAAGCAAAAGGCATTTATAAATAATCATCGTAGATAAAAAAACATTAGCGAGAATACGCGCTTCAAGGCAAGGCCTCGGCAATCTAATTTCTAATATAAACAAATCAAAACGCAAAATGCGATAGAGAACAAAACTAACAACAACAAAAGTAAAAACAAAAATGTATGTAGTTATTTATTTTTGTGTGAAAAAAAGAGAAACACACACTCACACACACACAAAACAAAACTTTTTCATTTTGCTTACAAAACTGCTTAGACTATCCGTTTGTCTATCTGTCATTTGTTATTCATTCTGAAATATATATTTTTAGAATTTTTTTGTGGGCGTGTTTCGACATTGTTAATTGTCATTTTGTCTATACAATGTCAGAGGGAGACAGAGAGAGAGAAACAAAGTAGAAAAGATGTTTGTTAATTTGTTTAAAAAAGTTCAATTCGAAACAAATATACATACATATGTACATACATATGTATGTATATGGGTGGGAAACCTATTTATAGGACAACAAAAATTTGTTATATTTATTACAAATAGTCAGCATTTCCATTAATCTGTCTAATCTATATCATTTGTTTGTTATTTCGTGTCTGTTAATAAAAGTTGCAAAGTTCATTTTCACAGAAATTTAATTTGTATATTAGTCTAGAGAATTTCAATTTCCTCACACTCTCTTTTTCTTGGGTTTCAGTTCTTGTAATTAATGCACGAAATTCCACAGATTTTTCTTGGGAATAATATTTATTCAATTTGAAGGCAAAGTCAACTTTTAAATTCAAGTGAATATCTGTTTTACATTTATAGATTTTGCAAATAAAAAAAATAGTCAAGGTTATTGCATATTAATAAAAACAAAAAATACCACAAAATTAAAATTAAAAGACTACCAATTTTGATTGAGTTACATATATGTATTTTGTTGAAAAAAAGTGTTTCCTCAAGGCTTTAAATTACTTGTTTGAGTTGTTAAATACTGTTAATGTGTGTGCAAGATTTCGGCAATTTAACTATGTATGTATGTATGTACATACATAGTTATTTTTACTAAAGATCTCGCCCTTGTTTGGCATTAAAATTGATATCATACGATTCTTACTTTTGTAACTTTATTTAATCCTTATGAAAATGATAATATGGATAATATTGATTTCAGTTTTAAAAACATTTTGAAATTGTTTTTAATTGCTTGCATTCTGTATTAAAAGGAAAAACTACGCTGTAGTAACATATCCAGGAAAAAGAAAATGAGAAAAATTTTTTAAAAGTTTTAAAAATTTGGATATCCAAAGGAAACCCTTTCTTATTTTTTTATGAAAAACTTGAAATTTTAATTCTAATAAATGAAGCATATTAGACTTGTTTTGGTTTCCAATTCTGAATGTTTTTGTCAGAATCGTTTGCCTTTGACTCGATGTAAATGAAAATTAATTTCAAATTTTTATAATAATACGTTGGCGTTACACCTCCTTGAATATTTTTTGAAATTATTTTTTAACATTTTGAGATCAATATTGGCCATATATGAATAATTAATTAATCCTTTCATTAATTTACAAGAATTATTCTTAGCAAAAATCAATTTATACCTAAAGATTTATATAGATCGGCAATCCTGTAAGCAATGTATGAGCGATTTAAACGATAACAGTCTTAAGGGTTTTTTTTTTCCATTTCGCAATTATTTCTAGTTAATGTCTTTATTGAAAACAAGGTATGTATATGCTGGATACAACTTTTAAATATACACATAAATTGAATCAAATAAACTG
Organism: Drosophila insularis; assembly: GCA_018903935.1. Lineage (NCBI taxonomy): Eukaryota > Metazoa > Arthropoda > Insecta > Diptera > Drosophilidae > Drosophila > Drosophila insularis. The sequence goes on from JAEIFP010000517.1 coordinate 3,830,084, forward strand.
CAAACCACTGTGGTGTGTAATATTTGCATTAAGCATTAATCTCTTGTTTAAGTCTAACTTAAGAATTCTGTAGAAACTATTGTGATTCATTTGTTTTGTTTATTTTTCTTTAATTCCAGATCAAAATGGATCCGAACAGACATCACGAATATCAAACACATCATCATACGGCGGGGCCTTTGCCGCAGTCACATCAGCAATTGTCACACCACCATCACCAGCAGCAACAGCACCACCACCAGCAGCAGCACCACCATCAACAGCAACAACAACAACACCACCATCATCATCAAACGCATTCACCACATCCGCATCATCATCATCAGCAACAGCAACAACAACATCATCATCACCAGCAGCAACAGCAGCAACCACATCACCACCAGCAACATCATCCACCACCGCCACCACCGCAGCAGCAGCAACACTATCAGCAATTGCAACATCATCAGCAACATGCTCCAAATAGCTCCAATTCCTCCAGTTCCTCCTCCGCCAATTATAATACGCATTCTCATACAGCTGAGGACCGTCGAAATCTGGCCATGTATATGACAACTCATCGTAATGTAATGCCAACAGGAGGATCAGGAGCAGCATCTGTTCAGCCACCGACAGGTGCTGCTCAAGCCAGCTCAAGCACAATGGTGGCAACAGCCTCGCCAGCTACTCCATCTTCTGCTGCTGTTGGTGGTGGTGGTAGTGGTGCTGGCGGTGCTGGTGATCCGCATTTACAATATTATACCTCCAATCGAGATTTAACGGCTGCGGTTAATAAAAAACTTGATACAACACATTGGTCATCCTATAAGACACCGCCACCTGCGCCAGCTCCAAGACAGCATCAATATCATGGCGTCGCTGCAATGTATCCACCACCCACACAACAACAACAGCAGCAGCAACAGCAGCAGCCACCCCAACCACCTCATAGTACAGCTTATTGGCCACCAGCTGATGAGCAGAGATATGGTGGTGGTTACGGCAAACCAACAACTGCTCCACCACCAGCGCCACCACCACCAGCACCACCTCTGCCACCACGTCCAAGCAATAGCAATCGTTATTATGAGGATATGAAATACTCAGTACCTGCTGCAGCCAAAGTGCTCAGCTATGCACCACCACCACCACCACCAGGAGCCGGAGCAGGGTCATCAGCTACAGCTTCAGCATTACCGCCATCAGCCTCGCAGCCAACTGCGGCCTCATCCACCACATTGTCGTCACGTAACTATGATCATGTCGAGCATGTGGTGGTGAATCCCAGTCAACCGCATGAGCAACAGCAACCAAGTCCAAATTATGGACGCAAATGTCCGTCACACTATGAGACGCCAACTGAGCCGCTGCGTAGTGCAAGAGCTGCCACACCGACCCAACATCAGAGTCTATATATGCCCATGTTCCAGACGGCTGTCAATCAGGCCATAGAGAAATATGTACGTGAACCTGGTCCAAGTTTAGAATATGCGCGTGCTGCTGTCGCTGGTCTGCCTGCTCCTGGTCCATATGCGGGAAGGGCAATCAGTTCATCGCATTATTATACAACGAAACCCGCCAAGCCACCGCCACCGCCATCAATTGTTGGTGGTGGTGGTGCCACTGCTGCCTATGTGAAGCTAGAACCGGAACATCATCATACGCCAAGTTTACCACAACTAACCACCAGATCCTCGCTCTATCACAATCCATACAACAACCCGCCAAATTCTGATACAAATAGTAAAGAGATGCATCATGATATCAATTCCTCATCGGTTACACCGCATGGTTATCCCACAAAATATGGCAAGTTGATACAGCAACATGACACAACAGGAGGCGGTGCAGGTGGCGGAGGTTCAACAACAGCTGCAGCATATACCTATTCCTATCATCATGGTACACCATCGCCAGCAGCTGGAGCGATAGCCTCACCAACACCACCACAACAAGGTCCAATGACATCGATGACAGCAGTGCCACCATCGCCATCACCAGCGCCGAGTAGTGCCAGCAATTATTCGACTCAAGTGCAAGTCTATCCACATGGTCCAGACATATGCTGTCAGCCATCGAGTGCACCGCCTCCCCCACCGGCATCGTCTCAAGTGTCTAGTAAGAAATCCACATCAGCAACCAAACCCAACTATCGTGCTTTGATCAATGATATGCTGAAAAGGAATACGGCAAGCGAACAAGAATTGAATCTACAGATAATTAAGAAAACTTTGAATATGGAAACATCGTTAAGAAATGCACCACAAGCACCGCCACCATCAGCACCACCAACAAGATTAGCAGCAGCTGCAGCTGCAGCAGGTACTTTGCCTGTTATACAGGCGCCATCAGCCACAGCTGCAGCACCACCATCTCCTGCTCCTGCGCCTGCTCTTCATTCACCTTTGGATCTGTCAATGCGTACTGTTAAACAGACGGCAGATTCAACGGAATACAAATATCAGAGACCTCCAACAATTGCGTCTGCTGCTGCCTCAACGAGTTTAAGTGGTGTTAGTGGTGGTATCGGTGGTGGCTTGGGTTTGCCACGTTTCGATATAACACCCAATTTCTCGGCAGCCACAAGAAGTGCAGGAGCACCACCTCCACCACCAACGCCACCAACAAGTCATACAACGCATGTTATACGACAAAATCCAGCAGCTCCGGCTTTGGTTATCAAAACGGTGCAACAGATGCGTCCCAGTGTATTGGAAACGAATCCCTATGCCAAGAGGCCTGCACCACCATCTCAACCAGCTGTGCAGCCAGCGATTGTTGAGACCACAACAAGCAACAAACCCACAATGTCAGCCTCGCCCATAATTATACCTTTGCCCACAACCTCGTCATCGGCAACATCATCGCTATCGACTACCCCGAGTCCTGGTCCTGGTCATCATAATAGCAGTAATCCCAATTATTTGGGTAGAAAACGTCATCTGCAGGAATATAATCAGGCAGCAGCTAAATTGGCCAAATTGGAAGCAGCAACGACTGCGACGGCAACGGCAACGACAACACCACCACCGCCACCACCACAATCATTATCAAAAACAGTTGTTATTGCACCCGCAGCAGCATCACAACCATCAGGATCAGCATCAGCATCAGCACCACCACTAGCACCACCACCAGCGACAATAGTTGCCGCCTCTGTACCAGTGATAGCCATCAATGAGCAGGCGCTGGCCGCCAAACGAGAGCGTGAAATGCTTAAACGTGAAGTGGATATAATAATGCCCACGACATCGTCATTATTATCATTATCACCACCACCAATGCCAAGCTCCAGTCAGCCAATGATAAAGGTGGAGCAACGCATACGAACTAAGGCCGAGCTTAAAGGTTTCACCTTTAGTCCACCTGTTTTGGTTAGTTCCACCACCAATAGCACCACATTATCGTCGGCGATGCCGCCAAATCAAATAACCAATAATATACAAATTAAATTGGAACCAGCTCCACCATTAACACCACCAGTAGCAGCATCACAATCAACAACAATTGTGACTGCACCACCGCAATCAATGACAGCTATTACGGAATTGGGTCTGGAATTAGATCCACCAACAACGAGCTTTAATAGCAATAGTCTTTTAGATTGGGGCAGTACCTGTAATAATCTTGTTGAGCAGCTCAATAGTTGTTTAACTAAAGCACCACCATCAGCAGTAGCAGCAGCACCACCACCAGCACCAGCACCACCAATTCCATCCTCAGCTGTGGTTGCCACTATTAAATTGGAATTAAGTGAAGATGATTTGCCAGTGGCAAGAATATTAAAGCGACAACCCATATTGCCTACTCTACCAGCTGTAACAGCAGATCCCGAATCAGCGGCAACAACAACCACTAACACCACCCAATTGACAACCACAACAAATGGCATCTCCTCATCGATGGGTGGTGCTGCTGCACAAAAGAAGCTAAGTAAAATGGAACGTGAGAAGAAACGTTTGCAACAAGAGAAACGTATTGCAGCACGTCTCGTCTCAGCAGCAGGACATACGAGCAGTTCGGAGAGTGATACCACTGAATTGCATAAACGTAAGACAGCCCGGCAAAAGAAACCGCTAATGCGGAAGGGCAGACCTAGAAAACAAGCCATAGTCAATGAGCAACGTAGCGAGAAGCAAACACAAAGCAGTGAACCAGATGAAGATGGAGAAAAGGAGACAAAGCAGCAGCAGCAACAGCAACAGCAGCAACAACAACAGCAACAGCAGCGGCGAGGGCAGGTGAAATCATTAAAAGAGAAGGAGAAAGTAAGCGGTGGCAAGTCCAGTGAGGAGAAAACAAAACTAAAGACTGCAACAGCGATGGCAACTAATACCATGGCGACTCCAATTCCAACTACTCCTGCCCCAAAGACGGCAACAACTAAAGTCACTAGCACGCCAAAATCCTTGACAAAACGTAAAAGTGAGGAGGAATCCAATAACAGTAGCAGTAATAGTTCAGAAGAAGAAGACAACAACAACGACGACGACGACGATGATGATGACGAAGAGGAGGTGGAAGAGGAGGAGGATGAAGAGAATGAAAAGAAATCATCTAGAGGTGTAACAGGAACAGGAGCCGGCGGAGCTGCAGCTGCAACTGGAGGAGCCTCATCCAATAATAAATCACAACAACAGCAACGTACAACCAATACGATTAAAAATCGCATTGGTCATAATCTCAATACAATGACCCGGTCGAAACGTAAAAAGGAACTGGAACTGCAATTGGCCAATAGTAAAGTGTTGCGTAATGATAAAATCATACGCAATTCTACGACAAAAATCAAACGTAAATACGTTCGCAAAGTGGTCGATAGTAAAAAGGAAATGATGGTCACACGTTTACGTAACAAACAACAGGATCTTGGCCAGCAGCTAATGAATGGCGGACGTTCAAAACTAAAGGGTGGCAAGGGATCAGTCAGTGGTGCAGCAGGTGCCAGTGGAAAACAAACAAATGCTGCCACTAAAACCTCACCACAGCAGCAATTATTTCTCGAAGAATATGCCTATAAATTGGCACTAAAAATTCCACATCGTTTGATCTCTATCAATAAGTTGAATAAAGTGGCCAGCTCATTGCCCGATTTAGAGCAACGTGATTTGGGTCAAGAGTTGGCTTGCTTTAAGAATCGTGGCGGACGTCCCAAGACGAAGGCCGCAAGTAAACAGCAAGAGAATTCCACACCGAAATCCATTATTGATGTCCTGCACTTGCGGGTGACGAATGGTAGTCAAAAGAAGACAACGGCAACAGCAACAACAACGACATCAGCAACAGCAACAGCTAATAATCTTGCCACAAAGTCATCAGTCTCAGCGCCAGCATCGTCGTCTCATAATCATTTGCAAGTGCATAGTGATCTATCACAAACATCTGCCTCAAATTCCCTCTATGAGCAGCCCCAACAACAGGATATGCCCGGAGGAGCAGGATCAGCATCATCCACTAATAATATCGATGATCTAAGTCGACGACATTTTAGCATTTTCGATACCAAAGTTTTGTCGAGTAAAACTCGCACGGAATCCAAAATGCAGCAACGTCGTGAGATAATACGTGAAATATTTGTTGGCCCTGAACGTCCAGCTTCGGCTCCACCCGAACGTGGACAGGGTCAAGATAAGGGCGCTGATGAGGATGATGATACAACGATAAGTTATCAAAAATATGAAGAATTTCTCGATCAAATGAATCGTATTGTAAGTGCTAATAATAATAAATTGGCACGACGTGCTGTTACCGAGCTACCTGCCACGGCAATGGCTAATGCAACTGCTGCGGCAGTTCCTCCGCATAATAAGCGAAAGTATTTACGGCGTAAAGGAAGCTCTGGTTTCGATTATATACGTAAAAAGAAGCGACCACAATCCACACAACAACAGTCCCAGCAGCAGCAACAACAACATCACCATAATCATAATCATCACCACAACAACAGCAGCCACCAACAACATCATTTACAACAGCAGCAGCAGCAACAACAGCAACATCATCATCATCATCATCATAATCAACAGCAACAACAACAACAGCTACATATATCGTCTCCACTCCAACATAATCATATGCAATCTACAAATCTAAATACCTCGGAACAGCAATCGACTCAAAGTGCCGCCGATGAACGGCTCGATGATACGGATAGCACAATTGCTGGCAGTAGTTCATATTTGCCTCTCAAGGTTAAGACTGAAATGGATGTGTGTCGTGAGATACAGAAATGGGTACTCAATAAAGGTGTGGGACAGAGCACAATGCATAAAGCCGCCCGTCAAGGACTCATTGATGTTGTGGTCTATTGCCTAGATCGTATGAGTATGAATCCCGATCAGAAGGATAATGCCGGCTATACACCATTGCATGAGGCCTGCACGCAGGGTTGGTTGGAAATTGCTAGAATTTTATTACAATTTGGTGCCAATCATTCGGAGGCAGCACAATCCGGCATTAGGCCATTGCATGGCGCCATCGAGAATGATCACGAAGAGGTTGTACGTCTATTGTTGTCCTATGGAGCTGATCCGTTGCTGGCAACGTACTCAGGTGAGGTATAGTTGGTGGAAATTAAGTGGGTGTGTGTGTGGGTGTGTGTGTGGGTGTGTGTGTAACTGAAATCAAAACAAGACACTTTCTTAAATGTGAAAAATGAAACCAATTTTTGAGTTTAAATATATACATACGAATATGTCAAAAATCATCTATTAAGTTTTTGGACCTCTTTAAAATAATGAATTAAACCTTGTTTTAAGCCAAAGCTAATGATCAAATCTTCAAAGCTTAAACTAGTTGAGAATTACAACTAAAAAAAATATAAAAAAAAAAAATAAACCAATGATTCAATTGATTTTTCAATTCCAACAGGGATTTAATGTTAAAAACAATTCGAAAGCCCGTGACGTTTGATATCTAATATCCGATTTTTAGAAAAATAGTTTCAAATTTTAGAACTCGATCTTATAAGAGTTCTACATTCTCCATTCCTCATTTGACGTAGGGCATTCAACAAGACGATGCGTGACTTTATTTTACTCATTCGATACGCCAAGTTTGCGATGAAATTATTTGAACATACTCTCTAATATTAAATGATGCAGTAAACTAAATTTTCGGCTTATGGTTTCGGTTACATGCAGCTGGCAGCAGAACTCTCTATCCCCGCTTCCTTCTCTCGCTTCTCTCTTTCTCATCTTCACCATGGTTTATAATCAACTAATTGGTTTCATATTTTTTTCCCGTTTTTTTTTTTTGTATAATTCAGGTCAAACCCCGCTAATGTTAGCTTCAAGCAAGTTGATGCGTGGCATTTTGCGAGCCCATCTCAGCGATGCACAAAGTGCTGCAGCTGACATCAAACCGATGCGTTTTCAAGGACCCTGGGAGATATTTGGTAAGTGAATGAAGTTAATTTTTCAAAATGTAAATGATTAATCCTACATTATTTTATTACAGATGCTAAGGAATATGGTTATGATATATTCGATAATGTACCGAACACATCTTGTGATATGAGCAGAGCTCTACGTAGAGAAAGAAAGGTTAAAGTGCGTAATGGATTAATGTCTACCAAAATGAAGAAAACAAAGGAAAATGAGGATAAAAAGAAGGAGAGTAAAACAGATGTGAAGACGACAACAACAACAACACCAACAGCAGCAGCGGCAGCAGCAATGCTGAAACAGAATGGGGAAACAAGTGCAACAAAGACTGCAACAACAGCTAAAACCGAAACAGAAACGACAACGACAATGACAACGACGACAACGACAACTACAATGATGACAACAACATCATCATCATCAACAACAACAGCAACACTGACAACAACATTGACAACAATGATGGTGAAATTGGAGCCCGGTACCGAGGAAGATAGCAATAACAATAAAAACAATGATGCAAATGTTGAGAATAATATGGTAGTAACAAATGTTGTGAATGTCAAGAATGAGGTTAAAATGGAAATGGAAGATGATGACGACAACGACAACAACAACGCCGACGATGACAACAATAACAACAACAACAGTAACAGCAACAACGACGACAACAACATTAACGATAACGGTAATGGCAATGATGATCATCGCGATCAGCAGCAGCAGCAGCAGCAACAACAGCAACAACGCCATCTCCATACTCATGAGGATGGCGAAACAATGGATGATAATGATAACGATGAATTGAATGGTGATATTTTTGAATTTGAAGAGGCCGATGTGCCCTTGCCACCACTGTACTTGCTCAAAGATGAGGGCAGTGATAAATGGGTACTATTAAATGATTTGTGCAATTTACTTAAAGTCAAATCAAAGGATACGCTGCTTAATAAGGTGAGCCAGCGAGCTAGACCCAGGATATAACTTAATTAGATAAGATTCTTTAACTTTGATGAATCTATTTCAATAGATAACAAAAATTGACTAAAGCTATGGCAAATTAAATCAATTATTTAACAAAACAGAAAGAGACAACAAAAATGAAACAAAAACTAAATGAAATTTTAGAATAGAAAGCAACAAAATATATCATAAGGAAGCAGCGGCGAATCTAAAATAAAAAGTTCATTAAAGAAATTTCTAAATGTCCTTTTATAAACATTGTTAAAGAAAATTTCTTACTAATGATTGCTTTTAACGGGAATTTGATTGATATAAACTTGAATGTATTCTTGCAAGAGAATATTTATAGTTATTCGTTGTAAGAAACCCTTTTATAGGACCTTTAGATGATATTTTTATTTTATAGTATAGTTTAATAGATTTTATGGATATAGTATTTTCTGGTTATACTTCTTTCTGATAGAAGACTTTTTAAACTATGTCTATAATCATAATAGAGATAATTAAAAAAATTACTAAAGGATTTTAACCTTTTTAATTTTTAATATATATGTGATTAGATAAATAGATAATAGGCAGAAATAATGTAGTAATAATTAACAAGAAAGGTTGCAGAAAAAGTATAAAAAAAAAAATAATGCAAGAAAGAAAAGAAAGTCGGTTAAGAAAATTAAATTCGTTGTTCATGTAGACAAAAGTAAAGAAAATAAGATAGAAAACGTAAAAAATAATGGGATAATGCAAAAGATAATGACAGGATAAAGGAAAGAATGAAATTTTTATTTAATTAGAAGTAATATATGAAAAAAAAACAATTAGGTCCTTTTTTTCTACCATAATTGTTTAGTGTTTCTATATATAATGTATTAATATATTTTTTCTCTTTCTCTTTCATGTACGCGCTATAGCTTTGTCCGACCAACAACAACAATAATAGTAACAACAACAATGCTTTGGCCCACAACAACAACAATAGTAATAGCAACAATAATAACAGTAACAGTAACAACAACAACAACAATACAAATACACAGAAGCAACTACTGCGGGAATTTAAGATCGATGACTTTCTTGAGAAGGCCACCTGCCTGCAATTGCTATGTGCCGGCGAGAAGCTGAATATGTTTAGCTCCTCCAAGGTTGTGCTAATCAAATACAACGACAGTGTCAAGAACTTATTAGGCGTTAAAACAATTTTAATGAAATTTTAAAGCAGCGCCTCATACAAAAAAATAAAAAACAAAAAGTCAAAAAACAAAAAACAGCAAGCAAAACCGAGATACAGAGAACAATATATCTATGTATGTATATATTATATATATGTATATGTATGTCGCTCTTTAACTAAATTAACTATTAGTACGAATATAGAATATAAGTAGATTACATATACATGCATACATGCACAGACATATATATGCATATATACATATACATATATATATATATATATATATATAAAGAGAAAGCAAAACGAGAGAGAAAGAAAGTAACTAACTATAAATCTAATTAAATGTCTTTGTCTTTGGAAGACAAAGTCCTTTTTATGCAAAAAAAAAAAAACAAAAAAAAAAAAACGAAAATGAAAATTTTTTATATAAAATTAGAGCTAATGCAAAGTGATAAAAAGGTGCTATACACACTCAAAAAAAAAAAAAGAAAATGGCAATGAAAAGTGAGAAAAATCTAGAGAATTGAGAGGAACAAATGATATATGTATATGTATGTATATATGTATATGTGTACTGATTGCATTGGCGGCTCCCCCAAAAGGGAGCCAGCACCCCCATCCAATAAAACAAAAACAAAACAAAAAAAAAACAAAAACTGATAAATGGATAAAAAAAATTATTTAACAAATTTTTAACAATTAAGGGAACGGCTGCAATTTAGAAAAAAAAGAAACGTGAAGAAAATATTAACAACAATTTAAATGCCAGCCACAAGCAGTAGCTAATATATATATATAAAAAAGAACTACACTAAAACTAAAAACAACAAGTCTATATATATATATATATTTAGGAATAACGTGTAATTTATGGTTTTTAAAAGCAACAAAAAGAAATGAAAAACTTAGTAAAAGCAGTAAAAAAAGCGACAAAAAAATCAATATTTGTAATATTATACTAAAACAAAACAAAAATAAAAAAAAAAACAACAAGAAAGGTGTATTTATGTATTATGTATTTTTAAATGAAATTATTAACATTTAATATAATATAGTAGATTATATACACATACATACAATATATATAGATATATATGTCTATCTATAAATATAAGTATATATATACTTAAATATATGTATACAAAAATATAAAATATTATGTAAATCAATTTTCAGATAGGTTTGTAATTTTCTATATAATATTCGTATGTAAGTTTTTGTGCAAAACTAAAAACAACAAAACAAAAAATCCAACAAAATCGAAAAAAGAAATATAATTGAAAAACAAAAAACAAAAGAAAAAAGAAAATAAAGGAAAAATTACTTTTTGGCAATTTAATTAACAAATTTGTTGTTCTCAATTAATTCTACGATTTATAATTGCTCTTTTAAACTTTAATTTCTCAAAATTCTGTTCAAGATTGTTGTTATTCAAAAGTTGTTGGCACTGAACACGTTTTGTATGTGTACTTGAATGGCAACTACATAGTAGTACATACTTTCAACTTTAATCAATATTCAAATTTTGATGCTCAGTATATGCAAGTGCCCATGGTTATAAGGATATTAAATAATGTTTTAAGAACGATTCTTTTCAAGGTTTATATTTTCAAATTAACGCTCCAAAAGCATTAAAGTTGTCGCAACTCTGTTCTTTCATAGCGACAACCCGGTTTTTTTTTGCGGTAATTTCGCTTGGTGTCGCTTGGCGCTCAGCTTTTCAAACGCTCACAGGTGCCACCTGGGCGATTGAAGCTGCACAGAGCTGCCATCTGGTTGCTTGTTTGCACATGTGTATGCTGTGTGTGTGTGTATGTTTGTGCTTTGCCATATGATTGCCGTCCTTGTTCATCAAATACGTTTAAAGGCCAAGAATAATTTGCTTGCCCTGTCCTTGGCCCCGCTATGCCTGCGTTGCCCTATCCCACTATCCCATTGCGGCGTGTATGCTACTGTGTGTGTGTGTGTGATATTCGTGTGTATGTGCGGGCTTTTCTCGTCTTCTTCTACCTACGCCAACAACTTTTGCTACTTTTTTTTTTTTACTGTGTTCCCGTTTGCGTTGGCCTACAGACCTAATTTTTTTGTCCGCCGTGCGTTTGTGTAGAGCGGCTCCCGTGCATAGTTTTTCCCCCTTACAAATAAAATCAACACAAGAATAGAGTGCAAAATAAAAATAATAGGAAAAAGGCAAGAAAAGCGAAAGGGAAAGAACAACCAACTAGTTTAACAGAAAAAGCGAAAGTGAATCCCAAAAGAACCCAGAAGAAGAAAACCCAATAACAATTTGGTCGTGTTGTGTGTGGGTGTGTGCGTATGTGTGTGAGTGTCTATATGTGTATGGCATCATAACGGGAATGGGAATGGGAATGCGAATGCTGCAAACCTAATAAATTTGCTTTTAAAAAAAAGAAGAAATGTGCAATTTTTCCTCTTGATTAAATTGAAATACGACAAAATTGCTGCCATTACCGCTGCTGCCAATGCCGCTGCTGCGCCTTTTTGTTGTGTCATAGAGAATTAGAGCAGCAGCAGCAGCAACAACAAGTTAAGTTCGCACTACACACACACACACCTTACCTCACCTCACCAACCGCACCACCCAAACCATCTGCCTACAACGCACCATATCTCAACGTTTGTAAAGTAAATGTGTTTGTGTGTGCGCTCCCCCGTATATAAGTATATATGTTTCTCTGTGTGTGTGTGTGTAATAGAGGAATTGCAATTTATAGGAAGAGCTTTTAGCTTGTTGCGCGCGTGCGACGTGAGTGCTGCTAAGGAAGAAGAAGAGCAAGAAGCAAAAGTCGGCGAATAAGAATCGCAGAGAAACAAACCAAGCAACAATAATAAAAAAAAAACAAAAAAATAATGTACTAAAAAAAATACAATTTGCAATCAATTTTTTTTTAAATTCTCTTCTGTTTCTTTTCTCTCTGCCCCCTATAAATATAGAAGTATATGGTTTTGTGCGAAAGAACACCACAAAAGCGAATACACAAAATAATAATAAATACAAAAACAAAAACAAAAAATAAAGTAAAAAAAAAATCGCAAATGCGTTCGGCATCAAAGTTTATATCTGTGTGTCTCAATGTGTGTGCGGCTGTGTTTGTGTAGAACGGGGAACGACGACGACAAGGAAAGAGCGCGCGCGAGTGAGTGAGTGAGAGAGAGAGGAAATAAGCAAGCAAAAAACAAAAAAAAAAAAAAAAAACACAACAACAACAATATATTATGCTAAAAAAGCTCTCGTCGTCGCAGCTGCTAGCACAGGCGGAAACTGTTGCTGCAGGCGTTGTTGGTGTTGTTGTCGTTGTCGTTGAGAGAGCGAGACGGAGAGACAGCAAGATCATCTCAACATTATGAATCACACAACAAAAACAAAACCAACAACAACAAAACACGCAAAATTCTTGTTGTATTTCTTTTTGTACATACATATATTTTGCGAATTCTAAGCAAAGCACAACAATATAAGGAGAGACAAGCGACAACAACAACAACGACAACAAATTGGAAGAAGAAAATCAGCAATAACAGAACAACAACCACAACATAATAGCACTTTTGCTTTCGCTTCCAACTGGTTTTTCGTACACCCAAACAAGAGAGAGAGAGAGAGAAAAGAGAACTAACTTCCAGTTCGTCTTGGAATTCTGCCACCGGCTACGCATGCGCAACCACTACAACAAAAACTAAAACATCGTCTGGCTGCATGAAAGGTAAACCTCTTGCGTCTCTTTCTCCCCCAAGCCCCCATATTCCCCACCATTTCCCCCTTCCTTTGGCTATCCTCTGTTGGTTCTTCTGCCATCCCAAGACCCAAGTCTTTTGTCTAGTTGGTTGAGCTTTTGAGCGTCGCACAGTGGCCAAGCTACTAGCAAAATACATATGTACATACATACATACATATGTACATATGTATAACCTAGATGTCCTATAATCAATTCTTAATTAAAAATGTAAAATACCATGAGCAATTCTTAATTATAAGTTTTAAGTTTCCTAATTGTAAATTATTAACGAAAATGTTTCAAATTTGATTTACGCCGTAAACTTATCAAAAATCGACCACTATGCGTTAAGATCTCTGTTGCTGTCTCTCTTTCTTTTTTTCCTTGGGGTTGAAATTGAAGTTGAATGAAGTTAATTAAAGTTTTCGAGAGAAGTAAATTTAATGATGACCCGCCAGGCTCAGTCAGTCAGCCCTTTATACTGAAACATCATGGCACAAACATACATACATACATACATACATAGATATACATACATACATACGTCTATATAAATGTGTAAAGGGGGAAAAAGTTGGCAATGTGAGAAAACAGGATATGTTCAGATCTTCTATGATAATTGGCACACAAATTTTAGTGATCTAAAAAGAGACAAAGAGAGAGAGCGAGAGAGAGAGAGAGAGAGAGAGAGAGGGAGAGAGATAAAGAGAGAGGGAATTTAATCGAAAAGCTCTTTTAGCTCTTAGGTTGGCAAGATCTAAAAAAAATATTCCTTTGATAAGCAAGCTTGATTGAGGCAAGAGAGTCTTGACTGTATTTCCATAAAATTTACTATAAATAAATTAATAAAGATTTTGGAGTTGAAATTTTAATGCAATAAGGAAACATCTATTACAATGAAAGCTCCTGTAGGTAGACAAGGTTCCAGCCTCTAGAAGCTGTCTCTGAGAGAGGGGGTTTTAGGTAAATCTCACTTCAAAAATTAGATGTGAACTTAAAATGTAAACTAATTACGGACGAATACAAATAATTGGTACTTTTATATGTCCCCAAAAAGCAAAAAGCAAATTTTAATAGATATGTACTTTCTATCTATCACTAGCTTTTCTTTATTGATATTGGTTAATGGCACAGAATCCCAAATGTACAATAATTTTCACTCAAAAGTTTCTCTTAGATTTATACTGATTTTCCATTCATTATTTTTGGAAAAGAGTTTAAGCAAAAGGCAATTTTGACATTTACTTAAGAGACTTTTTACTATGTACAAGGATTTCTTAGAAATTGTAATGCAACTATTTGCCAAAGAAGAGGTTTTTATTTTGACAATTTTAGCTGGCAATTTCTATTTGACAAACTTCACTGTGTTTGAGTGGAAAAGTAAATCTTACTAAATGTATACAGAAAAAATGAAAAATGTTTGGTATAATATGAATAAGGCTGGTAATTTTATTTCATGATTATACGAATCCTTGAGAATCAGTTTTCTACGAATATTTCTCAAATCATTAGGCTCACACCTATTAATCTGGCCATAAGTGTACACCTAGAATAAATAACTCTCACTCAAAAAACGTTTTCACAATTTCGAGCAGGGTAAAGCCCATAATGAGGATGGTTAAATATAAAAAACATACATTCATATATGTAAAATTTTTATTTACTGTTGTTAAAATATAATAAATAGGCTAAAAAATAAGAAAAAAAACATTGACCTTGACCTGAGTTTGACCCTGACCCATTTTCATTAAGTTTCCTGTTTACATGATTTCATGCTATGTTTGACCTTGACCTACTGCTCTAGATGCCTTCTAATAGAAGCTAAAATGACTTTGAATGGCCTAGAACTTGACCTTAACAATGCAATGATAAGTTTTTTTTTTGCTAATATATTTCTCTTTTCTCTGTATCTTATCCAATTTTATTTGCAGAGTTTTACAAAAAGATATATTACTAAACTACTACAGTTACCTGCCCATTACGGAAACTACAAACTAATAAAAAAATAAACGCATCACAACGAATTGTACAAAAAACACAAATAAAGAAATATAAACCTACATAGGAAAATGGATAGCTTTAATGTGCCCTTGCTGGCTGAAAGTAGCAGCAGCAGCAATATTCCCAGTAATTATGCCCAGCAACAACAACAACAACAACAACAACAACAACAACAATTGATGCCACATCATCATAAAGATCAAATGTTGGCTGCTGGCAATGCGCCAACTCTAATGCCATTTTATCAACATCATCAACAACCACAACAACACCACCACCAACAGCAACAACATCATCAAAAGGATAATGTAAATGGAACAACAGAAAATTTCTCCAACTCTATAGATGGAAGTCAATTGGAAGATGGTGGCATCTCATTGAGTGGCCTATGCGAAAGAATGTTTGCCAGTCCAAATCCTCATAGTAATAGTAATAATAATATGTCATTGAATAATAATAATAATAATACAAATAATAATAATGTCGATAACAAAGTAATTGCCACCTCATCAACTATTGTTGTTGCTGGTGGTGGTGGTGCTGCCGGTGGTGGTGGAGTAGAATCTAGTCGTGGTTCTGCCATAATATTGGAATCTGTTCCAATGCCTTCATTTGCCAATCTTATATTTCCACAAACACGTCAACAAACTCAATCATCAACGAGTGAGGCTTTAACTGGCATTGATCCAGCTCTAATACAAAAGCAACAATTGCAACAGCAGCATCACCAACAGCAGCAGCAGCAACAACAACAACAACAACAACAAGTTCCTTCTGCTTTGGCATCAACAATTGCAATTGCAGGACCATCAATAGAATATCATCAATTGAAACCCATGGAAGTGGGTACAAATTTTCTAACATCAACGACAGCGCAATTGTTAGATTTTGAACCGCCAAAGGATGATAATCAAATAACAACTACAACAACCGTAACAGCAGCACCACCACAACCACAACCACCACCACCACCAACAGCATCAGCGCTATTAACAACATCTTTACCATCAACAACAACAGCAACAACAACAAACACTGCCAACAATAATATGAATAGAAATCAAAATCAACAAATGCGTTGCTCATTACATAGCATTGAAGAATTAGCAGCCAGTTCATGTCCTGCACCCTCAGCAGCAGGAAAAGCAAGACCAACAACACCAATTGCAATTGCAACAGCAACGACAACAACGACAACAGCAGAAGCAGCAGCAACATCATCATCACAACAACAATTGCCACAAAGTGGCTCACATAGCATTGGTGGTGGTTCTGGCGGTGGTTCGGGCTCCAATCTCAGCTCTGATGAGGAATCCATGTCTGAAGATGAATTCGGATTAGAAATCGACGATCAGGGAGGTAAGTAATTATAATTTATATACATAAATATTTTATCGGATTGAATTGATTGACTTGTTGTTTCTTAAACACTAAAACAAATAAAATCTGTAATACGACGTCTATTTCAATAGCTAAAACGCCAGAAAAACAAACTGATTAAAACAAAAAAAAAAACCTATAATTTTTAAAAGGCAAATTCAAAAATCAAATGAAAAAGTAAATCAACAAAAAAATAAATAAATGCAGCAGTTTTTGTGGAAAATCAAATGAATCCTGTCAAAAATAATTAAACTCTATATAACCATAATAAAATAAAATTTGTAATACAAATAACAAAAAAAAAAAAAAAATTATAGCGCAATTATTATCAAAAGGATTATCTAGAGAAGTTATAAATGATAAATAATGCAATAAATAACCGACAAAATATATTTAATATTATGAAAATATTTCAAATTAAAAAATAATTTTCAAAAATATCAAACTTGTTAAATAAATAATGAAAAATAAAACATTAATATAAATAAAAGAAGTATTACAAATTATAAAAAATATGAAATGCAAGAAAAAATGCAAGGAAAACCATTAAACGAAATAATAATAGAATTATTACACATCATAAAAAAAAAATATTAAAAGCAAGAAGAATGCAATGAAAAAACATAATATATGTATGTGTCTATAAAAATACAAAAAATCTATATAATTAAACATCGATTATCGATTACCATTGAATTATTGTTTCTAGCGAAATAATCGAAAAGTCTATATAAGATTTAAAGCTCATAAACAATTACTTAAACGATTCTTTGCATTGGTTTTGCATTGAATTAGGAGATCATTTAATTATATTAGTTCAATTTGAAACGATAAACAAAAGATTACTTTATGGGGCTGTTCCGAAAAAACTTGCAACTCTACATTTTTTCTCCTTTTTTTGTTTTCTTCGTTTCTCGTGTCAATAACAAAATACAAATGATGATAATAAATTTATCATCTATATAAATATTTGATCTATAATTAAAGCATTATTTACATTTGCTAGACATCAAATTGTTGTCTTCATGGTTTTCGATCGTCTTCAATCGTTGCAAGCGTCAAGTGCATTGCTAAGTGCATCTCGCACACACACACACACACGCACAAACAGAGACACACTTTCAATCAACTAGGTTCTCTCCCCGATATAAAGAAAATCATCGGCATCACTCTTATCCCTAGCCTCTCCTCCTCCTTCTGCCACCCATCCACCAACCATCATCACCACTTTATAGTCGTGTATTCCTCTCTCTACAAACATATGTGCCTTATGTCGTCGTCGTCATCGGATGCAGCCATAAAAATCCATTTTAAATATCTATAAAAAAGAAACACATAAAAAAGAGGAGAAGAAAAAAAAATCGAAACAACAAAAAATTCAACTAACCTACTTTCGGGGAGGTTCTATCTGTCTCTTTTGGCATGCTAAATGAACAAAATGTTGCTTAGTTGGGTGGAGGAATGGGAGGCGACCATTTACCAAATCGACAAATTATATACACTTTTATATGCGAATGATCGTGAAAATATAATATTAATTAAGGTATTTAGTTATGTATGTATGTATATTGAAATTTTCCAATCACAAAATACGTTTTAGATTTAAATCAAGGTTCAAAAAGATATGGCTATATGGATACGTCAAATCATCGTTAGATAGACAAGAACCTATATAAGATTATTCACTTCCATTATTTCTGCAAACTGTTGAAAATAAGATTTCATAACTTTCAAATATGTTAAGAAAATCGAAATAATTCAAACGAAGGCAAAAAGAGATTTAAATATATTTAACTTTTAAAGTCTTTTCTAAAGAAAAAAATAATAATTCGAAAGTATTTCTTCGCTTCTTTTGCAAAACAAATCAATAAGTTTTCTTATTATTTCGTAATAATCGTTATCGATGATTGAAAAATCGGGCTTGTAAAAAATTATGTTTTATGGCTAAGAATTTAAAGTGATTTGTCAAACTCTGAGAGTATATAAATGTAAAACAGAAAGCAAAAAACGAACACACATGATGACTGTCTGTCCGCCCGGTAGTCAGTCAGTCAGTCAATTTGTTCGTCTGTCAAGTTGCGGGCCAGGCAGGCAACAATCAACAGAACAGACAGATAGATCATGATGTTGTTGATGATGTAGTTGCAGTTGCAGTTCCATATATTGCTGAGTCATATGTATATGCAAAATTTAAATGCACATAAAAAAAGAAACTTAAAAAAACACACACACACTAAAAAATTTGCTGACATTCAGCAATGTCAGTTAGCAGTCCCCACAACGTCACCCACAACCCTCCTCCTCCTCTTCCTCTGCCCTGGTTGGGTTTTTTCGTTGCCGCTGTTTAAGTAGATATATTTTATGTGCAACCTTCAATGCCACACTTCAATTATGTGGCATGGCTTTTTGTGTGTGTGTGTGTGTGTGTGTGTGTGTGTGCATACCTAAAAGTGCAGCTTAGTTACATTCATCCTTCGAAAGAGGCAAGAAATATGGAGCAAGGTCTTGGCGTTTAGGCGTTAGAATTTGGGTCAAGAGCTCATGTTGCCGCCGCTGATGTTGCAGTTGTTGTTGTTGCATTTGCCGCTGCCGTTGCTGCTCGTTTTCTAATATTGGAGATTGGGCACAAGGATGGTGTATACAACAACGAACAAAAACAACAACAACAGCAATAGCAACAAAAAAAAAGCGAAATTGCATAGAAATTTGAAGGTCATTGTGTGCATCAACACAAGCGAGACAAGTTCTCTCTCTCTTTCTTGTTTGCTAACTCACTTACTCTCCTTCTCGCTCTCTCTCTCTCTCTCTCTCTCTATTTGTGTGTGTGTGTGTGTGTGTGTGTGTTCTGCCTCAGTTGATTTTATTTGCCGCCGCCGCCACCGCCCACTTGCAGCAGCGTCGCGCTTTGCCGGCTGACATTGACATAGATTGCAACGAAGCGTCGCTGCTGTTGCCGTTGTTTTTGTTGTTGTTATTGTTGTCGTCGTCGTCTATGCGCACCTCAAAGGATTTAAAATGGGTCAAAGTCAGCCAGCTTGTTGCATTTTATATAGCAAACGAGGTCAATAACGACGCAAATTGGGACATGACATTGGACGACTATAGATTTTTGTGTGTGCATGTCTGTGTGTTGCAAGGTTTTTCTAATTTATATGTTTAAAGGTTACAACCAACTCAAGGACCAACACATACATATATATAAATTGCATTATCCTGTCTCTGTCCTTGCTGTGCGCTCTGTTTCTAAGGTCGTTTGAAAAAAAATATATGCAAATAATATCTGACCTTGCCAATGCGGGCCGAAATCGGCAAGAGGTACGACTGGGAGGATGGTATATACATATATGTATGTATATACATATGCCAGTTGATATTTCGTTTCGTTTCTACTTTACTTTCTTTCCAGCTTTGATTTGACTTTGAACAGGGATTTTTTTGTAGTTTTGCTATTTCTTTAACTGTTTGCCATTGGCAAGGTATTTAAAAATGGATAGCAAATTTTTTGTAAATGGCGCATTTTGCTTTTGCTTTGCTGCAAATTTAAAGGCTTTATCTTTAAAAGGTTATCCTTTTAGTTGGCGCCCAAAAGTATGCAGTGAATGTGCTTTAACTAGATTAATTAATTTATTTATTAACCTTATTAATTGTGACAAAACAAACAACATTTCGTACTTATTTTTATTGGCATATTATATATTGAACTTAAAATCAATTTAAATACAACAATATATGGTTTCTATTGAATTGAATGTAAAATTAAGAAATATACCCAAAATTAAGAAATGATCAAAATGTAGGATTTCATTTTCTTAGTCAGAAAAAAATGTTTTTTTTTGTTTTTTTGTCACAAAGGATGCTAAAAGATTTTTCAGATTTTGGTTGTCTAATGTTTTTATTCCAAACTCGATAAAATTTCATAAAATTTTTATGAGAGTCTAGTTTACAAGTTAAAAAATGTCATCAAGACGTTAATAGTTTGGAATATATAGTATATAATATATAGTTGGAATATATAAAGAGATACTTCCAGATACTTTTTACAAACGAAAATGTAACAAAATAAACCTAATTGGGATAAAGAAATTGTACTATGAATGTAATTTAGATTAAAAAATGCATTTTCTTAAACAAAAATATTTTCTTTTAGCCTTTTATTATTCATGCTAAGATGGTAACTTGTTTTACATAGAGGTACCTCTACATTGTCTGAAAATGTATTGATATAAGGAAAATGAATATCATCATCAAAATCAGCACAAAAAAAAATAATATTAAAAAGATTTTTGATTGACTAAAAAAAAAAAAAAAAATTTTGGATTTTATCTTTAACTACTTTTTTTTTCTACTTTGTCATATTTTGTACTTAGTTTAATATCACAAACCAATTCAGTTCCAGAGACTAGAGTACACTTTTCTAATAGATCATGGTGCTCCAAATGTTTAGATCTTAACTGCCTTATTTTAAAGATCTATATATTTATATTTTTAAAATCATATATATATATATTATATTTTTGAGCAAAAAGCTAGCCAATGTTTAAGTTATTATTATATATAGATTTGGTATTCTGTCTTTATAGTCCTTTTTTAGCACGACACAACTATATTTTATTCTAATTATGGTTGTGCATACCTTTTAATAACTAATTATGCAACCTTTTGTTGTCTGCAGTGGTATTAAAAGTTTTTATAGAAAAATTTGGTTAAAAAACATTTTTAGTATTTTATTTTAGTCTTGGAAATAGTTTGTAAAGAGCAGTTTCCTGTGCAAAATAAGAAACCAAATGTTAAGAACATTAAGCTATAAAAATGGGAAATTTAATTTTAAAAACATTTTGTACGCTATCTAAAAAGAGAGAATATGGTTGACTTAGATGGTGATATGGTCAATATATATTTACATATATATTCCTGTGTTAAAAGCCTTTTAAAATGCCAATTAATATTGAAAATAATTTTCTAAAAAGTATGCTTTATTTGTGAATTAAAAGTTTTATAAACTATATAATTATTTGCCTGATTTTTCTTAGTTTTATTGATAGCATAGGGCACTAAATGATTGAAAAGAGGGGATTTTAGAGCGGTGTAGAGGAAGTGGAGAGGAGACGGTAAGGTTGTAGCTTCATAGTCATTGATGTTAAGAGACGACTAATAACCCAATTACTATGCCCACTTAGTTAAACAGTTTGCAAACAAACAAAATGTCAGAATGATTCCCCTACGTGTCGCCCCATTGCTCCACCGCCCCACCGCCCTTTTTTTTGTTTTTATCAGCCTAACTAGCCACACCGCCTTCAATTGCCTCTCGTCTACTCCACCTTATGATTGGTAATTGCTTTCCATTAGAACCCAAGTATTATTATTGTTCATTTGTTTCGTTTCAACGCGTTTTTCCAAAGGCGAAGGGCGGTCGAACTTAACCAATTTGATATTTAGTATTCCATCCTTGATTGCATTTACAAGATTTCTGATCGCTTGACTAAACCCAAAATAATGTGTGTGTGTATGTGTGTGTGTGTGTGTGTGTGTCTAGGCGTGTGTTCAATTACAAATTTGCGGTTTGCCATTGTGTGTTATAGTAAAGAACCTGGGTGAGAATTGAAACAAAAGAACTTAAAATTAAAGTAGAAAAGTGAATGACCAAACTGGAGGATAAATAGAATGTGAGGGATTTTTATTTGTTTCAAGTTCTCTTTATTTCGTAGTCGTATTGTTGTTGTTATCTCATTTTAATTTCAATTAATTGCTAATTGCTGGCTAATTGGATTTGTTAAACTTTTAACTTAAAACAAAAATACCAAAATTACTATTATTTCAATGAGAAAAAAAGGTAAAACAAATGAACAATGACAAGAATTATTCTATCAATCAACTGTCGATCCTATGTAAAAAAGTGTGCATTGATAATAAGGGAAAACCCTTTTGAGTTAACGATAAAATTTCTATTAAATATAAGTAATTTCTTTCTAATTTTTGTATACTGGCTTTCGATATATTTATAGCTTAAAAAATCTGTTTGAAAAGTAATTGAAAGTGTTTCAGCCTTAGGTATAGTGTTAGTTAATTCATGTCATTAGAAGAAAAAGTTTAAATTAGGCCATATTCCTTTGAATAACTCAATAGTCTGACTAAATAAAAGAACTTAGGCATGGCTATAAAAACTTTTCTATGGGAAAATGTGAAGAATTTAATCAAAACTATAATTCAAAACATTTTTTTATTTAGTGTTCAATGACAATTGATAAATTTTCCAATTGTAACCATGATTATGTGTCAGTTTCAATCAATTGAAGAAGAAAATGTGGCAATTTGGATTACTATCTGTTTTTCAGTCTGACTTCCATTTTTCAAAATTTTCTTTAAATGATTCTTTCTTATTTCTCCAGTTTTTTTCTGTTTCTTATCAGTGACATTTATCACAATCGATTATTAAATCGATTAATTGTATATGATTAACCAATTAACTGTTATAAACTTAAATTGAATTCTTTGGTTTCATCGATACAACTTAAACTTGAACTAAATTTTTCATGTTGCATTTTTTTTTTTTTTTTTTTTTTTTTTTTTTTTTGCATTTCAATTTGTATGATTTGCACTTTAGTTTAGTCTGTGTTGTAGTTGTAGTAGTAGTAGCATGTTGCATTATTATTTTTAATAGTATTACATTTTGATTGCTGTTAACCTTAAAATTAAATCAAAAGCGAATTGAAAATGCCATTGAGAATGAGTCTCAGTGTCTGGGGCGGGCGTCTCCAACATGTCTCTTGCTCTATCTCTCTCTCTCTCTCTTTCTCTCTATCTGTCTCCATCTCTGTCTCGTTCTTCGTCTGAGTTTCTGAGTGGAAAAACTGTGCTAATGGGTCGCCAGTTGACCCTGTGCTACATATTTCTGGGCAGAGAGTTGTTTTTGTTGTTGTTGTTGGTTTTGTACTAATTTTATTTTTCCTTTTTGTGCTTTTTGTTTTTTTGCATTCTGTTTATTCATTTGCATTTGCAATTGCAATTTTCAGCCAATGGACGAGACGAAGATAGCGACAGCTTTACAATTGATGGGGAAACAGAGAGAAAGAGAAAGAGTAATAGAGAGAGAGAGAGACATAGAGAGCGCACATTAATTTTCCTCTGGTGTGTGTGTGTACCCTGACCTAGTTACATTTATGCATTATATATATATACATATATATATGTATATATATATATTTTTTTTTTGCATCTTGTTTATTTGTTTGATTTATTGACAGTTAAAGTTTCGCAGTAGCTGGTGCGTCATTTAATTTAATTCAATTTAATTAATTTTTATAACAATTCATTTTTTGTTTTTTATCTCTCCCATTTTGGTCTACTCTTCTTTCTCTCTTTTCATGCCTGTATTTGCCTACCCTTTTATATAAGCTGTTGTTTCTATACTCTATATACATATATAGTTAAGAAGTTGATGTACTTTCCCAGATCCAAGTATGTAATTGGTAAACAGGAAACAGTTGAAACAGCTAACTTGTTTTCGGATCACCCTGTGGCCTCTTGTCTCTGAAAGAACTCGCTTAGATCTCGCTGGACTTTTTAATTGATCGGATAAAATGGAATTGACTTTAAAAGCCAAGTAACTTGGTTTTTATCTAGATTCACAAGCTACTTGTTTTGTTTGCCACTAAAGCAATTTTTTTTTAGAATGGTTAAAGGGTATAGAAAAGTCGTAGTCAACAATAATATTTTGCAGCTTGTAATTGCTCAATACGTAACACGTTATATTTGTCTGTTTTTGTTGTCTTTTTTTCCTATTCTTTTTCTATATTATTTTGTCCAGTTTTGTTTTTCTGTTATGCTGTTTTGTTTTGTTTTTTTTTTTTGTTGATGTTTTTCATTCTTTTGCTTGATTTGGTGTTTTTTTTTTGCGCTGTAACGAATTGTCAAAACTCTTTTTTCGTTTCGCTTCGCTTCTTCTTATCTGCTAATAAGGCTGTGTGTTTTCACTTATCACTCTTGGCGTATACGTAATATCAGAATGTTTTTGTTTTATATTACGCATACGTCATGTGTACACATATAACAACTAAGTAAATTCCACTACTCTCAGATAGTAAAGAGGAGAGACACACATATAGAACACTTAACCTCCTTTGTAAAGGAAATTCCAATTTTATTTGATTTTCCATATAAATTCTTTATAGAAATCATTTGTTTGAGTATTATTGTAATTTTGATTTGCAAACTTAATCAATGTAATTCGATGAGTCAAGATCGCAATATGTCTTGGATTGGGAAGACAATTCAGAGGCCCGTATAAATTATTATATTTGCTTGTTCTCTGGCCAATAATTGTTTGTTTGACTACAATCAGTTCGTAGATATATTTTCGGAGTGTCTCTAATTTATTAATTTCAACTAATTGACTTTAGATATTTCATTAATTCAGATTCATAATCTTTGTTCTAGTTACCATCATTGGCAAGTATCTAATTGATTTTTCTAATTTAAAAAGGTAATTATATAAGTAGCGTCTAATCTTGGAGGGCCCAAATGTTGATATGCATTTCGAGTAGGCACGGTTCACATTTCTGCAACTGAATTGAAATTCTAAATTTGATTCAAGTTATTAAGGACTTGGAAAGATCAATTTAAATAAAAGCTTTTCTTTCATATTTTTGTAGCTCATTCAATAATCATCAAAGTCGAACTAGAATTTTCTGCCTTCCATATACACCCATACAAATACACCTAAATATATATCTGTACAAATGTGCCTATAAAAAAAGTTAAAAATGTTTTGCACCCATCAACACACACATACTCACAAACACAAACACACTTGAGCACACACAACTAACTAGAAAACCCTCACGCATTTAAAGCTTTTTATACCATGCAATACTCTAGCGAAAGAGCATATTCAAGTCGCCCAAATATAGAAGGCAGAAGGTCTTCTTAAAACTAAAACGGTTTTCATTAATAAACGAGTTGATCTTGCAATATCTTATGTAGAAAAGTTAGACTAACTAAATTTAAATATAGACTCTAAAGTGCTTACAAGAGTGAGGGAGATAGTCTGTGAAAAGAATTTGAAATGCATCTAAATTTAGTTTTATAACAAGTTATTTGTTTCGGTGCATGGTATAACGTAGTCGACGCAATGACTTTTCTTTACTTCATTTCGTTTTTTGTGAGAGCTTTTGCAGCTTATGCATGTGTGTGTGTGTTTATTTGTGTGTCTACAAGAGTTTTGCGCGTGCATAGTTGAGGCGCCACATTGCCGCCCGTTGCGCTGCAAAAGCAAATAACAGCAGGCAGAAGCGATCCTCTCGTTTTTGCTCTCACCCACTCTCTCGCTCTCTGTTTGGGCAAAAAGATAATAGCGTAAAGTAAATAAAGATACAGAAAAAAAGCTCTGTGTGCAAGCGTAAATGCAAACTACAAGGAAACAGATACAGCAACAACAATCCCAACAACAATGAACAACAACAACGGCAAAAAGAATAGCAGCCTAATGTGAGCTTTTTTCTGCGCTAAAGCTTCTGTCGTCGTCGCTGTCAGTTTGTCGCCCAAAACAAGCAAAACAAGAACAACTTGTGTGTGTGCAGTTTAGGTAAATAGAACGACGTCGACAGCGACGCAGCTGCTCTGCTGCTGCGACACGCATGCTGATGCCTGGCTGATAACTTTTCAATGAGAGTTGCCCGCCCATAAGCAGGCAGCAGCAATATGAGACGAGTGTGGGCGGGGCGGGTCGGGGCGGGTGCTGCCATTTATTACCCACCTTATCGCCCACAGTCTTTAATTTACTTGTTCCATTACAGCGAAAATATTGCTGAAATTGCATTCCTGTTTTATTTCATTTTTTTCCCGTATTTTTGGTGATATATTTTTTTGTGTATTTTATTTACATTTCGTTCCAATTTTTTTTTTTTAAATTGTTAAGGCAGGTCCAGGTTTTTTCGGGTGAAATTGGGAGAGTTTATTTATAATAATTTATGACTTTGTTTATGCTCGTCATCTTGGCATAAAAAAACAAAAAGGGTAATACAAAAAATAGGCTATGGGATGAGTACAATATTTATTTATAAATATATGTATTAAAGACGAATACTTATTGGATATAGAAAAATGGTCAAATTACTTTTATACAATACAAAAAAAGTTTAAATAATCGCTTAATAAATCTACAAAATTTATGGTGAAATTTTCTGTTCTAGTTTTGCCAAAAAAAAATAAGATTACAAAAATCTATTTTGTTTCATAAGGAAATTTACCGAATTTAATTTCTAACACAAGAAAAAAAATTTTTTTTGGAATTTAATTCTTTATTTTAAGTTTGCTTCAAAAGTAAGTTGCTTGCTAGTCATTGTTAAATTTGACAATTGAAACCTTTATAATTTTTCAGCTATTTATTGGTCTTTTTCCAAAACTTTTTTTTAAACTAGTATAAAAAATAAAGACAGCAAAAAAGAATTAATAGCTAGTTGGTGAAAAAATCTTCTTAGGTGAAGGAACATCAAAAAAAAAAAAAAGAAAAAGATCAGAAATGATGAGGACCATGATGAGAATTGCCTTTAACTCATCATTTGTTCATCATAATCTTGCTCTTTGACCAGCTTATTCAATGTATCTTGTACTCTTTTGCATTGTTGTAAAATTTGCAATATTTAATTTTCCAGTTTAATCCGTTTGAAATTATTAAATCGAACGCGAGTTCCCTCTCCAATCCCCCTTATTACCATTTCTATTCCCATCCCACCTCTGATTATTCACAAACAATTTAAGAAAAAGAAACATCAACAACAACAACAACACACAAAAAACGCATTTGCACAATAAACAAATTGAGTGCCAAAAATCTTTTACAACATTTTCACTACTCGCCTCTCCTTTACCCTGCTTTTGCTGCTTACTTTTCCTTAGGCCTGTCCCCCCGCCCCGTGAAAAATAAAATAAAAATTGATTTCAAAAATGAACGCAACACAAAGAAGAAAAAAAAAACGAAAAAAAAATTTACGCAATTTGTGTGCGATATGTACGTACACACACAAACATACATTTAAAACGATTATGTAAGTGCACGTGAAAAGCAACAACAAATAAATATAATATATATACATACATATATATATATATAATGTTGGTGGCTAAGGAGAGGAACCAAGCAAGAAGAAGTGACAAAAAAGGGGGGGAAGGGGCGGTCCGGGTGTAATATAATGTGGTATTCAGGGAGGGAGATAGGAAGGGAGGGCATGGTTTCAATGTCTGTTTCTGTTTCTATATATTTTTTGTAGCTATTTTTTTGACTGACTGACTAACTGACTGACTGGCTGGCAATTATTACAATGTTATATGGCTGCCATGATCTAAATTTCCCAACTAATTATTGCGACAAGAGCAACGGCAGCAGCAGCAGCAGGCGGCAACGGCAGCCAACTAGCTAACCTAAACCCATGCAAAATTTGTACAATGCTGCGTATGAGTAATTTTTGTCATACATTTATATTTACGTGTTTAAGCGAAAAAAAAAACAAAAATACTAATGCTCTATCTAAAGAAAACGGGTATATCAATCCCGAAAATCACCTTTTAAAATTCGTATAACATTTTGTAAATATTTCAAAAAACTTTGAATTAGAAAATTTTGCAATAAATAACTAAAAATTCTGTTCAAATAAGGAAGTTCAACCCCTTTGGAGTTGGGAATTATTAAAATTTAACTGTACTTTGATTTCATTTGGCTGTACTTCTCTTAATAAATGAATTAAAAATAATATTAGTTTTAATTCTTTGTGTCAAGTGTCTATTAAACAATTTTTTCTTATTTTATACATAATATATTATGATTTTAAATAAATTTAAATTGGAATTCTGCTCTCGCTCTCTCTGTTTTCGATGGATTATTTTATGTTTCTGAACGTGTTAAGGACTTGTGGCTTGAGTGATTCAATCTCAATTAAATCAGAAGGGTCCAAATTTTGATAGTTCGCTTTAGTCAGTTTGGGTGAATATTAAAGCTATTCAGTATTTATTAAAAAATACAATATTTGAATTGGCATTTGTTTAAATATAATGAACGATTGAACTAAAAATTGTCATATTATTATTATTTTATTATAATGACATTTTCGATTGCTTATTTTAAAAAATTTGGAAAATATTAACTTGTTTGTATCGAAAGATAATGTCTTTAATTTTTTACTTAGAAATCACAGAAGCCAGTTAAGTTTCATATTTACTGGGCTAGAAGTCATTGGCTTGGCATTCAAAACGACTAAAGATTGAAAGAATTGAAGTTCTCTTAGGCGAATCATTTAATCTAATGCTTAAACTAGTTGTGAATCATAAGATTATTGCTAATTGGTATGATATTTTAGGTTTATTAGTTCTAACCTTCATTTCCATTCATATTTTATTTAGTAAAAAGAGTATAGCCAATTCGATGAGATACATTTTGGTATACATATTTTGTTGCCTTTAGCTCACCTTTTGCGTTGTGCTTATCAAAAGACAATAAAAAAAAATCCCTAGTACAACTAATCGCTTTTGTTTTTGTTGTTTCTTTAATACGTATTATTAACAAAAACAAGGAAAAAAAAAACTAAAAACGAAACGAAAAAGAAATATGTTTGTGTTTTATTATTGTTGTTTTTTTTTTATGTTATCTCTCGCACTTGCTTGCTTGCTCATTGTATTTTCGGCTGTGCGTGCAAGTGAGACAAAAACTTGGCCAAGTGCAGTAGGCCATGCAAATATAGTAGAGGCCCAAAGTGGGTCAGCTTTGGCCCCAACAACATGGCTGCTTCTCTCTCTCTCTCTCTCTCTCTCTCTCTCTCTCTATCTGTAAGTGTGTGTGAGACACGCGTGTCGCACGGCAAAATATTTTCAACTTCGTTTCTTTGCTCGTTCGTTTATTCGGCACTTGTTAGCTCTCTCACTCTCTCTCACATACAGCAAATAAAAATTGTAAGCAATATTATAAAAATAAAGAAAGAAAAAAATTATTTAAATAACAACAATAAAAACAACAACAACCAAATGTTGCATCACTTTTCAACAGACAGCCTCATAATATTTAGAGGTACAACTTGAGTTGCGTCGTCAAGTCAACTTGACTTGAGTATATATTTTTTTTTTTTTTGGGTGTAAATTAATTTTTTTTTTCACTTTGCTTTTAAATGTTATTATTTGCTGTAATCAT
The DNA here is from genome assembly GCA_018903935.1 of Drosophila insularis. Classification (NCBI taxonomy): domain Eukaryota; kingdom Metazoa; phylum Arthropoda; class Insecta; order Diptera; family Drosophilidae; genus Drosophila; species Drosophila insularis. The sequence continues at coordinate 3,859,874 of JAEIFP010000517.1, forward strand.
TTTTATGTTTTGCCCAAAGGTCTTTCAGTAGCTTAACATTTAGCAGAAAAAAAAAAAAAACACAAAAATTATGAAATAATTTGTGCACCCTTGTTTTTACATAAAATAGAAATTATTGTTTAACAATTGAGTACCATTGTATGCCTTGGGCACTGGCGAAATTTTCATGAATATAAAATTAAACTATTGTATTATTAGCATTTTTTCGGGGGTGACTGTTCAGTGTAAAGTGCTTCGATGCCTAATTTTACTCTTGATCAATTTTTTACTAGCTAAAAAGTTAAATTTTTAAGAATTTTTTTTTGACCATAATACATCTACGTGGAACGTTTGGGATTCACAGTGAATGAGAAAGATTTATGTAGGCTTAAAGTAAACTAGTCTATTAAGTTTTATTTTGTTAAGCAAATATTTAAATTCAAAACTCTTCCATTGTCAAAATCCATTTCATTTGTTTTATGCTAAAATTAATTTCGTTATAAATTAAAATTGACAATTCACAGTGAATAACATTTATTTTGTTAATAAAATGTCGATAAAAAGTTGATTTGAAACGTGTGAGATGGAAACATTCCTAGTGAATGATGGAATTATTAATAAAATTTCGAAACTTGGTTCATTTAGGCATGAAAATGGTAAAAGTTAGATTGTGGCCTATAATATAGGACTACAAAATAAAAAAAATAAGTATCAGAAAAAATATTCTAACTGACATCTAGAAAATAATGTTATGGGCTAAAAAAACTATTAAAAAAAGTCTAAAATTCACTTTTTCATTTATCAAAATATTGTCTTTTGACCAGCTGTTTAGGAGATTTACAACTTTGAAAAAATGGAAAAAAAAAATCCATTCATTTTGACCTTCTCCTCTTTTAATTCTAAACTTCATCTAAGATCACTAAAAATTTATGCTTGGGACAATCAATTGACAATAAAAGATATTAAACGCATCTTGTTTTTCCACATTGATGTATCTTAAGAATCTTGCCATCTTGGCAAACAAAAAAATCTCATTGAATTTAAATGAAATGAAATCCTACAACATTTAATTGATATTAAACTTTGTAATTATGCCAAAGTTAATTGTCAATCTTGACATTAACATATTACCTAGATTTTCAAATATTTTGTGTTTAGGTTTTTCATCAATAGAACAAAAAAAAATTATGTTTTTTAAATTTGCAGTTGCCTTGTATTTGATTTTTATTTTGCTAATCAAAAATGGCTACGTAAACCTTATAGGAATGCTGAGTTAAGATTATAAATTTGTTTGTTGTTGTCTTCCGGCTATTTAATTTACATTTTATGATCAATTAAAATAGTTAATTGGGAAAACAAAAACAGAGACAAAGACAATATATTATATGTCAATTGAAAAAATATAAATTCCATTATTGTTTGTTATTTCTTTTATGCCGATTGGTTTTTCCCCTCATTTTCCGTACTCCGTTTTTTTTTTTTTTTATTTTTAAGCGCCCCACTCTCTGGCTATAAACAAATTAGTTAAGATTGACTTTTGTGCCATTTCATTATTAAAGCATCATCTTTTGTTTATTATGTATTGTTGTCATTAGACATATCATCGTCATCCGATGTCTGTTCTTCACTTTGGGGGAGGGGAAAACATGATTTTTTTTTTGCAGATTTATGACTTGCTTAGGCTTTTTGGGAGACTTTCAGCTGATTGATAATTATGCTAGAATACTTTTCCTTAATTTAAGTTTAGTTTGTTGCTTTTCCCTTGTTTTCAATTAATTTTCAGTTTACTCAAGTTACTGCATTTGATCTCAAAGGACGTTGTTTTGTATATAGATAGCATATATTAATTGTGCGCGTGTGTGTGGGTGGTTGGGTGGTTGAGAGATGAGGGTGGTGGATAAGGGGGATCTGATGACCGCCTTGCTGGAACTGGGTCAATGCAATTTGGGTCACCACCTAGATTTGATTACCAAACAGTCAGAGCCAAGTCAGTCAAGTCAGTCAGTGTGTGTGTGTGTGTGTGTGTCAAGAGTCGAGTCGAGTCGTGTCGAGTTGAGTTGAGTTGAATGAAGTCAAGCCAAGCCAAGCCACTTGGCTCTATGGGGGCCATGGGTCGCGTTATTGCTTTGCCGATGTTATAAAGTTGATATATGTATACCTATATATAATTATGTTTGCATATACATACATACATATGTAAGTTAACATTCAATTGAAATGGTCCACAAAAAGACCATAATTCTTTTCACAGAACGAAATATAAGAGAATATATGTTGATATATGTTTACAATTAAAAATGGAATAAGGAATGATTTAAAAATATATTTGTATGTATATATATTTTCCATTTCATGATTCACAACAATATCAGAACAGCTTATTGGTGCCTACTGGCGTTTAAAAAAAATTAAACTTTTTATTATACCAAAACATTCAGTTAAAAAAAAAAAAAAAAAGAACTGAACGAATCACTCAATAAAGTTTGTTGACAAACAACAGAAAAGAAACTCGCAGAGGCTTTGGCAGTAAGTCAACCATTTATTTAATCTTATTAAGGACCATTTTCGTTTCCGAAACGTTTCATTTTGAAATTCTGTTTGAAATTTTAAATGGAAATTTACATGTTTTTTGAGAATTAACACTTTTAGGACCAATGTTGTCCATAGAATTGTTATTAAGATTTCATATGTTATTATATAGAACATATAAAATTTGTACTAGATATCACTTAAACTTTTATTGTTTAGAGTCTCTACGGAAGGTTTATAAAATTGTCCAAAATATGGCCAAATCATATGCCCCACTGAACTCCAAAAAATGAGGTCATCCTTGAATACAGTCAACCATATGGTTGAATCGGACTCATTTTATTTTTCCCTTTACTTTTCTTTTCTTTTCGGTTTGCTATATGTTGACTTTCCCCCAAAAAAGGAAACCACATGAAATAAACATAAAAAACTTAACGTAAATTGATGAAATTCGATTGGAAAAACGTACAATCTGGCAACAAGCAAAATAAAACCAAAATTTATTTCAAAATTAACAAAAACAAAATCCCCAAAAAAACAAAGACTGGCCCGTGGGGAGGGAAAGGGGCAAGCAAGAAAAAAAAAAAACAAAAAAAAAAACCAACCCAAAAAACAAAAAGATAACGAAAAAAAAAAACCGAAAGTGCGTGCGATGAATGAGCAAAATTGCGCAAACGATCGTGAATAAGCTAAACGAAACGAAATTGAGAGACTTTTTGGGCCCATTGTAGTGGTATTTGTTGTTACTGTGCTATACGCACAATCAGCCAATGGAAAAAATAAATGGGTTTAAGCGCCGACATTGAGAATACCCTAAAAATTGTTAAAATTGCCGTAAAAGTGCTTGCTAAAACGACTTTAAGAAGGACTATACGAACTGCTTTATGGATGAGTTTGCAAACTGCTTGATATGCTTTATAAGAAACCACTGCTTGGGATTGGTGGAAACTACTCAACTAAAAAAAACTTAGGAAAATTAACTTAAGTTAACTGAATAGAACACGAAGATAGACGAATGGAAAATGTAAGGCTTTGAGGATATATTTGCAAACTGCTTGAAATGTTGAAGTATAGTGAATATAAAAAATCAAATAAAAAGATGAAATTGAAGAAGAGAAAAATAAATAAAAATAAATGCTAGAAACATTTCATTCAATCTAATATACCTGTTTGTCTACACCCCCCGGTTCAAAGGGTATACAAAAAAAAAAAAAAAACAAAAGAAAAATAAAGCTGCCAAAAAAAGTATACAATGTGCGTGAGCTTTTTTTTTCTTTTTTTGTTTCTTCTCTTCTTTTTTCGGTTTTGTTTCGTTTTCAGCATTTTTTGTTGGGTTAGGTTCAATATTGAATAGTTTTGTTGGTGGTGGATGATGGTGAAATGAATGGTGTGGGGTGATGGGGTTGTATTGGAGAGGGGCAGGAGGGGGGGATAGGGAGTAGTCACACAATTTTAGTGCGTGTGTGGGAATCTCCTCTCATTGAGGCAGTCCAATAACAAAAAAGAAAAAGCTTCTCTCTAGCTATGTCTTTTTTCCTCCCCCACTTTTCCCCTCACTCTCTCTCTCTCTCTCTGTTTTTTTCTCTCGCTGCGTATTTTTGTGCTCTTGGCTCTTTTTGTCTTCATTTTCATTATTTCTTATTTTTTTTTGTTTCTGTGTCGATTGCGTTGTTGAATATTTCCACTTTGTTTATATAATTTTAATCAAAAAGAAAAAAAAGAGAAGCAGTAAAGAAAAAACCTACGTATATATGTGTATATATATATATATATATATATATTTATGTATATATTATATACATACATATGTATATAATGTGTATGCTTGTACGTATAAAAGCTTGAGCGTTTTCAAAGCGAAAAGTAGGTTAGTGGGTCACCATATCTAACAACGGGCCGCTGCCAACGCCAACGTCGACGCCGACGTCAGCGTCAACTGAGACGTCAGCTGAGCCAGCCAGACGTAGCAAATTTTTAGCTCTCGTTGCTGTTGTTGTTGTTGGCTGCGTTTCTTGAGATTTTGCTTCCATTTAATTTTTTTTGTCTGGTCTGGTTTCTTTTTTTTCTGTCTCTGATTCTTTTACGAAACTTTTAGTGCAAAATTTCTTGTTGTTGTTGGTTTTAAAATAGTTTCTTTTTTTGTTTATTTTTGTTTTTGGCATATTAATCGTTTTTGAGTCATTTACTTTTTTTTTGTTTTTCTTTTTTTTTTTGTGATTTGTTTATTCATTTTTTTTCTTTCTGTTGTTTCTTGTGTGGCATGGATAATGTAAAGGAATTTTTCAATCAAAAAAATATCAAAGAGAATACCAATTTGCCTTTGCTATTTTTCATTATGTTTTTCCTGGCGTTTTTAAATTCGTCTTCTTGTCTGTTTTTTATTGCATTAATATTTTCTATAATAATTGTATGGAAGAAGTAAACCATTAAATATTTTTGTTTTTTAAATTAATATTCTTATAGTTATTAAGTACTTTTATTGATTTTTCGTTATTGAATTGAATTAAAATATATTTAAAAACCTTAATAAGAGATAGAAATGTTAGAAAAAGACTCACTTGAAAATGGATTCCAAACAACATGGCGTATACTTGATTTGTAATCACTTTTTTTTTTTATCCTTAGAACTGAACATTGTTTGAGTTCTTTATATAGTATTTTACATAGATTAGTAAATCAGTTGAAAAACGAATTCAAATCGATTGGGATTATAGTCAAAAGATTACAGAAATTTGCAGTTAGTCCGGTTTTGTTTTGTTTTTGTTTGAAATTTTTGGTAAATGATTTTATTTGTGTGTGTAAGTTTGAGTGTGTGTGTGTGTGTGTGTGTGTGTATGTGTCTATAACAAGTTAAGTTTGATTTGCCATTTGGAAGCCAGCCAGCCAGTCAGTCAGTCAGTTAGTCAGCCAACCCGCATATACAAATAGCTGAAAATTACAATACATACTACATAACTTTAAAGCATTACGATGGTTGGTTACCCACTCTGCCTTTTGCATCTTCTCTCTGCTCTTTATCTGTACATCTAAACATTATGTATGTATGAATTTTTTGTTTTTATCTTTTTATTTATTTATATTTTATTCATTTTTTTGTTGGGTTTTTTTTTTTTGTGTTAGGTTGTCTCTCTTGTATTGTACATTGTCTTCACATTTTGGTCAAACACTAAATTTATTTATATGTTTAATGTTAATTGTTGTTAGTCACTGGCAAGCAGCAGCAACAACAACAAAAAGGAAAAATCTAACCAATTAGGCAGACATGAGTTGGCTGTTGAATTTGGATTGCAGCCACCTTGGGACTTCAAACCATAATTAAAGAAACAAAAACAGCAAAACCAAAAAACGAAACAAAAAAATAATATAAGAAAAACCAAAAACGCAAAACCCAAAAAAACATAAAAATTTATTGAAATTGAGTAGACTTTTAAATACCCTACAGTTGAGAAATTTAAATAAACATTTTTCTTGTTATATTTACAAAAATTTTAAGAAAATATTATTATTGAAGGGATTTTGATTTAACTTAGCAAAAACTTTAAAAAGCCACTTAAATTTCTAGCTTAAAAAATAAGGTAACCAATGATATATGTATGTATATATTTTAATAGGTACTTATAAATAAATTGAACAATTGCTATTTAAATTTAAATAAAATAAAAAACTAGTTAGTTTTTAACTTTTTAAATACAAGACAAATCCAAAAGTTACAGTTTGTGTTGACCAAAAACAACAATAATATAGTTAACCCATTTTCGGCTGATATTCGACTTTTTAAACAGCAGACGTCTTTTAAAAAGTTTTAATATTGTTCTTATTAACTTTTTTACTAAAAAGTTATTAAGCGAAAATTTAGTTAGAAAATTTGCGTCATAAAATATGTTTATTAAATTAAGTTTGTAATTTTTTAAGTAATTAATAATGAACACATTTAAGAACGAATAAAACCAATCCTAGACTCACATATTATATTTAATTTTAAAATGGAATATTCCTATTTTAAAGGTTTTTAACAAAGTCTAATACTTTTGTTTGGACCATGATACAGGGTATATAAAAAAGAAGAAGAAAACAAAAAAAAATCATATTTGCTCATATTAACATTTTGAATGGTAGCTCTCTGCAACATTGTATATGTGTGAGACTCTGATTTGCTTTTTGCTGCGGTTTTAATAATATTTTTTCTTCTTAAATTTTTTTTATATATTTTTTGTTTTGGGTTTTTGGCACAACAAATCGCTGAAATTCCAATGCTGAGCGAGCCAAAAAAAATACAAATCGAAACATAATTATGAAATATTTTCTGGTCAATTTAGTTTTCTTCTATTTGCTTGTTTTTTTTCTTTCTAAATATAGTGTTATTTTTTAATAAGTTGATAGATTTAATTATCTTTGCCCAAGTGAAAAAACGAGAGAGGTAGGACAGAAAGGACACCAGTCGAATGTCCTCCTCACAATGAAATTTTACCCCTAAGATGGGAGAATTTCGATGTCCTGGTCCTAGATATGGCTAAAGCTTAAATTGGAGTTGGTATACAATTGAAAATCATTTTTATTGTCATTCTTTACATTTATTCTTTGGTGTTATCTTTAATTTTTTACTCACATTTGCATTATCTGCATAATTATTTTTACATCTCTGTATGTGTGTGTGTGTCTTATTCCCACATTATCTGCATCTTTATTGTTTATTTGTGTCATTCTGCGCATGTTTAATGTTTATTAATCTTCTTACCCTTTGCGCCTTCCCGTTAAGAAGCAACCTAACCTAACACAAAACCTACCTGACCTAACCTAACTGAAACTTTAATTCTTAAGAGCATGAAAGAGAGAGAAAAAAGAGCTCAAATGAAAAATGAAATAAATAAGGATTTTCATAAATGTTTATTCAAAACAAAAACAAATTCATTATAAAACGATAACAAAAACAAATTATTTTTTTCAAGGGTTTATTGTTTTTTTTTTTTTTTTTTTTTTTTGTAATTAGGCAAGTTGCGTTGTTTGTGCCGACCTAAATCCTTTAGAGCAGAATCCATACAGCCTTCTCACTGGATTCCTTGTCCTCTCTCTTGGCCCTCTCTCCCTTCCTCCTAAGCTCCGGCAAACACATTTGTTTCTACGCATCAGGAACTCTCTTGCTTGCACACTCTCTTTCTTTCTCACTCTCTCCCTTCCGTTAATTTTCTGTGTCTTCCTCTGTGTAAAAAAAAAACCAAGACACCCTGACCCACCCAACGAAAAAAAACACCACCACCCACTCAAAAAATCACCCACCTCTGCCTACGTCCCCCTCTGCCACTCTCTCGCCGACAACCATCATAATCCAAAATACGCAGCTAAAAACGGGCAGCAATGCATTTTAAGCAGTCCCCCCACGCCCATCTTCTCTTTTTTTCTTAACTCTGCCATCCCCCCAAAAGCTACCACTACCCACCACCACCACCTTTACTACCCCCCGCCGCCTCCACCATACTACCGCCCTCACTTCATCCTCATTCTCTCTATACCAACTGCAATTGTTTTTGTGGCCTCGTGACCTAGTTTCAAGCTTCGTCTTCGTCAACTGCAACCGATGGCTAAGCAGCGCAGTAACTGCGCAGCAGCCGCATAACAGCAGCAACGACGACGTTTTCGAAGTGCGCGTGAGACGTTGTTGTTTCAGTTAAGTGAATTGCAGTTCTCTCGGTGTTTATACATACATACATACATACATATATGTACAAGTATATTTTGTATATTTTGCAAAAAAAAAAAGAAACACACACACGAAAAAATTACAAAAACCAAATACAAAAGAAGAAGAAAAACTGGAATAACATTATCGACAGCCGATTATCGAACAGTCGAACACACACAAAAGAAATGAAGAGAAAAGCGACATTTCAATGCCTGTCTGTGCTTGTGCATTTCTGACAATGTTGAAAGGGAAAGGCTTTCGTATGATGAGGGTAAGGGAATGAGAATGGCGGAACTACACATTTTGGACAATCTCATTTAATAATATACAAGATTGTGTTCTGCGTGTCCTGGTTTTAAAGAATAAATTTAATTCAGTAATTATAGTAATAGAAGACAATTTAAATGATTGTTGGTTAGTTAGTTAGTTGGATAAACAATATTGCCATTAAACCTTTACTATTGTTTAGTAAAGTATTATCACATTAGTTATGCCGTAGAGGCCAATACAGATTTGTTTCCATATTTGTTTATGTTGGCTAAATGGCAAATTTTGAATAATTAACTGATTATAGTTTTACTTGTGCTTAAAAAGCTGAATTTTTCTTGGAAAGCAGATAGTACTCCATATTACATACAAATACATATAGTAGGTTAAAAATTTAATTGATTTTTGTTGATACCATCCAATCTAAGCAGTGTTCGTAATATGTACATATGTATGTAAGTAAGTGTAGGAGGTAAATTTTAAATTGGTAAATTTTAGAAGAAAACTTTGATATCAAAATTTGAGTAGTTTAATGAGTAAATATTAATTTTGGGGGGAGTAAATTCCCTTAATATTCTTCTTCGCCACTGATCTAAGTTTATTCCATTCCATTATTTTTTTTTTGTTATTGGGCGTTTCTTATACATACATGTGTAAACACTTTCTTGGCAGTGGAATTTTGTGCCTTCTCTAGTTTTTGGTTGATTTTTTTTATTGGAAACATTATTATTATGTTTTTTTTTTTGTTAATTTAGAAGATAATTGTTTACTTTACCTAACCTTATCAAAAAATATTGAAAAAACTTACTATTTATTGTTTTATTTTCATCTTGAAGTAGAAAAATGAAGAAATTTTTACATGTGTAAACACTTTCTTGCCAAACTGTAGATAAAGTGATCATAATGACAAGCTCTCTTTCCCTCTTTGACACCATGAATAGATACAGTGTATTAAGATCACGACTATTAAGAAACCGCAAATCGTCAGCGACTGAAAAGAAAAATGAGGAGGAAGGGGTCGATGGAGTAGGGGGTGTGGACACACCTGTGCTTTATATTGATATGATATTGGCTTGACAGAGCGACAAGCGATCTACAAACATGTGGCCTGACCTCATTACGCACACAAAAACAACATAAGCAAAAAAAAAAAAAAATTCAAAATGTGTATTAAACAGAAAAAAACACAAAAACAAAAAGTGCGTTAATTAATATAATTTAGTTTGAAATCAAATTTATTGCGCATCGCCGACGTCGACTGCATTTTGCAGTTTGCACTTAATGTATACAAAATAAGGCGCGCACACACACATACATAAATAAACACTCACCTACCAGCATGCATACAAACACATATATATACACATTTGTACATACATACATATACATAGACAATTATACAAATCTACATTAAGCTGACCTCCTCGAGCGGCGGACTAGGCGAAGGCAGGCATCGGTCCGACAGTCCGTTCGTCAGTTGGTCGGTCGTTCGGGCAGTCATCACGATGCGGGGCAAGCGACGGCGAATTGCGGTCGAAACCGTCCCTGGGCGAATTGTGTAGCTGTGCTTGCTTTTACGTATGTGTATGTGTGTGTGCTTCTCTCTGATATATATGTATATAAATATATTTATGTGTGTGTGTGTGTGCGGCATACAAAAGTGTGTCAAGGTTTTTTGAATAATATTTTGTGCAGCGTTAACGTGTGTGCGCGGCGACGTCAGCGCGCAGAGAAAACGCTGTCGCCGACGCCACCGCCAATCGCCGACCGCTTCCCCATGCTTATATGCTCTCCCCTCGCCTCTCTCTCTCTCGCCCTCTTCCCTTTTTTCTTCTCTCCTCCAGCTACCTCATCATCATCATCAACTCATCATTTTGTAGCGTTTTCATTTCACGTTTTGTTGTAATCGCCGTTGTTTCTCCCTCTTTGTCGCTCTCAATATCTCTCTCTCACTCTTTGTTGTATATTGTGTTTGCTCATTTTACGTTGTCATCGTTTCGTTTGGGTCTCTGCTTCGTCTTTTCTTTATTTATAATAATATATGTATACATATATATATATATATTTTTTTGTTGTATTTTATTTAATTGTGCATTGTTGGCGATATTTTTGTCATACTTTCGTATATATACATATAGATTCGTCTTTAGTTAATTTAATTTAATTGAGATTGGGGTTTATGACGAGCAGACGGCAACTTCATTTGTCAATCAACAAGCGTTCTTTCTTCTCTCTTCCCTTATCCTGTTTGTGTGTGCTCATTAAAAAGATGGCAACAAAAAAAAAAAAGAAAAACAAAACCGCAGAAAAACGAAAATAACAAGAAAATTGATAACAATGATAATGAGAATTAGGAATATGAATACATATGTAGAGAACAGGTTAAAGATATGCTATACACAATCTATGGATCATGCAATTTAAAATTTTACATTTAAATTGTGTTGTTGAGGTAGGTTTCAATATAAACAATTTACAAATAAATCAAACTGATCATTGAGGATGAAATACCAAATAATATAGAAGAGATATTTGACCATCCTAAGGCATCTAGAGCGGGAGGCATACTTCTCATGCGCCACATGAATATTACGCATACGCAACGTTGTGTTTAAAAACTTCTGTCTCGAATGACATCTCCTCGCCTTCTCACTTTAATAATGGACTTTAAGTTTGACTTTAGTGGGCTCTGTGGGTCAACATGTGGTATGAGTGATTTTTTTTTTTTTTTTTATCTGAACTTTGATATATCGCTTTAGAAACATTTTGTTTCAGAGCTTTTTATGTAATAGCAATCTGCATATATGTATGTACATATGTATATATGTATATATACATACATATATATGATTCATTAATTTATTTTTTTTTTTTTCACTTTGTGATAACTTAAGTCTTATCCAGCTTAAAGTAACAGAAATATGCCAGATGTTATTATACACAAAAAAAAGAAAAGAAATAAACATATATTTATGGGTCCAAGCAAACTTAAGCCTTAAATCCAACCATACATATAATTAATATCAAGATACAAACCTATACATATATACGTACAAAACAAATGCGTACACACATTTTTATAGGCCCAACATCATCATCATCATAATCATCTACATCATCATCGTCATCTACATCATCATCAACATCGCACGCCCCACTAAATTTCCCATTGACCTATTAACATGAAAACACAAGCGGCGCGCAGTGGCAAAAAGCAGAAAAGTATAAAAATAGAGAGAGAAAAAATATATGTATGTAAAGAAATAGAGTGCGGAACCAACCTATCCTAAGACCAACACAGTTGGAGTCGTAACAACAACAACAATATACAACAAACCACACAATGTGACCAACCTACACCAACATGGCAACAGTTTTCCATTACAATGAACATAGACCGACTCGACCCCCTCTAACTCTCTCAAAATACTATAAACCACCCAATTCAACATTTCCCCAGTTCTCTCCTTTCCCCCTTGCCGCGCCCAAAACACGCACACCCACACATATTTTTATTAGCACACGCACAAAGAGGCAAACACGCAGAAACATGCCTACTAGCAGTAGCAGCAGCAGAGCATATAGGCCTCACGAATATAAAAAAAGAAGAAAAAAAAAATACTGTGGAAACGAAATCGAAATTAATCTCTCTAACATAGACCTGAATCTGTACAACAAAAAAGTAGGTCAACTGAAACAGCGCAGCAGCAACGACAACGTCGACGGTGACTACATCATAGCAGTAGCAGCGACGTCGTCGTCGTCGTCACACACACAACAAGACACTTTCACTTATTACATTATTCAATGATGACAGAGAGAGAGAGAGCGTGAGATAGAGAGCTAAAGCAGTTTCTGCACGAGAGAGAGTGTGTGTGTCTGTGAGAGAGTCAATCTTGTGGGCGAAACTTGTTCATAGAAGGCGAACGGCAGCGGCAGCAGCAGCAGCAGCAGCAATAGCAGAAGCAGCGACCGCAGCGGCATTCGTTACGTTGTCTCGATTATTTCATATTGAAAGCAAAAGTGATCAAAAAAAAAAGCAACCTGAACGAAAGAGAGAGACTGGCTTCTCTCTCTCTTCTGCTATTGCCTCCTCCCGACACCGCCGCCGCCGCCGCCACACTATAAACGCGCGCGCTGCTGCCTTTGCCGGCTTGTCAATTAAAAGCAGCGCCGCTGTCGTCGCCAAGCTGGGGAAAAATGTTACAAGGTTTCGTTTCAGGTTAAGACGAGTTTTCAGTTTTTTTTTCGGTTTTTTTTTCATGTTTTTAGGTTTCTTTTTGCGGTTGAAACAAGAAGAAGAAAAAATATAAAATATGTACAACAAAACAAACAAAAAAAAAAATGGATATAAAAAAATTGTTTTTGTATTTTCTAAATTTAGCTTCTGTTTTGTATGTATGTATTTGTTTTTTTTCTGTCTTTTTGTTTTTGTTTTGCTTCGATGACGACAACTGACAGGCAGCGGCAGCGACGCCAATCAAGGCGCGTTTTCTGTGCCTTCTCTGTCTCCCCCTTCTCAGCCTCCTCGCTGTCGCAGTCGCTGCCTCTGTCTGCGTTTTGGGTGCTTTGTGCGTTTCGTCAAAAAGAAAAAAAAAAACGTAAAAAAATAAGTGACCTGCCTCATTTGAAAATTGTTTGCGGGTGGCCAATTTGACGTTGCACACACACACACACACACACCTCAGGGAGAAAAATACACGGATGAGATCATCTCGCATCTCACCTGAGCAATTCGCAAACATGGGAGCATGATCCTCAATAACATTAGGCGACGAAAAGTATCGATTTATCTCACAGTTAATCTATTCAAATTTGGAGTTAACTTGGCCAAAACTATTAAAGAAAAATTTTCTGTAAACTCTAATTGATTTATGGATAACAATAAATTAAAATTAGAAAGCTAAAAAAAAAACAAATAAACTATAAACTAATTAAGAGGGATTTTTACACTTAATTTCGGAATTATGGCTAAAATAAAATTTAATGGTTTAATCCTCTTCTAAAATAAATTATTAAAATAAAAATTTTTTGATAGTAGTGATGTTGTTTAACGTTCATCGCTGAAATATGGTCAGAAGAGAGTGCCTCTTCAGATGCTTTATGTGGGTCTTGGTCAGCCTGATAGATTTCCTTTTGGACCGAGGGAACCCCAAGCTTTTCTTAAATTTTTATAAGGGCCATTTAGAATGTATAAAGTCTAATTTATTAGATAATATATGGTAAATGAAGTTTTAAATTCTAACACTATTTCAATTAAATAGAGAATATTTAAAGCCAAGTTTATAATAACTTTAGTTGAAATTTTTATCGGATTGAATTGAATTGAAACTGTTTTGTATTCATTTACATCTGAGAAAGCTTCGTTGGGGTGGATGTAAGTTATTAAGTAAAGCTAATTTCAATTGCAAATATTAGTATTACTACTTGTTTTCGCACCTTATTATGAATATTGCTCTTAGCCGTTCTCTGTTGCCAAATAGTATATAGGTATATACATACATATATAGTCACTTAGTCACTCATTCAACTGTTGGCTGACCCGACCATTCAGTCAACCTCTAACATATGACCAAAAAAAAAAAAAGAAAAAAAAAACTTTAACTTACGAAATACTTAAATGTATTTTACTCTACTGACTACTATATACGTACGTATGTGTGTGTGTGTGTGTGTACCTAAAGTTAAGTAACATTTGGCAATCGGCACATAAATTAAAATACTTAAAAAAAACCAAAAAGCCAAACTTCCAGAATTAAGCCGCGGCACACAAAACATAAAAATTAACTGTGGATTGCGTAAAAAATAGAAAAAAAAAAAACGAAAAATAAAAAACATAGCAAAAGCAACAATTTTGAACAAAAATAAATAAACAAAACCTTCGACTGACCCAACAATAACAACAACAACAACAGCAACAACAAAATAACAAAAAGCTTCAACTGAAACCAAATCTGATTCCCAGTGACGAGTGACCAGTGACCAGGCAACAATAACAACAACAACAATAACAATAACAATAAACAATTGGTATTGGAGACATACAGAAAGAGAGAGAGAGAGAGACAGACAGAAAGACTTGTTGCAATTGTTGTTGTTGCTGTTGCTGCTGCATTTATTCTCTGCACGTTCCAAGTAAATTTTATACGTTTTAATGTTTTATTATGAAATTAAGCCTGGGCCAAGCGGCGGCAAATCAAATGTCCATCAACAGCAACAACAACAATAATTCGGACACACTGTGTGTACCGTGGACATTGCCATGTGCCTTGTGCTGTCGTTTTTTCTGTTGTTATTTTGTTGTGCCAAGTCCCCAAAAACAGAATACCAGATACAGTCCAAAGTAGATTTTTTTTTTGTTTCTACTTCTCTCCATCGTCGTTGTCGCCTTTGGCTTAACATTTGTGCCAGCAGCAGCAACTAAACAGTTGATAGACCATTGAAGGAAACAAAGTGCACTGTGCGGATGGTCAGAGGGGGGTTTAAGGGGTACATAGGGACAAAGACGATCAGTGGCAACGGCAACGGCAACAGCCACAGCGGCAATATGGAGGCACGTCACAACAATCACCAGACAAAATTGTCAAGTGTGTTAAATTTCAAACTAAGTATTATAAGGCCACTAAAAAAATAAACGTTAAAAGGATTCTATAGAAAAAAGTTTATAAATGATTGAGAACCACCTCAAAACTGAGAAAGTTAAAAAAGCCCAAAAATTAGAAGTTTGCTAAATAAATTACGTATACGCACACATAAAATATAATATATTAAGTATGCGCACTGCTTTCAAGCATATTTAATAACTTTATAATATATTTAATACCTTTTTGGTTTATCGATTACTTTTACTTTTTTCTTTTCTTTATTTTATTTATTATTATTACTTTTTTATTATAATTTTATTATTATCAGTACTTTTTATTATAATTTTATTATTATCAGTACTTTTTTATTATTATATTAGGGAAATATTTATAGTTTTAGTAATTTTTCTTTGACAATGAATTTCCATATGTTACTATCTTATGTTTGTTTAAAAGTGTCCTTATAGTTATGTAAAAAATAAATAAGTTAAATTAAACATTAAGCTTAGTTATTTCATTGTCTGGTTAATGAAATAAGCCAGTAAAAAACATTAAAAAGAATTAATTTAAAGTTAATCCAAAGGACAAATTTTTTTTAGCAACAATTTAAAGAAAAATTTTGAACTTTTTTTTGGCAATAATTATATTTCGTTTTTTTTTTTGTTAGTAGTTCTAAAGTAATTCTAAAAAAAAAAAAAAACACCACCTTTAGTATCAGAAAAAAGGGCCAATAATATCGATCTAATATATATAAAACTGAATTAAAATGGGAAAACTCAAATATCTAATATCAAATATTTGAATTGATGTTAAATAATATTATCAGAAATATAAATCATAATTAAATTTGAGAGCTAAGGTTTGTTTTAAAAGCCTTAAAATGTAAATATTTTTGTTTTGTTTCATCTGTAAAGTTTTTTTTTTCTATCAACGTTTTGTCAACTTTTGTGACCTGTACCAGCGGCTTTTTGGTTTTCGTTTTCATTTGTGTGGTAGTTGTTGCTGTTGCTGTTGCCGACTGCCTGCCAACCGATTGACAAACAACTGTCGAAAAAGTCATTGCGCATGCGCACAAGTCAAAAAGGTAAACGCAAAAGCGAAACCAAACCAAAACGAAAACGAGAACCAAAACCCCAAAAAAAGATATAACAAAAAAAAAAAACCAACAGCAACAACAACTACAACGAGGGAACCCAAAAAGTTAACAGATCTTTTGGGCAACAACACAGTTACACACACACACATACCGAAATTGTGGCACAGGCATTTAAATGGAGTAGCGAAGTGGAAGCTGTAGCTAGCTAAGGCTGATGCAGAAGTAGGTCTCGAAACCTGTTTGAGTTTTTTTTTTCGTTTAACTGAGAGTGAGAGTGAAATTCGTCTTCTGTGTATATGTGTGTGTGTGTGTGTGTATCTCTTGGGTGTTTTATCATTACCTGACCAAAGATCCCAAAAGTCTTGTTGGCTACGGTCACGAACATTTTGGAATACCCTCACAATTTGAACAGCAAAGTGTGAAAACAAAGGGTATATTGAGATTACAGTTTATATCTTGATCAATAACTGGGTTTAGGAATTTTGAATATTTACCTTTTCTACTTTATGCCAAAGAGGGAAACAAAGTGATCTAAGTATTTTTTTTCATAGCGGTTGCTTTCAAATGAGATTTGTTTTACGAATAGTTTTAAAAGGACACAATTTTGAATTATCGTTATCGGTTATCGGTTATCGTTTTTTTTTTTTTTTTGATTAAGCATCATTGGTTCAATTATCGATTAATGCATTCCATTGCCATCACTTGACATTAAAATTTGCATTCTTTTTTAATCTATGCTAAAGTGTAATTAAGTATCCCCTGGGTTAATTCAAATGAACCAATCAATCTCACATGATCATTCTGAATTCATTCCCTTTTTATCATTTAGTCAGATGCCAAGTTTATGAGGATAGTAAAGTTTATCGATATCACTATAATGAAATGTATTATCGATAAATGCTGGAAAGACAACTCTAATGACCCATCTGTTGATCTCCTGCTTTTTAGGAAAAAATCATCGAAACTCAATTTTAAATTTAAAAGACATCACACTCTAGATTATAGGGTATTTAAAGATCAACACTTGTTTACATATACATACATAAAATGATATTTATTTTTTGTTTTCACCTAATGGTGGAGTCAGCGGGAGGAAGGGGATTGGGGCAAAAGAGTCAGTCATGAAGGCAGGAAATGAGAAACAATGGGAAGTGCGTTGGCTATAGATTTCATAAGAGTGCTTCTTCAATATTAAGAAAGACAACACACCAAACACACACACACAGAGAGAGAGAGAGAGAGAGAGATCGAGAGAAATATATAGAGTGTGTGGTTGTAGTGAGGTAAAAATCATTAAGCCCAGAGAAGAGGAGTCGTCATCTTTTCTTTTCAGGGTAATTGAGCGTTGAAATGTTGTAATCCACATCCAATCTGCCTACCTCTACCTACTTATACATGATGACGCGAAGGTGGGCACACACTCGCATACACACACAAAACGTGTTTCACTTTAATATTTTTCTTCACGTGCATCTTCTTCTCACAAAAATGATTTCCATTTTTGTAACTGCATTTCGGGTTTTTCCCCCTTTCTCATCCATCAACAGGCAACAGCAGTCACAACTTCTTCTTGTTTCGCTGCCATCGAAAATGTAGCAATATTTTGCGGCATTTTTGTGATTCATGAACTGCCCACCAAAAAAGAAAAAAAAAAAAAAAAACTGAAATACGTTGCATTTAAATGGGTGTCATCGGTGGTTGTGGTTGTTGTTGTTATTGGCTTCTTTAGTTCCGTTTTTGGTTAGTTAAGGAGGCAAAACTGAGTGAAAGTTTTTCGTCGTCGTTGTCGTTGTCAGTCCCCGATTTTATATATTATTTTATACTCCTTTCTGTGGGGGATCTCGATCTTATATAATCTTATGTCTGCCCGTTTTTTTAGGGTTTTGTTTCTTCCATTTCCATTCATTTTTCTTTCGTTTTTGGACATCCTTATTTGGCTGCTGTTGCCGCTGCTTTATGGCGTCTCTTGCGGTTGCCTGCATGTTAAAGATATTTAATGGCCATTTTTTTTCTTTTTTGTTAATGTTGTTTTTGTTTTTTTTTTTTTTTGCGGGGGAGGGGGGTTTGAGTAATTAAGGGTAATATATTACGCATACGTTGTAAAAACTGATTGGACCTAAAGCGAAATTGATAAAGAGCGAAAATAACTAGCAAAAATTTAAAGCTGAATGAGCAATTCAAATTCCGAGACATATATAAAAATGGAACAATATGAAATTAAATGTAAAAGGAACGAGTATTGAGTAGGATGAGATTAGGCATCAAGAGGTCCGAGAAATTAACTAAAAATTTTTTGAACGAAACTCTGTATATAAAAACATATAAAAAAAATTATTGAAGGGGGCAAATTCAAATAAGCTGAAACAGTAAAAAATTACATATTTAGTTATTTTAATTATTAAATTTGGGTTTTGATTTAAAAATACATTTAAAAAATTTTAACAAACTGAAATGCTAAACAATCATATATTTGGTTAATTCAATTATTAAATTTAGTTTTTGTTATGAAGATGCATTTTTAATAAAAATGAATTTCAAATTTGAAATTTAATTTATTAAAATAAAATAGATATATATAAAATAAAAATGAATAAAAGTTTTAATTAATAATATGCAATAAATATTAAGTATACGTGGCGTGTACCTACTGCACAAAGTCAAACGCTGCGTATACTTAATATTTTAATATCCATTTCATTTGAAGTTAAGAATTAAAAAAAATTACATACCTGTATAATCAAAAAACGTTAGTCATGCATGTTAATAAGTTGAAAAAAAATTTTGAAAATCTAAAATATAAACAAATAAATAAATAGCCAAAGAGGCAAAATATTTTCATTATTATCATAGTTCAATATTGATAAGGATTAGATGCGACCATAAGATACCTAGTAGATAGCTTTTTATTTTCTATGGTAGCAGAGAAGTGAAAGATTTCTTAAGGGCCAACAGTGCGTATGATAGACGGAAAATTCTTCTCTTCTAACTCACCTGTTACATCTTAATATGCTTAACATATGCTTTGCTAGGGACTTAAAGGGGCTGTGCAAGGTATGGTAAGAAGAAGAAGGCGAAGAAGAAGAAAAAAGCAAACAAACACACACAGAAACCAATAACAACAACAAAAGACACCAAAGAAATAGGAAACGAAAACACGCCACATGAAAACCGTGTCATGAACAAATGCAACAACGACAATAACAACAACTAATTGAGACCAAGCAACAAAAAAGCAACAGCAACACACAAACACACACAGAAGATACACAAAAACAAAAACTAAACCAAGCAGCTGCAGCAGCGTCAGCGTCGCAGCAGAGCCGCCAACTTGGCAAACTAAAGAAGAAGACAACAGACAACAGCAGCAAAAATTAAAATGAAAAAAAACACAACGAAAAAAAACCAACAAAATTCCCAGTTACAAAAGGTTTTTCATAATATTTATTTCCTCTGAAAGAATTGACTTGTGGGGCAGCAGCAGCAGCAACGGCAACCAACCAACAAAACATACAGTACGAACAGTGGCTCAAAGCTAAGCCAAAAAGTTTCACTTTCGCTTTCAACAAAAGCGAAACAACACCAACACCAACAACTACAAAAAAAAAAAGGGGGCCACTAAGTCAAGCCGCAGTCAAAAGAGAGCTTTAAACGCGCAACGCTCCCTCGCTCTGTATATGCCTCTCTTTTGCTCTCTGTTTGCCGCCTGCACGT
The DNA here is from genome assembly GCA_018903935.1 of Drosophila insularis. Classification (NCBI taxonomy): domain Eukaryota; kingdom Metazoa; phylum Arthropoda; class Insecta; order Diptera; family Drosophilidae; genus Drosophila; species Drosophila insularis. The sequence goes on from JAEIFP010000517.1 coordinate 3,879,717, forward strand.
AGACGCTCTCTTGTTATTATTGAAAGTGAAACTGGCGCTGCCTGCTGAGCACGCTAGAGAGAAGGCAAATTGAAGAGTGAGAGTGAGTTTTCATATAGTGTAGCCATTGTATTGGTAAAGGGGGCGCGGCAGCAGCAACGGCGGGGGCTCATGCAATTGAGAGCGAGAGTGCTCTGCTGCTGACGTTCGTTCGCTGCTGCTGCTGCTACGTACTCTGCCAGCTGCTCAGTTGCCGTTGGCAGCGACTTTTTAGTGTATTGCGGTATCCTCGGCGTTTTACCGTTTTTAGTCAATCGAGATACGTGGTTGATGTTGGTCGTGTTTTTCGCATAGCAAATTAAAACTATATATCTAAAATACAAAAAAAAAACACACACACAAAAAAAATAATAATAAAGCAAAAAAAAGTTTAACACCAAAAGCAAAAGAAGTAGTTAAACCTACAAAAAAATAAACACACAAATCTATAGCGTTCATACAGCAACAACAACAACGAATCATCACAATTGTGCGTGTGTTAATAATAATAATATATTTTTTTTTCTATTTTTGTTTATTGTAAAGTAAAAGAATTAAAAATGTAAGAATTGCTGTAACTTGCTGCAACTGCCTTATACATATACAAAAATAATAAAATATATATATATATATATACATGTATATATATATTATATCTAACACATATCCGTAAATTAACCAGCAGAACAGCCCAAGGATTATGTTCTCTTGCTGTGTTAGATTTGTGTTATATATATAAACAACTTTTGCACATATAAATAATATACATATATATATATATATATATATAGATCTCGATCTCGATCTCGATCTAGATCTATTAATGTGTAAATGAGATGATTCTCCTCTTCGTTTTTGGTTATTCCTCGTTCTTTATTATTTGCAACTAAATTTTTTTTTGTGGTTTTTTTTGGGTTTTTGTTATTTTTTTTGTAAGAAAACAACAAATAAATGTTGTTGTGATCCCAATTTAATGTGTAAATTAACACAAAAAAAAAAAATGAAAACAGCAACAACAATAACAACATCAAATATATACATACATATATTTATAAAGTTATAAAAAGATATATGCAAATCGTATAACGTGTTACACTCAAATCGGTTTTAAACAAAGCGACAACAACAACAACAAACAACTACAACAACAAAAACAATAAAACGAACACAATCAAATATATATGTCTCTATCTCTCTCTTTCTGTAAATAGGAAAAAGCCCTACCTCTAAACAGGCTATAAACAAAATAAACAAACAAAGAAAAGAAACATCCTTTTATTGCTGTCTCTATATAAATCTACATCTTAATCTACATCTCTCTCTCTATATATATATATATATATATATATATAAATAAATGTATATTATATCTTCACTCACCTCGTCAAAGTACCTGCAAAAATACAAGAAAATCGAATTACGAATTACAACAAATAAAGTGTCAACCGGATATACATAATAATTAATATATATGTATATATACATACATATATATATCTTCAAATTGACATGAAATTTCTAAAATTTAACATAAACATAAACAAAAATCTTAAAAAGATCTAAAAGAAAAAACAACAACAAAAACCAAATGATATATATATTGTGACTTACCCCTGACCCCTCTATTCCCTCAACAATCACAACAACAACAAAACCCCAAATCAAGAAAAGTTTCAAAAATAGTTTTCTTGTTTCAAAGCAACAACAACAAAAACAAAAAAGTGTGTTAAATCTATATAAATATATATATACATAAATAAAACCCAAAAACCAAGTTGATAAACTGAAACCTTATGATAAAAAGTAATAATTTCTTATAAAGATCAAATTCAAAATAAAAATAACAAAAAACCACATCACTCCATTTCAAAAAGGGGGAAACTTTTAAATATACACATATATATATATAAAGAAGAACGTTTTCTTAAAGAAAACTCATTTTTCGTTAACAAAACTTCTAAAGTTTAAAAATATATATATCTTGAACAATTAATTATTAGCACTTTCTAAAAGAAATTAAAATTTAATACAAAAATTATGTTTTAAACGTATCAAAATATTAAAATAAAAAAATCAATTAGAAAAATGAAAGACATTTTTCCAAAGAAAATGTTTAAAAGAAAAAGATCTTAAATAATACATTAAGATTCTAATAAAATTCAACAATTTTATAGAAAATACTGCTCTAATAAAAAAAACAATTTTAATATAAATTAAAAATAAAAAACAATTGCAAAGAAAATTAAAGAAAATCTTAGCAAATGTCGAACATTTGCCTGTAAATTCGCCTTAAAAATGTTGATGCACATACAACAGCAACATCAACAAGAACTACAACAACCACAACTGCAGCAGCAACAACAACAACAACAACAACAATTAAGTGCAAAGGCCAGACCACCGTATAAACTCAATCCAAACCAAAATCAAAATTATAAACTAAATCTATTTTATGAGCAAATTTAAAACAAACCCCAAAAAACAAAAAACAAACAAAAAAAAAAACTCTGGAAAATTAAGCACAAACAGTAACAATAACAAGAAAAAGGCAGAGCAAAGCAAAAGGAAAACAAAACTTGCAACTAAAAATTATTAATAATAATTTTTGTTTTGTTTTTCAAATATTTTTTTTTGTGTTTGGTTTGGTTTAATTACTGCCGTCCAAGAGAGAAAAAAAACACACACACAAAAATACAATTAATTAACAAAAAAGCAAACCTGCAAAAACGAATTCTATAACGAAATTCCATGAAATGTTATTAGAAATGGATCCCCAACAACAACAGGCGACAGTTCAGTTCATCTCGTCGTTGAGTATGTCGCCATTTAGTATGCAATTGGAGCATCAGCAGCCCTCCAGTCCAGCATTGGCAGCAGCAACACAACAACAACAACAGCAGCAACAACAGCAGCAACAGCAACAACAACAACAAGGCAATAATAATGATAACAATGACGATGATTATAGCGCCTATACGTTGCAGCTGACTGGAGGTGGCAGTGGTGGAGGAGGTGGAGGAGGAGGTGGCAACAGTGGAGGCGGTGGAGGAGCTCATCAACAGCAGCAGCAGCAACAACATTACCAGCAACAGAATCTAACAAATAATGCCAATAATAACAACAACAACAACAACAACAACAATCAATTCACATCCCAATCCTATTCGTATATATACAATTTTGATTCACAGTATATATTCCCAACAGGCTATCAGGATACCACATCCTCACACTCGCAACAAAGCGGTGGTGGAGGAGGTGGAGGTGGTGGTGGTGCCAATCTTTTAAATGGCAGCTCCGGTTCAGGAAGTTCAACTGGTGGTGGTGGCGGTGGCTATATGCTCTTACCACAATCAAATAATTCCTCTCATATGGGAGGCCCACATAATTCCACACCCGCTAATGGTGGTGGTGGTTCCTCCTCAAATCCATCTGCCGGTAACAATGGTGGTGGTGGCGGTGGCCATCATCCACATGGCGGTACTTCAGCATCGGCCTCCGGTGGTCATGGCCCCGGTGGACATAATGCATCCGGTGAAGCAATCGATTTCAAGCATCTCTTTGAAGAATTATGCCCCGTATGCGGCGATAAAGTCAGTGGCTATCATTATGGTTTGCTAACCTGTGAGTCCTGCAAAGGTTTCTTCAAGCGAACGGTACAAAATAAAAAAGTCTACACCTGTGTGGCCGAACGATCCTGTCACATCGATAAAACGCAACGGAAACGATGTCCATACTGTCGTTTCCAAAAATGCTTGGAGGTGGGCATGAAACTGGAGGGTGAGTACAACGAAATTACAATTTTTTTTTTGTTTTTATTAATGATAAGTTTGTTATAGATTCTCCAGAGCGAGGATATAAATTTCTTTTATTTTGAATATGTAAAGATTTAATTAAGATTCGGTTAAGATAGTGCCGGATTAAGTCAGAGCCTGGGGCATATATACAAGTTTTGGCTGTTGATTGTCATTATTTGTCTGGTTTGACAAGATAACTTTAAAATTGAATTTAAAAGCATTAAAATGAGTTGTCACTTTTGAAAATCGTTTACAGTTTGGCAAAATTATAGAATCGCAGTTAGAAGTTTATAAGAATTTTCCAAAGTTTTCAAATTTAATTTTTTTCATTTTTTGAAAGCACATTAAATTCACTCTTCAGTGATAAAAAATCTTTTAACAGAGCCCCTCAAGGCCCTGTAGCATTCAGGAATTGAAAAATTGATATATGATATTGATATAGGTCTGTAGGTTTCTTATTGCCAAAATATTTTCATTACAGATTCATGGAATCGAATATGTACATATAGTCTTGAAATGTAAAATAACAACACAAAGCTTGTTTTGTAGACCCCCTGCAGAATTCTCAATGATTAATTTTGAGACATCTCGTCTCAGAAAGTATCAAGGATAGGCCTTACAACTTCCAGTGCAGCAGTCTCACAAAAAGTTTACAATAAGTTTAATCATTATTATTAATTAATTAATTAACACTCTGATAAGGTTCGGTTTTGCCGACACCGAAAGCGGTTTTCAAGTATATAATAGTAAAAATATATTTGATTCTGTCCATGAATTTAATTGTTGGCAGTTATAGATGATTATATTGACAATATCGAAACTTCTAGGCATCCTTCAAGCTGCCTCCACCTGTCCCTACCCATACCCCTCACTTCAACCTAATCATCATCATCATTGACCCTCAAATGTGTTGTTTACAACATTTTGCGTACAGGTGTTTTTTTTTTTTTGTTTTTATGATGAATATTCGTTGACCCTGACAATGATGTGTGGTGGGGTAGAGGGAGGGCAAAACATAGAAGGAGTGTTGGTGGAGAGGGGCTTTTTAATATGCAACGCAATGCGCAGATGAACAGAGAATTAAAAAAAAAAAACAGAAATGATTGTTTATTTGTTTTTGTTTCATTTGCTACTTGGACTGTTTTTGTCATTGAGCATTACATGCAAAAATAGATAATTTTCTAGACATTTCCCAAGTATTAGTTTAGTTTCGAGTCGTAAGTCCTGGCAACTAGTGCTCTGCTCTCTAAAGTTTCTAAAGAATTTATTGTTAAAATCATACATGAGAAATAAAAAAAAAATTAGTTTAGTTTAACTACAATTAACCACATTTCAATCCTTATGAATTTCATGTACCACGGTGCGTATGAATAATATAAGATTGATATCAATTTATCACATATTGCGGTTCATTTTTAGATAGAAATCTGCAGCCCTTTTCCGTTCACAAATCGTTTTCAAAACTAAATCGCACTTTTGGAAATAATAATTAAAATTGCAATATACATACTTGTGATTGTCAGATTCCGATTCCGAAAACGAGCAATAGACATCACGGACATAACTTGCTATCCGGGAAGACATTACTTATTGGACCTGCTAGATAGAATAGATTGATCCACATGGTCTCTATCTAACCCTACTTTATATATATCGTTCCCCCCTTTTACTTAAAGTGGTTAAAGTTATGAAATGTAGTTTTAAATCAAATGCAAAAGTTAACTGATTCTCCATTTCTTAACAGATTGCAATTGAAGTAACCTGCTTGACAATAATATTAAGTATCGTTAAAAATTGAATCATTGTTTAGATAGATAAAAATAATGGTCAAGGTCAAAGGACCTAACTGACATTTTGATATCATGAAGTTACTTATTAGTCTTAAATCTGACTTCTAAAGGAGCAACAGATTAACAGATTGATGTGCTAATTTTACAGTTTATACATTTTTTAATGTTAATTTATCCATAACAAGTAATACTCGAATTCTGACCAAAAAGAGATTACATATTAGGACTTTGATTTTAATGAAGAACTTGCTTTCGTTTGAGCTTTTTTTTTTTTGTCAATAATTTTTACTTTGATTTAAGTCGTTTTTTGTTTTGTTGGAATTGTTTGCCTTTAAAAATGATTCAAATTTGATTATGTATTTAGAAAATATATATATAGTAGATAGATAGATAGATTTGTTTACCACCTTGTTGTTGTTCCGTCATTATTTGTGTATTTTGACGTTTTGTGCCAACTTTTTGTACACTCTGTATTTGGCAGCCTCAACCATGACCCCTTTTTTTGTTCTGTCGATTTGCAAATATATATATATATATATATATATATATATATATATATTGTGTATATAGTATATACATACGTACATATATTCTCTCTTGTTTGCCGATTGCAGGCAAAAAAAGGAAGAAATTAAATCGATATTCCTTATTATTTATAAATGCGCAACAACAACAAGAAGTCGAAACTCAAACTAACAAAACCCTTTCAAAATGCTTAGGGAAATATATATGAATCTGGGCCTTTATATATGTGTGTATATCTGTGTGTGTAGCGACCCCACGTGAATTTCTTATAGTGTATGTAATAATTAAGAAAAGAAGAAAAAGAAAAAAAGATTATGTAAATTTATAAAATATTTATATCAGGTTCTCTCATTTCTCTTGACCCCAATTATTATATTAAACAAAAAAACAAAAAATGTTCATTCCTGACCTAGCCCAATATGAAATACCTACACACTCACACACACACACACACAGTGAGACAACACAACATTTTCGAGTTTGTGTTTATTTTGCCTTCTGCTGTTTATTACTTTTATTATTATTATTATTTTATTGACGTTGTCAGGTTGTTGTTTTTGTTGTTGTTGTTGTTGTTGCTGCCGCTTACTCTCGTGATGTGTCAACAATTATTATTATTCTTTCTCTTTTTTTTTTTTTTTGTTTATATACGGGACAAGGTTTCTTATATTTTATTCACATCGTCTCTTCTTTCTTTTCTTTGTTTGTGCTGTTTCTTTTTTTTTTTTTTGCTTTTTTTAAACGCTTGTTCGTATACTTTATTTTACTCTTCCTGTTGATATACCTACGTATATACATATACATATATTTATGTTTTAATCAGATTTGTCTTTTTGGGCTTACTTTTTATGGACAATAGTTTAAGATAGGAATAATTAAAATTCTGCAAGTATTTATTGTTATGTGTTGTAGTTAGAGTTCAATTAATTAATCTCAATCAATATATGTATGTATAAATGGCCCGCCGTCGTCAAACGGAACAGGGTTGTATAGTCCATATATACATATACATATGTATATACATATATTTATTTATTTTTTATTATTTTAGTAATATATAATTTTCTTCGTTTATTCATTTATCCCCGGAAGGGATAATAAATTAAAAAATTTTAATCTTTGCTTTGGCTTTTTCTAATAGTACAATGATTTATCTAACATAATATATCTATAAAATATGAATTTTATATGCAAAATTGATGCAAATTTCAAAGAATGGAATTTGAATAGTTGGAAAAATTTTAAGGAAGGGAACATTTATCCTGAATAATTTTGCAATTCTGCTTATAATGGAATTTATTTGTCATTATTTTTAATATCAATAACGATCTTTTCTTTGAACAATCTTTCCAAAATAAGTAATAAATTGTTGAGAATGAATATCTCACGATTCTTTACTTTTTTCTAAATATTTAAAAAAAAACTTTTTCAAAAATGTTCACATATACTTTTAATGTATTAGTTATATTTATATTTTTTTTATTATTCATTTTTTTTGTTTAATTTATGTGTATCCTTGGTTATAAAAAGATCAGTTGATCCGTTGATCCATAGTACTTAAAGAATAAATAAATACTTTAAAAAGGATTTATACAGACCTATATATGTCTTCTGATACTTAAAGACCCATTTTATACATCGGTTAACTAAAAACCCCTCTCTCCCGCATCTAAGTAACCCAATTCCACTTGCTTTTTAACTCTTTGAACTTATTTTTTGTTAAGGACCTGTGTATTTTCCTTTGGGTATTACCTTTTATTATTATTATATTTAGGTTTTTGCCTTAACCTTATAACTTGCATAATTAATTTTCATCTTGAAAACGTTTTTTTTTTTTTTTTTTGTTTTACCTTATATACTCTTGTATTCAACTCTCGCTTTTTTCGTTGTTGGTTTTTTTTTCTTCGTGTAATAAACCAACTTTTGCTTTCGCGTTTGGCAAACTGTTTATTAGGTGGGAGAGAGAAATGAGCTTATAGATGGCAAAAAGGGTAGTATCAAGGAAGCGATAGGGGTGGAGAGAGGTGGCAGGGTCCTCTTGGTTGCTGCCCCACAAACAACTATGTACTTGCCGCCTTTTACTACATACAATATACATACATATAGAGACAAGTCAGAGCTATGTATGTATATACTCTCATGCATATCGCCTCTCCTTCTCCCGCTCTGCCCCTCCTGGTTACCAACAACATTTATATGCCAGTCAGTGCAGCATGCACCGGCGGCCCCAAATGAATTCCATACGCCCTCCGCGTCAACGCTCCCCTTGCATTCACCCTGTCCCTGACTTGCTGCTGTTGTTGTTGCTATTTCACCCACAAGTCGCGCTCTAAAAATGAATTCAGAGCAGCAGCGAACAAGAGCATGAAAGAGAGGGGAAGGAAGGGAAAAAATAGCGGAAAAGCGAGTGCAAGTTGCCTTTGCTTGAGGGTTGGCCTCTTGTTAAAGGAGTGTAATGGGGGTTGAGGGGGTGTGAGGTATTGCGTATGGCGCTGACAGTTGGCGGGCCGCAAAAAAAAAAATAGAAAAACAAAAATACAAAATGCGGCCGCATGGCAGAGAGAGAGAGAGATCCACATACAATGCAGAGAGCGAGAAAAGCAAGAGCAATAACTAAACCGAATTGAGCTCAGCTTTGTAAGTTTACGTCTCTCTCTCTCTCTCTCTCTCACTGTGTGTGTGTGTGCTCATGTTTGACGTGCTCTTTCTTAAACATTGTTTAAATTTTGTAATAAGTTATTTTCGTCTTAGTTTTTGAACTGCAATTTGTTAAATTTATTATGCAAAGTGTGAAAATTTTGTATACATATATTTAAATAATTTGTAATTGTAATTTTTACAAATAAGTACATAAGAAAACAGAAATTAGGAAAAATATGAAATAGTTTTTTTTTTTTTTTTTTTTTAAAAAAAAACAAAAAATTGTGATAACAGTCACCATAATGAGGCCAAGTAAATGTTTCATATGATTTTTATACCCTGTATATAAAAAAAAAAGTTTTTAAAGGGTATATCAGAACATATGTGGTGGGAATATTGAAGTTTTTCATACATGGTTTAAGGGGCTAATATTGTTTTTGAAGAAAGGACCTCCCACGTTATTTTAGTTTAAGGAAGAAATGTATTGTTTTTGCAGAAAAGATGTCCTCTATTAGTTAAGATAAAGTTGTTGGATTGAGAGTTTTTTTTTGTATGTATATGTCAATACTATAAATACTTTAAACTGTATATACGAAAAAACAAAACATACATATGTATTTGATCATTGACAATTGGCATGTAACAAATACAAAATTTCCTTTGATTATCTTTCTTACAAATTGTAAGAAATTATCTTTGTGTAAATATTAAACCAAACCAAGAGATACATACATATGTAGCTAATTTTAGAAAAATTCAATTAAAATTGATTTTATCATACACATACATTTTTTATATACGTAGATAGTTTTATTTGTAACATTTACATGTCATAAATCAATTTGTTATTCTTTATCATATTATATATATATATTTTTTTTTTTTTGGCAATTTGATATTTGATTATAATGCTTCCGCTATATCCCCAAAAGCTCCATATGACCGACCCAATAGCAATTTACATCAAATTTACGACGAGAGTATTTGGAAATAAGAGGAGAAGAAGAAGAAAAAAATCGGTGTATGATGGTTTTCCTTAATTTTTTTGTGACTTTGTTTTTTTTTTCTTTTTGCTCACCGACACTTACACAAAGCGCTTCTCTCTCCCTCTCTCTCACTGTGTGACTCTCGCTCTGTTGCTCCTTCTATCTCTCTGTATTTAGCTCTCTCTGTCTGTCATGCACCGCATACTTGAGCAGAATTAAGAAGAAAAAAAAAAATTTATGCCATGTGTCGGTGTGTCTCTCTCGAAGTGTGTTTTTGTGTGTGTGCGTATATATCAATGTATTGCCATCTCATTTCCGCTTTTATGGACTTGGCCTATAGTGCCATCTCTTGCGCTCATGACCTAGATTCTAAAGTATCTGTGTATAAGTGCACGTGATATACACAGAGAAAGAGCGAGAGAAGCGGGAGAAATACATGTGCTCAGAGCCAGTGCCGCTATAGTGCGAATGCGATTGTATCTGTGTGTGTGTGTGTGCCTTGGTGTGTAATCAATGCAACATGTAGAGAAGTTGCTTGTCGCCATTTGGCTTTATTTTTGTGTTTGGCATTTTTTTTATTTTGGTATTTTTAACACTCACTGAATTATTACGAACATTTTCGCCTCGTTTAGTCGTTCCGTTTGCATTCCATCTCCTTCTTCCGTTTATTCATCTCTTTTACACATACAGTCTTTCTCTCTCTTTGAAACATCTGTAAGCGCTGTGTGTGTATGTTGAAATCTCTTAACGCTTTCGCCAGTTCGTCTAGTATTTTATTTATTTTTTTTTTTTTGTACTCTCCCAAGCTTTATTTTAGTTTAAGTTTTTGTCAGTTTGAAATTTGGTTTTTTGTTTTTTTTTTTTTTTTTTTTGGGCTTAAACCCTCCAATGACTCACACTCCCCATATATCTATATTTAGATATATGTTTGTGTCAGTGTGTGTATGACCATATGTTGTTACCATAGTTTACTTGGTTTTGGATTACGACTGCTGCTGCTGTGTAGCTTGTGGACGGACTTAACAATAGGGATTTTAAATTACACTTAAGCGTATTACAAATTGAAATTGGTAGATTATTTGGGGCACACAGCAACAGCAACAACAATAATAATAATAACAACAACAAAAAAAACTAGCAGCTAGCAACTACAGTAAAACGGAAAATGTGGTAATGTCTCTCTTTTGAGAGGTATTGAGAAATCTGGCTAACTGGCTGGCTGCCTGGCTGGCTGACTGACTGCCTGACTGACTGACTTGGCATGGCTTAAAAGTGTAAATGAGTCAGGATTGAATTAAAACTCACCAACTATTTTTTTGTGAATCGTTTTTAGAAATGAATCTTGTAATAATGAGGCCTATGCACACACACTTGTTCGAAAGGTGTAGCAATTTTATGAAGTTAATCTTCATTATATGAATTCTTTTAACCTTAATAGTAAAGTGTGAGAAGATCATCGATAGGCAAAGCTGTAAAGAAAATTTTGAATCCGAAGTACCCTTTAAGCTCTCGAAAGGTAAAAGGCCCAGACCCTTCTCCCTCTCGCTCTCTCAGCCTACAGGTGAAACTCTTTTATATAGATTCAAAATCGATAACAACTGCCAATATTTGCCAGAAATGATTAACATTACTTAATTTGTTTCTAATCTGACAAAATGCATCGTATTACTGACACAGAAATTTGACTATAAACTGTTATGTCTTTCTATCTCTTATATATTTTTAAACTTTATTTCGACATAAATAATTCATTTAACAAGTTTTGGCTTAATACATATTCAAAAAAAAAAAAAAGGATAATAAAACTGAAACAATAAAATTTCAAAATGCTGCTCTTACTATTTGACATACTTTTATATTTAATTACTATGATATTTCATGAATTCCATTAGAGTTATTTGAAACGTTATAAATGTATTTATATAATTTAAATATTAGATTGACCACTTGACGTATACGTAATATGCAAATCACTTTGTTTGCTTCGTTATCTATTAACTTTCTGATTCAACAAACATTTGAAGTTCCCATTGATTATATTATATTATTTTTTACATTCTACTTAAATACAAAATGTCAAAAAAGTGTAGCCAATGTTGATCCATTATTCAATTTGGATCACATGACGTATACGTAATCACTTAACGAAATTTTACAATTTCAATGTTGGGTGATAGTCAAAAATGTGAGGGTGTGGGGAAAGAGAGGGCACAGAAAGGGAGCGAGGTTCAATTCAGTGAGTCAAAAGAAAAAACACTTTCAGCAACTGTGTTTTACAAGCTATTTTTAAAAAGTCCTGAAATATTTATTAGAATAAATTGATTAAATTTTGTGTTTTCCCAAAAAATTTTTTTTTATTTGAATGAGATTCAATTTTCTTTCTTTACTACGTTGGCTAACTTTATTATCATAAAAAAAAAACAAGGAAAAAATTACTCATACGCACCATTGACCTAAATTTATATGCAAATGCTTAAAAATAACAACGTCGCGTCAAAGTCAAGTCTTCTCTTTCATACATTTTATTGATTTCCCGGCCATTTGGGTGTGAGAAATGAAACTCTTCACTTTTTGTTCGTATTGTGAACCACTTAACCCCGCAAACTACCAAAAACCAAAAAAAGTGAAAATCTAAAAAGCTGAAAAAACAATAACAACAACGAAACACATTTTGAAAGTGAACAACAAAAAATAAATAAATAAAGTAAAAAAATATATACCAACAATGTCAACCAAGGAAATTATGTAAGCGGCGGCTTTTTGGTGTAGGGTTAAATTGAGCATGGACCGATCCAATCGATCCAAGTCGATTTAAAAATACTCTGCATTCTGTTTAGAAAAAAAGAGCCTTAACCGTTTTTCTTAGTCAATGTCTTTGAGTTCTGCAAAATGCTCGACTATCGTTAATCCTGTTCAATACTTTATAAAGATAATAGAAATTTTGTAATTTTTAATAAATGAATATTAATACAGGGTATCAATGGCATTAATAGTGAATTTTGAAACATATTTTGATGTTGATTAACTTTTGAAATATAGGGTATCAGTTTAGTAAAAATTTTAATTTTTGCCTATTATAAATCTCATAAAATGCAGGGTATTAGCAGAAGGAAAGAAGAAAAAAAGTAAACACTTTATGGAAATTAATTTCCTATCTACATATCCAAATAGATCGATAATAAGCTAACATTATTTGACTTGCCATTGCCTTTGACTTGCCTAACATAAATTGCCTTAAGCCGGAAAGAAGAAGAAGGAAGAAAAAATAAAAACCAAAATGTGTGTTGTAAGTAAATTTACCACACACACAGAGTACTACAAACAACTTTCCCATAGCGAGAGTGAGTGAGAGAGTTTTTTTCTTTTCTTTTTTTTTTTTGAGAGTTGGCCGACTACTGGCTGGCTGGCTGGTTTGTTGGCTGGCAACAACAATGCCCATGTTGTCCCAGTTTTCATCGCACACACTGTCCTTGACCTACTCCACTCAGCAAAGTTGTCTAATAGCGCCTCTTTTCCAAGTGAAAGACAGAGATGGGGACAAATGAGAGAGAGCATTAGAGAGGAAGAGATAGAGTGATAGAAAGAGAGGCAGCGAGAGAGAGCGCGCGCGCCAAAGAAATGTCGTAATAGAAAGCTCTTTTCGAAGTTGCCAAGCAGCAGCAGAAGCAGCAGCAGAAGCAGCAGCATAATGAGCAGACTTACCCAAAAGAGAGAGGGAGAGAGTAAAGTGAAAGAGAGCAAACATTTGAGAGCACAGCGGCAAACGCTCACACAGACACACACACATATATACACAATAGCGAATATATACAGAGTGGCATGTTGATTATTTGTAAACAATACGCTTGACCTAAATTACAGTTACTTGTTCAACGAACAGAAGCAGCAGCAGCAACAGCAGAAGTCGTTAGCGTCGACGCGAGCAGCAGCAAAGTCAAAAACAAAAATTGCATTTCAAATGCACATTTTATGGGACGCCACCTGCCGGTTGCACTCCTTTTCTTTCTGTCCGTTCCCTTAAGCAGAGCGTTCTCCCTTATACTTAATCCCTCTTTCTTCTCCACCCTTTCAATCAGCACGTTTTTGAATTCTGTTGTTGTTTGTCGTCAAATCATTGATTTGATCAAATTGTCAATTTGCCTTCCCCTATCACCCTCTTTCTCATTCTGTGCCATGCTGAAATGAGAGTCAAATTGCAATTCTGTAGGATTGTGTTTCATATCTCCGTTCCCTACCAGCTTGAATCTAATCAACAATCGATCAATCTTGATAAATAACATTAAGCACTCTTAATATTAACAATTAGATTATCAGGTTCCAAAAATCATCAGTAAACATTATGGTGTATTGATTTGTTATCGATGATACAATGAAATTTCTGCAAATGCAAATTTATTATTTCCTCCAAAAGTATGCACAAATCGAAGATTATTCCATTGTCAAAATAAAAAAACGCAATCAATAAACCAATGCTATCGATTGATGAGATCTCATCTAATTGCAATATATTAGAAGAAGGCAAAAATCGGAGACTATACATCGATTGTTAAAAATAAAACGAAAAAATAATGTTATCGATTACATCAACAGGTGACAAAAATTCTCAATAAGTATAATAGTTAATAGATATGTTATCGATAACCCAATGAGATTTGAGAATGCAAATATTTTAGAAGAAGAAGACAGAAATCGACGGCCAATCGAAATAAAACGGAAGAAATAATACATGGTAATAGGTTAGATTCAAAATCCTAAAAATTATAGCCTATCGATGTTTTATGGCCAGAAATTGAAGTCAAACAAATGTTTAGTGTGTAGAAGGGGGTATTCTTCTGTGGAAATCACAACAACAAAAAACTTCGTCAAATATGAATATCGATCTGATTACATGTAGATACATGCATATTCTGCATCCCCATCTCTCTGTGACTAACCCATAAAACCCTCTCTTGCCTGTCTCTCTGTCTACGTTTTAAATCCTCGCTCTTTTTTTTTGTTGCTTTCTCTTTCTATCGCCAGCCAATGTTGTTCTTCTTGTTCGTATTTTTTTTGTGTTTTTTTTTTTTTGCAATTTCTGTGCTGCGCCATAAGAAGCGCATTTTTATTGCGTTTCAGTTAGTTGTGTGTTGTGTTCCGCTGTCCGTGTAGTGTGTGTGTGTGTGTGCGCCAGTAGGTGCACATGTATGTATGTAATATAGTTTTTGTTTTGATGCGGCGTATGCGCAATATATTTCTCGGTATGCGTTTGTATGTGTGTGTGTGTGTGTGGCTGTGTGTATTTTTGCTTTTGTTTTTGTCATTGTGTGGATTGTTATGGGTAACTATAATGGGTATTACTTTTTGGTTTTTTTTTTTGTATTTGCTCCCTCTACCCCTAACCCCCATTGCCAGGCCCATTACATTTGCAAAATTATGGGTCAGTTGAAAACACACACACACACACACACAAATGCAGCCACCCACACGCGCACACACACACACAAACACTTTTATATATTTTGTATTTGATTGTGCTTTTCCAATACTTGGCACCAAGTCTAATTCTTTTTGGGGTGCATTCAATTTGTATTTTCTAATCACTCAAAGTTTAATCCTTTACAAGATTTTAGGTTATTATTGTTTATCCCATCAGGGGGGGGATATTTCTTAATATGTACATATGTATTTAAATTATAATTGTTGGATTGTAATCTTTCCCTAGAAAGCGGATAAAAAAAAAATCAGAGTCATTACCTATTAAAAAGTTTTGAAAGAAACCTAGCACTTTGAATTTTGATTGCAAATATATTACACCTATTATTTGATTGCACAGCTTAACATTTTAACTTTTGCCATACTGGTCTTTAGCTGTTTAAACCAGGCAACACTTATGTGGGGATGGTAAAACGATTTGATTTTTGATCTCAGAATGGGTTTATTGAGCTAAATTTTGTGGTTTTTACAACACTGGTTTTATGAAATCCAATGCAATTTAATTTTACTATCTCTAAATTAAGTTGAATTTAGTGAATTTTACCAACACTCAAAATGCATTTCTAATGTTTAATTTGGAGAATTTTCCATTACTGGATATTTATCAGCTTGAATTAGCCAACACTGACTTAAGAAACCCAATGCCTATAATTGCCGTGCAATCTTACGTAATGAACCCGCTTCATGAGTGAAGGGAATGTCTTACTGAATGCAAACAAAAAGTTATCTCTTCTCTTTTGAAAGTAATTATCAATCTTTTAAGTTGATAAGATCTACTTTTAAAGTGCTTGTAATTACCAGATTGACTTGTATTTCCTACTAGACTTTATCTAAATGCTTTATCTATCTCTTATTTTTTAGCTGTACGTGCTGATCGCATGCGTGGCGGTCGAAACAAATTTGGACCCATGTACAAACGAGATCGGGCGCGAAAATTGCAAGTGATGCGACAAAGGCAGTTGGCCTTACAAGCTTTGCGCAGTTCCATGGGTACGGATATTAAACCGTCACCACTCTCGCCAGGCTATCAGCAAGCATATCCAAATATGAACATTAAGCAGGAAATACAAATACCTCAGGTAAGAGAGATGCTTAAGTGCTGCTTAGTCATGGATTCTTTTTACTTTAATCATTTTACTTACTCCCATTTAAAAATTGTTTGTCACCTTTTTTTCGTTGTTGTAGGTATCCTCACTTACACAATCGCCCGACTCATCGCCAAGCCCCATTGCAATTGCATTGGGACAAGTGAATGCGAGTACAGGCGGCGGTGTGATAGCCACGCCCATGAATGCTGGCAATGGCGGCGGTAATGGCAACGTCAATGGCAACGGTGGCAATTCTCTGGGCAATGGCAATGGTAGCGGCAACAATAACAACAATCAGAATACCAGCAGCTCGGGTACCGGCTCAGCCGGTGGCAACGGCAGCGGCGGAGGAGGAGGCGGCGGCAGTGGTGGCAACAATGCGGGCGGCGGCGGCGGCAACAACTCCGGCGATGGCCTGCATCGCAATAGTAGCGGCAACGGTGGCAATGGTACCAATTGCCATGAAGCTGGAATAGGATCTCTGCAGAACACAGCCGAATCGAAATTGTGGTATTTACCCATCCAAAAAAATGAAATCAAAATAAAAAAAAAAAAAAAAAAAAAAAAAAAACACCAAATGCCAAAACCAAAGCGGCGAACTCAAAATTCGAAATCAAAAACAAACTAAATATCTGACAAATGTTATCAAAAATGGGTTTTCCATATGTATTACAATTTCCTTGGGGAATGAAATTTCTAAGATTTCATAGAATGGAGGACACAACTTGAAAAATTATTAATATTGAAACATGTTTTCATCTTCAAATGAAATTAATACCAGACAATAGAAACTTTACCTATATGGCATTTCCTCATTTTGCCCAAAAAAAAAAACTTTAATAGCTGTAATAAGATTGAAGTAGATTCTGAAACATTATTTGTATTTTATTTAATAATTTTTTGCTTTTTTTTTTGTTTCTAAGAAAGCCGTAAAATGAGAACAAACTTCTTCCTAAACTGTGCAATGGGTAGTAAAAGTTTCCCTTTTTTTTTTTTTTTTTAATTACGAAGCATTTTTGGGAAGATGTCCCCTAAAGTATGCAATAGGCACACAAATATTCCTTTTCCTTAATTATAAAGAAAGTCCGCCCTTTAACTATGCAATAGGCAGTGAGAGATTCCTTTCATTTCAAATTATGAAGAAATTTTTAGAAGTTGTCCCCCAAAGTATACAATTAGTACATGTTTTTTTTTAAATATGAAATATGTCCTACAGTGAAAAATTGCCTATTAATTATGCACGCAAAGGGGATCAGTTTCTTAAGCTACAAAACATTAGAAAAGTTATAAGAAGACCTCTTAACTATTGTATACTTTTGGGGGTACACTTATACTGCTGAAATTAAGCTTTGAAAAGATTAGACACAAATTGTAATGGGGAAAAAAAACCAAATTGACCGAATAAGGATAAAAGATAATAAAACTCAAACTGATTAGTAAGCCACAGAGTGTCACAAAATTTGGTTTCTATCATTTTAAACTTACCAACTTCAATTTTGAACAACAGATTTTATGACTTCCTTTCTCTTTTTTCTTTTTTAATATCCTTTCGCTTGCCCATAAAGTTTCGATTCCGGCACACATCCATCGAGTACAGCCGATGCGCTTATTGAGCCATTGAGGTGAGTTGAAATGAGCACAAAAAAATGACAAAAAGCAAAACCAATTGAATTTTTGTTTTTGTTATTACTTCGCAGAGTCTCTCCCATGATACGTGAATTTGTGCAATCCATCGATGATCGGGAATGGCAAACGCAATTGTTTGCCCTGCTGCAGAAGCAAACTTACAATCAAGTTGAAGTGGATCTCTTTGAGCTAATGTGCAAAGTGCTCGATCAGAATTTGTTCTCACAAGTTGATTGGGCAAGAAATACCGTTTTCTTTAAGGATTTGAAGGTACACCAGCAACTACAAATAAACTACAAAACAAAAAATCAACCCATAAAACCAAATCAGCAAACCAAACGAAAAAAACCCAAAAAAAAAGCAACAACAACAACATAGTGTTTAAAACATTTTCAAAAAACCAGTTTTTAAGCTAGGGGCCAAGTCTGCGCCGCCATGAATGGTTATGTAAACCTCTAGCAAGCAGAGCTGCGAAGCCAGCAGCGACGTTAGCAGAGCACACACTAGTTTATATGTGAGAGTGTGTGTTCAAATCTGCATTGAATTTCGATTTCATTTGTTGTGTGTATGTGTGTGTGTGTGTGTCTGACCTACTTAGCCAGCAAAGCTGAACCAGTCAGACGCCGTCATCGTCATCACCATCATTGTCGTCGTCGCAGTCATCTGCGTCTGCGTCTACGTTTGCGTCGCTGGCAACGCCGTCGACGTCGTCGTCGGTCATAGTAGTCACTCTCATTCAAATGACGCAACTGAGCGCGAGTCTCACCCATACCCAACCAATCTACAGTGGAACAAAAGAGTGCCATAAAGAGACAAATCCAAATTAAAACCAAAAATGTGGCGACAGAAGCAGAGAGCGAAATGGAGACTGAAATTGAGACACAGAGAGAGAGAGAGAGAGATGGAGAGAGAGAGAGCACATACATATATATGTTGTAATCCCAAAACAAGACATCGCCATCGTCATCGTCCCATCCAAGCTAGGCATTTACCTATACCCACTTAGATCATATTGTGTATCTACAACACGACTATGAGGCCAAAATGTATCTATTACCAACAACAAATCCTATAAAAACTAACAGATTTTTAATATTGTTTATGACATTCTATTAAACTAAATAATTAACAATATGCCATTTACTCTCTATTCCTTTAGGTTGATGATCAAATGAAGCTTTTACAACACTCCTGGTCGGATATGTTAGT
Source organism: Drosophila insularis (assembly GCA_018903935.1). Lineage (NCBI taxonomy): Eukaryota > Metazoa > Arthropoda > Insecta > Diptera > Drosophilidae > Drosophila > Drosophila insularis. The sequence continues at coordinate 3,898,868 of JAEIFP010000517.1, forward strand.
GCTCGATCATCTGCATCATCGCATTCATAATGGTCTGCCCGATGAGACACAATTGAATAATGGCCAAGTTTTTAATCTATTAAGTCTTGGCCTATTGGGTGTACCACAATTAAGTGATTATTTCAATGAGCTGCAAAATAAATTGCAAGATTTGAAATTCGATATGGGCGATTATGTCTGCATGAAATTCCTAATTCTATTGAATCCAAGTGAGTAATTTGTTATCCCCGAACATTAAATAATAATTTAAACAATTCACTTTACTTTCCTTAGATGTGCGAGGTATTGTCAATAAGAAGACAGTCTCAGAGGGACACGATAATGTTCAAGCGGCCCTTTTGGACTATACGCTAACATGTTATCCTTCAGTTAACGTAAGTATTTATAATATAATTAACAACAACTATACCAGAATGAAATATAATTGAGGTTCAACTTTAATCTTAGTCATATATATTTTTTTAGATAAAACAAAGCTATTGCATTTAATTCAGATAGCTCATGATCTTATAACAAAAGAGAATTCCAGGAAAATTTTATTGGAGAATTATAGAGAGATTATACTATATTAATATACAATATACAATATAATTATTTTATCAAATTGAACTAAATCTAGGCTAGATATATAAAATTAAAGATTCGATTTATAAACAACTTTCATACCATAAAACGATCTATGGAGCTAAGAGTTGTACATTTTAATCGTATTCAAATCCAATGCTAAATAATTTAGAAATTGGTTAATTGAAAAACTTTTTAGATACTGAATCTATATTTTTGTCCAACATTTTGTGACTTTAAATAAAATGAGATGCTACAAATGTGTAGGAAAAATTTGCATTGCTTTCAAGTTCTTTGCATCCAAAAAAAAAATTTAAAAAATTAAAGTAAAATTTATTAAAAAAAAAAAAACTCTTTCATCCGTGGGATAGACAAATTATATCCCATAATAAATAGGAGGAAAATAACTAAAAGTTTTGAATAGATAACACCAGCATATTGTATTAAATGGAACTAGAAGTTGTGGAAGATAACTCCAGCATCTTGTCTAGATATTGGGGATTTTCGCACAGAAAAGAATACCAGAATTCGAAAATTAAATGTTTTTTGAACATTTACAAAGGAAACGCAAATAATTTGAATCATTAATATGTGGTCGAACCATACGGAAGCATTTTAGAAAATATTTGACACAAAAATTACTAGTTCAAAAGTCATAGCCTACTTATATATTTCTTACTTTCTTTTCGTTTTGCTATATGTACACTTTTATTGATGCATATGTTTCTATTTCTCCATTATCTTCTTGCAGGACAAATTCAGTAGGCTAGTGAATATACTACCGGAAATCCATGCCATGGCCGCACGCGGCGAGGAGCACCTCTATTCGAAGCATTGTGCCGGCAGTGCGCCAACCCAGACGCTGCTTATGGAGATGTTGCATGCCAAACGCAAGGTGTAAGAGAGAGCGGAAGGAAGATGATGGAAGCAACCATAATAAAAAATAAAAATAAAAACAAAAAGAAAAACCAACCAACCAGCAATTCAAGAATATATATATTTACATATATATACATATATATATATAATATTATTATGCAAATACTTAAACAATTTATGCAAATGTAAATAACAAAACAACAAAAAAAAAAGGAAAGGAAAAAACGAAGCATAAAGGCAAAACCAAAAGTTTAATTTGCTATGCGAAAAAGATAAACAAAGATCGAAAGTTATCGAAGAAAGAAGAGTTCTAAAAAATTGTATATGAAAAATAATGCATCATCACTACCAACACACCACCACAACCACAACCAATACACCACCAAACAATCACACACCACTACATAAACACACACACACACACACACATAAACACACACATTTGTTGAATCAATGTTAATTATTATTATTATGTTTACTAATTAGTTTTTAAAAAACAAAACAAAACAGAAACAATTTTTTTGTCCTAAGTTAAAAATTCGTATTTAGTTTTTAGGTCCTTTTCTCTGATGATAAAGCAATTTTTTTTCTATTTTTAGCACTAAACAAGTTAAACTATATACATATATATATATAAAAACGAAAAAAAGGAACATAAGAAAGATTAAAACAAATTTTATTTTTATATATACATATATAAACAGATATAAATATATATAAATATATATATATATATATATATATATATGTGTGTATGTGTTCTTTATGTAAATTGGTGTAATTTTTAAGAAACATTTTTCAACTTGTGTGTACATTTAATTCCTTTGTTTATTTTAAACTAGTAATTATATGTTTTTTTTTGTGTATTTTTTTTAACTGTGTGACAATTGATTTTATTTTTTTTTTTATATTGCCTCAACTTATTTATACATATGTATATATAGATATATATATATATATATATATATATATATGTGTATATATTTATATATTTTTATGTATATATATGTATGTATATAGTATGTATCTTTGTAAAACACAGTTTAAATATAGGAAAAATCGCATGTTAAGCAAAGAAAATTTTTAGGTGTTCATTATAAAATAATTAATTAAATAATCATAATTTGTTTGTTATTTTAAGTAAATGTTTAAAAAACAATGCAAACAACTACCTACAACAACAACAAGCAGAGGAAAAAAATTATTAAAAGAAGAAAAAAAAAAAGATATAAATAAATGATTAAATAATTATATTATAGCCTATACATGCATATAAATATAATGAATATATATATATATTTAATTATATTTAGCTGCAAAAGTTTAAATAAAATAAAATTGTTTGTAAATTTCAAGTGGAGAAAAAAACAACTAAAAGAAGAACCGCATCCGAATAAATGTACACTTTAAATGATTAATACAACCAAAAATATACATATGTATATATATATATATATATATATATGTGTGTATATGTATGTGTGTATATATGAAAAGAAAATTCACAACAAATTTAACTCTAACAACATTAAATGAAGAATGAATGAATTTTTTTTTTTTTTTTTGGATGCCAAGTCAAGAATTGGGGCAGAGAACAAAGGAGAAAGAAACGAGAGAACGAAAGTGAAACCATTACAAAAAAAAAATACAATCGAATATGGCATATTAAAAAGAAAAAGGATAAAAAAATTATATTAAACACACACACATACATAACACACTCACACCGATATAAAGAAAACTTTCGTCATCAAGTTTGCCTCAATTGTTGCCTGGGCATTGCGCTTGAAACAAAACGTACCTTATAAAATTAACAACAAATTATTTCCAAAACAAAACGCAATAAAGTAACAACAAAAACGAAAGCAACAAGTAAATATATATATAATATGTAAAACAATTCACACATTCAAAGTGCATATATATTTAAACAAATTACAACAACCACAACAACAAAGAAGTAAAGCAAAAAGTAAATTTAAATTCAAAGTCAGCAGCAAAATTAAATTTTAAAGAATGTTATTTCCAAAAAAAAAAAAAAAACAAAACAAAAAATACAAAAACCACAACAGAAATACAAAAAAAAAATTAACGAAACGAAAGGGAAAGAGTTAAAGAAAAAGCAAAAAAAAAAGTAGAGTACAGAGTAAACCAACCCAACAAATCGAGTTTAAATGGCAGCGGCGTGTGTGTAGGATTGGCCTAGGTATATATATAATATGTATTTAGGTTTCTAGTTTGTATAAATCTATAACTAATTCTGTATGTATTGTAAAATTTATAAAACAGCAAACAAAACAAAACAAAAAAACAAAAACCACAAGTAAAATGTTAAAAATGATTTAAACAATGCAAAAAAAAAAAAAAAAAAACAAAGAAAAGTGTGGGAAAAAAAGTTGAGAATGATTTTAGATTTAGGCAAAAGGTTTAAGCTGTTTAAGAAAAGAGAAGAAGAAGAAGGTTATATGTAAATGCATATATCTATATACACATATATATATATATATATATATATATGTATAGATGTGTGTTTCGTTGGGTATATACATAGGTCTAAGACTTTGTTATACATATACACACACACACACACAAATATATGTATATACATATATATATATATATATATGCATATGTATATGAACGTTAGAAGAAGGCGTTAGGTATGTTTATTGTAAAATTGATTACGATGTGAACCTGTTATTGCAAATGAAAAGTGATTTTAATTCTTAAGCTAAATCTATATATATATATACAATATATATATATATATATATCCACAATACAATATATATATATATACATATACATATATGTATTAATGAATGAATGGAAAATGAAGAGAAGGATTAACAGTTATATAAATTAACCTAAGCAAGCAACACACACTCACACACACATACACACATTACACACACACACTTTAAGTTTGATAAATTGTTGAAAACAAAAGAAAGAGAAAGAAAGAAGTGAAACAAAAACATCATTTAACTAGAAACAAAACTACCTAAAAAACAAAACAAACAAACAACAACAACTACATGCATAATTAATGAATTAATTGATTTATTATGTTTATTATTATTATGTTAACATATAAATTTCATCTCAGAGATGCAACCAACCAACCAACAACCGTGAAATAAAAAGTAATTATAAAACGAAACATTCAAAAAAGAAAAACCAAAGTCCTTGACTGATTTTACCTACGTACTGATATATACAATATATATATAAACTTGTTTTTGGGGTATTAGGCACAACTTTATTTGATTTTGCCTTTGAAAATGCTTCAAGTCCCTTTACTTAAAAAAAAATCCAATGCAAAAGCAAGGGTTAGGAGTCAGATAAGGGCAGGGGAAGCAGCTGGTTTCAACTAGAGCTATAAAATTTATAATCTTTTTAGAGTTTTCTCAATTTAACATACATTTTTTTTTAATTTTTGTTTTTAATAGTTAAATTTCGATAATTTGTTTTTTGTTGGTCTTCAAATCAAAGCATAGAGCATTAAATATTATATTTTTCTTATAATACTTTCAATTTAGGATTAAATTTTGGTATTTACGATTTAATGAAATATATGAAAAAAACAAGAAAAAAATTAGCGGACCTTTTCTATATATTGCGTAGTAAAATAGTTTATTTTCTTTTTTGTCTCTTTTTTAGTTGATTTATTGCACAATCCTTAGAAACGAACAAGCCAAAAGAAGAAACAAAATTTTAATTTTTTTTTTTTGTTTTTCGTGTGTTTGTTTCAAAACTTTATTCTTGAATAATGTAATGTGAAGTATTGCATCGGTTTTTGTTGTTTTTGGAAAGCGATTTTGTTTTTTTTTTTGTTTTCTTTTGCTTTATGACATATTGAAATTCTGCGTAAAATCATATTCGATGGTTGGGATTACAGTTTGAACGAATTTCAAAAAGATTATCAAATATAAATGCACACCCAATTCGCCGCCCCCCTCTTCGACAGTTTGGATAATCTTTTTCATAATATCAGCATGCCGGCATGGATGAACCGATGCCATATTTGGGCCTGGTAAATGTGGATGCGATTCCATTGTAACAGTCTTCTTGGCATGATCCTGAGATACATCTTCATACATTTGCTCAACCGTCAATGGCTTGCGTTGCTCATCATAGCCAACAACCCAAAGGCGTGGCGTTTGATAGTATTTATCATAGGTAATATGCAAATCATAGGTACGTGTATGCAAAACCGAATCACTTCCATTGCCAACATTGCCGCCAGTAGCTTCATTTGGATTGGAGTTGGAATTGTTTGAGGATTTACTATCATGGGCATCAATTTTACGTGTAGTGGTGGCTACAGCGGGATCTACAAGATCCAACATGCCACTCTCTTCAAAATCATCCATATCAATGGCCTCGTCATCATCATCATCATCATTCGCATTGTTGTCATTTCCATCAGCATCGACATCTTCCATATTATCAATATTATCTGGTGTATGCATATCGTCCTAGGGGAAAAAGAGATCGAAAAAGATTGGGATTAAGTTAAAATGAAGGCTCAATGAGATCTACTTACCTTGGACTCCTCCAATGTTAATTCACAGATTTTCTCATCCAATTGTGTGGTGCCATCATCGTTCAGTTGGTGTGTCTCTACCCAGCCACCATCGCCAGATTCCTCTTCCACGAGAGTCTCTTCGCCGACATATTCCATTTGTTTGCATCGCCGATAGCATGGCACATTCCGAGTTATCAGAAATTGTTTATCTATAGTTGTTTTTTTGTTAATTAAATTAGTGATAATTTTAGTTTGTGTGTGTGTATTTAAGGTGTACCCTTTGGTAAGTATGGTTTCGTTTTAGTCTCATCGCCAGCTGCCCATTGCCAGGTGGGACAATGATGGACCAAGTGATCACCGGCTGCTACGAATTCCTCAGGTGTCAAGACGCCAGTCTCACGGAATTTTGATTCCTAATTGGAACAAAGAGCACGAGAAATTTGATTAGTTTAAGTGGAAATTGTCTGGCGACAGACGGGCGCCACTTGACACGCCCCCCATCCACAGAAAAAAAAAACAGCAGACGATTAACGAAGACAGATATGAGCAATAAATAACTGTGATTGAGCATATGTATAAGCTTATAAACTTCTCATACATCATACATTTCACCATCACGGTGACTGTTCACATGATTACTTGGGATTGCTCATCTCTGACAGCCAATGACAACAACAAGAATTATAATAGCAAAACAAGAAATCATTCATCTCACTTTCGCTCACCTTTAAGACAGGCGTCAAATATTCTGCAACATTTAATGCTGTGCCTTTAACGGAATTTAAAACGCTTTGCATTTTTTTCTTATTTAGTCCTATTTTAGTAATTTAATTGCGTTTAGCGTTGAAATTTAATCGTTTCTTCTCTTTTTTTGTTGTTTAACTATTCTTCAGTGTGACCGAAAGTACCGAAAAAAATGCCATAAAAAACGACTAGCTTATATTTGAACCAGTTCGTATTACACATAAGGGTTCGTTGATCTAAGTAGTTCCGTATATGAACTAGTGTTCTATGATTTTGGGAAAGAACTAGTTAGTTTTTTTTTGTTTTGTTCGCGCACATGCTTGTTCTTAAAAATGGCAGAGAAACATGCTCCAGAATTCGCGTTACCCTCGCCAAATTTCAATAAACAACCACAAAATGTACCCAATAAAACATCAATGCACTATTTAACGCCATGTGGGATGACTTTGCTGCCGCGGAACAGACAACCGCCACCAATGTATGGAGCACGGGGCAGCACAGTGCCAGCGAAGTATCTGAACGAAGGGACATCAATGCCACAGGTGGGTGGGTGGTTGTTTGAAGAGACTCTCTCTTAATGCTCTCCTTTTTTTACGCTTTGCATTTCTTTTCCCCAGGCAGCTGCTGAAACGCCACCGGCTTACAATTCGCCACCTCGTCCGGAGTCGTGCAACAATTGTGACATGGAATTGGCCAACAGTCAGGATATGAAACGACATTTGCAGCAACATGAGATTTGCCCGGCAGAGGATTGTGATTTTTCAGCTTTGTCGAGCATTCTTGAGCGTCATATAGAAAGTAATCATATAACGGGAATATACCAAAAAGTTAAAAAAGTATGGACGCCCGAGGATTTAGCCGCCTGGCGTGCTGAACGGCGTAAACGGTAAACCAACCAAGAAAACGCATTCAAATACAAAATTAGTATACATTCTTTCTTGTCATCAGATTCCCAACCACAGCCAATGTGGAGCTGGCCAAACGGGCCAAAGAGCAGCGTTTGAAACGCGGTGAACGTTTGGAAGCCTCGAAATCTCGTTTTGGTCAATTCGAAGATCGTAAGCGTACAAGAACTCCACGTAATACAGCAGCACAGGCTCAAGAAAATAAGAGAAAACCTAAACAAAATGCTTTCAAGTCAAAGCAGCAACAAAAAAAACATAAAGTTGAAAAGGATCCGCCTTCTGCAAAGAAATTGGCGGAAAAAGAAATAGACTCTCCCACAACATTTGTGGAAAAATTTCGTGGTACATCTGGAATGTTAGATTATAAGCATGTTAAAGATAAGAAATCGGTAAAAGGAAACAATGCATTAAGCAATCTATTGGGCATGTATGGCTCAGATAGCGACCAAGATGAGGGGGAAGACGAAATGGATACCCCATTGATGGATGAAAAAGTCGTGGAAGATAAAGATGTTGTTAAATTGGAGCAAAACTCTTCTCCTCCGTCTGATAAAAAGGTTGCAACGTCCTCTATTCGATTAACAGAGGAAATAGAAGCTCCAGAAGCTAAGCAAATTGCCTATTTAGAAGCTAAAGAGCCAAGTCCTCTTCCTCCATCAGATGATGATGAGGCACCCGATGAAGTACCTATTGAACGACTTGTAACAACCAACTGTGACGAGAATCATCAAGTTATACAAAAATCTCAATGTGATCAGGACTTAAAACCTTCAACAAGTAAGCCTTTAGTTAAACAATTAATCCAAATACCAAACAAAACTAAGCGACACTGTGGCTTAAATTATAAACGAGCCAAACATCTATATAGACATACAACAATGCTATCAAAATTGTTAGAATCAGATATAAGGCATGAGCGAAATATTCTATTGCAATGTGTACGCTATGTATGTGAAAAGGACTTTTTTGGTATTGGAAGTAGCAAGAATAATAATAATCAAGATGATGTTGTTCCGAGTTGATAATAAAGTGTTGTCTGATCTAATTTAGTATGTAACTATATACGTATGTATATATTAAGTTCACCATCAAAATCCATAGTGCCATCTTACTCATTTTTAATTCTCATGTGTCTAAATAAGAATTATATAATAGACATACGTTTATCTAAGTAATAATTTAGAGAATTAAAACTAGCTTTATCTATATCCATACATTTTTTCCTGGGTTATAGATATGGAGATAGTTAGTGGGCTCTAAAAAAAAAAGGATCAAACTGCATTCTTATTACTTATACCGCCGATCTAATGAAAGATATCTAAACTGTCTTGTGAATAAGAGGGGTAACTTTGCCCTCTAAAGTATGAATTTCAATTTACTTCAACTGTGCGCCATTTGTTTTTTACTTTGAATTTTTTTTAGGAATACTTATATCTAAAAATATATATTAATTGTTTGCCATGCTATTAGCCGCATCGCTGCCACTTGCATTACCGCCCACAGTGCCACCACCTCCTCCTCCAACTCCCCCGACCGTGTCCATACTCGTTCCGCCTACACCGCTATTGCCGCCGGCTCCAACTCCAATTCCAGCCTGTTGCTGTTGTTGTTGTTGCTGTGCGGCTGCTGCAGCAGCCTGTTGTTGTTGCTGCTGTTGTTGTTGTTGCTGCTGTTGGGCAGCGGCATGCTCCTGTTGACGTTTCTGCTGCTGGCGTGCGGCATGTGAATGCTTTGCCTTGGTTTCTTCCAGTTCACGTACCCTGGAACGAGCATGTTGAATGCGATGCCAGGCCATTTGGAGCACCTTGGCCGATGCATAGCCGGATCCCTCGTGCGGTTGACCCGTCGACACTTGAGTGAGATAGTTTATCTGTTCCGATAATTTGGATTCGACGCTGGATAGGCTCTTGAGGAATTGTTGCGATTGCGTTTCGGCATTTTTCTGTGAGGACTTCTCTTTGCCCAGCTCTTGCAGCGCTTGTCCTGGTTTGTGGGAGAAGTCTCTTTAATATGGGGCATTCAACTGTATATATCATAATTACCTGCACTTTGCATGCACAGAATAATTTCCTTTTCGATCTCGTCCAAAGCGTGTATTTTATCCAAAGGATTCATTTTGCGCTGCCGGTTTGACAATTTCTTTCCTTTTGTTTTCGTTTGTTCCGCCTTGTTTTTTTCATTACACTTCCATTTACAGTGCTCGCAAATGATGCTGTTAAGTATAACAGAAGTCATAGAGTGACCGTTTACAGGTTTTGAGTTCGCTGGTATTTATAAATTTAAATGGTTTTTGCGGTAATTCATTCTGGGAATCCCCAAGTAAGATCCTTTCCATGTCAAGTTAAGATTACCCCAATTAATATAAAGATATTAAAAATCTATATTTAATATTGCTAAAAAAACTTTTTATTTTAAAATTTCCTTCGTTTAGTTTCCACTAATTAGGCCAAACCAAGCGTATTTAAAGTATTTCTTTGGCATTGGCATACAATTCTCATGTAGCTCTATGCCAGCTGATTTAGTTGGTCCATCGACAGCATCCAATTGCCAGGCCATAAAGCTACGCCCACAATCGATTTTTCTGTGCAAAGCAAATTGAACACGATCCGCGAAATGAGCCTTACACTGTCGACACTCAATGATCCGATCCTGCAAATCGGTCTTTAGAAATTTTCGAACATTTCTTATCTCATGCAAGCCACGGAATTCCCCAGTCACATCGGTCTGAATGATATATGTGGGCGTTTTATTAGTATCTTTTCCACGCAACAAATAGGGTACAGCATAGAGTTCCTTGGAACTCGCACAAATGCGAAAGCAATAAATATTAACCTGCAGCGATGCGGGAAAATGTCCGAATCTCTGACCATAATAGTTTAAAAAACTATCCACTAAAAGCGTGTGATCTATTGACTCTTTAGTGGCAAGTGAAGGTCCACTGCCATCATGTTTGAGGCGATATTGAAGTGGTAAAGCTGCTTGACTGCTAATATCTTCATTTGAATGCCGTTTGACTATTAATTTCATTCTCTTGATCCCACAAGCCTCCAGAGGTACACGATGATGGAGATAAACATAATTGCTAATTTTCTCAAGCAGCATAGAGAATAGCATATCCACTGTCTCCTCGATATCCAAGTAATGATCAATATAAATGGCACTACTCTCGAAATACATGCGCTGCCTGATGACATTCACATAGAAACCAACAATCACTTCCAGTCGGGATGCTTCATAGTTGAGGAAACGTAACAATTGTGGCACTGCATCCATGCCAGCTTCAAGTAGAAAATCATTTGTTCGACACACTGCACTCTCATCGCATAGTATAAATGTTTCAACGCGTTCCCGCTCAATGCGTTTCAATAGTAATTTCTCTTCGAGGCTCAGTGATATGGCATTTGGACCACATGATACATTTAGCCAATGATGACTGTAGGGTTCATGGGCATGAACAACATTTACACAGGTATCACAATCCACACAAAAATCATTTATATAACGCTGATGACGAAATGTTCGTGTAGTTTCCGTTGTTTCAAATATGAAACGAGAATACGATGGTCGACGTGGCATGTTAAAGTATTGGTAACTGATTGACAGCTCTACGTATAGTACGAACATCTTATATACCCTTTAAACGGACATTTATTCAGGTAATTTGTTTTTATTGCGCTACAGGTAGATAATATTGTTGTTAACATCTGTTGGCTTAGGGTTACTCTATACCTGTATACTTATTACCTCAACGGGATCTCTATGTATGTATATGTATATGTTTTAGGATTATTCTACAACTAGGTATCAATAATCTGTTTACTAAATTTTGTCATATGTTACAATATTTTTTAATACAATTTTTATTTCCCTAAAATTTGAGCAAAATGCATATTTCTGTCCATAAAGTCCTTTCAAAATTCCCTAATATTAACTTGTACTATTATTTTAAAGTATTATTGTAAAGGACAATTTATGGCAAATTTCATGATAAAGTTTAAATATCGTAATAATCTGCATACTTTTAACTCACTTTTCCTTATTTATATTGCATGTTTATGGCAAATTACTATAAATTTTAAATTTATGGGAAATTTCACGATAAACTTTAAATACCGTAATAAACTTATATCGTTTGTCTTACGTTGTTTATTTTCATGTATTTATATCGCAAGTTTATGGCAATTACGATAAACTCTAAATACCGTAAATATATTAAATGCCGTAATATTTTATATTCCCCATATTGAAGTATATTTAGCTTCCCGTAATATTTGTTTCCCTAAAACCGTTAAATTGGTTGTGTTACCAGATGAAACTCCGTAAGTTTTGGCGGTATTTTTCCGTTATTATTCAATTTTGATTCTGCTAAAAATACTATTGAAAACAAAGGATGGCTGAATTGTAGCAGATCCAAAATGCAGGAGACTAATAATAACCAATTTGCAGATGTGGAATTGGGTGATGTTTTTCATTTTTTTTTCGGTCTTTAACTCTAACTTTTGATAAGACAATTATGTCGATTTTTTACTTAATAATCGAAAATTATGGATTTGAGTGGAACAGTTGAACAAATTTAGATTTAGTTAACAAAAAGTTTAGGGATCTCATAAAATAAAAAAGGATATAGGAATAATAAGACTGTTAATTGCATAGGCACTTGACTCTTTAAATCTATTTGTAAAATTGATCTGAATATCGCTGAAAGAGATAACTGAAGATATTTCAAACAATTTTCATTAGGCGCATTTATATTAACTAACTTATTTAGATATTTAGAAAGAATAAATAAATTAGTTGTAAAACTTTTTTTCGAAACTGCATTTCTATCGTTAAATTGGCCTGGGGAAAAGTACCTAGAGAAAAACCCCATAATTTAAACATCTCTATTTACCCCTGGGAAAAAATCCAATCTAATAAGAATCCTTAGCCTCCATATAGCCAGGACACAACCCCATATTCAGCAAAAAGGAGCAATGGAACGGCAACCTCTAACAGTAAATTCAACTGGGGCTAAAGAAAATTTCCCCATATTCCCCAGTATTCTCACTTAACTGTTAAATAATGTGCCTTAAATGGTATTTCCCCTGCAACTTGAAAGTGTTCCAAGCCGCAAAGGACATCAAGTAGGGCGTTAAAGATTCATTCAATTATATGTTGTAGGGCAAAAAGGGAAAACCAAACAATTTTTGTTTTCAACGCCTTTTGGGCCATGTCGACGGTTGGTCTTTCTCGCTTTTTGTGCTGTAGCCACAGTCATAGTAGTAGAAGTTGTTGTCGTCGTCGTCACCTTTGCGTTATTTAAGTTGCCGTTGTTTCTGTTGTTGTTGTTGTTGCTGCTTTATGGCTTCTTTAGCAGTTGTAGCATATTTAAGGTTCTTGCGTGCTTATATCCATATGTGTGTGTGTGTGCATATGTGTGACTCGTCCTTCACACACATACGCACATACACACGCCGAGAAAGAGAGAGAACGAACATATATATATAGCCAAAAAGGAAACTATATATTGTATTTTTGTCCCTGCTGAAACCTCACGTGTGTGTCACTGGTCCCATTCCCACCACCTTTCCTCTACCCCGCCTCCAACAAGCCCCTAGATTATAGAGAGAGAGTGAGAAAGAAAACAGCTCAGCCTGCCATCTTTTTAACGTAAATGTTTCTTTTTTTTTTTGGTTATGTTGTTGATTTTCTTTTATTTTATTTTATTTTCTCTTTTGTTTCTTTACTATTTTTTCACTTTCTTTTTGCTTTTTACTTCTCTGCTTCGAATTATGAAAACGTTGTCAGCAGAAAGAGAGAAACATTACGGTGTGTCTTCAATTCCTTTTTTTTTGGCTTTAAAAAAAAAAACATAAACAACGAAGAGCAAAAATGAAAGGCATTTTATGTTTTATATGTATATATGTACTTATATATATATATATATATATATATATATATATATTTTAAATGAATGTGAAAATTGTTCTCTTGTTGTCATTGTTGTTGTTTTATAACGCCCTGAGTTTTCCTTTACACTTATTTTTAGAGCCATAGACAAGTCAAGTCAAGTAATTTTGATTCTAAAAGGTCAAGTTAATATGATTTATTTATTATTTAGTAATAACCAAGACAAAAAGTATTTTATTGCAATTGCTTTTAGTGACCTTTGTGTTGTTGTTTATAAAATTTCAAGACCTCAAGCCGAAGAAAACCCAACAAATTGAAATATTCTAGAAAATATTTTTTATTTCAATTTTGAACTAAATTTCAGTGCAAAGGGCATCCATCGATAGCAAAACCTACAAAAATCTAGTAATTTTATATATTTCATTTGCAGAGTATCTGAAAGTCGTAGCACCTTTCGTGGATGGTTTTTTTTTTGTTTCCCTTGTGTCTTACATTTTGACGTCTATTCCTTTTTTTGCGTCTTTTGTTGTGGTCTGATTAAAAGTAACATTTCAAGAAGAGTTTTTGTTGCTGCTGTTGCTATTCATCGGCATTATTTCTAGTTTAATTTAAAGTCTCACATTCTCAAGGGCATGGCTAACCTTTTATTTTTTCCCCCATTTTACTGGAGGGTGTGAAATTTTCATTTCACTAAATTATTTTTCTCAGACTCTATGCAAAGTCGGTTGATCGAAAACTTTGAGTAAGATACTTGATCTTTCCTATGGGAAATATAATAAGTGAAGAAACCGTTTATTAAAAGACTCCAATTTAAATTGCCCTTTTTTTCTTTTTTAAGTTAAATTTTTTAAGTTAAATTAACAAAAAAGGTCGCCAAAAACAATTAAAGATTTCAATTTTATTAAGAAATATATTACAACAAGTATTTAAATAAAATTGAAGATTGGATTGGAGAGGTCATCGATTTCTAATTAATTTCCAATAAGGATTATTAAAAATTCACAGATACATAAATGCTATGAAAATAAGATATGAATATATTTGAATAAGCATTAAGATATCTATTATTTCACTGAATTGTTGTTTAAAAATTGTAGCAAATTGATTTAAGAGGCCATTCATCGATTTTAGATGGAATCTTAATCATTTGCATTTTGTGTATACAAAACAAATTGGCAATTGTTTAATTATTAAAAAACTATTCAATTATTTTGTGCAAATATTATTTAACTTTGTTTACACATTTATTTTGATTGTGCTTTGGTGGGAGGGTAACCGGAAACCGAGAAAATAACTGAAAAAGGTCAATGGGTCAAGTAAGAGAGCTAGGATTTTAGCTCATTGCAAAGCTATTTGTTGTGTCACTGACAGCGGCAACAACGACGACAACAACGACAACCCTTCAACCTTTCAACCTTTTAGTCAACTTGTCTTTTAGTCTCTTTCTCTGTTATTCTCATTCGTTGCGTTGTTGTTTTCGTTTTTTGTAATTAACACTTTGTTGAGCTCATAAATCTTTAAACATTGATTTTTAATGATGGCATTTTAACGCTTCAGCGAGCAAACAACCCAGACAGACGGGCAAAATTCTCTTCGGGATACGTGCAAATTGTCAGGTGAACTGAACTTTGCTTCATTTTTTTTTCGAGAGATGGCGGATGAACGTGATTAATTTTTTGTTCCTCTTATTTTTGTTTTTTTTTTTTTTTTTTGCGGGAAAATAAATTGATTGTAAGAGCTAAGCAAGCGTAAAGGGGGTAAAGTGAAGAGCAAAATTATCTTTAATATTGATTAGTTGTTTACAAGTTTGGCCCATTTTTTGAATAGCAGCTAACGTTTAAAAAATTTATAAACAAAAAAACTAAGAAGAAATTTATGTATATAAAAGCCGCCTACAAACATTTTTCATCAATTAAAATGCTGTAAGATCTATTCACGTTTGTTTGTTGCTTTTTTTTCAAAGCAAAAAGATAAACAAAAAAAATTTGAAATCCTTTTTCCGAATGGTGTACATATTAATTACGTATATTAATTAAACGACTCTAATTATGAATTTAATTTGTTTTTATTTTCAATTGTTACATTTATATAGATTTTCTCGTTTGGAACTTTAAAATATACGAAGAGATTATAGAGTAACTTAAATGATTATCTAAAAGCAATTTATAGCACTTTTTTGATAGTTTATGACTATGGAAATAGAATTAAAAAACATCAAAATAGTCTGTTGTTGATAGAAATAAAATAAAGATTTAAGCAACTGACTGTTGTTATTTAATAATCCCGTGGTGTTTTCAAATGAATTCAAACATATTATATACTACAATGCGTAAATATATTCTGGATATTTTATAAAATCTGTCAAAGAAATAAAAATTTCAATTGTCTGGCCATATTTGTAGTGCTTCAGTCGTTTGTTGTTGATGTTGGTCCCTCGCTCTCTTTTTTTTCACTTTATTTATTTATTTTTTTTAATATCTTTTAGTATAAAAACTTAATGCAGATTTGACATAAACAAACCAAAGCTTGAAAATGGGGTATAAGAGTGTGTGTGGGGGTGTGGGGAAGGGGATATAAAGAGGACGAGAGTGCAAAGCAAAATGTTGCTTGGGAATCCACAAAACAAGATATATAACTGTAGAAAGCTTGTTATACTATATATGTGGGATGAATGTGTGTGTGTGTGTGTATGTGAGTGTGTACGTCAACGAATTATGTCCCCCAGATGTCAGTGCAATACCAAGTACAAGCGAGAAACATGACAATGCCTCTCCGCCCTGTCCTGTCCTGCACTGCCATGCCTTTCCTTTTCAAATCCCCACCCCCCTCAACAGCCGCTTGCACTACAACGACTAGAGCACAGTTTGTGATGCACTGGAACATATCCATAAGTATTCATGCATTTATGAGGGCGGAGTATACACCCACAACCCCTCCTCCTTTCTTTTCCCTCGACCATGTGTGTGTTTGTGTGTGTCCATTCTTTTCTTGTATAAATCTCTGCGTTTTGGTTTGGTTTTCGTTAGCTTCAATGTTTTTCTGGGTGTAGCCCAAATGTGTTCCATTTGTCAACAGCAGAAGAAGTAGTAGTAGTAGTAGTAGTAGCAGTAGAAGAGGATAGCAATCTGGGAGCAGGAGCTGCAGCAGTGGCAGCAGCATTAGGAGCGTTTTTGAAGCTTGGTGGTGAGACTGGTCGAGACAGCCAAAAGGCCATATAAGTAGATGAGACGATGTGGCTGCTTCTGGCTGATTCTGGCACATCAGCAGCTTTATTATTATGCAAATACATACAAAATATGAATTATGTTAATGCCAACTGTACACACACACACACACACACAAAGACAAAAAACGGACGAGAAAGAGAATGATGAAAGAAGCAGAAACGGTACATAGTCATGCATGTCCTTTACATTGTGCAGCATCGCCATCACCATCCACCGTCAACGACTTGGCCTAAACTGCGTGCGAAACTGACAACAAGTTTCCCCATAAGTGGTGCTGTAGCCAAAGTCTCTGAGCCTAGTAGTCCTTTAGGTCAAATTCGAAAGTTTGTGTAAAGTTTCGTATCGTTTTTGTTGTTATTGTTGTTGTTGTTTTTTTTTTTTTTATTTTTTTCTTTTATATTGAACATCAAGAAGAAGCTTACAAGGGCTTACGATATTGTCAGCTGGGCCTTGACAAGGATTTCGGTGATGACAAAAAACCAAAAGCAAGCAGATCAAGTGATTTGATATATATGTATGTGTAAACGATTAAGCCCAGGGATTAAAAACGAATTGAGAAGCATGTGAATGGTAAAGGGAAAAAATTGACCTTTAACCATTTCACTCTATGACACATTAAAGAACAAAAATCCGGCCAGTCAAGAAAACATCTCAAAATTTATACTAAAAAAATGAAGTAAGTAAGTCGTCTCGCCGACTTGGATATACCATACACCAGTAAAACAAATATTTTAAATTTATAATAACCAATACATTTTCGTATTTAAAAAAAACTGTTCACATGCTTTTCACAAGCATATCTTAGTATTTCGCTCACTCAAGCATACGAGCACCCTAGCGCCCCCACCAGCCAACGGCCAACTCCGGCCATATGGAAAAACGTTTATATGCATAACTTGGCTATTTTTAGTCCGATTTTGATCAAATTTGGTATTTTGCTGAACATTAGTATCAAATTTAAGTGTGCTAAATTTGATTGCACACGGTAGAAAATTACGGGAGATAATCGAGTTTTTTCAAATTACGGGGGGCGGAGGGGGGCGTGGCAAAATCTTTACACATCAAAAATGTGCGCAATTACTAAGCAAATATTTATACTAACTATGGTGTCTCTAGTTGAAATAGTTTTTGAGAAAATCGGTTTTATTTAATTTGCGGGGGCGGTAGGGGGCGTGGCAAAATTTTTACAAATACAAAATGTGCGCATTTACAAAGCAAATATACATACCAAATTTTGTGTCTCTAGTTGCTATAGTGTTTAAGAAAATCGGTTTTATATCATTTGCGGGGGCGGTAGGGGGCGTGGCAAACATTTGAAACAAACTCGATAAGCGTACATATGACACGAGTCTACATACCAAATTTGGTGGCTCTAGCTCTTATAGTCTCCGAGATCTAGGCGTTCATACAGACGGACGGACGGACGGACGGACGGACGGACGGACGGACGGACGGACGGACAGACGGACGGACGGACGGACGGACGGACGGACGGACGGACAGACGGACATGGCTAGATCGTCTCGGCTGTTGATGCTGATCAAGAATATATATACTTTATGGGGTCGGAAAAGCTTCCTTCTGCCTGTTACATACATTTTAGCGACTTTAATATACCATTTCACCCTATGGGTGTATGGTATAATGAAGTAAGTAAGTCGTCTCGCCGACTTGGATATACCATACACCAGTAAAACAAATATTTTAAATTTATAATAATCAATGCATTTTCGTATTTTTAAAAAAATCGGTTTGCATGCTTTTTACAAGCATATCTTAGTATTTCGCTCACTCAAGCATCATTTCGAGCACCCTAGCGCCCCCACCAGCCAACGGCCACTTCCGGCCATATGGAAAAACGTTTATATGCATAACTTGACTATTTTTATTCCGATTTTGATCAAATTTGGTATTTTGCTTGATATTAGTATCAAATTTAAGTGTGCCCAATTTGATTGCACAAGGTAAAAAATTACGGGAGATAATCGAGTTTTTTCAAATTACGGGGGCGGAAAGGGGCGTGGCAAAATCTTTACACATTAAAAATGGGCGCAATTACTAAGCAAATATACATACCAACTATGGTGTCTCTAGCTAAAATAGTTTTTGAGAAAATCGGTTTTATTTGATTTGCGGGGGCGGTAGGGGGCGTGGCAAATTTTTTTTAAATAAAAAAGTTGTGCGTTTACTAAGCAAATATACATACCAAATTTTGTGTCTCTAGTTGCTATGGTGTTTAAGAAAATCGGTTTTATATCATTTGCGGGGGCGGTAGGGGGCGTGGCAAACATTTGAAACAAACTCGATAAGCGTACATATGACACGAGTCTACATACCAAATTTGGTGGCTCTAGCTCTTATAGTCTCCGAGATCTAGGTGTTCATACAGACGGACGGACGGACGGACAGACGGACATGGCTAGATCGACTCGGCTGTTGATGCTGATCAAGAATATATATACTTTATGGGGTCGGAAAAGCTTCCTTCTGCCTGTTACATACATTTTAGCGACTTTAATATACCATTTCACCCTATGGGTGTATGGTATAAAAATTGATAGGATTACCAATAATTATAAGGGTTTTTTGGTTCTTAAAAAAATTTCTTTATTAATCGCCACTGAGCTAATTTTAAATACATCTTTTATCAGAATTCGTCTTGCCGACTTCAGATAAATTTGTTTTTATTAGCTTTTCCAAACTTGCAAATACTTTTTAAGTTATATTTATTTATTAAAAATTTAACAAAAGTTTTAACGTTTTAATGCCAACTGATAAATGAGATTCATAAAACAAAATGGAGATACAAATTATGAAAACTGTTCAAAAACTTATATTTGTATGTAGTTCAAAATTTCTAAGTTTTGATAATTCATTTTTATAAATAAGACATTTTTTTCCATCTTCTTTTTCTTTTCTTCTCAGTCTCTAAGAAAATATTTCGATCAACATTGTAAAAAAGTGGAATTCCATTTTATTTTTTTTTTTTTAATTTTTATAATAAAAAAATATTCTGCTGCTGATTATAATTTTTTTTTTTATTTATAAAAAATTTAAATACCAATTGAAACTTATAAATGAAAAAATTAAAAACAATATGATATGTACTTAACTTGGTAAAATAAATTTCTCCTTTTATTTCATCTATCTGTTAATTAACACAAAATAATTTAATTATTTATTTAATTTTAATTTTATTTATTTTAATTTAATTTATTTCTGTTGAAAGTTCACAAATTTTTTGTATTATTAACCATTTTGCATTCTGTTTAAATAAACACCAAAAAAATGCCTCATTTGTTTTTTTTCTAGGAAAATTTGTGAGGTTTCATTTATAAATTATGAAGCAAAAGGAAAAAAAAGAAGCAAATTGATGTCTTAATCAAAAAGTTTGACAAAATGTCCTTTGCAACTGTCCGTCCTACTACTGACTACTGCATTTTAGCGCACACACGCACACCCACTGAAAAAGTTGAAATTGTTGTGTCCTTAAAAACCAAAAACCCCCAAACTATTCATGCATAACATATATATACATATCGTTTTCCTACCTACGCCCAACTGTTTAGTATACTTATAAAAAAGGAGAAAAAAGAACTGAACTTTTACGGCTACTCAAAGTCAACAACTGCAGGCAATGATTTGGCCTTCCAAAAAAAAAAAAAAACAACAGCAACAAAAGTGAAACTAACCCTAACAAATAAAAGAGAGAGTTAGATACCCATATATATATGTATATATAGATATAGCTCTATATACTTTTACAATACCATGTATGTATGTATGTATGTATATGCGGGTCGTCCTCGTCGTTCCCATGTCACAAAAATTGTCAACAAAATGCAACAAATTGGCAAAAAAAACTTTTCGTATGACTAGCAAAATTACAAACCCCTTTCTCTTTGGTCTTCACCCATACCTTTCGGTCTCCCACTTGCCCACGCCTCAAGCAAATACGCCCACCCAAAGACCCACTAGTAGACAAAGTGACCAAAACGACCCAGAAGCTATGAACAAACAAAACAACAAAAACAAAGCAGAAAAAAGAAAGAGAGAGAGAGAGAGAGAAAGAGGAAACAAAAATTGTAGGTAAGCGTTTCAGATTTTATGCAATGCAATAGAAAAATAGAAAATCAACAAAACAAAATGACCAGAAAACCAAAATACCAAAAAAAAAAAAAAAGAAAACAGAAAAAAAACTAAACATAAAGCCGAATGGTGCCTGCCCCCAGTAAGGCAAACAAAATTTTTTATTACAATTTTTCTTCTTTTTGCCTATACGCTTGCAAGGAATGGGCATATTGCCAATGTCAATGATACTAATCATAGATCAGCAAATAGTACATATATATTCTTAAGCATATATATTCTTAATTTTCATAATTAAAGCTTACCAAAATTACGTATTTAATGTTTTCGTTGATAAAGTTGAAATTTTCAAAAAAAAAGATAAACTATCATAAATCTTAACTGGCTATTCAATGTTCTAATATGACTAAATCGCAAGGGTATAGAATCAATAGAACATTCAAAGTTCGTCTAGCTTTCCCCCTTCTCCCTTCTCTCAGGTTAGTTTTCTTTTTGCTCTTCTTTTGTTTATTTAATGCGACAAAACGGCAAGGTAAAAATGCAAACAAGGGCCGAACAGGAAGCTCAATTTCAATTGTATTACAGTATAGACACATTAAAATGAACGGATATGCCCAAAATGTTTCACCACAATTCCCAAAAAGAAACCACAAACCAAGATCGAAGTCTTTGAGAACTGAAACGAAGGTATTTGTAGGTGACAACTAGAGATTTTTGCTATTAAACTATTTCATCATGAACTCCAGTACCGAAAATACAGACTGCAGTTATTTAAAGACTATTTGCACCTACTTAGACTTAACCCCACCAAAACAATTTAGTTTTTATTTAGCTTTAATTCCAAAATTGCTTAGGTGCTGCTGGAATTTATCAAAATGGCAAAAAGAATATTACAAATGTACTTCAAATATCATACAAATAGCTCTAATCACAAGGATTTTGAAACATAAAATAGAATATATTTGTTACAATATAGAAATTACCTTTCATAGTCAATAAACACTGTCTTTTATATCTCTATATAGATGGGCAATATGCAGATTTGTTTGTTTATTGATTGAGGTGGAAGTGGAGAGACTGAATGCTGAGAGTGTGGAACCTCACCCTGGGCTCGGCATAAGGACAGTGCTAGAACAACGCCACCAGCACACACACCAACAACAAAATGAATAGTAGTAACATGAGGAAAAACTGTCGACATCAGTGGGGCAAATAAAAAATATGCATAGGCGGGATTTAAATCGAAAGCATGGAAATTGTTTATATGATCGATATATCCATTTATATTGCACAATTGCACAGCAACAGAAACAGCAACAGTATCTACAAAAAAAAAAAACAAAAAGAAACTGGGTTAGACAGCAAGCAGAGCAACAAAAGAGCCAACAGCATAAAAGAGAGTGGAAAAATATGTGTGACAGAGCGGATAAGAGGGAGAGAGAGAGCGAGAAAGATAGAGGAGAGAGAGATGGCGAACGAGAGGTGGGAAAACTTAATGCCAAACACATGCCACACAAATAAAATGCGTTACCAAAAATGCTACTGGAATTCCATTCAACGCAAACGTATTAACAAAAAACCAACACACACACACACACACTTACAAAACGAAGGTAGCAAGAGAAGCAGAGTTCACACAGGGTTTTGTTTTAACTTTTTCAAATATAGATATCAACTAATATAATAATAAGCAGTAATATTAAAAGAATTTTTAGTAAAACTATCAAATATATTCTAGAAAATTGAATAGAGTAAAAATTTATGTAGTTTTATATATTTAGTTCGTTGTTTTGACGTCCATTTGGTCTAAAAAATATTTATTTATACGTATTTCTTAATGTAAAATAATTTCTAAAACTATTATTTAATTAAGAAAAAAATTAATAATTCATGTGGACAATTTTGTATATGTATTTTGGCATGACAAGTTTCTAAGATCAAAAGCCCAAATAAGTATGCTATATAAAATTGACTACACTCTTCGGGATATAAAACATTTCGGCGCCAAAAAGTATGCTATGAAAAACTAAACATAACTTCAGTTGTATAATCCAACCAATTCAATAATCGCTCAAAATAAATTCTCAACTCGGAAACAATTCATGTATATTTTTATCTAGAAAAAGAGCGATAAATTCTTCCAAGACGTTTGTGGGTAAAACTGTCAGTCTTAAATCAATTAAACATGTTATTACTATATTAAAAATTGTCAGTGAGTTCTGTTCATATAGGACTATTTATCACATAGTTTTGTTAAGAGTTTCAAATAAAACTCTTCAATCTACCACCCCAAAAAGAAAAAAAATAAACTCAATGCCAACCTCTGGCAATAAGAGCAATAAGAGGTAAAAGCAAAAGGCCAAGCATCTGCACTAAATTATTGCCATGTTTTTTTATTTTTTTTTGGTTTTGGTTAGCAGGAAGCAATTTTATGCCATTTGCCACATTCTTCAATTTTCAACAAGCGCCACAGGAAACGATATATATACATAGAATATATACATAGAATATAGAGTTAGGGGAAGGCAGGAAGAGTGTCAGGAAAGAGGTTTAAAGGTAGAAAGAGAGAGAGAGAGAGAGATGAGAGAGATGGGAGATGAAGGCAATGTGGCATAGAAAAGATGCAGACAACTTGAAGCAAAATTAAAATATTTGAGGCTAGTCAACAGCAACATTTCAGAGGCTTGAAAATTGCAACATTTTCAAATAATAAATAATAAAATGGCAAACGCTAGCAAAACGAATATTGAATTCTCTTCTCGCTCACGCACACTCTTTCTCTTTATCTCTCTCTCTTTCTCTCTCTCTCTCTCTCTCTCTCTCCCTCTTCCTCTCTCTTCCCCTCTTCGCACACTTGCACATTTGTCAATTATTAAAAGAGAACTTTTAGTTGAACAATGGATCAAGCGAGATGTAAATAATTGCCACAGAACTTGGTCAGCCACGCCCACCGCACCATTACCTACATATGTGGGTAGATGCCTGTGTGTAAGTATTGGTGAGTTTAGGGCCCAATTGTAATTAAAATCATGGTCAGAGATAAGCCACAGCCCAAAATCAGTTTTTGTCTCTCTTACTCGCTAGCTGTTTCTGTCTTACTCTCTTTCTATCACACTCTCGTTTTCCCTTTAACCCAAAAGGCCAAATATATTGCATTGGAAAATGCAACAAAACCAACACTAACAAACTGCTGACCAAATCAATTTCGTATTGCAAAATGAAAATTTTACCAAAGAAAAAAAAAAAAGAAAATGGAAAAAGGAAAAATAAAAAACAAAAAACAACCCAAAACCAAAAGCGATGCCGCCGCCGATTCCCCCAAAAGCGTGAGGCCTCCCCCAGGAAGGTCGGAAAATTTGTTACCGTTTGCTTAGATGCCCGTAAAATTGCATGACGTACGGAAAATTGCAAGCGGAAAAAGGCGTGCTAGCATTTGGCTGCTAGTTCAGGTGGAGCTTGGGGTTGTTGTTGTTCAGCATACTCACACACACATATTTAGAGTAAAAATTTTTGGCATTGAGCTTATATTAGGAAAGTATTCGAAATTCGCATTCTATTGTACCAATTGTACGTGCTCCATGCCAAAATAAAAGCAACATGAAAGACTTTAATGGCGGTTTGAATGCAAGTGAATGCAAAAAGCATAGCAACATGTGAACCATTGGGCGATTCAATAGCCATCTGTAGCGAAAGTGCATACTTATGATTTAAGCCCCAAAAGGTTTTCTCGCGATTCATTGGTTTTTTAAACAGCAGAAGCCAATTTATGCAACAGAATGTATTTCTCTGCTGTAGGTCTCTTTAATGACAATTCAGCTGTAATGCATTAGTCCTCTAAGAAAATCCCCAAAAAAGTATGCTATATAAAAATAACTACTCTCCTGGCGTGCAAAATACATGGTCTCAAAAAAAGGACGCTATGAAAAATTAATCTTTTCAACAAAAAGTTACAAAATCCGTGAGCCCAAATAATATACCTTAACACCCACTAAGTAATAGAGACAAATATGTGAATATTTTACACTCGTTTTATAAGATTTTATATTAAAAAATAATATATATAGTTTGAAAACAAAAGAATCTCCTAAAAAAAATCTTATAGTATTCATATCATAGCATAACAGGAAATTAGTCGCTGCAAATGTTTTCTCATTTCGATTTAAACCCTTTTGCTTTTCGACCTTTTGCCTTGCTGAAGTTAATGAATTTCTCGATGAAATTGTTACTTCACATCTTAAGATAAATAACAATCTCAAAAGTGCTCAAAGCAACTAATTTAATACCAATGCACATGCACACACAAATGCACGCCCACAAATACAAAACGAATTACAATTGGTATCTTGTCCATTCCCGGCATCATTATATACTTACAAACTTAGTTGATGGCAGTTTTGAATATCACTCACTCAAAGTGGATTCAATGGTTGAGTAATGCCTTTGTCTATATTCATTGTTCTATCATCATCGTAATTATAATTAAAGACAATTTTATGAAGCCAACAATAAGGGCAATGCTGTGTATTAGTATATAGGAAACACAAACACATGGGCGAACATACAATACACACACACACACACACACACACACACACACACACACACACACATAAATACAGAGTTGATGATTATATGTCCAATGTACAATGCAAATATTGTGTACTTGTGTAACAAAATAATAATACAAAATAATAATAATATCACATAATAAACTATTAACAGTGCAAAATGCATGTGTAAACAAATTGAAATTGTTTTATCAGGCGTGCGTTGCTTTTGTCTCTTGTATCATGACAACTAGCTTGGAAAATTGACAGAAAAATACGATAAAAAGCAATGCGAAAATGCGATTACTCTATAAAAGAAAAAAAATACTCTTATTATACTATATTTATTACTTATTAAAAATCACAAAATTTAGATATCAATTGAATAATTATAAAAAAATATATATAAAAATATACAGTTGGCTATAATAAAGTGGCTTAATCTTTCTCAACAGAGCAGGATTTATGTGCCCATTTTTTTGTTTATTTATTTTTAAATTACATAAGAGAGAGGAGGTCAAAATGTCAAAGTGTTGATTTAAGTTTATAAAATAAGTATTAAAGTAACTTTCCTTCAAGTTAAATTTATCCGAATAAATCGAATAAATTCATTATATATTTGCCTAATTTTTATTTCTACTTTTTTTGATGTCCTATAGTTAGTTTTAAGTAAACTTATTTATTTCGACTTAATTTCTTATTGAATCACTTCACAAATGTATTAAAATTTTTATTCCCAAATTGCTAGAATTTTTTAAGAAAAAATGCTAGATATATATAATTAATGTTATTGATAGTTTTTTTATTAAAATGCAGATAAAATTAAAAATCACTTATTTTATAAATTTGAAAATATTGAAAATACAAATTTGAAAAAAAAAAACAAGTTTACTATATTATTGTATTATTGCTATTATCAAATCCTTTTAAATATTGTTGATGCCTTTCTTGGTCGGACAAGTATATTAACAATAACGAGTAGCAAATGCCAAATGGCAAATGTGTGGAAAATTGCAACTGCAAACGCAGCATACTTGTATTATATAGCATTGATTTTACTATAGCATAAGCATGTATACATACATATTTATATATATTTATCTCTATCCAAAACACGTATATTTTGTTATACATTTGATTGTATGCAGACATGTGTGTATGTATGTATACATATGTATGTATATATATATTTTATAGAAGATGTATACAATATATGTAAATGACAGCCCCACTTGATGGCATGGCTGTTGAATGCATTGGCATTTTGCTGGGGATGCCGAGGAGTGTTGACAATTCATGCGTGGCTTTTGTTTGAAAACCTTTGCATAGATGTTGTGCAAACCCATTCTAAGCCGAAGAGAGCCCCATCTATGGCTACAGCTACAGCTACAGCTACAACTACGGCTACGGATTCAGTTTCAGTTCCGCCCCTCCAACGCCCATCTCTATGGCAGCTTGAAATGATAAATATGCAATCGTGGCAAAGGTGCAGAATTTTTATATGCATTTCTTTTACATTGCTGCACCACCTGTCTCTCCCTTCCTCTCACTTGTTTCTCTCTCTCTCGCTCACCTGTCAACCCATTTTTCTCTGTAGAAAATTTTTATGCAAAAACAATTTATTACGGCTTCTGGTCCAAAGATTCAAAAGGCATAAAAGTATTGTTCTTGGGGCTTCCAACGGCTGCTACAGCACTTATCTTCCTATATCGCCAGGATGCATCAGTATGCCATTTTGTAGCCAAGCCATAGCTAAAGGAGCAAAAGTGCAAGATTAGAGATAGAGAGCGAGCAATGGTTTTGGGTGTATACAGTGTTAGCTGAGACCTGATGAGAGCTGAGGGTTATGTGACTGAGGCGGTTAGTGGGAAAGTGCGGGTGGGGGATAAGGTAGTTTGTTTGGATATGCTTAAATTATTACATGTCGCCTTTGCTGCATGCTTTTATCATCAAAGATTGATTGCATTTACCGAGTGTTGCAGCAGGACTTATTTACTTACATGGGATATAGTATAAAACCCTTTCAAGGGATTATTCATTTCAATGGGTCATAGGGATATGCCGCAGTGTTTTGCAAAAAAATTGAGACAAACAGCAGAAACATAAAATATTGTATGACAAAAGTGTGTAGGCAACTAAATCTATAGACACTATAAATTTGAAATATGTCTAATATGACAAAATGTGGTCACTTCTTTTAAAAATGTTTTGTAACTGTCAACTTTTATCGTGTCTTGGTTTAAAAGCTTGCTTTTTAAATCTTATAAGTCAGGAAGTTTCTATCTCAGTTTGAGCTAGACTGATCTCGGTAAAATTTTTAGAGTGTAAAATCGTTCTGGGACATACAAATTAAAACAGTTTGATGTACAAAATATCGTTTTTGTGTGGAGAATATTTTCCTCATTTTTTATGGCTTTATATGTAGCTTAAAAAATTATAAAAAACTATCTTTCATATAACTTCTATAGGAATAAGCAGTTCAAAATTAATTTGATCAGAAAAATTTTTATTGATTCTTTGATTATTAATAAACTGGTTGTCTAACAAAATGAGATAATAAGTCATAAATCATATTCAATTTGGTCAGAAAACCTTTATTGTTTTTTCTGTGATTATTATCAAAATGGTCGACTAACAAAATGACATGATAAGTTATCAAATCGGATGACTATATCATATAGGAATCATACTTATAATAAAATGGCATGCCACGTCACTAGAACTCTTGTAAGTTTGCAGGCAATCTGTGGCAAAAATTCGACGTTTGGGCTAAAAAGTTGTCAATTTTGACACCTTTAATTAGGGAAGTAGAGAAGTAAAGAAGAGTAAGACAAAATGTTGTCATACTTAAATCATTAGTGTATTTGTAATTCCTATCAAAGTTTATGTATGGGTGCCTACAACCAGCCCACTCTGGCTTTATGCGACACATTTAGGAATTTTTTAACATGCGACATGGCAAAACGTAATATTTTTTTCAAATATTTAATTTAAAAACAAATTTTCATAAGAAAGGGAAATGTATTTTTTATTTCTTATTGTAATTAATTTCGGATTTACATCATGGTTTAAGTTTTATTTATCATCGGAAAGCCATCACATATTTGCTTTAGTTTTCAACTAATTGAAATTGCATGAAAAAAATCTTCAAGAAGAATTTCTCAAGATAAAGTTATCGATATAAAGTCTTTAATTTTAAAAAAATTTTTTTTCCCTTTATGGCTATAATTTTTTTTTTTTCTGTTTATAAATCGTAAAACGTTTTTGTATTATTTTTTATGAATGCCATTTTACGTTTTTGTTTGGTTAATCCCATTTCAAATTAAATTCCAATTCCCACGGATTCATTTCATTCTGTTATTTTTTTTCTCTTTGTTAATGGTGTGTTGTCTTTTTTGAGAATCCAACTGTTGCAAACGGAATTTTCCACACTTCACCTTGACCTTGAGTGGGGTTTTTCCGAAGGAGGGGAGTAAGAGGTCTTGGCTGGCATTTCGAGTATTATTTTTACTACAAAGATGCTCTGTTAAGGGTGAGAAAGCGACAAAATGTAAGCTAAAGTAATGCGAGACACACTCATACACACACACACACACATTTATACAAGGGGAAAACGTCGTGAAGTACCTAGTCCTACAGCAATAAGTATGGACAAGGACCCTAGCAGTTGTTTCTTAGGAAAAAAACAAGAACAAGTTTGGGGCGGGATATTTTTTAAACGTTCTTAAACACGAAATGGGAGGGCAACAACACAACACAGCACAAAACAACACCAACAATAGCAAAAAAAATTAATAACTAGCAAAAAGGCGAGATGTTAAGCAAAAGCAGGCCATAAACTCATAACATTCTACTCTGTCCCCCTATACCCCTGGCCCTTGTTCCCCTCGCTTGTATACCCATCACAGGAATGCAAAATCGTAAGGCATACGCAATGCATATTGATAAATTCTTGCTTGATACGAGAAACGACAATGGCTAAGACGAGGCACTAAAGGAAAGGAATCGAAACGAGTCCGAACAGTACAATGGAAATGCAGTGCATGCCAATGCAATGCAATGTCCCATCCAAATACATCCAATATCAGTTCCGACTACAAAATTCATAGAAAGAGAGAAACGATAAATGGAAAGATGAAAGGAAGCCAACCCATCGATGGCGACATCGAATCCAGCTCCCTTTCCATCTTTTTAGTGCCTAGGTTCTACGTTTGCAGCTCCAGTTGCATCTCCTACTGATTTCTGATTCTGACTCCCCTGACATATGATGAGTATGTCTGTGTATCTGAATGTGCGTGCATATTGATTGAATGCAATGCAACTGTCATACATGCCAATGCCATAAACAAGCTGCAGTAGCGCAAGGATCAAGCGTAGCAGGTCGAAGTATATACATATATATGTATGTGTGTATGTGTAGGTAGGTGAGGGCATACAGCCACAGCGGGACGAGGGTTGGGGCGAGGCGATGCAGCCTCCGACAGAAAGCGCGGCACAAATTTCATGCAAAAATGCCAACTCGAGTCGCATCGCAACGCAACGCAACGATGTTGAACTGAAAAACATTTCCCTCTGCCCAAAAAACCCTCCCCTTCTCTTTGTGTCTTCGCCACCTTCTTGCTATACTCTATCCACCAAATAAAAATAAAAATAAAGCATATGGGATTAATAAGATATATCAGATAAATAATGTCTATTGTACAGACAAATAGATTTTTGTATTGAGAAAGTTTCAAAGTTTTGAATCTTATTCTATGATTTTATCTTTTCATTAATTGATTTAGTTACGATTGAGCAAATCAAAGAATTCGACAACTGAAAGCATTGATACTATATATGTATACATATATACAATACATGCATATATATGTCCATAAATCTATATACATATATAATTTTTAGAAAATTAATTTAATCAATTTAATAAAATAATTTCTATATTAATGTGTTTAGGCATTTGGTGATTGAGGAACCATTTCTTCACTCCTGTTACTCAAATGCCCAAAAAAATGTATCTAATTCTTTAATATTTGTAAGATGTTTGGCTTAGAGTATTTAGTAGTCGGTGACATTAACAGACTTTGGTAGCATATCTTCTTTTCTCTTCCATTGCCTAGTCATGTAGTTTACTCCTCCATTCATATTTCTATGCCACTGACACAGCCTTTTGCTTTGGCTATATGTAGTTTTCCGTTTTTCGTTTCGTTTGGTAGGGTTTTTTTTTTTTTTTTTTTTTTTGTACGATTGTAAAATATGCCATAGTCAAAATGCTTAGCGTGCCATGGAGGTAGAATGCCAGGGGGGAGGTGGGAATAGAGAGAGAGAGAGATGAGATGAGGATGGTTGGGTGAAAAAAAATGAAGAGAACCTCTGACAAGAAGGCAAAACGCGAATGGTATTTTTTGAAGTCGACGATAAGACTCTGTGTGCGGTTGTATTTGCCTCTGTGTCTGTGTGTGTGCAGAAGTATCTATGTGTTTGTATGTCAAACAATGCAGCTGCAGATGAACTATGCACATACACATCCACACCCCACACACACACACACACACACACACACACACACACACACACACACACACACACAACTACAAAAGAGAACAAACGATTTTTGCCAAATTATTTGCAAACAGTTGAACTTTGACGTTGATTTTTGCATGGCAAAAGTGTTATTGTTGTTTGCGTGGTAATTGCCGGGAGTGAATATGCTGGCAGAATACGTGCAAGGGAGGTGGTTGGGTGAGTGGGCTTAGATCGGTTTGTGTATGGATTGAGGTTGCACTTGGCAATATGTCAGCAGCTTATCGCTTCATTACGCTGACTTGACAAGGCGTCTCACTCACTGAGTGCTACAAGTTCTCTGACTTAATGAGAACTGTATATATGATTGTCTCTCTTTCTCTATGTGAGAGAATGGCAAATGCATTTGCCCTCTACGCTGGAGGGGTTAGGAACGGGCCACTGCATAAATGAATATGTGAATATGAACCTTTCCCTTTCTATCCCCTCTTTATTTTGGCCTTGTTCTCTCCATTCTATCCATCCATCTTTCTCTCTATTCTATCATAGGAATGCCGTATCTTTATGCGCAAGCAAGCAAAACAAAAAAAAAAAAAAAACAAAAAGAAAAAAACCCAACCAGTAGGACAATATTACTTTCTTAATTTTAAAACTTGGTGAATTTTGAATACCCTTGCAGTATTTAATAATTTAGGAAGGGCGTGTAAAACACGTCCGTTCAGATCAATTTCTACTCACAGAATGTCCCTTCATTTCATTTCTCTCGTGATTCAAGATTTTCTCTCTCTTTTATTGCACAGTGTATGTTATTGGAGTTTATCATTAGGGATAGTTATACTTAGATTAAATACTACTAAAATAACAAAATTTGGAAATTATTAGGAGGTGATGTGATTTCAATTTAAACTTTGCTGCCAACACAAAACTTAAATTTTTACTTATCAGTCGTTACATTTTATATACAATTAAACACAATTTTCAAAATTTTATCACTATTTTCAATTTGAAACAAATTTATAGACTAAAATAAAGTACTAACTGAATCTTAAGCAAGAATTATTGACTAAGCTGTAATTTAGTTAAATAATAAGCTTTTAAGACCAAACCATTGTAAAACTGCATTGTCATAAAGGAGACTTCGACAGTTTTAACCGTTTACTTTAAGCCTCAATATACATATAGACTTACTAAGTAAATGGACTTGATCATCACAAGAGTAAGAGCAAAAATATGGCGACAGCAAAATCCTTATGCTCTTTGTAGTGCTTTTCCATAAAGCATAAAGCACAGACACTGCTCTGTCTGAGTAGTTCGTCATATTAATTTTTGATAAAAGAGCTGAAAGAGAGCGATAGAAATAAGGAGAAGAGAAAGGGAGCCAAATGGGAAGGGAACGGAAATGGCAAGACAATTTGATCTGAGTGCTGCGACAAATGGTGGCAAAGGATTTAGTGGAAGATTGACAACAACAACAACAACAAGAGGAATAACAAGACTAACAAGAACATCAAATCGGCAAAGGAAACTTCCAGCGTACTCAGGTGAAATGGGACTAGCTAAAAGTCTAAACAGACAAGTCTCTGTCAGCACTTTTCTCTAGTTATGCGCTTAAGAAGTGTTTGGAATTTATGTATGTACCAAATGCTGCGCATCAAAAGATTCTAATGCAGAAATTTATGTACATTTGATTTCTTTCACTAATTACTTAACAATTTTTTTCTGTCCTTTGTTTCCTCTAGAAATCGAAATTTGATCGATAACTAGAAATATCACCGATGACTTTTCGGGAAATGTCACCGATTACTTTTCAGGAAATGTCACCGATGACTTTTCAGGAAATGTCACCGATGACTTTTCTGGAAATGTCACCGATGACTTTTCAGGAAATGTCACCGATTACTTTTCAAGAAATGTCACCGATGACTTTTCTGGAAATGTCACCGATGACTTTTCAGGAAATGTCACCGATTACTTTTCAGGAAATGTCACCGATTACTTTTCAAGAAATGTCACCGATGACTTTTCTGGAAATGTCACCGATGACTTTTCAGGAAATGTCACCGATGACTTTTCTGGAAATGTCACCGATGACTTTTCAGGAAATGTCACCGATTACTTTTCAAGAAATGTCACCGATGACTTTTCTGGAAATGTCACCGATTACTTTTCAGGAAATGTCACCGATTACTTTTCAAGAAATGTCACCGATGACTTTTCTGGAGATGTCACCGATGACTTTTCAGGAAATTTCACCGATGACTTTTCAGGAAATGTCACCGATGACTTTTCAGGAAATGCCACCGATGACTTTTCTGGAAATGTCACCGATGACTTTTCTGGAAATGTCACCGATGACTTTTCAGGAAATGTCACCGATTACTTTTCAGGAAATGTCACCGATTACTTTTCAAGAAATGTCACCGATGACTTTTCTGGAAATGTCACCGATGACTTTTCAGGAAATGTCACCGATTACTTTTCAGGAAATGTCACCGATTACTTTTCAAGAAATGTCACCGATGACTTTTCAGGAAAGTTCACCGAAAACTTTTCAGGAAATGTCATCGATGACTTTTCTGTAAATGTCATCGATGACATTTCTGGAAGTTAATGTTTTGTTTGTGCATTGTTGAATTAAATTATAGAAAAAGAAAGTTCAACATGGAAAAATATTATTGCGAAGGGTTGCAAGGGTATATAAACTTCGGCATAGCCGAAGTTACCTTTTTTGATATTTTTTATAAATATAAAACTGTTTTTCACTTTGACGACTATAGGCAAAGTAACAGGAAAAACTTACAATGGGATAGGAACTTGTTATAGAACTCATTATAAGGAACTGTACAATGTATTAGACATGGAATGTCACATTAACATACAAAAAATCCCTTTAATATGTATTTGCTAAAAAAATATAATATGAAAAATATGTATTGTCTAACATTGCGTTTCTTTTCGTTAGCACTAATTGTCTTTTAAATTGTCTGTTTAAATGTCACAGATTGATTAACTAACTTTTTGGTTTCCTTTCATTTGCAACGTTCCGTTATAAGAGAGAGAGAGAGTTAAAGACAAAAAATAAAACCATCTAATTAATCAGTTTAATAGCTTCCTTACGCTCAATTCCACTTCCAGTTGCGCTTTGATTTCATCATCATCATCGTCATTCGACCCAAAATCAAACTTTGCAGACATTTCCGCACCTCCACTCCAGGCACTTCACTCCAATCCACTCCGCTCTTCGTGCTCCTCCTAGCAAGTACACATTTCCTTTTCAATTAATTTTTATTAAAAACCTTTTTTCTTTTTGTTTTTATATTTTGGTTCGTACCTAGCCAGGAGAGGAAATCAATAGCAGACTTTGTTAACTGAAGCGTGTAAAAAACTTTTTTCTTTTTTTTTTATTTATTTTTTTTTTCAACAACAAAAAAGTTGCAAAAATTGGCATATTAATTTCTCTTATTCCTTTCTTTTTTTCATTTTTAGATATTTCTTTTTTTGGCGTTCGTAAAAAATTTTTTTTTATACTTTACTTTAATAAAAGTTCATTAGAGACTTCCGATGGACGCTTTGTTTTAATTATGCAGCGACAAGGACAGAAGCAGCAGCAATGACATAGCTTGGTCTTGGGGTCCAGATTTAAGTTTCCTAAATTAAATTAATTACGCGGGCAAGCAATTAAGAAAACTGTCCCAGGCAGTGGCCGAGAAGAAGAAGAATGAAAAGCTTGAAAAAGCTAGAAAAAGAGTAAAATAAAAAGATGGAATGAACGAGAGAAAGATGTGACTATAAGATAACTTTACATGAAGATAATAGTGCTAAGAGCCAAGCACAATAAACGAACGACTTTCGGGAGCATGGGGAACAAAAAAAAACCAAAAAAAAAAAAAAAAACAGAAGAGGCAAGTACGAATAGTTGGGCAAATGGAAGGCTAAAATGCATAAGGGAAAACTTTACACTGCAAAGCAAAAATAGTTTTCACTGAAAATGCACTAGCAATTCAAATTGTTGAATCTAACTAATTATCGTAATACTCAATACGCATATTTTTAGAGTGGGGCAAAAAGTTCGGCAAAGTTTTCCCAGTAGATTAACCCACCCAAAGAATTTATATTTGATGTTTGTTATCCCTTTTTGATGTTTTTTTAGATAGAAAACCCAAACCTGGCAGTTGAGTGTTGTTTGTATTGTGTGAGAGCATGAGGAGAAGGAGAAGGAAAAAAAATATAGAAGAAATGAAAGGAAAGAGCGCATCAGTCTTTAGTTGCCGCATATATCCCTTTACGCCGCCACTTTGCTGATTTTTAATTCATCAACATTTACAGAACACAAGTTCGGGTAGAATGAAAACAAGCCGATACATCTTCATCACAAAAGCACCTACCAGTCAGCCAGTCAGCCAACACTTCAACTGAGCTACCTTCCTAGCTGCCAGCCCATATTCTTGCTCTGTTCGGTTTCTTGTTTTTTTTTTTTTTTTGTGCCTAGACCTCGGGACAAATGAACATCGCGAGACAAAGAACCGGGGCCCGCAAACAAAAGCAAACTACAACAACAGGATATGGAGAGAGGAGAAAGGGGGGGAAGTGTAGGCTGCTCCTGAAACGGCTGTCAGTGCAGCAATTCGGCGAAGGACATGTCAATTTTCATTACAAACAAAAGCTAAAAGGCTCGCGCGCCGCATGGTGTATTCTCCCGCATTGGCATCGCCATCGCCATCGCCCGCACATCTGTGTCATGGGTAAAAGTTTTTAGCCATGATTAAGGTGGCTTTAAAGAGAAAGAGAAAGAGAGCTCATCTACAGCCCTAACTCAAACCAGAGTCACAAAAAGGACTCAAGTCCCCAAGCAAAAGATGCCCAGGATGCCCAACTCCAAAGTGCTCCATAAGTCATCCCGAAAATGACAATCTCAAAAGAGAGTGAAAGGAAGAGAGTGGTGTGGAGTGGAGTGGATATCAGAGGGGAGTGTAGGAGATATGAGCTGGGTTGGCGAGGGTTTTCTGTGGGCGTTGTAACTGTGATGTAGGTAGTTTTGGATATGGTTGAATGCCCTCACTCGGGCTATGGCTATGGCTCGTTCGTTTGCCTTTGCAGTTGGCCTAACAACCAATTGGCCAACAACGTGGCGTATGTGCGATATTTGCATAAGCTTTGGGTCGAATTCTGTCTTTGGGGTTATTCTCAGAAAGTGGCTGAGATTTGTGATTAATTGGCAGTTTGAAGTGAATTATTTACAGCAAGAGAGGACTTAAGGCCGAAATTGATATGATGAAGAAGTTATTTGTGCTTGCCAAAAAAGATTAGGCAAGTTTTAACCTGCAAGACTGTTTAAGAAAATGTTATTTCTGTATAAAAAAGAAAAAAACAAATTTTCTCATCCTTTACATAGCTTTAAAGCTTTTAGAAATTTAATCCATTTCTGTTTGCCTTGTCAATCTAACTGCTGTTTACTTTTGACGTTTTGACCTAAATGACAAATGATTTGTGATATTTTTAAAAATTAGTTTATACACGTATTGGTATGCAGAATACTTAAACTGATATTAGTTTACTTTAGTTTTTATACCCTTGCAAAAAGGGTATATTAATTTTGGTGAAAAGTGCTCAACGCACAGAAGGAAGCATCTCCGACCATATAAAGTATATATATATTCTTGATCAGCATGTCGAGACGAGTTCATATAGCCATGCCCGTCCATCCGTCCGCCCGTCTGGATCAACGCAAACTCCTCCTAGACCGTAAAAGATACTGAGCTGATGTAGGCTTGTATATACTGCACAGTTTGTATACCTCGGATTCAGCCGGATCGGACCAATATATCATATAGCTCGTTATTTTCTGAGCTCAATAGCTCAGTCACCCGATTTTGATCAAATTTGACAAAGTTGTTTATAGGTGTAATTAACTTTCTAAAAGCTTTAAAGCAATGTAAAGGATGAGAAAAATTTGTTTTTTCTTTTTATACAGAAATGAGATGAAATAAAGCAATTGATATGTGTAAAGTTGCAAGGGTATAAAAACTTGAAGTGCCCCGGCTCCCTAGTTATATTATATGTATTGAATTTTTTTTTTATCGCTGTGAATGAAATTTTTAGATTCGTAATTCAATGACGAATTCTCAAAAACTTTACTTTAAAACAATATTCCTTGGTGTATTTTTTTTCCACTCAAGTTCTTCGACATTTCCTTAGAAAGCGTTCCATTAGAATTTATATTGTTGGATTATTCATTTATGCCTTAAAAAACCACAATGAATTCTTAAAGGAATGGTTTCATTCGTTTCCTAAGTAAGTCTTTCGGCATCCCTAAAGAATGCCTAAGGAATGGTATTTTGTTTCCCCAATTCCCAATTTCCAATTTTCCATTTATTAATACAAAACATTTAATTAGTTCATTGTCAATTAATTGTTTTTTTTTTTTTTTTCGTTTCATCTTTATATATGTATATATAGAAATTACTCTTTAAGATGTTGACCATTGATAAAAAAAATATAGGTATACCTATAGTTGCTTCTATTATCTCTAACATTACCACATGCTTTTAACTATGGGGTTTGTTGTTGCCCCATTGTATTTTTCACTCAGTTAAAAGCTTTTCCGAAACCAAGCCCCTTCGTTTCTGTTTCTTTCTTTTATGAACTCACCTCATGGAACTTGTTTGTGTGTGCGTTTCTAACTCTTTTGTTTACTTAGGTTTCTAACCAACCAATTGCCCTGGCCTCCAAAAACCCACACATGTTGTTTGTTTGTGTGTGTGAGTGTGTCTTTGTATATATGTATGTAAGTATGTATGTTATGTTTATGCATTACATATGCTGCTGGTGCTGCTGCCACCTTTATCATGCCACATTATGCCTCCTGGTAACCATTTGAAGTCTATAAATAAATCCCACAATGGTCTTAGTCAAACAGATTTACTTCTCCCCCTTCCCCTCCCATTCCTGTTGTAGCCAAAAAATCCTCTGAACTCATTTCTAGCGTTAACGCAAAAGATTAAATTCGTTATATCAAAAAAAAAAAAAAAAAAAAAAAAAAAACATGAGTAAACACACACACACAAAGCCACACCTCCTTTAGGCTGTAAAACTTTGACTGTGTTCATATTTTTCTTTTGCGCGTCAATTTCCTATTTGTATTTTGACAATTTCTTTTCGCTTTTGCTCAGTTTCCTTGGCTTTATTGCTTTTCTTTTTCTTGTTCTTTTGGTTTTTCTTTTTAGTTCTCCCTTTTTTTTTTTGTTGTTCTTATTTCGATTACACTTATACTTGTACTTTGGTTTGGTTTTTTTTTCTTGGTTTTCCTTGCCGTCATTTTCAATGAGCTTTTGTTTGACTTTGTGACTTGTAGTATTTTTATTTTGCGATATTTATTTTTTGTTGAAACAAAAGGTAAAAGTTTTTGTACAGTTTCATTTTTGGACGGTATTAAATAGGGAGGGGGAGAGAGAGACTGAGATTGGGAGTGAATGAAAGGGAGACCGACTTTGATTGGCATTAAAAATGATATATATGTATGTATGTATATATAGAGAAGCTTGAAGGAGGCTACTACGCATAAGTTTTAATAGCTTTTGTCGAGAATTTCCCCAAACTCTTCTAGTCTTACGAGTCATAGACGAATTTATTTTCCCCTTT
The DNA here is from genome assembly GCA_018903935.1 of Drosophila insularis. Classification (NCBI taxonomy): domain Eukaryota; kingdom Metazoa; phylum Arthropoda; class Insecta; order Diptera; family Drosophilidae; genus Drosophila; species Drosophila insularis. Next base: position 3,937,401 of record JAEIFP010000517.1, read on the forward strand.
CTTCTGTTGTTTTTTTTTTGTCTTCTTGTGTGTTTGTAATTGCTCTTCCCCCAAATGTGTGTGTGTGTGTGTGTGTGCGTGTGGAGTGTTATAGTTTGTGAATATGTGTATGTGTGTGTGTGTGTGTGAGTGTGACAAAGTTTCTCTTTTTTGATGCTGAATGTGCCATAAAATACTTAGTCTTTGAGAATGCTGCTACTGTTTTTATGCTCGTTTTTCATGTTTATTGTTATGCCATCACCCATCACCACCATCCATCCACATACACAAGCCATACAATTCAACCAAGCATCCCGTCATCAGCCATCAACGTAATCATCAACAGAATTGTCCTTTTGTCAGCTCTCCTCTTTGGTCGTCATCGTCATCGTCATCTTCATCGTCGTATTCAATCAAAGCTCAAAATAGCTGGGATTAGTGGCGAAATACTGGTTTATGTACCACTTTGTACACATTTTGATGTCCTTTTAATTGCTAAGGTGGCCTTTCTTGAAATTAATGTGCATCTTTTACGATGAACAACAATATCAAAAACAACACTGATTGGAAATCAAGAGAAATTTTGTGACAGCAAACAACAGCAAAAAGTTGGCAAAAAATAATAATATATGCAAAATCCTTAAATTGCCATTCAATTTTATTACTGTAGATTTTCCTATTTAAATAAGAGAATAATTCATTCATATTGAATGATTAATTGATTTAATATTCATATGCATTGTTGTTTGAATGCTAATGCCTTTTCGTTTGTGGCTACTTTAATAACTCTACTTATTTACTTATCGCATAATGCAATGACACAATTTATCTTTATTCATTTAGATATATAAGTTTGTATCTCAAGTTGGCAATACTTTAAACTGAGAATAACTTGAACTGTTAGTAATAGGATCTAAGTCGGATCGAACATACGATCCAGTAGACTCAAGAGAGTTATCAATTAATGGTGGTATACTTTAATACATAAAGCAAAACATATTATCTTTTTGCCAAGTCGAAAAAAGGTTACCTTAAAACTATCTACAGTTACTATATTGGAACATTTGACAATCGGAATTCAGGCCCAAGGGTTTTGTAACATAAAAAATAAGCATTGCTTATAAACATATGAAACATTAAAAAATCCAATACAATGCATAATTGTGCAGACTATAAAGGACATTCGTCCTTTGAATACCTTTGCATGCCGAGTTTATTTTAGGTCTTTACATGCATATTTGAGGAGTTTGTAATTGCTTTTTGGATTAGCATTGGTTTATTTAATGCAAAAAGAAAAACAATATTTTAGTAACATCTATAGCTTAAGTACTATAAATCTCTTTTACTAAAAACTTTTTGGAAATTGAATGCCTTTATGTAACACACATACATATACAAAGAACAGACAAAAAAAAAAAAAAAAAATCAACAACAACAAAAATGAACGTAATGGAAAGTCTCTTTGAATATTTCATGGGTTAAGTTTCCATTTCATTGTTGGTTGTTGTTTTGTTGTTGTTATTGTTGTTCATGTTGCATCTTCAAACTGTTTGCAGCAGTTGCTGCTTGTTTAGCTTAAGTGCCAGCAAAGTACAAAATATTACACAGAAAAAAAAAATCTAAATGCAATTTGCTGCAGTTTAAAGATGTCTGTCTTCACATCCCCTTCACCCTCACTCCAAAGCACACACACTCAGAATACTCTCCATACTGCTCCCCTGCGACGATGCCCGTTTCCGGAATTTTTATTGTTTGTTTTCTAGGGGCAGACACGTTCCTAGAATAGAGAGAAAGAGCATAACGCACTTGAATCAAGTTGAGACACATGGCTAGAGAAAAAAAAAAGAAAAAAATGGAAAAAAACAAACTTTTTCCACCACATTTCTTTTTTCTGTTTTTTTTTTTATTTTCCTTTTTTTTTTTGTTTTCTTCTGGATATTTTATTTTATTATATGATTGCCATAAGTTTTTGTCGCACTTTGCTTTGCTTTGTTATGAGAACTAAACTAACTTTTTAGTTGTAACGAATTTTTTTTACCCTCTATGATCTTTGATTGATTCCCAAAAAAAAAACTATTGAAAGCTAAGGACATTATGTAGTGAAAATTGTTCCCTTTTAATTCTAAAAGATGTTGAAAACGAAAGTCAATGGATTATTTAGTTACTAGTTGTTGATGTAGATATACCCTTTCTATTTGGCTTAAATAGTCCGGTGTGGAGTAATTGAGGCGAATTTATGTTGCTTGGCAAAAACCTCCATATGTTTAAATTTCTTGCCCTTTCGCATGCCAAGATGCTCAACTGACAATTTAGCAACTTAAAAGCAATATGAATATGTTTGAATAAGTATATAAAGAGAATAGTATATACCTCCATGTAATCAGCTTAAAATATCAGCAAACAAAACAATATCAATCAAAATAAAATCAAATGCCGCATGTTACCCACACATCATACACACACACATACACACATTTATGTTACAGATTTTCTCACTACGTGCTATGCCAATTTGATTGCCCAAATGAAGGCAGTATAGCAGCAGCAGCAGCAGCAGGTGAAGTCGAAACAGTATGTGGCAGTCAGTCCACAGGCACTCGAGCGCGAAATAAGCTTACCTGATGGACTAAAGGTAAATGAACACCGAGAATTGTGAAGAAGCAGAGGCAGCAACCAGTAAGTAGTAGTAGTAGTAGTAGGTAGACGAGAAGAGTCACAGGTGGGCTATATATACGAGCTATGGAGTAATGCCAGCTGAAGATGATGGCTGGCTGCCACATGACATGGAGATGAGCAGCCCAAACAAGAGGCAACAGTGCCAACCATTCCAACCAACATCACCACCACCACCACCACCAGTCAAACAAAATAATAATAACAACAACAGGTAGCTTTCACTGCACTTAACGAAAATTAAAGGTGTCGAATTTCAAAAGTTTAAATTACATTAGATGAAGAACTTGTATGAGTGAAATGAAGCAAAGATTTAAAAGGCGAAAATGGGCTGAAAGTGATTTGAGCACCTAAATTATTGTCAGTCAATGCTAAAAAGTATATAAGATAACAAGGAATATGAAATATCCTATATAGACTTATCTTCGATTTTATTCAATTTCTCTTGCAGTCGGAAAGACCGCAACAGAGTAGTTAAAAATTCTCAGGCTAATCAATTTTCTTATATTATATAGAGAATATCCCTTTCTTTTACTCTTTTTTAATTCAAATTTGAATCGTTTTTTAAACTATTTTATTCACTAAAAATTAGAAGTGTTCCCTTTTGTGATACCTCATTAAAATGAACACATTTTTCCGCTTTCGTACCCAAAAAAAATTTATACATTAATTTACTTTCAAATCGTTTGGTTTTTTAGTCAATGAATCACAATGAATTTGATTGAATTTTTTAATTCCAAAATAAATAGAAAATTATACAAAAACGAATACATTTTTTTGAGTGTGTTGACAGGTATTTTTAAGCCAACTTGTTACAACGGTAACAAACAACATCAAGATCTAAATTTCTTACCCATCTTAGCATTTTTTTTTTTTTTTTTTTTTTGGGAGCAAGTACAAGTACATGGAAATCCATTCCGACTGTTAATGTGACATTTTGTCATTAAAATTTCAAGAGGCGCGACTCAGACGAAGCATAATATTGTTATTATTATTTGTTTTCTGGGGTTTTTCTGTATGTGTATAGGTATGTATATTCGCCTCACCATCTTTATGTGGCCCTGCCTTGTGTCCCATGCCCCGTGCCGCTGCTGCTGTTGCCCTTGCCCCCTGTTAGCTGGTTGACTCGGTAACAGCTGCCAGCAGCTGTGCCGCCTGAAGAAAACTGACTGACTGAGTGAGTGTTTTTTTTTTCTTTTTGTATTTGTTGGCTGGTTCATTTTGTTCTTACTTTTTTTTCGTTTTTTCAGCGGTAGGGGGGGTAAAGGAATATCCTCCCGGGCCATGCTGCGTATGCGTAATGTGCGCTGCTTCAGTCAAATTAAATTTGCCCTGGGTCATATGTGTATGTGTGTGTGTGTGTGTGTGAAAGTGCAAATAAAACAAGGCAGCCAAGCAAATTGGTAAATAAAATTTTTAGAAGCACGAAAAGAAATATAAAAGTTGAGTTAGAGTCAGAAAGACAGACATAGGGAATGGAAAAAAAAAACAGAGAAACTTTTACGTGTGTGTGTGTAATTAAATTTACTTGTTGCTGAGAAGATAAAAACTCTTTCTCACTTGCTCACACTATGTCTCTTTCTCGCTTTCTTCCACTTTCTCTACATGTCTGGCTTGCCTCTATCTCTGAGACAGACTGAGGAAGTCTAAAGTAGAAGTGACACTAATTAAAAGCCCATGCAGCGGATGTTTATTTGTATGCGGGGTGAAGAGCTCGGAAAAACATATTGCAGTTTGATAGAAAATATCACTCCCATTTACCCATCTCTCTCAAACTTCTTTCATCACATATCTTCAATTCCCGCTCGCTGTGTTTGTCTCTCTCTCTCTCTCTGTTTCTCTTTAGATGCAAATGGATGCCCGAACTTTGTGTAGAGAGGAAGTGTCACATGGTTGGTTTCTGACGTTTCTACACACAATTAAGTTGATTTGTTGCCTGTTTGTGGTCAAAGCTAACGAAGCCAACTCTACTAAATGGAAAGGAAATGCATTTTCTCTATATATGGGTGTATGTGTATGAGAGTGTGTGTGTGAGTGACGACTTGGATTACAATTTGTAAGTCAGTTTATTTCAAAAAATTTTCTCAAAACAGAACGCAACAAAGACAATTAAAAGGAAATCATAACAACTTATATTATTAGATTAAAATATTAAACTTTACAAATTAAATAAAGCAAGCCATATATGACCACATTAACAATAATTCAATTTTGTACAATTTGCCAACACATCCGAATTAAATTTGCATTTATTTATTGATTGCATGAATATTTCGAGATATTGTAATAGAGGAAACTTACTATGTGTATTTAATTCTCATTTAAAAATACCTTCGATGCGTTGCACAAAAAAAAAAAATTGTTAACTTGTAGTTACATGAATAATAATTTTAATTTTTTTAATTGAAAAATAAATTTGTTTCAACGTTATTTAAAACACGAAGCAGTCTGCTCACTTTTCAACTCCTAATAATCATTAAATTAATTTTTAAATTTACGCTATTACGCTATTGAATAATGAATTAATTTGTCGTAGATGCAAAATTTACATGCAGCGTAACTACTATACCAATTAAGACCTTACTTGGTATTTAATTTATTTATTTTGGAAGGTTTGGGGTCTATTTTTTGTATGATGTGGTTGTGGGTTAGGTGCAGTGTGGCCAGTTTTCATTGCATTCTGTAATGTGATGGAAAGGATAAAAATGGAAAATATTCATAAGAAACTTTGGGGATTTTCTCAAGGGTGTTTTATCTTTGGCTAACTGGCCAATAAAAATATATATAACTTATTCTTTGTTTGGTTGAGAATAATAAGTTAATGGCTTTTCGAGTTTTAAGTTTTTAACGCTGTGAAATTATATACATATTTTAAATGGATCATATCATATTTCGCATTTTCTAGAGTTTCTTTTACTGTATTTAATATATATTTAATATTGACAATAACTAACTCTCTGCCAGTTTGTTCTTTTACCCTTCCTGTTGCAGTTGTTTGTTGCTTGCTTTCTGCACTTTGTGACTTGACCTTAGTTGAATTTCTCATTATTATACCATACACCCATAGGGTGAAATGGTATATTAAAGTCGCCAAAATGTATGTAACAGGCAGAAGGAAGCTTTTCCGACCCCATAAAGTATATATATTCTTGATCAGCATCAACAGCCGAGACGATCTAGCCATGTCCGTCTGTCCGTCCGTCCGTCCGTCCGTCCGTCCGTCCGTCCGTCCGTCCGTCCGTCCGTCCGTCTGTATGAACGCCTAGATCTCGGAGACTATAAGAGCTAGAGCCACCAAATTTGGTATGTAGACTCGTGTCATATGTACGCTTATCGAGTTTGTTTCAAATGTTTGCCACGCCCCCTACCGCCCCCGCAAATGATATAAAACCGATTTTCTTAAACACCATAGCAACTAGAGACACAAAATTTGGTATGTATATTTGCTTAGTAAACGCGCACATTTTGTATTTATAAAAATTTTGCCACGCCCCCTACCGCCCCCGCAAATCAAATAAAACCGATTTTCTCAAAAACTATTCTAGCTAGAGACACAAAATTTGGTATGAATATTTGCTTAGTAATTGCGCACATTTTTGATGTGTAAAGATTTTGCCACGCCTCTTTCCGCCCCCGTAATTTGAAAAAATTCGATTATCTCCCGTAATTTTCAACCTTGTGCAATCAAATTTAGCACACTTAAATTTGATACTAATATCAAGCAAAATACCAAATTTGATCAAAATCGGAATAAAAATAGCCAAGTTATGCATATAAACGTTTTTCCATATGGCCGGAGTTGGCCGTTGGCTGGTGGGGGCGCTAGGGTGCTCGAATGCTTGAGTGAGCGAAATGCTAAGATATTCTTGTAAAAAGCATGTGAACAGTTTTTTTTAAATACGAAAATGCATTGGTTATTATAAATTAAAAATATTTTTTTTACTGGTGTATGGTATATCCAAGTCGGCGAGACGACTTACTTACTTCATTTTTATGTATGTCCTGTCATATTTTGCAGCAACGTATCCTTTCAGTTTCCAATTTCATTTCATTCCTATTAACTGCATTTCAGTTAAATGTCAACAGAGTGTTTTTCCAACGTTTTTCCTTTTCTTTTTTTGGTGCTGCTTTTACTTGCTTCACATTTTGCCATCGTTGTTCCTTACATTTCAGTGCATTTGGTGAAAGGATTACCTGTCTGTGGCCCTCACATAAATTGTGTAAATATATGCTATACACACACACATTCACACACAAACATAAACAGGCAGACACACACATACAAACAGCGCACATTGACTTACAACTGATTTAATATGATAATTGGAAAGTGTTCCAAAAGATACTCCTTCATCAACATTGTGTGTGTATATGTGTGTGTGTGTGTGTGTGTATGTGTGTGTGTGTATGTCGTAGATGTCGCTTTAAATGCATTGACTGCTTTGCCATGCTAAAAAGGGAACTCTGAATGAATTACGTACATGGTTGGCAACTTAAAAGACCCCAAAAACCTCAAACCCTCAACTCGCAACCACTTTGTGTGGTTTCATGAAGTGGGCGCTGCCGTTTGCCGTTTTCCGTTTTTCTTTCTGGCGTTTTCTCTCTCTTTTTTATATATATATATATATATATATAAATATATATATATGTATATATTTCGTTTCTTTTTTTTTTTCAATTTTCAACCGCGTCAATTAGGTGGCCCACCACACACACTCACAACCATATGGGTATATATGTATGTGTGTGTGCCAACTTAACCCAAACCAAACCAGTCAGGCAGCAGCCAACCAACCAACTAACAAACTCTGTCTAGGAATGAAAAAAAAAGAAAATATACTTATATAAAATGCTTGTTATAAAATTTAATGAAACCGCACACGATGCGAGCAACGCACATTTTTTGACTGTTTATACTCTAACCCATTTGTGGTATATTTAATATTCTGTTGGATGTTTATAAATAAGATCAAGGTTAGTAAAAACTTTCGTAAAAAAAACCTTTCCACCTCAAAATTTTATATTCTATACATATACTTTTATTTAAATTCTTAAGCAATTTCATATTTCAGCATTTTAACTTGAATATTGAATATATACTTTTACGGATATTTTATTAATTTTAAATATATACACTTTTACGGATATAAAATTTATTGGATTATATGTTTTATGATATTTTTTTAATGAATGCCAAATATATAGAAAATGTTACTTATACACCAAAAGATTCTTCACTTTCTTTATCATAAAGGCTTTTGCCTTTCACAAATTTTACGGTCAATATAGGGAATTTGAACTACTTTTTGAATCTTTATTGAGAATAGAATGGAAGTAAATTAAAAAATTAAAAATCTAATTTAAAGAAAAAAATAATAAAGAGATAAAGTTCATTGGGCTCACATATGTATATATGTATATATAAAAGAAATAAATATTAAATTTAAATTATACCATACCAAAAAAAAAAAAAAACACTAAATAGTAAATAATGAAATACAAGCGCAAAAGAAATTAATATTAATTTTAGATAGTATAATAAATTAAAACAAATAATATCAGACATTAGAAATATTGGACTAAATATTATTTTAATATTATTAATATATAGTTTTTTTTTGTATTTTGCATTAAAACTTATTAGTAAATATATAAGAGTTTGTTCCTTTAATTAAAAGTAATTTATAAAACTTTTAATTTTCGGATTTTCCATACTTTTCATTAAATTCTGTGGGTCAATTAATGAAACTATTTAAATTTGTTTATGAATTTTAAATTCTTTGGCAGTGTTTTTTTGTTCTTGGTTGTTGGTTTTTGGTAAGAGTATTTGGCAATCAACGATATGTGATAAATTGACATTTGGCCTGTTGAAATTCTCCTGTTTCTTTGCTCGTTTGCTGTTGATTTCTTTTTCCGCTGACGTTTGCGCCAAGGCGAAACCTTCTTAATGGTTTATGAATTTGCTTATCACGTATTTTTCTGGCAGGCCATACATACTCGTGTATACGCGGTCGCTTTTCGCCAAATTAAATGGGTCGTACGTGTTTGCATAAAGGAAAACGCGTTGTGTTGAGTTGAGTAGAGACAGTGTAGAAAGTACATACATTTTATGTAATATTCCCTAGTTACCCCATTTCTTTTTTCCTTTTTTTGTTAGCATCTCTTCAGTAACCCCTTTGCATTTTATATGTATATATATATAATACCACTCACACATATTGGCTTCATTAGCCAATGGTCGCTCGAAAAGTGGCTTAAGCTTAAGGAAAAAGAAAAAATATCCGTTTTTTTTTCTCTATTGTTTGAAAGAAGCTTGCTTCATTTGTTTTAATATTCCTCAAGTGTTTTCATGGTCGCCATGTTAAATTTATTGCAGCTTTAGAATTGTGAGTAGCAGTAGAGTCTTTGGACTCGACCAACTTTTGGCCTAAACCAAAAAGTGTGTGAGAGAGAGAGAGAACAAAACAACAAGAAGACTGAAGAATAAAACCAAGATGAAGTCGCTTCATGTCGACAAGAGAAAGAGAAATAGCAAACTTCAAATCCACAGCTGGTTTTAGAGCAAAAGTTTCCCATTTAACGCTTTGCTTGCTTCAAATTCACTTTCATTCACATTCCGCTTTGATGATGCGGGCATTTCCAACGTTTTTTTTTTTTTTTTTTTTTGTTCATGAAGCACGGAAAAGTGCGCTACAATTTTCAGTTGCCCATTTGCGGTTCTCTTAGTGGGCTTCTTCAAATCGAATTAGTATGAAGTTGATTTTCCGCTATGTTGAAGATTTTACCACACAAATTTGGCTGGCAATTGCCTTAGTTTTCTTTTCTTATCAAATAAATGTTAAAGAGAGAAAACGAGCAATAAAATGAAAATGTTTCATAATCTAATGAATTTATGAATTTAAGCAATCAAAATATCAATGTTTTTAGTTTGTTATTCTATCTTTGGTTGCGCCTAGAAACTAGAAATGTGAATGAAAAAGATTTTTGCAATTGCTTCTAATCAGTTTTGATGCTTCCCAGTTGTAAAGAGGTGGCGGGGGGTCTCTAGCTCATTAGTAAGTCAACCAGACCGCCAACAAATTTCCAACTCTAGTTGGCCTCCATGGCCAAGTGACAAAGTGGGACCAAGCACGTGCCTTTTGGGTTGAAAACGAGTGCAAAATTTTAAAATAGTTACAAGCACTTGAAAAGCCAACAGCAACATCAGTAGCATCAGTCTAAGGAACCTATCCAAGTACTGCTATCGCTATGTATGTATGTATGTATATACAACTTCTTCTGTGTTTAGCTAAAAAAAAAAAAAGTGAGAGAAATCTTCTTCCATTTGGTTTCCTGAAAATTGGTTGAAGATAGAGAAACTCCCTGCTGACAGGGCAGCCCTGTCAGTTGGTCGGTTGTTTTGTGGCTTGGGCTAATAATCAGTGGTAAAGCTTTTCTTTTGCTTCTTCTTCGTCGTTTTTTTTTGTGTTTTTCTTTTTTTTTTTTTTTTTTTTTTGAATCCTAAGTCAACATAGAGCAAAGCCATTTGCCATTGCCATTTTCTTCATTTATGTCTTTTTGTAGTGGAATGCGAATTGAGGGCGGTGTGGGCGAGATTCCCCAAAGTTGCTTAAGTGATTTTAGCCAGAAAATATTACATACTCATATTTAAAAATATATGCATGAAAAGTATAAACATTTCTGCAGCAGCAAAAAGCAAGAGCAACCAACAGCAAGCAGCAGCTCTTACTTTTCCATTAGTGCACACAAATTTTGTTGAATGCATCCCCAAGGTAACCTTTGCCTCATATTTCCTGTGTCCTGGTGGTGTCCTATGCCAGCTAGCCTGGGATTTTTTAAAATCCATTTGATGATATTTGCTCAATAGCACAAAAAAAAGCTCAAAAAATCTGAAAAAAAGAATGAACAAAAAAAAGCACAGATTCCAAGAGAGTCGCATTATGAGACGACAAAAATTGAAAACTAAAGTGCACTTGTGCGTCGTCGTCTCGTCCAAAACCCAAAAAAAAAACAACAAAAAAAAAAGAAAAGAGAGAGCCAAAAAAAATGAAGGGAGAAGAGAAAATAGAAGAAGGAACCAAAACCAAACCTAACCAAACCCAAAAGGCAAGCTCGTTAGCATTGACTTGGCTTCTTCATTTTTCTTTCGTTTTTCATTTTTTACTTTTGGATGGAAGGAAAATATGTATGTGTGTGTGTGTGTGTATGTATGTACGCCTGTCTCAGTTTGGGTCTATGCATTTCTCAAAAAGGCGTTTTGAATTTTGAGTTCATTAAATGTAAGGAAATTTTTGTGGCCGGTTTAATGTTTACCATGGTAAATTTTTGGCAAATGGCTGATTAATTTTTAAGAGATTAAGTTTAAGAGCAAAAGAAAAAAATTGGTAAGATCTAGTTGAATTTTTATTGCAAAAGTTACAAAGTTTAGCATTTGATGTTTAAATAATAAATTGTCCAAATAAAAATATATATTTCTATGATTCGCAATACTGATTTTTATGGATTTAAAGTGTAGAGGAGGAGGAGGGGAGGAACCTGCATTAAATTACATCACGTTTATTGCATTTTTGCTTAACTTTATAATTTACTTCATCGACTGAATGTAAACTAACGTAAAAAATCTTTTGAATCAGCTTGAGATTATTATTTAAAGCAAACTAGCATGAGCTGGTTGTCTGACTTGGCTTGAAATATAATGTCAAACATTTACTTCAATCCCAAAACAAGTTGGGAATTTCAACTAGATGTAGCGAAAAGAGAGTATCACTGCTTACACCTGCAAAGTCCATTTGAAGTTAAATTTTGACCTTCATTGCATATTCCACTATATAAATATACTATATAAATATTAATACTACTTTAAAGCTACATATATAAATATTCATCTAAGTGCTATAATTTTTCAGGTCTGTTCAATCACAAAACGTGAATCGAACCTAAATTTACTAAGGAAAAGCCCGGTAAGTCAAACTTAAAGTGTGAATTTTAAATGAAATTATTAGCAAAGTCTTTAACGAATAAAATTAACATTTCTTTTTCTAAAAACAAAAGTCTAATTAAACATTGTCTCAGCCAATATCTAATTTGTAGAGCAAAAGAAAAAAATACTAGTGAATTGTAAAGTGTATTTGAATTACGTATATCTATTTGAAATATTCAATTAATTAATTTAATTTTAAAAGGGAAAAATGAAATTTAAAACCCATTGTCCTCGATGTTTTTTTTTTTTTAAATTAATAGCCTTAAATGCTGATGATTTGCCAGCAGTTTAGTCGAGGTAAATGGTTGCCCATTTATATTTCTTATTTGAAAGCGAACGAATATGTAGTTGTTTATTTTGGTTTGAATTTCGGTTTTCTTCTTGGTTTTTTGCTTTCTTTTCGTTTTCTTATTTCGTATTCTCCGTGTTGTTTGTGTTATGTTAGTGGTGCCACATGAGAGGCACTTGTAGCACGCGCTTGCCATTTTTCAATGCAAATAACGAGGCAAATTTTGTGAAGCTTCAGGCTCGAAAATGGAGGAGGTGAAGGGAGGATGCAGGTGGAGTGTAGTGGTTGGAAGTGGGATGGAATGTGATGGGGTTACGGTTTATGCTTTGAGGCCATGAACATTTCAACGGGGCCGACATGACGCTCTGTTTTTGATTTGCCCGAAAACCTTTTCAATGGGCGACTTAACAAAATGCGTTCCCAATAGAATTCCTTTTTTTCCAAAATGTGTTCCAATGTGTATCGAACTGATGCAAACTGATTGATTGACAATAAGCGTAAACTGGCAGCTCAGACAAATGTGAAAAGCGTGTGTTTTTCCTATGGCCCATAGGTACCTAGGTAGGTACCAATCACACATACATATGTATATACGTACATATCTGGTGCATCATTGACAAATATGATCAAAGTATGGGTTGTGCGGCTCTGTGTATGAAGAGAGAGAAGGACGAACGTCGTTTTGATGAAAAATCCACGTTGACATAATGGCAAAGCATTTGCATTTGATTTTTCTTCTTGATTTTTTTTTTCGATACGCTTTTCTTTCGCTTCAGTTTTTTTTTTTTTTTTGGATGATTTTCGCAATCAAATTGATTAATTGGCGGTAGAATGAGGCAATTTTCCTTGATATATGAATTCAAAACGTGCTGAAAACATTATGCAAAACTTTTGCAGTTGTTTTTGTTTTCTCTTTCTGGTTTCTGCTTTAGTTGCTGTTATTGTTGTTGTTTTCTATTTATTTCTCAGCATGGTCCATTGAAGCTAATAGTCAATTTGCTTTTGGAAGAAAATGATGCGTAAACCATTTCAAGTTGAATTAAATGTTTGTGGTGGAATATGCGGAAATGCTTTTCATTTCGTTTGGCCTTTTGTTTTTCAATTAACTCGACTTTAATGGTCATTGAATGAATGTGAAGTATGTATGTGGGCTATGACCATCAATTCAATTAAAGGCCCAACAACAAAAACGGCAGCAACAACAGTAATAGTAACAATTTGATTTTGCTTATAAATCAAATTTTAATTGCAATCAAAAGAAAATATCACACATCAAATTGGAATGTGAAAATTGTTCATACTTACATACATATTTCGTTAAGGGCCTTGCCCAAAAAAGTATGCTATACATATATATAAATATATATATATTTTTTGTTTTTTGTTTTTTTATTAGCTGGTATGACAATTTGAACTGATTAAAAATACATCAAAGTCTCGTCGTCATTGAACCTTTAAAATAAATACACTGAAAAATCTGTGAGCATCATCCATCAAGCGTATTTTGTCCCCACTCTGAATGAATGAATGAATGGGCTGTAAATTAAATTGCAAAATATTAAACAAATATTTACACTCAATAAAAGCAAATTGCGTTTGGTATGAAAGCAAATAAAGCAAAATGTATAAAGTCGCCAATAAAACAGACAGTGAGATGGACAGGACAACAGGCAGACAGACACACCGATAGAAAGAGACAGACAGACTCAATGTTAATCATATTGACAATAATGAAATTCATGATGAAGATGATGGTAAATGATAAAGAATAAAGCTGGCAAAGAGCATTGAAAAAATTTGTTGTCGAAAAACTTTTTCATGCCTTACCCCAAAATAATTGCAAAATTCTAAGCATTTTGTCAAGAAAGTATTCTTGACTTACAAATTCTATTCGTTCTATTTATTAGCTAAGCATTCAAGCGCTTAGATTTCTCTTATTTGTTTGCCATCAAAATTTGATGTACTTACTTTGTTATTTTTGTTTACAAAAGTTTATAAAGAGTTTTTCCAGCTTTATTTTTGTAGTCCTGAAACTGATTTTAGAACAGTTCCAATAACGATAAATAGTCAAAATCCAAAATAAGACAGACCTTTAAAAATCCATCATAAAATTCTTTAATGTTAGATAATGAAATAACTAAACATTGTTGATATATTTGAAAAATTTAAACCAAAAAAAAAAATGCCTTTGCATGTAGATGGAAGTTACTTCATTTCCGCATAGAATTTTTTTTGTTTTTAAGGTAAATAGAGTAGGTGGAATAAATGAAAAATTCATTGAAAAGGTTAATGGAAAATTTGTTCCCTTCTCTCACTTAGTCTCTCTTTGGTTTTTCTTATCATTTAGTGCAGGAGAGACGCTGTTTAACGTCTGTGACTAATCCATTTACAGCAAAAGTCCAGAACTTTTCCGCCCGCAAAGGCATAATTCAATTTGGTCAATCAACTGCAACACTTGAGCAATAACAGTAACTTGCTTGCTTTGCTGGCCGCTCCTCTTGCTTCTTCTCCTGGTGATGCTTTTGCTGCTTCTGCTGCTCATCGCATCATCTAAACTGTCTGTCTCTGCCTATTGAACAGGATGAATTTATCGTTTAACATTTTAGTTTATGATTGATGCGAGCTTCCTTATTCTTGTCCCTCTTTCCACTACTTCTCTCTCTCTCTCTCGCTTTTCCATAGCTATCTGAATGGACCATGCAAATGTCAAATGCTAATGAATTCATTCAACATACAACTTCAAAAGTCATAAATACTCCAAGTGCCCTGACTTCATGCAACGTTAACTGTTATGTGTATGTGTATGTGTATGGGTATGCGTGCATGTGTCTGCGTGTGTGTGTGTGGCAAGACCAGGGGTAGGTGGGACCCAAAATGGCAAACTCATTTCCGTCACTGACACAGTCACTGACTTCATTTAATTTTCAAATTTTCAACTCAAGAGTCCAAAACGAGGTTTCCCTTTATTATGCTCTATATATATGTGTGTGTGTGTGTATTTTTTCTTTCGTTGGTTTTTTTGTTATTCTTTTATGCATTTGGCTTTTGTTTCAGTGTAACAAAGTGAGACGAACGAACGAGGTAGGTGGTGATGAAATAAAGGACCCAGACCAGGACTCAAGACCACTACCCAGTACCAGGACAACAAGTAAAATTTATAGCCACGCATAGGTGGCGGTGGGGTTTGGTGACTGGTTTTTTACATTTTTTTGCATTTTTCATGTTTGCCCTGCCATGACGTTTTTGGTGAACAGGAGATATGGAGAAAGTATGTGGAAGGTATAGAGTAGTCGGTGTTGGGGTTTGGGGGTTGATAGGTTGGTTCTGGGGCTTCATAATAGTAGCAACAACATAGCATAACACAACAGAAACACACAGCAACAAGAAAAAAGTATGATATATTAGCATATTACGCATACGCCGTGTTGGATGCCGCCTGTATAATTATGTGCTTTAAGCAATTAGTGCGGCAAGGAGGGGACAGGCGAATGAGTTAACCATTTCAATTTTGAAACAAACACAACTCTTTAAAACCAAATGGAAAACTTTAGGATAAGACATGTTTATGTAGAAGTTGCCCATTATTATTTTTTATATGTTAAACTAGAATGTTTAAACTCTGCGAATCTGTTTTTTTTTTTTTCAAAATTGACCCCTTCACCACTTTTATTCAACGATATTTGTTGGTACCGTGTTTCTAGTGTTATTTTTCTCATCTCAAAATTATCAATTAATATTAAAGATTGACCGTTTAGTTCCTTTTCGTTATTCAGGGCATAATTAACACATCCGTAGAGGGAATGCTTCGTAGCCAAAGCATTAGATGCTTAGCTATGGCAGACTTCTTAAACTAAACCAAACTCTCTTTTGGTTGTTCCGCGTCACATTTTGCTAATTGCCTGAATAGGAAACAGGAGCACAGGTATATGGCGCAACTTTGACAAGGACACGACACAACTTTTGCGCCCTTCTTCATTTGCTTGCTACCAGCTACTGCTTTAAATTAATGAAATCATAACGCAGTCAGAAGGGCTCCTGGCCCATGGCTCTGACTGTTGGTGGGAAACTGTGTGTGTTTTTTTTTTTAGGTTGCCCTTACAATTTAATTGCTAATTTTTCTTCGTTTTTTTCTCGCTCTCGCTCTCTCTTAGCTGCTCCCTCTAAAGCTTTGAGTTCACCTTGAGCCTAGCTTGATTGCTGTGTTTGTTTTCGAGGGGTTGGCAAGGTGAAAAAAAGAGAGAGAGAGACAGAGAGAGGGCGAAAGTGGAATAGGGAGAGAGTTGGTTGGTTGAAGAGAGAGATTTCAGGGGGGAGTGTGGTGGTAAAGGGTGGTTCTGGGGAGTGCTTGCATATTTTTAAATTCCATTAGGGGGGGAAAAAAGTTGCGCGTATATATGTATGAATGTATATTAAATTCAATTTGCATTAGACTCGACTTTATGAGATGGAGGCAAGTTCTATAGCCTTGAAGGCTGCTTTGCCACTTTAGTCAAGTTGTTTTCTTCTCTTCTTTTTTTCGCCCTCCCTAACTAACTCTCTTTGTCCCCGCTGCCTCCCACTGTTCGCTCTTAACCTGGCTACTATATACATACATACATATGGGGAGCCTTACTGCCTAGCTAGTTAGTTAGTTCCTGTTGCAGTTGCACTCGATTAGGCTCAACTTGGCACAAATCTAACTTAATTGCCAAGCTTTGCTTGAGCTCTATAATTGCTTATTACATGGCAAACTAACTCACAATCCACTGGCGAAGGTTTAAACGTGACCCAAACCCATAACCACTTTTCCTCTCTCTCTCTCTCTTTCTCTCTCTCTTTCTTTCTTTTTCTACTGTCTGTCTCTTTGGGTCATTTTCGTTTTGCGTTTTGCCCTTCATTGTCAATTTACTGAGCATGGGCATGGCTATTGGCAGCAGCAGTAAACTAACTGCAACTGGCTGTCCAACCCAGTCCAGGCACCAGCAGCAGCAGCATCAGCAGCCAACAGGACACTTTTTCAGTGGCACTTTGATTGCATTAGGCGGAGTAGGAAAAAAAATGGTAGAGGAAAAATGAACAACTCTGTGACAAACCATGAATATGACTGCCCATTATCACAGTGAAGTGGCCGTACTCTCTGGTAATTTTATAACATTGTATAACAATTTACTGCTACACAAAAATAGCAAATGGTTTAGTTGAAGGTTTTAGAAATTGTCCTAAATTAACTGAATATAGTTATATTTACTAATTTTACTTTACTTTAATTTATTGACTAAGAGATTATTTAAAGTTTAGTAGCTAATCTAGATGTTCATCAAAAATCCACAACCTTGAATTATGCCTTGTAAAAATTACACATTATAATTGCATTATGTTTTTTTTTGTTGGGCATGTCCTGAAATTTATTGCTCCAAAATTAGTTTTTTCATTCTCATTTCAAAGCATAGAATTTATTTTGTATTTATATTGAAAATTAGCCAAATGAAAGCTTACATAAAATTATAAATATATATAATTTTTTATTTAATTTATTATTATTATTATAAACAACGGTTTATCGAATTCCTTAGTTATTTATTTATTTATTTTATTTATAGTGTGATTGGGCAGTGATGGTGAATTACAGCCAATCTTCTTACTAGCTATAGCTACTAGGCCATAAGCTAAATTCTTTAGTTAAGCCATTTGATTGCAATGCATGGCGTATACATGATTGAGTTACTCAATATGTCAAATTTAAAAGCAAATTTTATTAATTAACTTTCTATTTGGCAATAAATAATTATTACTTATCAGCCAAAAATTATTTTTTACCACTTTTGCTGTACAATGTGGCGTATGCGCAATATGCAAAAATATTTATATGTATTGAATATAAATAATATAAAATATAAAAAAATTAAGATGAAGTAAAAATTTCTAGACAGATGAGTAGATTCGTTCAACTTCTAAAATTCTATCTAGGTCAAAAAAGCTTGATTACTTTTAGTATTAATGATAAATTTTTGAACACTTGTAGACGCCGACAAAATTTAGATCCAAAGGCCAATGTACTTTTTTTAACAGATTGTGGGGCATTAATTCCGAATCCGTGATCCAAATTCAGATTGGTTTAGGAAATATTGTAGGTTAAAAATAATAAAAAAAAGAGTGAGCCTTATTAATAGTACATACTTTGAAATTTGATTAATTTTTATGATAATTCTCAAAAGTAAACATTAGGTGAAAAAACTTTGGCCTTAATTAAACAGTGAACTGTTAGTAAAAACTATAGTTTGTTTCAACTTTAACTTATTGAACTACAAATATAACAGCAAATTTCAATTAACAATAATATTCACTATCGCCATGAAAAAATCCAGAAAAAAATTTTATGGAGCTTGTAAATTATTAAAGCTAAGCAAGATGCATATAACTGGCCGAATATACTTTAAAGTAAAAAAAAGCATGAAAAGCTTCTAAGTCAACTGACTGACTCACTAGAATTGTTAAACAAATTTGAATATAAAACAAAGCGAACTGAGTGGGGAGGGTTAATAACGTGCGATCAGCGTATTTGCCATGATTTTATTTGCTTCTATTATAATGTTATATGTTTCTTTTATTGTTTGCTACTAGAACATAGCATGCAGCTAAGATATAAATTGATCAATAAGTTTTTTCGTTTGTTGTCGTTGTTGAGTGTAAAATGGAACAAAATAATAAATCACTCTGGTTGTAATACGATACGAATTTAATTTGATGGCTAACCATGACCTTACCTCAATTTCATTTAATATGGCCAACTTTAAAACTCTCTTACTCTCTCTCTTTCTCTCTTTCTGGCTCTTTAAAAATATTAAGCATACGCCATGTTGAAGTGTAAATATATACATATAAAATATAAAGTATAAACAGAATAAGCAAGTAAAAAATTAAATATAAAAAAAAGAGAGAAAGAAAAAACAAAAAGATAAAAAAAGAAATCAACAACGAAAAAAAGCAGTTAATTAATTAAGTATTTACACACAACATACAAAGTGAAACGGACTCAGAGATGGCAGAAGCAGCAGCAAAGAGACTGAAAGGACGAAGGACAAAGAGGACAGGCGGCAAGTGTTTTGGGAGGAAAAACAAACATGAGCCATTGGCATTGCCTTTTACACTTTTCCCTTTTTTTTTTTCCATTTGTGTTGTAGTTGTTGTTATTGTAGCTGTAACATTTTTTTTTCCTTTTATTTTTTTTATTCATTCAGAAGCAACAATTGAGGTTAAGTGATTGTTGAGCGTATAAGTGGCGCTCGTTAGCCGCTGACAAGACGTGTTCATCAGCATCAGCATCATGGACCAGTCACAGTCCACACAGTAGTCGCAAAATGGGGGATTCCCAGGCCAAGTCAGTTAAGCAGACAAACGACTGGCAGTTAGAGTTGAGAAGCTCACAGAGAACGAGAGGGACAGAGAGAGCGAGCGAGAGTAGAAGCAAGGGCGACCGCCATTTAAATCGGTAATTTTTCATTTGACACAAAACCCCCAAAAGCAAAAGCAACAACCAGTTCTCACCTTTCTCTTTATTCTCTATTTTTTTGTTTTTTTTTTTTTTTGTTTTTGTTGTTTTCGTTTCTGTTGGGTATCCTTTCTGTATCCATGTAACCAGCCTGACCAATCGACCAAAATGTTGGGCAATTAATTAGCAGCAGCAGCAGCAACAACATCAACAGCATGTTCAGATATGTAAGTAGGTAAGTTCGTTTGGACTTTAAGATAAAATTAATTATAAAAAACCAATGGCATACTTTAAAAAACACTTCATCAGTCATGCTCTTCCCCTATTAAAGATGCTTTCAAAGAGACCAATACAAAAGGAATGTGCACTGGAATTTGTAGGTTTTCACTTTCAATGTCTATATCATATTTGAGTTTAGAATGTTCTTTACATTTCAGTAATTTTTAGATTTGTATGAAATTGAATTCCATGCAAATCATTTCAATAGAAAATTAGCAAAATTGTACAATTGTTATTTATTTGCCTTTTGTCAAGTCACCTGATACACTAAGGTTTCGAACTGTAGGAGTTCACTTATTATATGTCTAATGTACATTAACACTTAGGCAGTACCTTTTTGTTGATTTTGAATTACGTTGTCGAAATCGAAATTGAAATTTCCCCATTTGTTTTCATTTTTCAGATAAAATTTCTACGCTTGATTAGCTAAAAATCTCTGCTAAAGGTATCAGAAAATTCAGATTAGATTATTTTGTAAGGATTATTTTGCATCGTCACTAAAAATTAGTAGATTTTTTTTTTCTTGATAACAATATTTTACTTCTAAAAATATTTCGTCATTTAACTCTAAACATAAAATGATTTTATTAAGCCAAAATTCTCCATGGAAATATATGGAATTTGCATTCTAAATTGTTTAAAAGCAACAAAACGGTAAGTAAAAGCAAATCTAAAGAGTAAATGAGGAAAGGACACCTTCAATGAAACAGAATAACAAAGTTGATTATGTTCATCATTTGCTTAAATTGGTACATAAGACGATTTATATTTTAATTAATTGATTTTTTGTATATTTATTTGTAGAGTATTAATACTTCGGTTCTATGGTGTCGAAAGCTTTAGCCATGTTGCAAGTTTAGGATAATTCATCATATGAATTACTCAAACCATTTCGCAAAACTGTCAATCTCTGCTATCCATTCCTTTTGCTGCCTCACTCTCTTGGCACGACCGCCCACACTTTGGCAAATGTCCGCCCCATTTTGGTGATGGCCTGACATGTTTTGTGCTACTAGTGGGATGCCACTCCTCATCTTTCCTCCTTCGCTGCCTTCGCTTTTGCCCTTCCTTTTACCCTATGCCGCCAGAACGCCCATGTGTCTTGTGATTTTTATTTGTTTCTTTTATACTTACTTCACTTCTTGCTGTTGTTGTTCTTGTTATGCTCTTCTTCTTTCTTTCGTTTATGTTTTTCTGTTTTTTTTTTTTTTTTTTTTTTTGTACATTTTCAACTGTAATCACATCATTTTACATCATATTTCATACTTCATCTTGCTGTTGCATGAAAGAATTGAAGAGGAAGTAAAGACAGCTACAGGGATAGCAAAAATAGGAAGGGAATAGGAAGGTGGAATGCGTCAGCTGGTTTGTCCGGGGGCCAGTGGCATATTTCTAACTCGTTTTTATTTATTTTTGCTTTTACTTTAGCCACAGCTGAGGCAAAAAGTAGGTATATATTTATGTATATACTTGCTTTTTTTATATATATCTGGCACACAGGAAATTACTTTAATCAGCGGCCCAGTTTTCTTTCTTGCAACAACTTGACATAATGACATCAAAGAGAAAAAAACCCTCTCCTCCTGGCTAAAGTGACACTAACATATAATCAGTTGAGATTGCTTCTAGATAAAAGCAAACGTTTACCGCTTTTATTATAACACATTGAGTAAGTGTTTCGCTTGCATTTTTTTTTCTCCTTCACGTTTGAAGTCAATCTGCCAACTCTTTCACTCAAGTTCATACTCAAGTTATTCTCATTTGCAATTGCATAGTGTTAAATACCGATGAAATTTTTAAAAGGATTTTCCTTTTAATTCTCCATAAACTTCTTCAACTCCTGCAAAAATACATAAAAACGAGAGAAAACAAAAACACAATCTTACATCTCTAATTGAGAAAAAAAGTGATGCCTCTTTAACTAATTTAATAGCATAACGATTTAAGTAAAGCCATGTTAACCCAACAAGCCATAAAGAACAAAAGAACAATGCAAAACAGAAAAAAGGATATAAAAATTGTATTTAGGTACACTAGACAAAAAGAGAGAGAGAGTGGGTGAGAGAGAGAGAGAGAGAAGGGCGGTGAGAAATGGGTGGGGAAACTTTTTATTAACAAAGCATTGGTATAAAGTTTTGTCGACTTGAAGTTTTGCATAATTTTCAGTTGAATAATCACACAAAAGAGCCGGAATAAATAGGGCTTAAGGAGGCTAAACTCTCCAATCAGAAAGAGAGAGAGAGAGAGAGAGAGAGGAATGGGCAAACATTTAACGAGCCATAAAAATTTATAAATATCGAAAAGGGAGCAACAACAAGAATAACAACAGGGAAATGAACGACGGAAGAGTAGAAATAAGAAAGGCAAATAAAAATGCCCGCATAATGTTGCATAATTAAAAATGCAAATTGCAGTTGGTTGTTGTGATTTCATTTTGTTTTGGTTTTTTTTTTCATTCCTTTTTTTTTTTTGGTTAATACCCTTTGACAATGGCCAATACCAAAATCCAAAGGGTATACTGAAAGCCACAAAAAAACATTTGAATTTTTGTACTAGCATGAAATCTAAATTGAATTGAATTGATCTTATACCTTACATATGTAGGTACATAGTTTAAAATAATAATTTGTGAAGTAGCAACTAAATTTCATGAGTTATTTGATTAGTTTTAAATTTTTCAAGCTGATCGAATATTAGATCGATGACAGTAATCAATTTAAGTCCAGGCTTAGGCCTATAAAATTAAATGAAATGTAAAAAGATGAAAGATAATTTTTTGTGCCGCCTATGATTTAGTTTTGCCTATGACATACATTTATATTTAAAAAATATTTATTGACCCGAAGCCGCCAAAAAGACAGTTTCCATAGTTTTTGTTTCGATCGAATTAAAAAAAATATTGCTATTTGTTACTTAAGAATTTCTATAGTCATTCAATGCCAGAACCAAGAGATGAGTCAAGGTCTATAATATGCCTAAGCTATTTATAGGAGACCTCGTATTGGTTAAGTCTGAAATTTGTAAATGTTTATTGGAAAAAAAAAAACACAATAACTTGAGAGTTTTAATTTCTACAGGGTACGCCAAAGTCACCTCCCAGATCTGTTGGTTGTTAATCCATTCTTGAGCTTTTCGAGGACATCAATTTTTGTGAAAATTACAATGTAAATTAACTCAATGTAAAAGTTTGGAAAAAATGCGCATTGCATATTTAAACAGTTAGAGTTGAATGAATGAATTGAGTGTGTGTGTGGGGGAGGGGGTGAAGGGGCAGTTGGACTGTGTGGGCTGAATGGGTTTGGATAAATGTTTGACTGAGTGGTTAGATGGGTGGTTGAATGGAGTTAAATTGATTTAGCGGAAACTGGCAAGACGGAAATGTTTTTCATATAACACACACACACATAGAGAGACATACATTAGCAGTAGTAGTAGTAGTAGTAGTAGCAATAGCACTAGCAGTTTGACACGCATTTGCCTTGAAGGAGTGTGGAGAGGAGGGGGGTGGATCGGATGAGATGATGGGTAACACAAGTTTCAGTTTGGAAATTGGGCCGCCATTGCCCTGACAGGCTGACAACACACAAAACAGCGACAGCGGCACCGGCAAACGCTGCGTGCCAGTCTCAGCTTTGTACGTACATACATATGTACACACATACACACACACTCACACACACACACACCAACATGAAAACCAAACACACATACAGGACTATTCCTAAACACGAACCGACGACAGTTGCGGAAAATACAAAGCGGCATTAAAAACTCATCATCCGTTTTCCACGTTTTCCAACTGTTGTTGCAACGGAACGGAATGGAACAAAAAAGAAAAAACGAAATGGGGAAAAATGAGGGAAGAAAAAAGTATGTGCAATGCTGCGGGCTATGGTCTCCGGAATTGCAAGTTAACTGACATCTGGAATGCAGAGAATGAGAATGAAATGGAGATGCAGATGCAGATGCAGATAGAAAGTTAAAGAGCCAAACGACGGTTTTTGAAGGAAGCAGAGAGAGCATGAGGTAGAGAGAGAGAGAGAGAGATAGATAGAGAACCCGCAGTCAGGTGCTAGGACAATGAACTTTTACTAAATGATGATCAATCTTCATTTCAGAAAGAGTTAAATGTTAGCCAAAAATTAAATATGTCACCTTTGGCCTTTGCAATAAAATAAATATTTATTTCATTTATATGTTTTAAAAATGTTAATTTTTATGTTTTTAATCTACTCTAATTAGATAAAAATAAAAGTTTCAAAGAGAAAGAGTAAGAGTTTAACTTTTGCATTCCCTTAACTAAAAACCAAAGCAAAAATAGGGCTATAATTCTAACAGCTATTTGTAAAAAGAATTTATATTTTATTATCATTATGCCATTAGACCAATAATAATTATAGATTAAAACTAATACGTTTTAATCTTTGCCATGATAAAAGGTTATAATTCTTTCTCGCTATCTCTCTCTTTCTCTCTCTCTCTTGCTATTTGATGAGATGATCAGCTCAAAGGGGCAATTCAAATGTTTAATAACATTTTGGCCCGTAAATATTTAGGCACGCTATAATATCATTGTTATCCCCTCTCCCTCCCAGCACTCCTTATCCATTCTTAACTCATCTTCCTCAACCCCTTATGGATATAGTTTGCCCTGTAATTCTTTTTATTTGTGGATTATATGTGCGACTGGCATGCCAAATGACGATTATATAAATATATACATATACACGTATTGTATGTATGTATGTATATATATGTATTTGTATGTCGAATTGGGTACTCACTTAACTCGCCATCATTTAGTTGAAGTACCTTTACATGGTACATATGCAGGCGGCTCTTCAGTTTCCATTCGAGTGTATATAGAAAATTAATTGCTTTGCACTCGAAAGTTGGACTCTGTTCTCTACTCTTCTGTATAACTTTCTGTTTGACATTAATCAATGACAATTTTGGCATGGCCAGGCAGGACATTAACACACACACACACACACAGAGGGAATGAATTTGAGAAGGCGAGCCACTCGAAAGTGTCAATATCAAATGAATTTCAATTAAGCGGAATCCATCAAGTATATGTAAGTGTAAGTTTAATATGTGTGTGTGTGTGTGTGTGTGTGTACATGTGTGTGGGTGTGAAAAAAGAGTTTCGGCCAATTAATGATTACATCGCAACAACGTAACAATTTACCCTATACTCCTCTTCCATATATAGGTGTGGGTGCGCATGTGGGTATGGGTGTGGGCGTTGACAATTAAAATGTTCACTTCTGCCCCTCTCATTAAATAAAAGTTTCTTTCATTTCGCAAACTGCTGGACAATGTCATGCGGTTGTCCACACACAGTTCTCTCTGCCTGCCGGAAACCGGAAATGATAAGCGAGTGTCAACTTGCCAACAGTTTTGCCAACTGCCAACTGTTTTTAATGTTTTTCCACACCCTTCCCTTTTTTCCGCAACTCCTTAGACTACTTTTATATGTACATATGTATATACTCATCTACATTTGTATGTGTTTAAAATTTAATTAGAAAACTTATTTGACATTCATACTGGGGTGGTCCCAGGTTCTTAAAGAAAAGAAGAAGATTTATTTACTTCTTTTTTTTTGGCGGGAAAGGGACACAAAAAAAACGAAGATGCATGCCAAATTGTAGTTGTAGTTGCCATAGTCATAGTCATATAGTCGTTGGCGTTCTCGTTGTCGAGGTCCGAAAAGTCGAAGCCACTTTGTGATAAGTGCGTGTTGAAAAAGTTACTGGAAAATTTTCAACGCCCAAAACGTGACAAAAACTTGTCAATGTACGTAGCCAACGAAGCGTGTCGAGTATGCAAAATAGAGAGACCAGGACAGCGACAAATGTTCAACATTAAACAAAAAAAATAAGAGTAAAACAAAAAATCATGCCAGAAGTTAATTTTAACGCACCGAAGTGGCTATACTCTATATGGCATAAATCAGTGGAGGAAGGGAGGGAATTTCTCTTCTAAAGTAAACAAACAATAAGCAGTTCATTGGGAATAATCTTTGGCTAAATTATAATTTTAGAAGAAACAACGAAAAGTGTACAACCTGTTGCATACTTTACAGGGCAAAGTTCCTCGCATTGTACAGCCCTATGCCATAAAGGCTACTTATCGAAATAGTAACTAGAAAATATATCATTCGAATGCCTCTAAAGCGAATAGGCTTACAAACTTAATATTAATTCATTGATACTCATTTGGTTTTTCTTTCTTTGTGTATTGGCTTTTGCTATCAAATTCGACTATTTGTTAGGGTATAGTTACCAAGGGAGGCGGAAAGGAAACTCCAGAAAGGGCACAAAGTAGAAGAGAAGGAACAAGTTCGCTGTTGGTAACCTCGTTTATTATGTCATCGTCATCTGGACGCCCAACGGCGATGGGCAAACGGCGCAATGTGAACATCGAATGGTGAACGACGAAACCATTTCGTGCATGTCCGCCAGATGCAGCAAAAGAGGTATGTGAGTAGGAAACGGAGCTACCTGGTCTACCTGGAGTTACTACACACACACACACACACACACACACACAACCTCACACACATAGGAAGTAGAGTAGAGCCTCAACTGCAACTTCTATTACGTGCCCAGGACGAAGCACAACGACCAAACCGCGAGTGGCGAGCGCCGAGTGGGCGTATAAAAAAAATACAAACTTTTCCTCTTTTTTTTTTCTTTTCTCATTTACGTGAATGCATTGTGCATAGAAAAAGGACCTGCAACTGGGCTCTCTCTCTCTCTCTTTGGACTGTGGGCGGTGCTGGTTGAAAAATGTTATAGAAATTATGCAACTGGGCAACTGAGCTTGTTTAGATTTATAAGCCCCAGCTGTATATAGGTATATATGTGTATAGTATATGGTGCAATGTAAAAGTTTCAATGTTTTCTTATCAGCCAGCAGCAGCAGCAGTCGCAGTCGAGCAGAGCGCCAAAGCAGATGCCCATTTCGGGGGCGAGGTGCAGTAAATTGAAGGGAATTGATGTAAAAAAAAAATATATATATTATAGTAAAAGAAAGAAAATCCTTTAACTAACAGCTAGCAGAGCTACTTTTCTTATTGTCACCTGTAAAGGGAAGAGACAATATTGCATACAAAACTTATTTCATAAGGCTTTCAGTTAAGATTTCTTAGCATTTTGCCTCCACTTTTTAAAATTCTCTACTAAAAAAAAAAAAAACAACTAACAAAAAACAGTTCTCTTAAAGTATATATTTGGAGTAAAAGAAAAGATCAATGCTTCACTTTTATAACCCCACGAAATATTGATATTTTTAAATATTGATATGTTTAAACTAGTAAATCTTCGAAAATATTTTCTAGATCCGTCAATGAGCAGTTTAAACGGTTTATTTAGACACTGATGATTTGCAATTATTCTCAGAACTAGTTTAATGAAAGTTTGCGGTCCATTTATAATTCTCTCTTAGACCCGTGATTTTTGAGGACTTTTGGAATAGACTGAGCTGTGCCCTGTCCTATACATTTATACAAATTCATTAAATGAAATATTAAACTTTATTAGAAATTACCAAAAAACATAGACAGACATTTAAATTTATTTCAATATTTCAATGGACAGACAGACATTTAAATTTACTTCAATAATTCAATTCAAAAAAAGTCGAAAATTCTTTAAAAGAATATATTTTGAGGTGTGCCGAAATTCCATTATTATATTGTTTTCAAATCAAATTATTTAATATTTAAATTTATTTATGTTAATTATTTGTAATACTTAATTGATCATTAAATTTAAGAATTATAATATTCATTATTCAATCGATTTATGTCTAGTAAAAATTCAATTTGAGTATAGAGTTTAATGAAAGTTTGCGGTCCATTTATAATTCTCTCTTAGACCCGTGATTTTTGAGGACTTTTGGAATAGACTGAGCTGTGCCTTGTCCTATACATTTATACAAATTCATTAAATGAAATATTAAACTTTATTAGAAATTACCAAAAAACATAGACAGACATTTAAATTTATTTCAATATTTCAATGGACAGACAGACATTTAAATTTACTTCAATAATTCAATTCAAAAAAAGTCGAAAATTCTTTAAAAGAATATATTTTGAGGTGTGCCGAAATTCCATTATTATATTGTTTTCAAATCAAATTATTTAATATTTAAATTTATTTATGTTAATTATTTGTAATACTTAATTGATCATTAAATTTAAGAATTATAATATATTCAATCGATTTATGTCTAGTAAAAATTCAATTTGAGTATAGAGTTTAAGATTTGATAGGCATTCTTTTTTTTCATTTGATTTCATATAAACCAAATAATAGTAGACAGCGATTTTATTGTTGTTTTCCCCGGCTGCTGCTGCTGCTGCTGCTATTGGCTGCTCTCTATTGCTTCTTTGGCACTTTCATTTCCTTCCAGTTTGTCGTCTGCTTGTATTTAGCACACATCAACCACAGGCAGGCAGGCAGGCAGGCAGTCAGGCAGATTCAGCTCCTTTCACTTAACTGGACAGTAGGAACGGAAACAGAGGCTAAAACAGTTGCTGGGAAGGCTGGTAGAAGCACATTATAAATTGATTACACTCGCAACGTGACTAATGAACATTAATTTAGGCCAAACTTGATGAACGAAAAGGACGCAGTTGCTGCTGCTTCCCATGTCCAGAAGCGAAAGTTTTGCGCTAAATGCCGGGACGTGAGAAGGTCGACGCCATTTGAAACCGAACTATTTATGTATGTAACGAGAAGCTGCTATGATGATGCAGAGTGGGGCGAATTGATGTGGGTGGGTGGGTTTGATGGGGCTCGGGATGGTTGGATGGTGAGGAGTTATGAATGCTAAAGCTCTGGATCTAAGGCTACTGCGCGTATTGCGCGCGCTCTCTTTCACTTGATTTGGTGTCACGTAAACAACGGTAAATGTTGCACGTATGTTGGACGCCATTGTTATCTTCATACATGGATCAAACTGGCATCCCTAGCAATTCTCCACAGTCTCGTCTATCTCTCTCTCTCTCTCTCTCTCTCTCTCTCTCTCTGTCTCTTGCTCCGCTTCTGCCCCACCATAAGCGTGATTGCAATCATTGTGGAAATTGAATTTGTAAGTAGGCAATTTTAGGCCCAGTCGTGGAAAAATAAGAATAATGCTACGCAATGAAACTAAATTAGTGAAATGACGTTTTGCATGTGGAGATATACACACATAGATAGACTAGACAGAGTGAGGCGAATAAAGAGAGAGAGAGAGTGAGAGGGAGGTGAGTATAGTTGAATGAATGGGTTAGAGTGAAAGAAATAGTCAACACTTAGGCGCCTTTCCCACATTAATATTTGCATAAATGCTTAGAGGCAACTTTATGACTGACTTGTGGTTGCTTTACCACCTACTCGTATGCATCTAGACACACAAACACACACACACACACGCACACACGCACACACGCACACACACACATACAAACATACAAGAGTTGGCAGGTTATTAGTCGCTTGGCTTGCATTTTGTTTGCCATTAAAATAATTTGCATAGTTTGTTTATGCAGGCGGTTTTGCTGCTGCTGCTGCCGACGTCGTTGCAGTCGTCGTCGTAGTCGCTGTAACTAACAACAGCAATAACAACAGCAACATGAACAAAAGCCCACATTGATTTGCATTATTAAATGTTACGCATACGCACTGTTGACCCGCTTTTAGGTTAGATTGTGTTTTGGTTTTAGAGTTTGAGTTTGGTTTAGTTTAGTTAGCTTACGCAATGCTTTATGTGAAGTTTATATTTATTTTAGGGTTTGCCTTTAGTTAAAAGCTTTGTGGAGAAATTATATTAGATAAGATTGTGTTTTATAGATAAATGCAATTAAGGCATTATATAAAGCGATAAAGTCATGGCTGACATTGCTTTGGTTTTCATTTTCTATTAAATTAGGTTAATTAAGACTGGTTTGAGAAAGTCTACGTAATGGCCCAAAATGGGCCTTAAACAACAAATGCAAATGCAAATGCAAACACAAATACAATTTGGCCAAGTTTGTGGCTAATACAAAAAAAAAACACCTGACTTTTGTTTTGTCAGTGATAAAAGTAAAATAAATTACAACATTTTAGGTTTACAATTTGCATAGATTTTCTTATGGTTTTGGCCTATCTGATATTATTTTGCCATTTAATTCGCTTTGCTCTATTAATCACAATTTATCAGAGTTTTCCCTTTTCATCGTGGGGTTAACCTCAACGTGTTCGTTGCAACACTTTTGTAACTATTTCATATTGTTTTAATTTCCACCTCGCCTAGTTGCATAGTCCACAAATCTGTCAAGTGTGCGGTTCTTAACAATTAGCCCATGGGCCCAAAAATATCCCCCCCCGAATCTTGTTCCCACCAAGCTACTAAAACACGGAAGTTGAACCCAATCCCAAAACTTAAACCCATTCCTATATACCAAGCCGCCGACGTTCCTTTTGTCGGAAGGGGTTTACCCCTCTATACATACATACATATATACTGCACGACACGACATAGTTCCATTAAAGTTTGACGATAACGCGCCAAACTTTGCGCCAAGCAAAACTCGCAGCAATTTGCAGGAAGCCTTGTTCTCATTCCCATTCACTTTGGACTCATTCTCGTTGTTGTTTTTGTTGTTGGTGTTCGTCGTTGTCGTTTTGGATCACTCTCTACCCCACCGCCCTCCCAGAAAGGCTGGCCATAACTTAGGCGCTGCACTAATCAAGCGTTGCATACCAGACCAGACCACACCAGGCCAGCCCAGGCCCAAGCCCAAAGTCTGAATCCATAGCCGAGAACCGAGTTTTGGCTCCCCATCGAGGCATTTATTAATAACGCGATGGCGCTGCGAACTTTAAATAACCCAACAAAACTTAAGTCACAAGCCAGGAGCAAGCCAGGAGCCTCGATGCGGTTACTTGTCCCATATAATTGAGTATACACTAGGTGGCATAAATGGTAGGTAGTTTGCTTGGTAAGTCCTCTTTCAAATAATAGAACAATTTTTAATTCAGAATATTCAGCTTGATAAAAAAAAGGGAGGAAATTTTCAAAATTAACAGAATTACCTAAATAATTTTATGCATATCAGAGGATATACAAATAGGATAGAGAAGACAACGAAATATTCAGTGGCATATCTAAAACTTTATTATGCCCCCTAAAATATGCAATTAGCATCTGCTTTTCGAAGCGTATAAAGAAATGTTGGAACAAAAATAATCCTCAAAGCAAACATTGATTATGCACAATTTTGTTAAATAAGAAGGCATAAAACAAGTAATTATTCCTTTTCCAGCCTATTTGCATACTTTAAGGGGCAAAGTGTTCTTCGATGGGAGCCCTACATTTGAATATGATTAAACATTTTATTTATTATAGCAAAAACTCATATTTGTGTTATCCTATTTATATTCTTTAGTCTCATAAAGAGCATTCTGAATTCGTTATTAGCCCCAAGTTCATGTTATCCTTAATGCAGAATTTAAGAACTGTTTGTACTGCATTTGTTTATTACTACGACTATGACTATTATTATTACGATTACTGTGGTTGCTATTATTCTTATTATTATTATTATTATTTTAATGGCATCACATGTTGCCCCTAGAGTGAGGCCAAGTTCGTTTTTTAGCTCTATCAATCTTTTGCCTATTTTCACTTCGCTTCATACAGAGGACAAGTACTCACTCGCATTTGCCTGTTGTTTTGGCTGTTGGCTTTTATTGGCTCTGGGCCAACTTGCATTATCATGCTGTGCAATATATATGTATATGTACATACATACCTACATATATGTATATATTCTTGTGCTCGTTTTGCTTTGGCCCCTATGTATGTATTTAGGTTTTTGTGTATGCAACTAAATGACTTTCTGTGACAGGTTTGACCATTTGCCTTTTGAACTATTGTTGATGCTTTTACACCTGATCCTTGATATGTCTGTCTATCAGTTGTCTGTTAGTCTGTCAATCTGTCGGCAAATGTTGATATTTTCACCGTAAACATTTTTGAATAAAAAGTTCAAAACATACACACAAAAAACAAAAATTGGCCAAATGAAGAGCAGAAGCTAAAAGCTGGTTAGAATGGTGAATGAATAGAAGGGATGGAGGGAGTGGTGAAAGAAGGGGGTCAGGGCATAGGGAACAAGCCACAATGTGCAAGAAAAACTTACAAAGAATAGATGTACTTCTTCGGCTAAAGGAGGCTACTCCTCCGAGCAGTAGCTCGGCTCCTTCTATTGTTGCTGTTGCTCCTCCATCTGTTCCTTCAACTCGTCTATTTCTTTACTTTAGTTTCTTCTTTTTTTTTTAGCAGTTGTTGTTGTTGTTGTTGTGCCTGAATCTGGTCTGCTTTGCTGGTTAAGTTTTTGCCAAGTTTGCTGGGTGGCTGCTGCTGTTGGTTGCTGCATTACATGTGGTTACTTTGCCCAGGCATCGACAAACAGCCGTTGCATTCATGGCGTTGCAACCAGCGTGTTGTTGTTGTTATAGTGTAATTGTTGTTGGTGTTGTTGTTTTGTTTTTCTGGCTGGCAAAAGTCCGTGTTTGAAGTTTGTTGCATTTGGTGAAACTTTTTGCCAGCCCAAAAGCAGACATGGAAGAAAGTCGTCCGAAAAGACTCGCTCGATATTGTCTACAATTTCATTCACAAAGACTGTTGCATGCGCTTCATATTGAATCTATTATTATCAATAGAATTCAATGGGAATGAGAATATATGTAGATGCATTCGAAATATTTCGAAATCGCTAAAGACACTTGCTCTCAAACATAGGAAAATTAAAGTCTATTTTTTTCAATACAATCTTTTTAATTTTGAGGCATTTATCAGCTTTTTTTTAAAGAAAATATATGAAGTTTTTATTTAATGTATGCATTTTAAATGTGAAGAGAAAAGTTTCTGTTTTTTACGCTAATCAAATAAATTAAGTAATATGAAGCTAAAAAGTCCGTCTAACCGAATATCGTCAATATGCCAAACATCTAATAAGAAACAAAACATGCATATACACACACACCCACATACATATACACACACTCACTCAGGCCAAGCCGCAAAGTTTTCTAATAACCTAAGATACTTGCAAACACACACAAACATTCAAGCACACATCACAACCAGACGCATTACAGTGAAACCTCGACATACAAAGCAATGTCAACATTAATTTATTCCTCTTTGTATTTATTGCATTCGAAAAAAATGGTCTGCGGAAAATATATATATATTTTTTAGTTTGTCTATTACAATATAAAGAAATTTATCGATAAAAAATAATATCAATTTTGGAAAACGGATCGGAATTCAGTGTTATAAATAGGGAAAATATAAAAAAATATATATAAAAACGTTAGATTATACCAAATTTTATCATAAGGAAATTTATATCTAAATACTAGTTGGTTTATGGTCGATTTGAGTATTGTTTAATAAGAAAATACACACCTTTTTTTAATTTGTAATATAACTTACTCAGCCAACATTGTAAACTTATAATGTTAGTTACAAGTCCTTTGATTACTCAAAGAGTTCACTAGAATTAAGGGAAAATAAGTTGTTTATCTTTGGCTTAAGCTGAGAAATAAAATACGATTCAATGACTTCTCCATTTTCCTTTGATAGTTCTCTATTTAAGCATTTGCAAGTTGATTAAAATTCAGTTAATAAATTTCCCTATACACGTTTTATTCTTAAGTGGTATGAAATCATGTTCATTAAGCAGATGTTACACTGTATGGCAAACATAAAAAACGATATCGCATAATACACACACACACACAGACAACCAACAACAAGCAGCAAACAAATAACTTGTCGATGCACAGGCATATCAAATTGACGTGTTATTTGGGATGAAAATAAAAATACAAATAAAACAAAACAGAAGAAAAAAAAAGCGCACACACACAAACAAAAAAAACAGCGAAAAGAAAAAGGAAAACTTTTTAACCATCCAACCCACTGAGCATTAAATTTTCAAAAGTAAATTTCCCATAGAGAAAGACCAAGATGGGAACCAAACCAGCGCAGAGACAGCAAAAGCAACAGACACTAAGACTGAGACTCAGACTGAGACTGAGTCAGAGATGGCGTTCTGAATGTTCTGCTCAAGCTGCAAACGTGATATATTATTTTACATTTTACAGGCAAATTGAAAAACTCAACGCAGGAGCCAAAATGAAAATATGCAAAAAAAAAATATATAAAAAAAAAAAAAAATACTGAACCAAACCAATGGGAACGCCAACGAGTATGAAAAGTAAATAAAAGTATGTGAATAAATAAATGCCAGCTTGCACGTCAAGTACACGAAAGAGAGAGAAAATCTCGAATATGGGATACCTTTTCGTTTTCACATCTCAGTTTGTTATTTTAATCTATGTCTCTTGGCATTTTGGTAGTTGCTCACTTTATTACACTTTTGTTATTTAAACTAGATTTGTAGCATTTTATATATAATGGTCTTTATTCTGATAATACGGATCTAGTTATATATTTGAAGGGTTTTTTTTTTACTATTTTCGCTTGTCCAATAATTTCGCTGTTACCCTTTAAAATAAATATCAAAGAAGCTAACTAAATTTTATATACTCTTACAAGTCGTTGATTATGTTTTCTTAAATATATTTCAAACTCTTTTTCTATGTCTCAATACTTTTAAAAATTGTAAGAACATAAACTTTAAATTCGACCTCACTTTGTCCCTTTCTAGCAAAGTATTATTTTATTAAATTTAGTTGAGACTTGAGTATATCATATTTAAAATCGATAACTATCTAAATAAAAAGTTACGATAAAGAAACTTTACTGTTCAGCCAATTTTTTTAATAGTAAAATTGTTAAGTACAAATCATTCTCTGAGTTACCAAATTTCATAATACCCATCTGCAAGGGTATAAAAACGAAGATGTAACGTGATAGTAGGGTAAAAATTTAACTGCTTACGCATTTGCCAATGCAGTTGTCAGCGATAGAGTAGTAAATGTGATAGTTTATTTTGTATATAAATATATATCTGCATACATACATACATACTTACTAAAGAACTGTATTTCTGTATTGTGGGTACATGTAGAGAATTTATGAAACAATTTTTTTTAGTACTTCACTCATAAATTGTTTGTGCAAATTGCAAGCGCGTTGAAATTGAAGGTAATAAAAAAAAACAACATATAACGTAGTGCCAAATTGATTGATTGAACGCTTGATTGATTGTGTTGAATAAAAGTGGAAAAGTGTATCGGTATCCGTGTTCTGTCTTTTTGTATGCGTATTAGTTTTCAAAAATCGTTTTTTAATGAGCTGAACAAATATTTTATGCTGCAAAGTAGGCTATAAATAATTACATTATGTATGCATATGCATGTGCACAATTTGTTGGAAAACATTGCGACTGTAGTTTACAAATATTTTTAATTACTAAAACATGTTTAAAATTAAGCATGCCAAAACGCAGTGGCGGATTCACGGCTATGGGGGAAAAACTTTTGCGCCCTAATGTAGGCAATAAGCAGTCCACAAACGTGCTTATTCTGTGACCTATGGCAAAGAATATTTCTCGAAACAAACATTAATTATAGACACAATTAAAAAAAAAAAAAAAAAACCGTACTTAAAGTTTAAAATTGTGGAAAACATTGAATACTTTTCCACTCTATTGCATTACATTAAGGGGCAAAATCATTTGATTTTATAGCCATCCCCAAGAGAAACTTTTATGGTCCTGCACTCAAATAATTTCAGAAAGAATCGAAAATAAATATTTAAAATTATTCACAAGTTTCGTTAAATATAGTGAATAATAGTTTTATTTCATTTAAGGTTTGTTATCAATATTTAATATTTAAACAATTTTGAAAATTATTAATTTGGACCTTTTGATATACACAAAACCTTGTTTTGCAAATACTAACAAAACACGACAAAAGGAAAAAAAAATGGCGAAGCATAGCTGCGAAACAAACTTTACTCGACACCTAGCCAAAGCCATATAAGGATTGAGTGAGTCAGGTGGTGGAATGAAGGGGCTGGGGGGCTGGAGTTCCCCAACTAGTAGTTGGAACTTTCGAAAATTTCAATTGCATACACATTTCGCATGCCTAATGGCTGGAGATAATGCTTTGACAACTGTGTTAGCAAGCACACTTAAAACTTCAGCAGACTTCTGTCTACTTGTCTGTCTGTCTAAACTTGTAAAGCCACCAAAAACTATGCCAAATTACTCGAAAGGGTTTTTGTAATTGCGATTGCAACACCTGGAGCAGACCCTAGCTGCTAAAGCAATGGCAAAAGTTACCCGAAAACTACAGGTAACAAAACTTGTGTGTGAGAGAGAGAGAGAGAGAAAGATAGAGCTCAATTAGTTCGAACTTGGACCCAAAACGAGGACCAAGACCAGTAGCACAGTGTACCAACTGTCGTATCAGGAAACTAGGACCCAGAACCAGCAATTAGACAACGCACTTGAGTGCGCGTTCTAATGGCCGGAAGCAGCTCAAACTTCACTACGAGAGATCTACAGAGCAAAGCAAAAAGAGAGACAGATATAGGAACCTAGAGAACTGAGAAATTTGTGTCAAAATAGTAAATTTTGTTGTATTTTTGCTTTTGAACATTTCGAAATGCTTGTTGGGTTAATTCATTATATTCCACAGAGAGAACATTAAGCAACGGCCACAAACTGGCGGATCCACTTGAATGTTATCGCTTATCACATAATGACCAAAGGTAAGCTAAATTCTATATATATAAGCTAAGCACATACAAAAAAAAAAAATATATATATATATATATATGCGTTTGTCTCGCTAGAATCCTTCCACGTTGGTGGTGTGGCGGTGTATCAGGTGCAGTAACACAATTTTTTACCTCGCCCTTCGATTTGATCGAGACACGAATGATGGTTATACGAAAGAATAAATCTATGATAGAAATGATGAAAACGGCGATTAAGAACGATGGTAATAAAAGAAGAAATTCTTTTTTGTTGTCCTCTTGTTTATTAATGTTTTGCCTACACAGGAATTCTTTCACTTTATGATGGTTTGAGTGCTCAACTTTTACGTCAATTGACATATACGGCGCTACGATTTCATATCTATGAAATGGGCAAACAACATTATGTGGATGAATATAATTTCATTCATAGAGTATTTGTGGCCAGCATTGCAGGTCTATTAGCTGGTTGTGTGGGCGTACCCACAGAAGTGGTCAATACTAGAATGCATGTGGATCGTGCATTGCCCAAAGAAAGCAGACTAAATTATCAAAATGTATTTGATGGGCTATACCGTATTTATCGAGAAGAGGGTTGCCAAAGTCTATATAATGGTTGGGCCTTATCCTGTATGCGTGCAGCCTTATTAACCATTGGTCAGAATGCAGTCTATGATCAGGTTGGTTAGCTAAATGCTATTTCGTACATTCGTCATCTTTCTCGTCTTTTTTTTTCTCGTTTAATAGGCCAAATATCATTATATGAAATATTTCAATTTAGAGCATGATAACAAAATTATACATTTGATGAGTTCTACAACTGCTGCGTGTGTCTGTGGTCCCATTTTGCAACCGATTGAAGTGCTTAAAACAATTAAAATGAATGCCAAAAGCGGTTACTTTAAAAACACAATCGAAGAATTTAACTATATGATGCGTTTTGGTATACGGGGACTATTTCGTGGTATGGTACCATCTCTGTTACGTTTGGTACCAAATACGATAATAATATTTTTAGTATATGAACAATTACGCCTTAAGTTTGGTTACTATGCGCCAAAAGTGGACTAATGGCAAAAGAAACCAAAGAACAAAAGAAAAATAATATACACAAACACACAAGACCCTAAAACTATCAATTGTAATGCCCAATACCCAATAATGCCTGTCAAATCGATTATTGAAAATATTTTCTGCAAATAAAATTATATATATATATTTTTTTTAAAACGCAAATTGGAAAAATTACTGCATTAATTTGTATTTAAGTAAATATGTACATACTGCTTGCAGTATGAAGCAAATTTTATGAAAAAAAAAATTAAGAACTCTCTTTGAATATTGAATAAAAATATTACTTCCACATATTAAGCGAACACCATTTAAGTATATTCAATTTCTCCTGTGTATCGCCATTACAGAATTCGCGAATTTCCCTTCGTGTGTGGAATTTTTATTAGTTTCCAAGTCTAGTGTAAATCCCAATTACAAGTCGTCCTTGTGTGCAATATATGAATAAATCTGATGTAATTAGAAGAATATAGGTACAAAATTCTTCATTCAAATTTATATATTATACAATCTCAAAGAAGAATTATGCGTACATAATTCGAGAAATTGTTTATGTTTTTGTGACTTCAACGAAACATTTTTAATAAAATTTAAATGAAAAATGCAAGTGCTAGATTCCTTCAGGTCTTTTTAACAATGTCTTAAAATTTCATTAAGATACATACGTTCTTCAACGTTTCACCAAAGATTTCTTAGCTTTCCTTAACAATTTCTTTTGGTTTCCTTAAGGATTATTTTTAAGTAATTCGAAATCGGCGGAAAATCGTGGATTTTTTTTATAGTCTCATTGTGCTAAAATTATTATTGTGATTTTGTCATTATGCCTAAATGACTTACAGACTCTCAATATCTCTCTCTTTCTCTCTATCTCTCTCTCTCTTTCACTTTATTTTTTTAATTTAATCAAACATTTTTTGCATTGTTCGCAAGGCTGCCAATAAATATTGCATTCCCATCTGTCATAAAGCCTCACTAAGTAGACTATGCAAAATAAATAAATAATACTACATAGAATGCAAAACAAAACAGCACAGAAAATAAACACAAAATAAAGAGCGAAATAAAAACACCATGCAAACATTAATTATTACAATTTTTATTTACACAATGCAACAGCGCTCAAAAGCAAATAAACTGTAATTAAGTTGCATATCAGAAACAGTAACTGCAACTGCAACAGCAAAACAGAAACTTGCTAAATGTCTGCAAACAGACGGAAAAACAACCGCCAAAGAGGAACATGAGAGAGAGAGAGAGAGAGAGAGAGAGAGTGAAACAAATTAAGACACAAAAACAAATGCAATGCAAAACTGATGTAAAGAAAATTAACAAAAATTGCTACAACATTTTTGTATGAGGCAACAATTTAAGACACATTAACAACAGGCCGCCAGACCGACCTCCCGACCAACCAACCGTCCGGCCCGGACATAGAGGAGCAGAACAACAAGAGCCACATCGAGAGGAAGTCGGCCAGACATTTTGTTTGGTAATTACAAACAGAAGACGAATTAGCAGTACGACATAAAGAGAGTTAAAAGTGTAAGGTGGAAGTCCTCTTCTACGTATGGATGTATATATGTTTATATTTTGGTCTTATGGCCATCATTTGTTGAACCAGAGCCACGCCCTTTTTGTTCAATGTTTTGCCCCATCGAAAATATGAACTTAGGTCGCAAATCAAATCCATGTCTGTCATCGAATTCAAAGTCACACTTTTCATTATGACAATGATTTTAACTAATTCGGTGTGGTTTTTAGGATTCGATTAGCAATAAATTTCCACTAAAATTAATATAAAAACGCGATTTTCATAATTGTTTGTTTAAACGGAGTTTTAAATTTATTCAATTTTTATTTCAATTTGTTTTAATATAGGTACAAAATTCATAAAATTTATTATTTTAAAATCTGCCCTTTTTGTCTTACTGTATTTTCGTCAATTGCTAACCGATTTTGCACAATTTAAAATGTTATAAAACATTTAAAAATTTAACAAAATTAATTTTAACCCAATTTGGTAAAAAATATAGTGTTCGAGATGTTATTGCAGATTAAAAGGCATTATTCTAACTTAAAAAAAATGAAAACATGAATTTTTCAAATAATCTAAAAATAGACTAAATTAAGGTTGATTGGAATATTTTGCTGTTCATTGAAATTTTTTGTCTCGTTTTAAAATATGAACTTGATATGCAAAGTTTGAGTTTCGATTTTGCTCAGAACTACATTTTGAATAGTTAATGAATATTGAATAAACTTTTCAGTGATGAAACATATTTTAACACCTTTCTTATAGCGCGGGGACCCTCAAGTTTAAATATTCGAAGTTTATATAAATTTTGTTAGTATAAGCAAAACTATGCCATTTTATTTGATTTTTGAATGAATATTTATTTTCAATATGATTCAAAGCCGCACAATTCTTCTCACTTTTTCACTATACTAATCTAAACCAAGATAGTATGTATATTTTTGTATTATTTAACAAGTACACCAGAAACAGTAATTAATAAGGGAGCTAGATCGTTCAAGCAATACCTAACATATGTATTAGAAATGATTGCATTTACTAACTCACTAACTAATTCTTTTAGAATTCCGCTCAAACAAAAAAGAAAAGAAGTATGTAAACACAGAAAGAGTATGAATATGTATGCAGAAAACAGCAAGTTCACTTAACTTTACCTATTCCACTATCGCCTTCATATCACATTGCCAGTTAAATTGATTGACATTTATCCGTTTTTTTTTCTTTTCTAGTTCTATTTCTCTTCTGTGTTTTTTTTTTCCTTCCCTATCGCTGTCTAAACTTACTCCACCATTCCTCTCTGTATACCATGCCATGGTAGTTGTCTTCTAGGGTATATCAATGGCCCTGATGGCGTGTGTCTGTAGCCGTGTCTGAGACGCCTCGGCGGCCGGCTACCTACACTTGACACAGTGTTTGCACTTTACGCTGATTTAATCTTTTCGTTGCCTTTGGCTGACTGTCGTCTGGATTGCCTGGCTGAATCTGGTAGAGGGAAGGGAGGTCTTGGTTCTTTGGTTTGGTTAGAGCTTGGTCGGAGTGTCGGTTAAGTTTGGTCTAGTCTGTGGACAAATTGTGGGGTCGAGATGCAAGAAATGTTACGTGGCGCGTTAAGTTTGGCGCGTGATAAAGAGCATAAAAATGAATGAGAAGGTAGAGAGAAAAAAAAGAGAAAAAACCCAAAAAAAATGAACTACTGTTTGTCTTCGCTTTGTTCATATCACACTTCCACTTGGCCTTTGTTTTAAGTGTGCAAATGTAAAAAAAAATAAAATATTTCACAAAAAAAAAATCGTTTGCAATTTTCGTTAATGTCAGAGGAATCGATTTTACTAATAGTTTTAAATTAAACTTAACTATAAAATAAATGACTAAAAAGTTCTTCTTTGCCAGCCGAAAG
The DNA here is from genome assembly GCA_018903935.1 of Drosophila insularis. Lineage (NCBI taxonomy): Eukaryota > Metazoa > Arthropoda > Insecta > Diptera > Drosophilidae > Drosophila > Drosophila insularis. Next base: position 3,978,302 of record JAEIFP010000517.1, read on the forward strand.
TTACAAGGACTTCAGAACTTCTTTTTGGAGTCTCAATTGTTGAAAATGCTTTTTACAAGTACAAGGACCAAAAATAAATTCTTATATGGCTATTTTTGGTGCCTTTGTCACATGACGATGCGTATAATTTGTGTTGCTGTTTCCTCCCCATCTATGGTTGAAACTTAGGCCAAACAATATTTATAATAATTTCGGAAATTTATGTGAAAAACTTTTCAAAAAACCAAGAGAGAGAGAGAGAGAGAGACAGACGGAGAAAGAAAAATATATAAAGAGAAAAGAAAACAGCAGCATATACAGAAAAAGAAGAACTCTGCTAACAGTCAAAGTTAATTTTGGGGCCAAAAGTTTTTGGCGGTCAATTGTGTAATTTGTGGGCAATTTATAGGATAGAAAACTTGAATTGTTGGGGTAAACAAAAATTTGGCCACTTTTGAATGCATTATGCTTAATTGAGAGTCATAATTTAAAAGCGAAACGTTGTTATCATGCCTTAATATGTACATAATACATTCTGTTGGTCAACATACATATCTGTATGTATATGTTTGGCTATATGTATAGTGGAAACAGATACATAACAGAGGAAAAGTTTGTCAAAACAATAGGATCCTAGGGCTTTCTATTGTTTCTGCCCTCCATTTTGAAACCATTCTCGACCATTTTGGGTGTGTAAGTGTGTGTGTGTGTGTGCCTTCTAGTTCATTCATTCGTGTGTTTGTTTGTTTGTTTGTGCACTTATGTATGTATATTTGACCAATTTGGTCTTTTGTTTTGCTTTATTGTTTTTGAAATGCACATAAAATGCACATTTTGGCCTCAAACCCATTCCCTTATCCCCCTTTACCGCTTTTTTCTTGCTTTTGTGGCCTTTCTCTCTCACTAGGCGAGATGCAATCGTTTTGAGACTCATATATTATTGATAAACCAGCTATGAATAAGCGGTGAATGGTAGGTACCATGCATATAGAGGGCCTCATAAAAGGTAAATAAAATACAACAAAAAAAAACATGAACTAGCCTTTTCATATGCAAGTCAAACACCAATAAAGAACAATTTACAAAGTCACTTGAATGCAAAGAAATATATGTACATATATCAATTTCTTTGGTTTTTTTTATTTTTAATATTAGTTAAAAGTTGACAAAAAAAATGCGAAACCGAAAACAAGTTTCAATATTTTATTCCCCAAATTTAAATAGAGTCCATAAAATAGAAAACCATTAATTTTTTTAAAAATTAGTTTGTTATTTAAAAAAAAGAGGGTCAAAAATTTATCCTTTAATCCACGATTCCCATCGCTGTGATTAGAACTTGAGGTTTTGTGTTTAGAAAACTAGAAACAAAAGATGCCCTGTTAAGGGCCTCAAAAATATTATCTGATCAAATATTGACAGAAAATTTGTCTAATTTCTACCTCAAAAGTTAGTTAGACTTAGAATAAAAATGGCAGATCAAGGTGTAGATTTTTTAATGCTGAAATCGTTTACATTTGTTCCCAATACAATGTGGTTCTTGGAAAAGCGAAAAATTCCGTCATATTTTTTCCCGAGAAGTTGCCATACATAAATTATACATTTTTAAGAAAAATTTTCTATGTCTCCCAACCAAAAACAGGTAAAGCTCAAAAAGCTTGGAATTAATTTCATGATCAGAGCATACGTAATACGTATTTAAAAATATATGTATTCCAAGATCGTTAACAGTTTAAAAATACGAGCTTTTTGAAACACTCTGAAACAGGTGATAGCGCTAAAAGTTTATTTGTTTACAGTTTATTGTGTAAATATAAGCGCTTTTTTCCAACTGAAAAGCTTTTTCAAGTTGTTTATAAATTATTCCAAACAACAGACAGACAATCAAATCGACTTGGTCTGAATACTTCTTCAATATCCACAAACTACGTATGAAAATGTTATTACGAGTGGCAAAACAAAGCATTTGGCTGCAAAGTAGAGCCCGCTCCACCATAGCTGCTAGCAATATCAATGTCAAGGTCAACAATGGTCAAGATTTGAATGATAAGAGTGGCGAATATGCAAAACAAATGCAAACGGAATGGAGAACAGCTCGTGATTTTAAAGAGTTACCCGGACCAAATCGTTGGCAAATGTGGCGTGGTTTTCAAAAGAATGGAGAATACTATCATTTAGATCTATTTGAATTGATGTTGTATTTTCGTCAATTATATGGTGATACATTCCTACTGCCTGGCCTTTTTGGTATGCCCTCCAATGTGGTCACCTATAGTATCGATAGTTTTGAGAAAATCTTTCGCACCGAAGGACAATGGCCAGTGAGAAATGGGGCCGATCCTGTCCTACATTATCGTGAGAAACGTAAAGATGGCTTCTTTAAAGATTGCATGGGTCTTATGGATAAGTAACTTGAAAGTCACAAAAAAATCGCAGTATCACACATTTCATCAATAACATTTTTCCCATACAGCGGTGAACAATGGGGCCGTCTGCGAAGTGCTGTGAACCCAATTTTAATGCAACAAAGGAATACTGTATTGTATCTGGAACCATTGCAGAGGGTCAATCAACAATTTATTGATAATATACGCAATATACGTGATCCCATAACACTTGAAGTTCCCAGGACTTTTCTCAATAATATCAATCATCTGACATTTGAATCTGTGGCCACAATTATACTCGATTCAGAAATGGGCCTTATACGAAATGCTGATGAATCGCCTGATGCTAAAAAACTTTTCGACAATATCAGAATATTTATGCAATCCTTTTTTGAGCTGGGCATGAAGCCGTCGTTATATAAGTATATATCGACACCAACATATAGACGTTTTAGTCATGTCATGGATGAAATATTTGACATCTGTTCAATGTATGTGAATGAGGCAGTAAAACGCATAGAGAATACACCCAAGGATAAACAAAAGGGTCATCTTAGTATGCTGGAACAATTGTTGAAAATTGATCATAAATTTGCCATTGTCATGGCCATGGATATGTTAATGGGTGGCGTGGATACAACAAGTTCGGCTATTTCTGGATTGCTATTGAATTTGGCTAAAAATCCCGAACAACAGCAGAAACTACGTGATGAGATTTTGGCAAAATTATCGCATCCAGATCAACAATTTACCATGAACGATATGAAATCGTTGCCATATTTACGAGCTTGTATCAAGGAATCGTTACGTCTATATCCCATAGTGTTTGGTAATTTGCGAGCAACTGGAACGGATGTTGTACTCGATGGTTATCGTGTACCAAAAGGCACAAGAATTATGATGAACTCCAATTTACTTCTAACTGAGGAATGTTACTATCCACGAGCCAAGGAATTTTTACCAGAACGCTGGTTACGCCGACAAAAAGATGATACAAAATTCCTAATAGCGAAGGATTTAAGTCCTTTTATCTATTTACCATTTGGTTTTGGGCCACGTATGTGTGCCGGCAAGCGCATTGTTGAAATGGAAATGGAATTAACTGTGGCCAATTTGGTTAGAAATTTCTATATTGAATACAATTATTCAACAGAAAAAGCATTTAAATGTCAATGGGTAAATTTGCCAGTTTTGCCATTGAATTTTAAATTTACTGACGTTAAATATTAAGAAATATTATCTGAGTTTGAATGGAAAATCTAAATAAAAAAGTTTTAAATTCAAATATTAAATAATGTGGTGTTGCAAAATTATAAAGATGTTTTGTGGTGAATAATTTTGAATTTCCCCTTTTGGCGACAAACAGCGCCCTCTGTTGTAAACAGTGGAAAGTCACTTTAATTAACAGTGCTTATGAACACACTATTCAGTGCTGTAAACTTAAAGGCTTGAGCAACACTGGTGGAAACTTTTAAGTGAATCATAGGCTGCTGTGGCTCATAGAAAAACGCAAAATTTACCAAAATTCTAGCTAAATTGCAGTTGACAGCTTGAAACTCACTGCCAAAAACACATTTAGACTTGATTTCTTTTCTGTAAAGGCCTCAAACTGGGTAACGACATGTCTACATCTTCAATGGAAAGTAAGTAAATCTAAGAATCATGATGGCAAAACAAAGCTATGACGCCTTAAACAAAAAAAAAAAAAAAAATAACACCCATGTCTACCTCCCTCCCTCCCTCTCGTCACGTCTATCTCTTTAGAACATCTTTTCAATCTAAAATTTGCTGTCAAGGAGTTGGAACGCAATTCGAAGAAATGCGAGAAAGAAGAAAAACTAGAAAAGGCCAAGGCCAAAAAGGCAATACAGAAGGGTAATATGGATGTGGCTCGCATTCATGCCGAGAATGCCATACGACAAAAGAACCAGGCTGTCAACTATTTACGGATGAGTGCCCGTGTGGATGCGGTGGCCAGTCGTGTCCAATCGGCGCTAACAACCCGCAAGGTCACGGGCTCTATGGCCGGAGTGGTTAAAGCAATGGATGCAGCAATGAAGGGCATGAATTTGGAGAAGATTTCATCGCTAATGGAGAAATTTGAGTCTCAATTCGAAGATTTGGATGTGCAAAGCTCTGTTATGGAGGGCACAATGTCCGATACGGTTACAACATCAGTGCCACAAGGCGATGTCGATAATCTGTTGCAACAAGTGGCCGATGAAGCTGGCTTGGAACTCAATATGGAATTGCCCAGCGGTGTGCAAAGTCAGACAATTGGTGCCTCAACGGCTGTGTCACAGGAGCAGGATGAACTCACACAGCGTTTGGCGCGTCTCAGGCAGACAGAGTAGAGAACGATAGATAGAGAGCCCAGCTGATTCCTCGTTGAATTTCTTTGTTTTAGTTTATAAATGATACAAAAATATATATATATACACATAAGCTTATAATTATATTTAACTAATGAGTCACTTAACTATAAATTTTGTCATTTTCATTGCTGCTGTTGAGTTTGTTTTGTGGGCAACTGTGTCTTTTTTACCCGTTGTTTTCTTGGTCTACGCACTGTAGATACTGCACTTGCTCCTGTCGATATTGGAATATGGTCTGTGACACCACTGGCCTCTTCTACTCCACCATTACTATTGCTGTTATCCTCCGTACCTGTTTTAGTTTTTTTGGGTTTGGGTCCGCGGGTTTTCTGTTCAGTTTTACCTTTGGGCAATGGAACCGCCACTGGAACTTTGCGCCATTGATCACCATGCTCGTCTAGCCTTCTTTTAAGTAATTCTATATCATTATTACGGCGCCTTAGAATTTTCTTAATGCCATTAACCCTGTTTTGGTTTAAGAAAAAACAAACATACATGCGTTTACCATCAAATTCCAAGATATTTGAATTACTAACCGTTACCTCATCACACAACGCTCATTTTCGGTTTGTATTTTTTGGCATTTATCATAAAGTCTGTCCACTAAATGTTTATATATATGAGATTTATTATTCAGCAGCATATTCACTCTTATCGTTTATTACCTAGAAATCTGTTTATTTAATTGAAGAAGAAAGAAAATAGAGTCGCCATGTTTTGGTGTGACCATGTCAGGCAAAAATACCAAATGCAACTCAATGAATACCCCAAATGTGAATTTCAGTATATTTCTATGACTGTCCCCCATAAATAAGAGGAAATAATCAAAATCAGAGAAAAATCAAAAGATTCATTTTATAAAACTCAACAAATTGTGGCATGTCGACGAATTCGAATGCTCAAGCTAATTTGGGCGGCATGTCGACAGCAGCAGCAACAACAACAACGATGTCTAACAATCAAGGACAGGGACAAGGCCAGACAACAATACCAGGAACGGGAACAGGAGCAGCAAAAACAACCAACAGGATAATTAGCAATTTTCGTGCCCTACTCAAGGATCCCAATAATCTGGATGAGGCCGTTAATTATTTATATAGAACACTGATCGATGATGCCACAGCCGGTATATTCATTGAGACACATCATCTGCGTAAGACTGGCAATTTAGCTGCCCTGGATGGACTTGCCGAGGAGTCGGCTTATCGTATTTGCGAAATGCCCAATTTGGATATATTTGGCATATCGACAGCCAAAAAACCAATGGATTGCACTTGCCCCAACTGTGATAGACTTGTGGCGGCTGCCCGCTTTGCACCGCATCTAGAGAAATGTATGGGAATGGGCAGAATCTCATCGAGAATTGCCTCACGCCGCTTGGCTACCAAAGAGGGCACAAGTGCCAGTTCCAGTTCATCATCCACATATATGCATTCGAGCGGTGATCGTGGTGGTGGCGGTGGTCATCATGCCGGCGCTGGTGGCACAGATGATGAAGATGATGTCGATTGGTCATCGGATAAACGTAAAAAGAAATCCACACAAAGTTCACGTAATAATGGTTCCAAAAAAAATAACGGCAAGACTTTCTAAAGTATGTACTTTAAATACATTTAATAAAAAAAATTATAATAAAATTGAATTATTATTAAATTTTGTTTGTATTTTGCTCATTTAATTTTCTTCATTATATGTTGCATAGACACGTATATATTCGATAATCAATTTGGGGTTAAACCAGTTGAAATATTGCATTTGTTCCTTAAATTGTAAAATCGCTTGGGGACAACTTGCTTCAAATGGTTTTTGTCCTTTTCTTATATTATCTGGAAAATTTGCAATACCATGAACAGTCAAGCCCAGAACAATGAAACACTGGAAAATAGATAGAAAATACAGAAATATTGATTGCATTCATTTCAAAATATTTGTTAGCTGAACTTACAGGTTTTTGAAATGCCTTCAATGCCTCTTTATCGGTAATGTGGCCATAATCATTACCATTCACTTTATATATAATTTTATCTGGATGCCAAATCACAGTGAAATTATTAAAACCATTGGCGTATGATTGTTCCGATATATGACTAGTTTGTTTATGCTCGGCTTTGCCCTTATTCCAATTAAGGACACCACCAAAAATAACTTTGTTATTCAGTTGTTTGTTATCATCAGTATATAAATGCTTATTGCCATGAGTATAGGCAAGACGTATCTGACTTGCATAGGAATCCTCAACATGTGTATCAGAGGGTTGAAGCAGAATATCTACGAAAAATTAAGTAAGAAGTCGTCTCGCCGACTTTAGTTTACTATGCATCAAAGCACTAGTAAAAAACATTAAAATGCTTAATTTGGCTATTTTTAATTCGATTTAAATAACATTTTTGATACGCCGGTAGACATTAATACCACTAATAAGTGTTCAAAATTTAATAGAAATAGTGAACAAATTGCTAGAGGTAAAGGGTTTTTTCTTAATTAAGGGAAAGGAAGTGGACATGGCAAACATTTGTACACATTTCTACAAATCGACACGGCTGTTGATGCGGATCAAAAATATATATAGTTTCTTACGGAAAAGCTCCTCCTGCCAGTTACATACATTCTGGCGACTTTAAAATACCATTTTACCCAATGAGTGTGTGAAATAAAACGGAAATAATTATACACACATATGTATATAGTTTGACTTACAAGGAAATAACCAATTGCCATCGGGCATTTTTGCACGGAATTCAATGCGTCCATATTTGAATGAGAATTTTGTATAGATCTTGCTACTTTGCACGGGGGCCACAGGAGTCCATAGAGTTAGGCGAGTTGGTCCACATTCCATTTTTAATTTTCTTGGATTTGTCTCACGACTTGTGCAATTGTCGGCCTCGAATGTATGGATTCTATCTGTTTCAGTCGCCTTTAAATGTAGCTTATTATCACTTAAATATGTATTATTTTTATGCCTGCCAAAGGCAACCATTTCCTTGGTCGGTGACCTAAGCAGAGAACGCGATTCATGTGACCAATAATTGTTCAGTTCATAATCATTATGAAATGTTGCATCGAATATCATTTCATTAATAGACTTCGGCTTCTCTCCATTGCCCAATATAGTTTCAATTGGATTGCAAGTCACACTCATAGCATTTCTTTCAATGCATTTCTTTATAATGTTATTTCTATATGCCGATGATAATGAATAAGGATTAGAATTAGCAGTAGATGGCATTACTTTTTGCAGTTCCCCTTGCTTATCTATTGTAAATTTGAAAAATTTGGTTAATATTTTTTCACCATTTCCACTTGATTCAATTAATGTGGTTAGACGAAATGGAACATTTGGTTCAAATTTCGTTGTCAAATTATATTGAGCCGTCCATATAGAATCATTTACAGAAGATTTTATAGCTTGCACAAAATCGCCAATACAATTTTTTCCCGATTCAATGTAAAAGCAAGCACTTCGGAATTTTAAACCTTGACATTCTAAAACAAAAAAAAAAAAAATGAAATTCTTATTAATATTAAAAAAAAAAATTAAACAAAGATTAAAACTTTAAATACCTGCTAATGATAATGAAATTGCTGTATCTGTAAGAGTTACATGCGGAAAACCAATTTCCAATGCGTTATGGCTATTTATTAGGACCATTAATGATGTCAAAAGCCAATAGATGCAAAATTGTAGCATTGTTAGTCTTAGCAAATACGATTAGATAGGAATAGACTTTGTTTTATAATTATGATGAGAACACAATAGAAGACATCTAGACTAGGCAACAAGGAACCTTTTACTGATCTAAACCACTTAAAAATTGTTTCGATTAACATAAAAGACCGCCCGTTATTTTTGTTTTTATACCATACATGGTGAAATGGTATATTAAAGTTGCCAAAATGTATGTAACAGGCAGAAGGACGTTTTTCCGACCCCAAAAAGTATGTATATTCTTGATCAGCATCAACAGCCGAGACGATCTAGCCATGTCCGTCCGTCCGTATGAACACCAAATTTGGTATGTAGTCTCGTGTAATATGTACACTTATCGAGTTTGTTTCAAATTTTCGCCACGCCCCCTAGCGCCCCCGCAAATTAAATAAAACCGATTTTCTCAAAAACTATTCTACCTAGAGACACCATAGTTGGCATGTATATTTGCTTAGTAAATGCGCACATTTTTTATGTGTAAACATTTTGCCACGCCCCTTAAATTTGATATCAATATCCATCAAAACACCAAATTTGATCGAAATCTGACTTAAAATAGCCAAGTTATGCATATAAAGGTTTTCCCATATGGCCGGAGTTGGCCGTTGGCTGGTGTGAACGAAATACTAAGCTATGTTAAAAGCATGTGAATTTGAAATATTTGTTTTACTGGTGAATGGTATACCTAAGTCGGTGTGACGACTTTTTTATTTCATTTTTTTTTTTTTGTTTTACTTTTGCAAAAAGAGATAAGAGCAAATATGGAAATAATGAACTTTTATTTGATCCCCAACATTTCAAAATTTTTTTGATGAACTCAAGTCTGTATTTAATTTGTAATTCCGTGAAATTCAATTTCTCTTTTAAATGCATTGCATTTTTTGTTTAAATTTAAGTATAATAAACAACAACGAGAGACCTCTTAAAGAGGCTAAAAAAATAGGTTTCATCTAATTACATTACATTTTGGATTTAGTGGGAAATGAAATGGAAATCGGCCCCCAAAAGTATACATACATTGTGCGGTCCCTTCTTAAAAATTTGAAATGTCCTTTGGACACACTGTAAAGCACGAAATTAATAAATTAAATTATTTATAAACAAATTTTGAGTTACGCGGCATACGATAAAATAGAAATAAATACTTTTATAATTTCTATAGCATGATTTAGGGGGCAAGTTTCTTCCATTTTAAAGCTTTAGATGCTCCATTAATATTTTGTAGAGTATCTTAAAGTCAGACAAATAATGTATTTTCATCAAGATCAGTTGCCGATAATAGACCTTCTTGTTTGTCTCAGACTTCTACAGTTTTTATTCAGCTTTGAGTTGGAGAGGTTGTTATTAGTATACATAAAATTGGATTGATTTCAAGAAGAGAGAGAGAGAGAGAGATATTTATTCATCGTAGATGCAGGGTATAAATAATCTGTCATGTGCAAAATTGTAATTGTTTTTAATTTAAAACTTTAAATCGTAGAAACAACAATGACAATGTGGACTAGCATTTTGTTGATTTTTGGTAGCCTAATTGGTTTTGTTTTAAGCCTAGAACCAATTGTTAATCGCACCAATAGCAATATTTGGGTCTCATTTGGTGAGTTTTGCATCTGAAAGAACTTTAAGCCTCATACACCTAAATAATATTATTATTATTATTGTGTTTGTTCATTTAGAGGATAATGCCATTAAATCGGTTTTATTTTATGCTGAAATGAATAAAAAATGCCCTGGCAATTATGTATATGCTGACAATTCAAAATTAAGTCATCCCTGGGTAATGCAAGATCAATTAAATACCGATTTGAATGAGAATAACATGCGTCTCTATACATTGGTAATGAAAGCTAATAATAAATTATATAGCAAAACCTATGATATAACGATGAAGATGGATAATTATAATTCGACAATTCTCAAAAGTGTAAATCGTAATTATCGTAAGAAATCAAATATTCGTCCATCGATATGCATTAAACTAAGTCAACCGATTGTTAATCCAAATACACTTTGCATACCAACCGAAACGAAAATGTCCACAAACAACAATCAAGGACCAAAATGTAGCGGTGAATTGATATTCGATGCAAATTTTATGAACAACATTGACTATAGTATGTGGACACCGCATAAATGTATTCCTCAAAGCGAGGTAGTGGCATATGAAAATGATACATCCGTTGCTTATATTAAGGACAAACGTTTGCATTTGAGAATTGAGAAACGTTATAAGAAATGTGAAAAAGTAGTATTTCAATGCACATCATCCGAACCTAAAAAAATAAAATTGGGTTGTGGTTTTGGCCATAAGTATACAAGTAAAAGATTTAAGTCAATCAAATTGCATACAAACGGAACATTTAGTTTTCAAAATGGAAGAATTGAAATACGTGCCAAAATGCCCATTGGAGATTTTATAATGCCAAGTGAGTAAATGTATCTATGAAGAACTATAAATAGAGATACGCCTTATATGAATGATCTTTCAGTTATGGATTTGACATCGAAATACGATGGAAATGTGGCTATTCGTTTGGCCTATGCGCGAGGGAACGAAGAACTTATTTCTACAGCAAACACTGACATTGGTGGTAAACGTCTTTTCGGTGGCGTTAAGTTTGATATCAATGAAAGTGAAAAAACTGTAGAGAAAATGTCACAACAACATTATGGCCAGAAAATGCATAATTATACCGTTATCTGGCATTCGGATCGTATTATTTATAAGTTAAATGGCAAAACCTTTGGAACAATAACAGAGAAACATATTTTGGCCAAGCTACAAAAGCATGAGGTGGAATATTTAGAAACATATCTAACATATAAAATAAGACATTAAATTGGGTTTTTTTTTTTCGTTTTTAGTTTTTCTTCAATTTGGGAATTACTTTTGGTGGTAAACACTATTTTGTACATCAAAACATAAATAAGGATATACGAAACAGTGAAGGCTATTTTGATTTTAATGATCATATGGTAAATTTGGAAGTACAAGAAAGACCACCAGTTTGGAAGCAACAAGAGCTAATTATTGAGAGCCTAAAAGTTTATTCCACTCATTCTTTAGAGGAATAATTTTAATTCAAATTCTTTAAAAGTCTTATTAAAGAAAATAAAAATGGCCAAAAGCTTGAGTTGAATTAAAGAAAATATTTTGCCAACTTTGCTTTTATTTAATAAAAGAGAATTATAAAATTAATCAGCCCAAATAAAATATAAATAAAATTTTATTATTTCTGACCTGAAAGCGAATAAGTTTTATTTGTTAACGAAGGGAAATATCAATTTTGATTTTAACACATTAAAAAAAAACCGAAAAGAGGTCTAAAAAAACTACCTTTAAGGTCGTTTTATTAATTTTTTTGTACATATTTATACTTAGATTAATTATCAAAAGAAAAAAATAATAAACAATTTGGAATATACTTTAACCCTGAGCCGTTAGAGTATCCAAATGTTGTACAAGTCCTTTGAGAACTTCAGCTGTACTTGATTCCGGCAATTCACTTAAAACCGAAGCTGTTGTCCCGGCCAAAATGCCAACACGTGGATCTATGGGCAATGTACCCAGATGAGGAATTTGAGCCAAATTAGCCAGTTCGATGCCGCCATTGGAGGAAAAGATATTTGTGCATGTGGTGCAATGGGGACAAACAAATCTTTAAGAGAGACAAATAGTTTAAGTCCATGTGACATATGGAAACTTTTCAAAAATACACTCCTTACCCACTCATATTCTCCACAATACCCAATAGTTTAATGCCTGTCTTTTTACAAAATGTTATCTCCTTTCGTACATCATCTAGAGCGACACCTTGTGGTGTGGTCACAATGATGGCACCATTACATGGCACCTCGCGTAGGCATTCCATTACAGTTATATGCTCATCCGATGTTCCTGGTGGTGTATCAATAATTAAATAATCCAATTCATCCCATTTAACATCTTGTAGGAATTGTTTAATCATCATTGTTTTTTTCGGACCACGCCAAATGACTGGGTCAGTGCGACTCTTTAAAAGAAACCCAATGGACATTACGGCCAGCGTTTTACTCTCATCGGTATAAATGGGTACCCAACCATCATCACATTGATAGATATCACTGCCCTCGAGACCCAACAGATATGGAACACTGGGTCCACAGAGATCTATATCCAATAAGCCAACCTGTCAGTCAATAGAATAGAAATAACTAGATTAGATTGTGAAATTAAAATGAAACGAGGGGTGAAAATAAAAAATTACCTTATGCCCAGTGTGACGCAAAGCCAAGGCCAATTGTGTGCTAACTGTTGATTTACCAACTCCTCCTTTGCCCGAAAGGACAACAATAACATTTTTCACTTTATCCAGCATTGTTGAGAATGATTTTTTAAAATTTTTTATCTCCGTCCTGCTGGAGATAATTAATATCAGCTGTTTGTGTGAAAATAGTGGCAAGGCTATTGCAAATTAGAGATGTGCAATTATGTAGAATCAAGGTAATAATTTCTTTGGCGGATTATTCGATTTTTAAATAAAATATATTTAATTAACATTATGTACTTGTGTATACTAGAAACATTTATTTCCAGCAACACAGCTAAAATAATTATATATTTAACACTACTTATCAAGCAGATCAACTTTATATGGCTTAAAGTCAAATTTCGCGCCATCTAAACAATCACTGTGTCATCTCTATTATCAAATTGGAAAAATAAACCCTCAATTAGGTGGCAGCTCTGCGTCCCCGGCAAAGTTGTCGATTTTTATTGGACCAAGTCGCGCGCAGCATGTTAATTAATAACAACAGCCTATTGCTGGCGAAACATTAAATAAAAGTTTAATCAATAAGACAATTTAATTGATTTATGCGTTGATAAGAAGACAAAGCAAACAACAGCTAAGGATTCGGTGCATTTTTGACAAAGTAAACGGTGGCAAACTCAACAACAAGTGAAATACGAAACGAATGAATGTTGCGCAACCCGAACCGACCCCGCAACAAGCTCACGCCACCCTCAGAAAAGACAACAAGTCTGAGTAGTAGCCATTGATAATAGCATTTTACTTGGAAAAGAAAGTAAATTCAAAAAGCGGTTAGAGGTCATGAAAAAGCGTTCCAATTCCCGCGGCACGCCCAACAGAGATGCGGGCGAAGGTGGTGGAGGAGGAGGCGGTGCCTCCTTGCCGGATAATGAACTAACAACTGCAGCCACTGGCCATAAATCTGGAGCGGCCAGTGCTCCGGCTACACCAACCAAACAGCGTTCCACGGACAATGGAGCTGGGGCACGGAAAAGAAGAAAAGAGGAAATTGCCCAAACATTTGTGATAGTCAATGAACGTCCAGTTGATGATATATCTTTGGATTTCTTTTATAAACCCCATACCATAACATTGCTGGCAGTCTCAGTGCTTGCGGTTATGTATTTTGCATTTGTCAGGTGAGAATCGATCCCATTTTGAAATTACCATAAGTATTCAAATTCCTCCAACCCAGAGATAGTTCATAGAGAAATTCCTCCACATAGAAAGAAAAAGATTTTGATTTAACTTTTGATCTGATTCTTCAGCCATGTTAAGACATTGGCTTCTGTCGCTCATTTTGGTATTAAACTACCCCTTTCCCACAATACCCATTCTCCAACCTTGGTTAATTAATTTAATTCGATACTCCCCCCGCTCAAAAAAAAAAAGAAAATAAATAAATAAAATCTAATGTCTAATGAGCAAGTAGTTGGCACTGCCAAATTTGTCACAATGGCAATGACAACAGCAACAACAAAAACATTTAGCGAAACAGCTCAAGGTTCAGCAAATAATTAAACAACAATACCAACAACAAATTTAACAAAGGAAAAATACAACAACAAAAATCCAATACTAGTAAATCAGTGAAAAAGGTTTTATTTTTATTTTTTTGTATTGATGACCCCATTTTAACCCGCAAATGGAAAGCAAATGATAAGAGAAAAAAAGAATGCAGTTGCAAAAAGATCATGATCATTGGCAACTGCATCAGCAGCAACATCATGGGCATCATCATCGCCATCGCCGGCAGCTATCAACTTCATCATCATCATCATCATCATCATCATCAGCATATAGTAATAATAGTATGTACCAAATATTTCATCCGATTTTTTTTTTTTTTTGTGGGGGGCAAATGTAATTTCATTACAGAAACGAAACAAATCTGGATGATAATCTCTGGGCCGGCCTTCTATGCATTGTGTTCTTCTTTCTTATTGTATCGGTTATAGCATTTCCGAATGGACCATTCACACGACCCCATCCGGCCATTTGGCGTATACTATTTGGTTGCTCTGTCTTATATTTGCTAACATTGCAATTTTTAATGTTTCAAAATTATCCAACCATACGAAATATCTTATATTGGGTAGATCCAAAATTAAAGGATTTTCACATTGATATGGAAAAGGTAAGAGAAAAACCCAAAACCATTATATACATATACATACATACATACATACATGTGTATATAATGTTTCAACCGTTCATTTTTCTTTTCTTTTTTCCTAGGAATATGGCGTCAATTGCACGGATATTAGTTGGGAACGTGTTAAGGGTCATTTGGATGTATTCGCCTGGGGGCATTTTCTTGGTTGGGCCTTTAAGGCCATTCTTATACGCCATATGGGCATATTGTGGGCCATATCGGTAATGTGGGAAATAACTGAAATCACATTTGCCCATCTGTTGCCAAATTTCATTGAATGCTGGTGGGATGCCCTCATATTGGATGTTATCATTTGCAATGGTCTTGGCATTTGGATGGGCCTTAAAATATGTAAAATTTTGGAAATGCGTGAATATAAATGGGCTAGCATTAAGGATATATCGACAACGACAGGAAAAATTAAACGTGCGATGTTACAATTTACACCAGAAAGTTGGTCAGCCATACGTTGGTTGGATCCCAAGTCCACGGCAATGAGATTTGCAGCGGTTATACAATTGGTCATCTTTTGGCAGGTCACCGAATTGAATACATTCTTTTTGA
This sequence comes from Drosophila insularis, assembly GCA_018903935.1. Lineage (NCBI taxonomy): Eukaryota > Metazoa > Arthropoda > Insecta > Diptera > Drosophilidae > Drosophila > Drosophila insularis. The sequence continues at coordinate 3,993,760 of JAEIFP010000517.1, forward strand.
AGCATATTTTTGAAATGCCTCCAGATCATTTTATTGTTATTGGTCGTTTAATATTTATAGGACTCTTTGTGGCGCCATCAGTCAGGTGAGAAATGATTTAAAAATTTTCTTCAAAGAATATACATATGTATTGTCTATATACTTATATACATATATTTTTGTATGTATGCATTTCTATTTTCAGGCAATATTATGTCTATGTCACTGATACACGTTGCAAACGTGTCGGCACCCAATGTTGGGTTTACGGCGCCATCATGGTATCTGAGGCCATTCTATGTATTAAGAATGGCAAAGAATTGTTTGAGCGCACGCAAGCCATCAACATTGTGCTATGGCTGACAATTCAAGTGATGATCTCAGTGTCATTTGTCTATCTAGCCGTCTGGTGGCAGGTAAGTACGAAAGGTAAAACATCGAACCATTTAATACATCTCATCTAAATTCTATTAGCAACGCCAACTGAAAAAGCTAACAACACCGACTAAAAGACAAGACGATATTACTTTGACTACATCGACTAGTTCTAGTTCCACCACATCTCAAGGTAAGCTTAAATACTTTCTTTCTCTATTTTGGTTTTTGTTTTCTTATTTGTTGGGGCAGGCAACATTTGTTTACCATATATTTTGTATTAGCTTCACCAAAGAGAAATCAGAGAATTATTTTTTCTTTGTCAACTCCACTCTCTCTCTCTCTTTCTGGTTTATTTTCTTAAGTCAAACTATACAGGAAATTCAAAAGTAATAAACAAAAAATATATTTCTATTATTTTTCTAATAAACATATATATATATACATATACATATTTTGTATACACTTGCAAGAGAGTCTGACCATAGAGATTTGACTAGGGTAAAAATGAAGTCTGTATATATTAGTCAATTCCATTTAGTCTGTGCCTTAGTTTAAAAAACAATAAAATTTAAGAAATTAATTCAAAAACCAGATCTGAAAGGATTGCCTTACTGGTTTGGAATCGACGTAAATATCCTAGAAAAATACGAATAATATGGGTATTAAATTTTGATCAATTTTAGCAGATTTAAAACCTTTAATAATTGCATTGAATGTTATTGTATTGGAAAAAAAATTTTATTTTAAAGGCAGGCATGATTGTTTAGTTAACTAATCTGATTAGCTCTAAATTGCAAGAGTATACATATGTATGTATGTATATACATACAGAAATAAACTATGGCCAAGCCAAGTTTGGGCAAAACTGCATTTTGATTTCCTTAAAATTCTTTTCTTTTTTATTGTTTATCAATAAATAAAGCTATTATTATTTTAATTTTTAAATATTTTTGAATCCTTTTGTTTAATGTTGCCTGTAAAATTGCACTTACTTCAACAATTAGAAGAGTGTTGTCTCCCTTTCATTCACTCACTCTGTCTATCTCTCTCTCTCTCTCTTTCGTCTCTGTCAATGGGGACAAGTATCAATTGGCTATCTCTCTCTCTCTCTCTTTCTCTTTTTCTCTCTATTTACGTCTCGCCACAATTCATGTAATTTTCCTTGCGCTCTCTCTCGTTTTCCTGCTTCGCACTTTGGAAAAAAAAAACAATATCAAAAAATAAAATTAATACGTCACACAGTGTCACAAAGTAAATCCTTTGAAGACCCAAGCACTTTATCTCACTACGATATTAAAATTAAAATTGTTTAAATTTTTTCACCATTTTTCCCTTCTCCCCTCTCCTATTCTCTATTCTCACCAGGTCAATTGTCTCCACAGAAAAAGAATTTGTAAAAAAGGTTGAATAAAAACAAAAAGCAAATCAAGCAAGCAAAAGAAACAAACAAACCCAAAAAATGTACATACAATTATTGGATGCAAACACTGTACTGATTAAATTAAATGAAAAAAAGAAAACTAAAAAAAAAACATATATTATTGTGTATATGTATGTATAAAAATAAGTATATTAAAGAACAATAGAAGAAAGACGAAAAAAAAGAAAGAGACAAAAATTCTGTTAATACAATGTAAAGTGAGAAAATTAGCTAAAGCTATCATTAATACAAAATATGTAAGATTTTTACATGACATTACATATGTAACTAATAATAATTATATACATATATATTTATATATATATATATATATATATATATAATTGTAATATCATCCAAGCCCCTAGACCTCGAAACAAGCGGATACGGTTTTCTTGACCGCGTCCCGGGCATAAGGTATATAGGATAGGGAATACCAAGTCATAGCCAATGATTGTATGATTATGAATATAAGCGTGAGTCCAGCTTTTTTCAACTACAAATAAAATTATAAAATTAAATTAAAAAATGTAAAACAAAAACAGAAACTATTAAGACAAGAACCAATTCTATATATGTACATATGTATGTACATAGCTATATATGTACATATAGAATTGGCTAATTAATTTCTCATAGCCTGTACCATAATAGGGAATATTTTCTTCAAAATTATGTCTATAATTCAGATACTAACAAAAGGAATGTCCTAACCTTTTTAGGAGTCTTTAGAAGAGTGAAAATTATTATTATAAGTATAGGATATAGTTGTAAACTATCAACCTAACTATGTATATTTTACAAGCACTGGCAACTAAGGCCTTCGGCTTAGACGAAAACTACATCCATACACTAGCCTGGGATTCGTACCCGGATTCTCGTTGTTCAGTTGCCTAATCGACTCGGCCACTACCAAGGACTGCAGAAGAGTCAAAATACCTTAATATTGTCTGTTAAAATAAATGGTAAAACAATATAATAGTAAGTCGACGATAAGGATACACTAGAAAGTGGTACAGAGTATGCTTAAGTCGGTAGACCGACTTCATCTAAAGGATTTTCTTTTACTTTACCACAATGGCTGACACAAAGGTCATCACAATGGCCACAATTACAATGCTGGTGGCTATTAAACGAGTTTCGGCAAACATTTTCTTTATTTGCTTAAAGGGACCCATAAGGAAGCAAGTACTAAAACAAAAAAGGGCAGAAGAAAATGAATTTAGGACGGTTTGCTATCAAGTTATAACAATGAAATCTCACCTAGCCATCGATACAACATTACCAATTGTATAGAAAACCGCAAACACCACAATTCCAGCATGAAGAAATAGGGCAATGGATCCCAAAAGAGATAACAGAATGCCCAGTACAAAACAAAAGCAGAATGCCTTGATACGTGTGGACCAGCTTAATGTGGACATGTCATTAATCTAAAAGAAATTGAACGATTTTTTAGTAAATGTATTAAAGAATATAAATCAGCTGTGTGATAAGGAGCACCAGCCGCAAAACCTTTGTTGAGTCATAATAATGTTTGGGGCCATGTGATTGTGGCCAATCCAAAAAGAAATAAGGGGGCGGTAACCCGGCGGCAACAGTTATCCAACCGAACTAGATATTCTTCCTTCTGACCCACAATCGGCTGATTTCCCCTACCTGTGTTATGATGCTGCTTTCCTCTTCGGGAGTTGGCTCATCGCCGCTGAGCACACGTCTTAGCTTGTCCATGATTATGAGGTGATAGAGGTCTATGGAAAGAATAGCACAATTATTTCAACTTTTTTCTTTTATACAATAAATCGTATTGTTGTTCAACAAGTTATAGATGAAAACAAAAGAGAATACACAAATAGATTCGGAACGGAATGTGACAAACACACAGACCTGTTGCTTCTGTCAGCTATCAATTGAGAACTAGTTCCAAATTAAAAAGTTATGACACTAGCATACGTATATTGTAAGGTTTCAACAATTATTTCAAGCGAATAAAACACAAAATAATTAAAACATATTTGGTAGGGAAAACGTACAAAAAATCTTAAACGATTCGCGAATTTATGTATAATGAATATAAATAGTCAATCGAACGTGGCAAGCAATATTTTTGTTAACAAATACAAGTCAATTTTTTACATAAACTTTTATTAAAATTTAAATTAACAAACAATGCCTAGTTGTTCTGTTCATGAGAAAATTACTTCTTATTTTCTGTCTCCACATTGCTTAAGAAATTGCTGAAATTTAAAAGAATTTGAATTTCGATATTTTAGCGTGAAAAGCGGAAAGAAAATCCAGAAATATAAAAATACTAAAAATAACAAAAATACCAGAAACCAAAAGAAATACCAGTCTGAGCAGGATAAAAACATGAAGAAATACCAAAATAGTGTAAAAAGAATAGTAAAAAGAAAAGAAGAAAAGGAGGAAACGAGAATAAACTACAACTATTCCGAAATTCTTCTGTTCTTAAGACAATTTCGGCTTGATTTCGTCTTCACATTGTCTAAAATTGAAATGTGAAATACGATTTCCGATATTTTATCGATGATTTAGTGTGAAAAAACTTTGCAAAAAGTACAGAAGTAGAAAAACACCAGAAAGTAAAAAAATACCAGACTGAAAGAAATAAAAAGAAAAACGAAAAACCAGCAATTTTTTTTAGAGTATTCGCTTGTAGGGATGGCAAAAAAATAAATTAATCGATTATTTTAACGATTATTTTCATAGTTTTACTTTTTTATGATTATTACACTTTCTTATATATTTTATGGCTAAAATAGTAAAGAAAACAGAAAATGTTATTCATATATACTCAAAACTGTTTTGTAACATTATAATTTTTATTTATTTAAAACAGAAGTTTATTTAGATGTTCCGTAGTTAATCTGTTCCGTTTTTCTGTTGCCGTATTTCCCACTTTTGAAAACAGGCGCTCAGCTGGTACAGATGTGCCAAGCAGAAAACAGTAGCGCTGTGCAACTGTATGCAATTTTGGGTATACCGATCTCATTTCAATGACGTCAATGACGTTATTTGATCGAATAATCGATTATTGAATAGATTAATCAAATGTCATTAATCGATTATATTTAATCGCAAATTGAAACAAAATAATCGATTATTGTGTATCATATGATCAATTTTGCCATCACTATTCGCTTGTGCGTTTCCTCTCTCTCGTGTGTGCGTCCATCGAAAAAATAAAAAATAATTTTTTTCATCAGCCAGTCGGCCATTTTTGATAAAGCAATTAGCAATCGTTGAAAGTATTTTGTTAATAATAAAAAAGTGCAATAATAAATCGCAAATCGAAAGCCAAAACGGTAAGTTGCGATTAAGAGTGTGTGTGTGTGTGTATAAGTTATTTTTTCTCCCGTTTTTTTATAATGTATTTTGGTGGTGGGAAAATTTCTTGTATGTATCTACCTTTTTCCCTCCCTTCTTAGTAGCCAACTTTGGTTTTGTTGTTTAATATTATTGATTTACTAACACACAGAAGTAATAAGTTAATGACCTAATAACAATAAAACCCAATTTTTGCCTGCAATTATATACATACATATTTAGTAGTTTTGCCAAAATAAACGTATAACAACAGAAGAAGAAAATGTGACTTTACGTGTGTGTGTGTGTGTTTGGGGTACAGTTGCATGCATGTGTACATATTATTGTTGTGTTGTTATACGGTAATTGCTAAATAGTCTAATCGCACGCAATAAATTTTTACATTAGGCTGAGAAATTGTAATGTTTATTGGCTTCCCCACCAAATTGAGTGTGGCAAGTTGTAAACCCGGCCGGCTTTCTGAGTCATTGAAAAAAAACACGCACACGCAACGCGTTCATTGAAACACACACACAAACAACACTTATGCAAATGTCTGGGGGCAGCCATCTTGTTTTTTTTCCTCTTGTGTCTGTGTGTGATTTTTGTATACATATTCGTAAGCCTAAGCATGGCAAGAGATAAGTCTATGTATTTTGGCGCTTATCATGTAAAATTTAACCCCCAAGTCGGTCAAATTGTTGCAATTATGTAATCGTATTTTATACATTAATTTAGACAAGTGGAAATAATAGCCAAAACAAGGGCATTGTGGTGTCGTCGTCGTCTGTTAACGATTTTTACTTTTCCCAACTGTTCCCAAGTGATATGTATGTATGTCCTCCACACGCATATTTTTTTACCTCTTAGCCGGGCTCTTATATTGTACATGTGTGTATGTGTAAAACCAGTTTGATTATTCGTTCATTGTACTAGCGTTTAGGCCTAATTTTGTGTGCCAATTTTTCTTTTCTTTTGAAATGGGTAGCGAATGTCACACCACACACACACACGCACCCATTTATGCACACACTCGACATACAATTTTTATCTCAGCTTTTTCAGCGCCGTGATTACGAGAGAGAATTTTTGTTGGAAGGCAAATAACAAAAGAAAGAGATTATCTTTTCTAAATTCGGCACTGGAAATTTGTTGCCTTACTCTGGCCATGTGTATCATTTAAGCCATCATTTGCATCCTTTTTGAACTGTTCAGACGCTTGCCATAACTACTCAGAATAAACGTCCTTTTCAGTTGGTGTTACGCGCCAAGCTCTCTCTATAACTTTTTGGCAGTTCACCTGAACATATACATATATGCTTTAAAATTGTGTGTATGCGCATGTGTGTGTGTGTGTGTGTGTGTGTATGTATTTGCAAGATATTCATTAACAGGAATAAGGTGGGTGGTTAGCTATGACATCATTCGAAGTCCTTAAATGGAAACATCAATGTGCATAATTTGAGAATATTATGTCATCAAATATTCAAGATGCTGATTTTGATTGCATCTAAAACCCTTATTTTCTTCAATAACTTAACTTCCTCTGAATATTTCTGTCTAAATGAACTTCCCTTTTGACCGATCATTTGTATGACAGTGATCGAATCGGACAAATTCCTTTACCACTATATAACTTCATAACTCCCCTTTATTTAAGGAAATCGTCAGCCAATTCAAAATAGTCTTATTACTTTTTTGAAATGTATTGTATATCCTTTTACATAGTTTAATAAAGTAGTTTGCTATATCGTTTAATAAATATACCATTAAATAACAAATCTCATCAAAGAATTACTCATACTTATCAACATTAAAATGTTTGTCTTGCTTTACTTTTTGTTCTCAATGTTTTTGTTTTTTGTGCCATTTTATTTTCAGCTTGTTTACTACTTTAACGCTTTTAGCACCCAAAACTCGCACATATAAACCATCAAAAATAAAACATAAATATTCCAAATTATCCTCTTAAATCCTCCATCAAAATTATGGTCAGGTATGCGTTATGTCGTCTTTATATATATCGTTCTCTCTGTTTCTGTTTCTCTTTCTCTTTTGTGAACATAAAAATCTAATCCTTTATTATTATTATTCTGATCCTTCTTGCAGCGCCAAGGTCAACGGAAATTCGCAGCAGCATCACCAACATAATCGTCCAGCTCATCTTAACAGCGGAAGCAATTTGAAAGCCAATAACAATATGTTTTTCCGTGGAAATCAAAACCGTAATCGGTACAGTGGTGGTGGTGGTGGAGGTGGAGGTGGCGGTGGCAGCGGTGGTGGTGGCGGCGGCAACAACAACTATGGCGGACCCAATCCGAATCGCATGGGTGGCATGAATGTATCCCCTTGGGAGTCTCAGAATCCAGGCGGTGGACAATTTGGCAACAATATGCGTCAAGGTGGCGGACACATGAATGCCCAGGCCATCAATTTGGCAAACAATTTGTTGAACAATCTATTTAGAAATCAAAATCCACCATCTCTATTGGATTTGCCACGCGGCGGCGGCGGTGGCATGGGAAATCGTAATCAACGCGGTGGACCGGTATGTATTAAAAGTTCAATTTCAATTTATTCCCTTGTAAAATCTGTGCGAGAATTTTTGTTCTCTTCTATTTACATCTATTAAAATTTCAAATTTATTTTGTTTCAACAACAACAAAAAATATTTTTTTTCTCGTTTTCGTAATTTTTATTGAAATAACGAAATTGTATATTCTATCATGGATTTTGAATGTGCGCAGGAAGTGAGTTAAAGAATTTATAAACCAACTTTCGTTGCAAATGATTTCAAAACTTCTTGAGGAACTATGAAGGACTATTCAGCTATGAAGGTTCTTTCTCAATATTCTCTAGAGAATCCATTTTTTGATGTTGCAATTTATTATGTTAAAAAGTTTTATGTCCATTTAAAGAATGTTTTACCGATATATACATACATAGTATGTATGTGGGTACTTCGTTATAAATATTTTGTTTTTTATTTTGATATGAAAAAAAGGTTACGAAAGACCGCAAAATTAATTTGGATTGTTTTATATATAATTTTAATTCAGTCCTGAAAGGGTTTTATAATACGTCCTCTCGCCTAATCCACGATAGAAATATTCTGTTAATTTTTTTTGTCGGTTTATTATTTTGTTCTATTGTTAAACTTTCTTATTTTTTAAGATAAAACAGTTTTGATTAGCTTTATATTTATATCGAAAATGTAGTGATTGCTTTATCCCACGCCACCACAAGAAAAAAATTTATATCCTTTGATATATATACATAGATATATATATAAAAAAAAAAAAACGATAAAAGCAAAAACAATTGTAGTTTGTAGTTTACTAAACAAAACATAAAAAAAACTTAACCAAAAATATATATTTATACCTTTTTGTTTTATTTTTTTTTTGTTGTTGTTGTTAAATTTTTTAAGAAAAAATGTTAGAGAGAAAATATTGTAAAAAAAATAAAAAACTATATTGCCTATACTATACTAAATTGTGCAAATAAGAAGCAAGGTGTTTGCAGTAGGGATTAAAATTAGAAGATGAAAACGTTAGGGTATATATATTCTTTTCTCTCTTTACACCGTCGTCCGCCCCCAATTTTAATGACCACCCCCTGTTTGTCCCCCACTTTCCTTCCTCTGCAAAGAATTTAAAGACCCAAAAAAAAAAAACAAACATTGCACAATTTTTGAACAATTATTTAATTGAATTATTAATTTTTAAATTGTACCACAAAAAAAAAAAAGATTTTACATGTACCGCCAACAATTTTTCCATTTAACGTTGAAAAGAGTATGATAATGATTTTATATATATATACATACATATATATATATATGATAGATAAGTACGAGTAATTATTTATGCAACATTTTCTCTTACTATAATGTATTTAAGCATTTAATTACCTTTTACAATATTTTACCAAAACAAAAACCAAAAAAAAAAGTACAACCAACAAATTTCTATCAAACAATTTTCCCGGAAAATTTTTCTAATCTTATCAATTCTTTATTTTTTATTCTCCTTTCTTCTACACGAAAAAACCAATCTATGCAATTCGCAAAAAAAAAAAAAAAACGCATCTGCTGCATCCGTTTCGTATGCAAAACAAAAAAATAAAAAAAATCTATCAACTAAAAAACAAAAACAAACTATTGTTGCTGCTGTGGCCTAATGTTGTTGTTGCTGCTGCTGCTGTTGTTGTCGTTGTTATTGTAATTGTTGCTGCTGTTGTTGTTGTTGCTCTTATTCCTGTTCCTGTTGCAATATATTACAAAAAAAAAAAAACACTCAAAAAATTGAACAAAAAATATTGTACCTTTTTCTCTAAATTTTATTAATTTTTGTTTTCCTTTCAATTTGTATTTCATCTACTACAAAAATTGAACAAAAAACATGATCTAAATAATCTTCTCTATCTCTCTCCTTCAAATTGTTCAAATGCAATGGAACTAAATTTAAATGCAACACAATAAAAATGCACACAATGCAATGCACAAACATGCGCGCGCACACACACACATACAAACACACAAACATATATATATATATTTATATATACTCTATATATATTTGCAAAAATCCAAAACCTGTGTGTTTTCTTAATGCGATGCGATGCCAACAAAAAAAAAATTTATATATACATATATATGTATATGAATTCCATATGCGACGCCCACTACCTACTACTACTGATTGATTGAATGATTGATAATACTACTTCTATAATCTGCTCTGCTCTGAAACCGAATACTGATCCGATCTGGTACTGGTACTGATTGATGGTGCTACAAACAAAAAAAAAAAACTTTAAAACCAAAATGAAAATGAAAAAAACTAATGATATATATATAATTCATCGCCAATTTTTCTTCAACGTTCCTGCCTCTGACCGAAAAACTTGAAATCGATACCTGAACATTCCAAATATACCTACACGTGTGATATATATATTTATATATATATTTATACATATATATTCATAATCGATTTCCAAACCAACCGCCACGCCACGCCAACGACTTCAACCAATCAACAAATCCCCGTCGACTGATTGCTCGACGACCGCCCCGCCGTGCCATCATCTTATACTATTTTTTTTTGTATTTTGTTAACTCTTGATTGATCCTACTTTACCATATATATATATACAAACAAACCAAAACCTCATAAATCTATTGTAATATGAACATTGATTGATGTGTCACCAATCCAAAAAAAAAAAAACCAAACAATTTTTTTTATATCTGAAAATTTTTTCAATTGTAAATGGTTATTGCGCATAATTCTCTTTATGTGTGTGTGTGTATGATTATTATTATATATCTATATATCCAATGACCATAACTCTCTCGTTCGCTTTACAATTTTCAATCTCTATTTTTCTGAAATATATATACATATATGTCTGTATATTATACATATATATATATATTTCACCTAATTTAACTATGTTGTTATACCAAAAAAAAAAAAAAAAAACAAAATTTCCATTTTGATTTTGAAAAAAAAAAAAAAAACATTAAAAAACGAAAACATAAATTAATTGTCGCCATCTGCGCAAAAAACCAAACCAAAATGTTTGTAAAATCTCTCACATTTAAATTGAAACCAAATATTACTACTACTATTTACTACTTACTATCCTACACACATATATATGCATATATATGTAATTATATATACAAAAGATGATCAGTCGCGGTGGCGGTGGCGGCAATCGTCTTAATAATCGTCGTGGCGGCCAAGGAGGTTTCCAAAATCGTGGCGCCACTGGTCCAAAGCCCCCGCAAAAGCAGGGCGGCGGCGGTATTCGCAAGCAAAATGCTTTTGATCGTGCCAAGAAACTTTTGGCTAAAAATGCCAACCAAAATAAAAAGAAGGAACCTACTCCTGGCGAAAAGAAAATCGAGAGGTAAGAGTAATTACAAAAACTACTACTTATACAAAAACAAAACCAAATCAAATTTTTTAAACCAAAAAGAACTCCCATAAGAGTACGATTTTTTTTTTTTTTGTACCATTTTTAATCTTAACTTTAAAAAAAAAAAAAACAAGACAACAAAAATCCGAAGAATACTTGTATGCCCTCATGTATACATTGTCTTCATGCAATGGCGATTCTATTCAATACAATATTTTATATATACCTATATATATATTTTCTTAATAGATATTCCACAAAAAAACAAAAATGATATATAAATATATATATCTAGATTTATAAGTAATTTTTCAACAAAACTATTTTTTTATTTATTCTTTCTTATGTTACTCTACTCGACTCCAATCCCATAAAAATAAGTTTTTGAATAAAAAAAAAAAGAGTAGAAAGAAGACACACCGAGGGATAATAATGAGGATGCATTTATTTCTCCGTCCCATTTGTTTTTTTTTTTCGATGTGTATTAAGCATAATCCAGTTTGATCAATGTGTGTGTTAGTTAGTAGTAGTTACTTTTTTTTTTTTTTTTTTTTGGGTGGGTTTGAGATTTTAAAACATCGACCACCGACTCAAAAACCAATCAACAAACAAGCGATATATGTATACTATATAAAATATCAGCAAATAAATATTTAATTTTAGTATTTTTATTATTTTTTTTTTTACATAAAAAATACATCCATTTATTATTAGGTACATACAAATAAATCTGTAACATTATGTTTGGGACAAATTTATGTTTAATTTATTCCTTCTTAAGCATAGGTCAATGAAATTTAAGGCTACAATTAAGTCAAATGATAATTACTAAAGGAAATGAAAACCCAAGACAGTAGAATTTATAGGTTGGTCCGTTTATATGTTGATAATATCATTTTTATTTATTACAAAAAAGAAAGACATTAACAAAATGTCGGGAGTTCTTTTATTAGCAGTCGACCACTACTTTAACTCTAAAACTAGTTGGGAATTACAACTCTAAAGTCAATAAAAACCTTTGTTTTTAAACGTCAGCTGCTTAGCACTGCCAAAAACTGAAAATTAAACGAATTTTATCTCAATGGAGACAACGAAGCAAGAGGAAAATAGAGAAAATACAACAACAATCTTATTTTTTCGAGTGTACATATATGTATATCCGCGACAAAGCGATAATAGACGTGCTTATATCGAAATGCTGCGCGAAGCTAATAATATATTTGTATATTGCTCTCAACATGGTGGATCCGCCAAATTGGGCAACCATTCTGCTCACGCAGAAAGGAATTGCCGTGTGTGAATCGTGTGTTCGTCCCCCCGAAAGGGATATGCGTGTTGAAATGCTCATGCCGCAGCTTGTAATCTAATATCAGTTAGAAATTATAAGGCCAAACAATCAGATATAAAGAATTTTCTAAAAAAACGCGTATAAAGTACTTTTAACATTGTATAGAGATGCCCTTTTTCAGGCATACATTCGTTTTTTTTTTTTAAAGTACTGTAAATGTTCTAAAATTTTCGTTCCCTACAAAGATGTAGGGATATATGGTATATCTCTATATACCATAGCTTTAATTTCGAATGTTTCTGCTACTTACATTCCATTCTATATGTACTGAATATTATTACAATTATTCACAAATATTTTGTATTTTTTAATTGAAGATATAGTTTCCGATCGCTTCCAGTCCATAGTTCCGATGGAGAAAGAAAGATAGTTTGTTTCCCAGATCATTATCCTTTGACTTTCTTTGAGTTAAAAGCAAAATAAAAATATTTTAAGGAGAAAATGAAATAAAGATAATAATATATTTTGCTTTAGCTCAAATATATTTATATATTAAATTACGTACGTATATAAATATACATACACACATCATATATGTATGTATATCCATCAATCTATATGTAGGGCAAAAGTACATACTTGCTTTTGCGCTATATATAGAAACACATAGGTATACATGTATATATATATAGTAAGTAGATATATTTATATTCATTGTAGCCATACAATTTATTTTACGATATAAATATTTACGTATTTGTGTTCTATCAAGATATTTATACATATATATATATATATTACATCAACCATTTTAACAACAATTCCTTCGTTCATATAAATTCTTTCATAATTAAGTAAATTGCAGCATTAATAATTATTATTATTATTATAAATAGCCCAGCCAAAAATGTTGTCTCTCTGATTTAATGTTAATAATTTGACTAATGAATAATTCTTTTCCTTATTTTTTGCAAACAACAATTCCTGTTTATCACATTCACATAATTATGTATATATATATATCAATCAACTTGTATATATATATATATATATAGCGTCACCAAGGAATCGCCGTACGCTAGTGTGCCTAATGACATGTTCTATTGTCATTTGTGTAAGAAGCACATGTGGGATGCCAATTCATTTGAGAATCACATCAAGGGACGCACCCATTTGATGATGCGTGAGGGCATTGAGGAGAGCTATCGCCTGAAGGCCAATATGATACGTCAGGAGGCCAAAATTGCGGAGCAACTCAAATCGATTGAGTTCGATCGCCTGAAACGGATGGGCAAGAGCAAGCAACGTCAATTGGATTATTGCACCATGTGTGATCTCAATTTCCATGGTCATATATCAACGCATCGCAAATCGGAGGGACATTTGCAGTTGAAGAGATTCTTGCATCCGAAGTGTGTGGAATGCAACAAGGAGTTTGCCACACGCATTGATTATGATACTCATTTGCTATCCGCCGAGCACTTGAAGAAGGCCGCCGAATGCAATACCAAGGTGGGTGAACGCAAACGTCAAACTTTGTATATTACCAATGCCGAGGAGGAGACACGTGATTTGCGTCCACCCCAGAAGCGCAAGAAGAAGCCCGTGAAGAAGGAGGGAGAAGGCGCTGATGGCGATGTCAAGAAGGAGGGTGGAGCCGATGGTGAAACCGCCGAGGGTGAAGAGGCCGAAGGTGAGGAGGCCAAAGACGGTGAAGAGGGCGCCGATGGAGAGGCCAAGGAGGGCGATGATCTTAATGAAAGCCAAGAGGAGGAGGAAGTCGCTCTGCCAGTCGATCCCGAGGATTGCATTTTGGACTTTGCCGATGGCGATGAAATTCCCAGCGAAGTGGACACTCGTCTACCCAAATACAATTGGCAGCGTCCAGTCGGTGCTGGCCTCATCTCCAAATTGGAGTGCTACGAATGCTCCGTGTGCAGCAAATTCTTTGACACTGAGATTACCGCCGAGATTCATTCGCGCACAGCTACTCATCACCGGAACTTCTTGAAGTTCATCAACGAAAAGTCCAGCGACACGAAAATTGCCCAGAAGCGTGCTGCCGCCGCCATTGAAGAGAATGAGCGCAAGAAGCGCAAGGTGGAGGAGGCCGAAGAAGCATCCGCATCGGAGGGTGGTGCTGCCGGTGGCGGTGATGAGTCCACCGAAGCTGCTGGCAAGGACAATGCCGAAGATGGCGACGGTTCCGCCTTGTACGATCCCACTGAGGGCGAAGCAGATGGTCAGATTTACGATCCCTCCGAGGCTACGGGCGATGATGATGATGTCGTTTTGGTCGAGGATGGCGCTGAAGATGATGGTGAAGAGCAAGGTGACGAAGAGGATGGCAATGCCGATGATGATGCCGACGAAGAAATGGATGCACAAGATGACGAAGCTGAAGCAGAACCTGAACCTGAGCCAGCACCAGCTCCAACTCCGGCACCAGTGGCTGCCCCGGCTCCTGCTGCAGCGGCCGCAACTCCGGCCAAGGCGGAGGCCACCAAGACACCAGCCAAGGCAGCAGCAGCAGCATCAGTACCAGCCACACCCACTAAGGCAGCTGCTGCGCCAGCCACACCAGTCGCGGAAGTAACTCCATCGCCGGCCAAGAAACCAGCGCTAACTCGCGCATCGTCAGCCAAGGCACCGCCACAACGTCAACGCACTCGCGGTCGCTACAATCGCTACTAAAAGGCAAGACACATCCGTCTAACTCTCTCTCTTAATATAAATAATTATAATAATCATAAAAACTAACTATAAACAAAAACGGAAAATCGATATAGACAACAACACAAGCGTAAATATATATATATCTATATATATATATATAAATTCAGAAGAACCCCCAAAACTCAATCCCAACCAGATTCCTTTTTCCACAAAATCTGACATCAAGCAAAAAAAAAAAACGGAAACAAACTAATTTTACGCAAAGATATAGATTTATATATATCATATTATTTTAAATTTCTTTTTTTTTATTTGTTTTACTTTGAAATTACCTTTTTTTCTATCTCCTCCTCTGATTACATGATTGAATCTTGATCTTCCCTTCACCATCTTCTTATTCTTCTTCTAAAAGTAAACTTTACAAATCCAAACAAATTGCAAAAACCATTCAAATTACAAATGTAATGATTTAAATTTTAAAGTAAAAAAAATAAAGCAAACAAATTAGTAATAAAAATAAAAATAAATACATTCGATATTTTTATTTAAAGGGGAAAGGGCGAAAAACAAAAGAGAAGGAGAATTGAAATAATTCAATAAAAATGTTCTACATATGTATATGTGTTTACTTGTAGAAAAGGTTTGTTTAAAAATATTTATTGGTTACTTTTGGAGAGACAATTACCGAAATTTGTATTTTCAATTTGTTTTAAGTGTGATTAATTCTTTAGATTAATCAAAATTTAATAGAAATATATTTCATTTTAATGTATTGCGTGCTATTCCAATTCCTATTAAAGTTAACATTCACTTGGTAAATTGATGTTCCAAAACATTTTAGGTTTACTTTTTTTTTTCTATTAAGAAAACAGCAATTTGACCTATAATTTGAATGTTTTTTTGTTTTATTTCTTTATTTATCGTAAAATTTTATGATTTCTTAAATTTGATGTATCAAATGAAATGGTTTTTTTTTTTTTTTTTTTTGGATTTATGTAGGTATATGTGATTTTTATTAGTTATGATATATATGTATATTCTTGAGCAATATGGTCTCTCGTTTTATTTTTCAGAATTTGTACTTTTTTTTTTCTCTTGTTTGAGGTGTATGATTTTAATTAATTTGGACACTTTCTTGACTCCATTTCACTCCACTCCATTTATACGTATGTGTTTCTTTTTAGAAGTATATTTTTAATCTCAGTAAGTTTTAGAGTTTGATCTTCATATACTATGTATGCCGTTTTTGAGAATTTATGCTTTTCTTTTACGGTTTCGAATACACATATGTATTTATATTCCTAATTCGAGGGACTGTGTATGCTTTATTTTAAGTTTTTTTTTATGGTTAAGGTGATTTATATTTTTATTGGTATTAAGTTTAAGTTTTTACCTTTCATGTTTTGAAATATTTTTTCGTTTTAGCTTAGAGATATAGATTTAGGATTGATCTCAATGAAAGAATGGGCATATAATCGAATCATTGCCAGGTGATTGGAAAAAGTTTCCAAAAGATAACGCTTACAAATAACAGGGATTTAGTTGCCAGTTATCAAGACTATGACCGGCGCGGATATATAATTTGTGAATAAAAAATTAAATAGATAAAGAAAATTAAGAGGCAGTTCCGCCACCCCAATCCTTAGAAGTTATTAGAATCACATGGAAGTGTAATATTCTGGGATAAACTGGTAAGTACTAAAAATATATATATATGTACTATAGATATACAGATTATAAGGAACTCAGTTTGCATTTTTGAGTGAAGGTTTAAGATAATCTAGTCGTACCTGTGAACGACACATTAGATATATATATAATTTTTAGAATAAAAAAAAAAACACATGCGACATGTTTTGTGTTTTATAGAGTTCATTTTCCTTGAGTAATTGATTAGTTTTTTTTCTATAATGTATACGAATAAGAGTAAACTGCATTTGGTTACGTTTTGTTTCCAATAATATAAACAGAGTTACAATATACATAAAATGGATATACTTTCAATTAGATAGATATAGACACATATATTTTAATAATATATATTAAAAATAGGTACATATATATGAAATTGTTGGATTTCAAATGAGTTTTTAAGACGATGCAAATTTTGTTTGATATGGTATAGCATATTATTTACATATAATAATAACGAAATATTGAGTTTAAAAATAATACATACGAAAAAAAAACCCTTTAAAACGATAGAAAAGGGAAGTGAAATTGATCGAAAAAAAAAACTAAACAGACAATACTTATTAACATCTTAAGTACTTATGGTGCCTAGAAACTTGAGCCTGAACCATGACCAGGGCCAGGAGGGGGGACAAGGTCAATTGTAATTACAATCAAGAGTATTTGCCTCCGTGGTGGTGGTGCGCATGCGGCTCTGATCCGATTGCGAACGACGAAGTCCTCCACTGCGCCATCCATAACGCCAGCGTTTAATGCAACCCAACAGTGACCAATTGATGCCCTTTGTGCGACTCACCACATAGATATACGGATCTATGGTGAAATGTAGGGCTGTAAGGACATCAGCAATAATGAAGAAAGTATTGCTAGCTGGCACACGGTCTGTTTTAATGGCCAATGGAATGGCAATCTGGGGAAATAAGTGAGATCAATTGATTACAGGATTTGATTTTAATGATTTGATTGAGTGCCTACCATTTGAGGCATCCAACATATGACAAAGGAGAAGCTCAGAAATGCCATCAATTTGGCAAATTTGATTTCCACCGGTGATGAATCCGTTGCAGACATGGTCACACTGACACTATGATGAAACTGACGCGATGGCGTTCCGCTGTGATGACTGTAAGTACTGCCAGCGCTATATAGGGTAGTCCCACTGCTACTTTCTGGATCAATACGTATGCTTTTGTCTCGTCCACCGACAATGTCATAATGCATATGACGTTTAGCGGTACGACTCTTTCCAATAACGAAAAGCAATGTGTGAGCCACAAATAAATTACAGGCCACAATAACAATGCACAGAAGAGTGCCTAAAAGCGTAAAGAGAAAATCACAGAAAACGAAAAATCATCAAAGTAAGCCTAAGAAAATCTTGTCGTTGCAAATGAAAAATGTGAGATTACCGTTCGGCTCGAGTATGTGTGATTTGACGTTTAAGGCCTTTAGCACTAGAGTTCCGATAGCCTTAAAATGCATAGATGAACTGGTTCTTTAAGTCCTTTTCTTTGATCTCGCCTAGAACTAGTTTTAGGCACCCACAATAAAAAGTTTCACAGTGCTTAGTAGGCGAACTAGTTCTTCAACTGTTCTAAGATCTTTTCGTTGGATTTAGTTTGTAGGGTTCAGACACTCAAAAAAGTTTTCAATTGCCGGTCATTTGCAACCTTTTCTTTTCGCTCACATTTGACTATAATTTGCATTGTAATTACGAAACTACTTACCAAAAACCATGAAGAATATCGCATATGCCTTATTCCATGCACCACTGGCATCACGATAGCGTATACATTTCGGCATACTCGGATTTGTCTCCACATCAATGTAAGCACCAAAGCCAAATAATGGCAGACAAGTTACAACAAATGCCACAATTATAATGATATTAACCGTCTTCCGTACCAGCTCATAGGTAATGTGCTAAAACGAAAAGGATGTAGAAGAAACTTTTCATATAAATCGAAAGAAAATGTTAGACCACACGCGCCCACCTTGTGGTAGATAAAGGGTCGCGCCAAAGCCATCCATCTTTCGGCCGCCATTACAGCGGCTATGCAACCGGAACTTAAACCAAAGAAACGCCAAACCACAAGGCAAATACAATCCAATCTCATATACGACTGATGTACCTCTTCGGATACGCTGTTCTTCAACAAGGCGGTGGATAACATGCCCAAAAGGGCCACCAGATTATTGGTAGCCAGGCACCTAAAAAACAAAAAACAGACAGAGACAAAAGATATTGGATTTCAGTATGGATTTAAGTCTGGCACGCAATTTGGCAATAAATATAAAAAAATGGGTTACACATCATCCCAGCAGCAGCCAGCAGGCAGAAGGGCAATTCAATTGGCTTTAATATTTATCGATGGCAAGATAAACAAACATATATACCTTAGCTAATGGCGCATTTGGTAGGAACACAAGGAAGTGGAATGTTTACATTCAAAAATTGACTCATACGAGTGATTATAAACTGTATTTCCTTCCGATAAGATATATAATTGATAACACGAGCAGCGATCTAAGTGGTGAGTATACCGCCACCATATATACATATACCTTTTTGATGATAAAAGTGATCAAAGTTTTCTCTCCGCTATATGTGAGGGGGTATAGTATCCAAATCGGTTTGGGTTGATTGTCACAGAAACGTGACTGGAATTAATTTTGATATAATTTAGTTTTTGAATGCATAATAAAGGCATCATTTTTGTATTTAATAATAATAAATCAATATATACATAAATATATATAAATGGCTATAGAGGAAATACATAAACAATTAATTATGTAAGAGTTATGTGTCTAAAAACGAATTCTTTTCAAATCACTTAAGACTGGAAAACAATGCAAACAAAAACGGATTAGATATCCGATCAAATAGTTCTTATACATCTTCAATTATATATGGGTATTTTGTTTTTAAATCTTTGAAATGCCTTTATTGATAAAAAACTATATCAAACTAAATCTTACAATCTGTAATATTTTTGGAAATTATAAATATACATCCTTTTAAATGACACAATTTGTTTTGGATTTTTTTTTGAATCGAATTTGAATTGTTTGAATTGTTGTAATGATTATTAATCGTCTGATCGCTATTGATCGACTTAATAATAGAAACAATCTATGCAAAAACAAAACCATTATATTTCCAGCAAATTTAAAAATTTAATTTTGAAGTATAAACGCTTATATACCTATTTGTTGCTCAACATCAGAATTCCCAATTGGCATTTAAATTTGTTAACCCAATTTTTTTTTTTTTTAATTTTCATAAATGGTAAATGCACCTTAAAATTTGAATTCCCCAAGCGATTCGTCGACTATTTAAGAAATAAATGAAGAAATGTTTTTATTTTTTTGTTTAGATTTTTTCCGTTTAGTTTAGATTAGTAAAAGTCTCATCTTTATTTTTCGAAATCATAGATTATCGAGTTCTACCTTAGAAAGTGAAAGTTGCATTTTATTTCTTATACTTCTTAATTACATTTTTATAGATTTACTTCAAATTGCAATGAAAAGAAGCAAAAACATTTGAATTTAAATCAAGATTGTGGGAAATCACCCACCCCCACCCCTGCACGTGCCACTTGACGCCTATATTTCCCTCCCCCTAAAAGAAAGAAAAGATGATAAATTGAGGTATAGAAAACATTAACTTTCAATGAAGACTGACCTAATCTACTCTCTGGTCTTACTATTACTCTTATTGCTGCTACTCTCTGAGGTATTAGCAACATCTTGTTTATGGTGTAATATCCACAAAAAAGCTGTCAATTATTTATAGTAACGAAAAGAATAACACAATAAGACAATAAAAAACATTGGAAAACTCTCAGCATCAGCATCATAAAAAATCACCCCAAAGTGAGGTGAAATTTTGACAAAGGAAAACCATTTGTCTCGGCCTTAGCAGTTGTAATAATAAATCGCTTTGCTTAGAGTGCAAGAGGGGGAGGTTGAGAGAGGGAGGGCAGCTAACTTGGCCATTAGAAAGCCGTAGAGACCGAGAGAAGGAGGGAGAGAGAGAGAGAGAGCGAGCAATTTCCAGCTAATTGTAGACGCTGACTAAAAATTCATTAATGAAAAGATCAGAGCTAATTGTATAACCTAAACATGATATAGCACAGAGTAAGCAACGAAATGCACTTCCCATCCTATGTATATATATGTATAATATATGAATATACATACATATGTATATGTATAAATATCTATACATATCTATTTGTAAATGCATTCTGATTGTAAATGCAATTTGTGGGTGTAGTTTTAGCCATTGACATTGACTGGTGAAATGTGAAATGTGAAATGTGAAATGTTTGCGAAATTTTATTACTCGTGAATTGTTTACTTACATAAAATCCCAATAAATACATACATATGAATTATAAGTAAACAAATTTGTTTTGCCACAAAAAAAAAAAACAAAATTTGCCCACTCTTTCTCTCTCTCCCTCTCTGAAGTGTCAATCACTGAAACTCATTCATCACTCAAATTAGAGATCAAAGGGCTCCCTCTGGGCTGAAGGATAATTTCTGTGTGTGCCTACTCAAATTGCTGTCAAAAGCGTTTTTACGCATATTACGCATACGCCCTGTTGACTCGTTTTCTTACTCTCCTAAATTGAAATCAATTTACAATGATGGAGGCCTTTGACTATGATGATGATGATGATGAAGTTTGCACATTTTATGCTGATAAATGAGAGGTCCATTTTCATCATATGTTGTGCGTTTCACTTGATTTGGTTTCAATTTTTGATACACATACATATATATATATATATATATAGGTATATAAATAATGATTAAATCAAATTAATCGGTTTTTTTTGTCATAAGATATTTCCTAAATAAATTGGTTTCTTGTTTAAAAATACTTATACATCAAATTAAATGGGACGGATTAGGTTTCCTATGTCAAAACTTAATGCCTATTCCTTCACTGTGTTAAATAATTACTTAGACATGTAAGTTGAGTGATCTTAGTATAATACATATTAAGCATAGACCTCTAAAAAGTTTGTGAAATTTATCAGAAGTTCTTATAAATGGTCATTGTTTATTTTGGTAAAGAATATTTGTATCATTTTACCCCGTTTTTCTTTATAAAAAAAATTAAGTTTAGATTTTTTAAAAAGGCTAAAGATCTCACAACGATTGTCAAGTCAATTTTAGTTAGATAGAATATTTATTTTACAACTAATTTCTAAAAAATTTACAATTAGTCAGAAAGAAAAAAATAGTTCCACTCAGTTGTTGATTTTTTTTTATTAACCTTTCCCGACTATAAAGTCATCGTATAGTGTCTAGTCGCTCTTAATCTTATCAAATAGTCGTAGAAAAAACAAACAATAACTAAAAGAAAAAAGTATTTATCATTGACACTAAATCTAGTAAATGTGTGTGGGAGTATTTTGTAAAATTTGTTTTTGCAATTGACAAAAGGAAATGAAGTTGAATACGCGTGAAATTTGATCCCAGATGCCCCCAAAAGGCATCTATAAAAAAAATATTACATTTTGTGAATTTTTGCGTAGGCCAAAAGGAAAAGTGATAAACAAAGAAAAATCTCAACGTCACAGACTTACCACAGAATAACACAAAAAAAAAAAAACAGAACGAACTGGGGTAACTTTTTGGCAATGCCGAATTTTATATGCACTTTAAAATTGTGGCAAATGATACTGAGAAAATTTACCCGATTTAAAGATTTACAAAGTTTTGTTTTGTCGACTGTTCCTGTAGAATATATGTACATATATGATATAATTAAAATCAACTGGTAGAGTTGGAGTTGTGAGTTAAACTTTTCATTAAAGTTTATATACCTCTTTGGCAATAGAGTAATGCCAAGAAAAAAAGGGTGAAGCGAAAAAAAGGCGAGTTAAAAAATAACACAAACTGTTGAGTGATTTCTGGCCCAAAGGAGAGGCTAAGTAAAGTGCTTATTCTTGTAAAATGAAATTAATAAATAATAATATAAAAAGTAACATTTGCAGAAGAGAAATGAAAAAGGATTGGTCCTTATCCACTTTAACTGAGATAAACTTATCCCAAAAGCTGATTAGCTATAATTCACGCTACGTTAAAAAAAAACAAAGATTTATGAAATAAATATTAAATATATAAATATTCAAAGCAAAAGTACCTAAAATTTCTATCGAAATTTCTTCTACAAAATTATTCGAAAATTTGTTATAAAACGTTTAATTTAATTTTCTTTGTTAATTGAATTGAAATCTATGAAAATTCTTTTGGGCTTTGGTATTTGCTTAATTAAATCTAAATCTTTTTAATTGCTTAGTTAAATGCAATTAATGCTAATGCAAAAAAAAAAAAAAAACAGACTCAACCATTTGCGGCTGATGAAACAGACAAACAGACTCATGGCAAAAATCAAGCAAAAACAATGAAAGAAGAATGTTTGATAAGATATGAGAGGAAAAGCGCAATTGAAAAACCGTGTACAATTCAGTTTTCGCTCTCGCAGTTCGAACGCAAAAACATTTAGAAAATGTAAATCGAACCCGCATATAATCGAACTTTATTATAAACCCAAACTAAAGCCCCGCCGCAAGTTGAACAAACTATGACAGCCATGAACTCGCCCCAAACAGCCGCAAACATTATGTGTGTGTGTGTGTGCATGCATATGTACATATCAACATGTAACAACAACTCATGCACAGTGCGAAAAATCAAAATCAATCAGTTGAAAAAATATCAGATGTAAGATGAAAATATTATTAAAGAATTAAAAATTGTAATTGACCTTTTTGACAGTGCTTTATCAAGAAACTAATCGATGTGATATACTTTGTTCTATATTCCGAATAGTTCAGAAAGTTAAAATTCTCTCTTATTAATGTAAAATATTTTACAAGGAATTCAATTCTATATCTATTCTTTGGGATCTTCTCACACTTTTATTTCAGCTAAAAGTTTGTCTTTCGGTTCGAGATTTCAAAATTTTTCGGTTTCTGTTTCATACAGACACGTTTGACACAATCAGGAATTCCCCTAAAGAAATCGAAAAAATTTTGATCGAATCATCACAAGAAAAAGTTGATTTTAATTGTAAAATCTCCAAAGTAATATATTTTCAATATTTGCTATGGACACTGGTAATGAAAATATGCACAAAATTCTTCTTAAACAATGATAATGACAATGATTTATGTACCTCTTAAATCTTTTAGTCTGAAAAAAACGAAAAAAGGTCTTCTGATTCGTTGCCTATAGGCAACACTGGTCTTAAAACAGTTAAGTGGCTAATATATTTTACAAATGAGCCCACTCCTAGACCGATTTGGCCCTCGAAATTTAACAATCTTCTATAGTAATTTTTAAACAAGTGAGTGTCATTTACGAAGGATAAATTATATATTACATATAAGTATAGGTATTTATTGTTCCACTCATAGCCCTTTTTTATAATGAAGATTCAAAATATAATACTTTAACTAATATAACTGTCATCTTTGTAAAATAAAACCCTTTTAGAGTTTTTCAATCATTTAATAGGGCTACTAAATTGTCAAAACTAATTTAAGTGTATAAAAGCATTAAACAAGGAATTCTCCAACTAAAGTAGTTCGCAACTTTTTTTTTTTTATTATAGTTTTCCTGTTGGTTTTCTCTATGTGTATAAACTGAAAGATATATGATATATATTGGTACATATAATATTGCTTACCGCAACATGAGTGTATATTTGCTATTTTTGTTATGCTTTTTACGCGCCAAAATGATTAATGCCAAGGAATTGCCAAGCACGCCCAGGCCCATGATAAGTAAACTGAAGATCATTCGCTTGTGATTTGCATAGAGAGTTGGTGGAGTTGTTTCTGATGTTGATGCTGTTGTTGTTGTTGCTGCTGCTGCTGTGGCCAACTCCAAAAGGAGGTCCACAACAGGTGTTGTTGTGGTCAAAACGGATGCCTCTGACATGATCTGAATTTACTTGGTCAATATATTTTTCAAAAGAAATTAATTATTTCTTTGGCAAATAAGCACACATTTAACTACTTAAACACACGCCACAACTAAAAAAAAAAGACTAAGTGTTGGATTTTTCTTCTTTTAGTTTAGTCAAACTAGTTTTTGATTAATTTTTGTCGTTAGTTGCTTTTTGGAGATTTTTGCGTTTTCTTTTTGCTTGGACACTTTATGTTTAATGATTAGAGTGGGCCAAATGTTTGGGATCGCGGAGACATTACATATATATATATATATATGTAATGATATATATGTATATGGTGTCAACTGCCACAACTGCTGAGATCCGTATGAGCGTCTGCAGTCGACCAGCAGTCGTTTTAGAATGACTGAATAAAATCGAGGGAATGCCCGCTGCTGCTGCTGCTGCTGCTGCGGTGGCTGCTACCGTTTGGTGGGTGGGTGGTTCGGTGGGTGGGTAAGTTTTTGGTATGGAGACGGTTCCTTCAACAGTTTGGCACACGCTCAACGTATGGCGATGCGACTTACCAGTGAATCGACGACTTGGCTCGGGGCAAAGCCGACAACGACGACGACAACAACAAAAACAATAACGACGACGACTATTCCGACGCTGTTGGTGGTCGAGAGACCCATTCGTTTAGCTCCTCCATCTACCGCGCCCACCCCATAAGTGTGCGGCTCGTGCCTAACGCCGGACGGACTGACTGACTAACGCACGGACGGTACCGGCAAAAATTATATGGCAATTTTTATTGTTTTATATACCCAATACATATATATATATATACTATTTAAAATCTATGTATATATACACTTCATTTAAGCAATTTCCATTGGTTTTATAACCAGCTCTGGTTGGGGTAGGCATTCAGCCAACCACCTTGTCTCCTGCCCCTCCACCTCTCTCTGTCTCTCTCTCTCTCTCTCTAGAGAGAGAGAAGGGCCAAGTATGATGAATTGATGTCTTTCAATCCTTATCATAATTTCTTGTTTAACAAATCTCTGATTCATCTATATACATATGTACTGTATACAAGTTGCTTATCTCGGTGCACAAACAATTTTTATCGTTTTTCGTTAGACTTTAAGGGATTTATTTCATATTTTGGCGTTGCAATCATTTTGAAAAAAGATTATCTTTTATCTACAAAATGTTTACAGATTTTCCTTATTAAATTTAATAGAGGGGATAATTCGTTTCAAGGAGAAATCACAAATCAAAGGGAGGATTAATTCTATTGCATATAAATCAAAATTTTAATCATTTTAGATAAAGCCAACATATGTAGTTTAGTTTCTGGTATAAAGCTGGTAATAAATTTTTTTCAAATTTTCGCCTTAAACTCTAATTGCAATTATTTTAGGGCTTTTCCCTATCTAAAATGAAAACAACTCAACCTGATGAGTATGGAGAAAATAAAAATCTGTGACAATTACTAATTTAATGAAACAATTGTTCACATCAACCGAAACGAAGAGATTGTCTTAATGTTATATATAATCGTCATTAGGAAAACCCTTTAAAATACAAGAATTTCTAGATGATTTGGATTTTACGCAAAACTGACTAATCCTATGAGTTGAAAATATTGAAAAAAAATTAAGTTTGATGTCACGTAATAAAGGAAAAACCACTAAAAAAATATTATGAGATTGAGGTAAATTGTTTCTTTCCAGAAAAAAGTAAAAATGTTTAGTCTTACCCAGCAGACTAAAATTTTTACTACAAATCAATAGAATTAAAAACACCGGCCGACAAAACTCCGACACAAAGACCAGAGTTCACCATTATAATGATTTATGCTGGTCTAAATCCATAATAGTGCTCCAATGTTTTTACATTGAATGTGGTTTAGGATTCAGCACAACATAATCAATTACAAAACTGTTACAGTGGTCTCTAGGTTTGGGGTTTGGATCGTTTTTGTTGGCCTGTGTTATTTAATGTATCGCTCCACCAAATCGACGCTTATCACCCTGATTACTTTCCTTGTTTTTCCAAGTTTTTAGCCGAAAAGGCCATTAAGAAAGAAAAAATAAGTCTTTATTTGGGATTATTTTAATCTAGTATTGAGAACATAAAAACTATCTATCTTTGATAGATGATGATCTCTGATCATGAAATATATATATGATTTGCAGTTTCTAAGAAAGGCTAGCAGAGGAAGATTTTATTGCAATTGAATAATATATTCATCTCCATTTCTATTTTACTCACGACGGTTAAGAATTGTTTTCTCCTCAAGGAAGCTTTTATTCCAATTTGAAAATATTTTTTTTTCAAACTAAAGAGAGATATATACATTCTTTCTTTCTTTTCTTTTCAAGAAATTTTACAACATTTTCTACTAACTAAAGAAACAAATAATAACTTCTGTCTAATAAATTTTTGTCATTTGAGTTTGTTTTATTTTTTTCTATGTTAAAATACATAAATAACTAAATTGCTTAAAAAGTGTTTACCAAATCCTTTCAATTTTGAATGAAAATAAAAACAAGTGATGCTTAAAATAATCTTCATTCGGTTTAGTTTTTCCACATATCAAATTTTTTAAGCTGTCATAAGATTTTTCCATTCGTTAAAGTCGGAAATTTCTCATTCCTCAAAAGGAATATATTAACTTTTTACAGTGTATCTTTACTTTCGGTATTATTTTACAAATTTCATTGTAGTCTATTTTGCCCTGTGTCATGCTTTAGTTGAGTTTTGCTTCTTGCCTTTGGACGGCGTTCGAAAATTAACAATTAAAATTTTTCTTTTTTCGGTTGTATAATTGAATTTTTAGATTTTTGCCTCCCTTTTTTGTTGTTTTGTTGTGTTTCGTTTTTGTAATTTTTGGAATTGTTTCGTAGTTGCTGCCTGGATGGTAATGGATGTATGGATGATGGCTGGGGTTGGGGTTGAGGTTGAGGATGGGGATAAATATTAATCGTATTATCGCATTATATTGCTTCTGCATCAATTCAAGATCAAAGTCGCTTTGGCTGCTAAAAATTTGCTCACTTGCATTTTAAATATGAAATTAGCCATTCAGTGTGAAAACGGAAGCCCAAATGCTGCTGGCCATGGCCAAGAGCCAGAGGCTCGAGGGGTAAGCCAGAGGGGAACTTGAAATTTAATGCAGGCGCCTCACAGCTGGAGAAAATTTATGGGCACACAACGGATGTGAGAGCAGGAGAGAAGATACAGAATGAGGAGGAATGTGGCAAGCGGCATACGGATACGATGCCGATGCTCTGACGTCGTTGTCCTGCGAATGGATGGGTGGGTAGACTGACACACTTAGACAATACGAAGAAAGGAAGAGAACTGATGGTTTGAGAGATCAGGGATGTCGTGGGACGTCAAGTGGTTTTTTGGAACCAATAACACCAGGCGACTATTTTTAGTTAATTTGACACAATCTCCTCCCCACTCCCTCACAGAAGAAAAGAAAGAGAATAGAAGAAAAAACGGCCTCTCTCTTAATAGATTTCCATAGAAATTTGTTTCCCTTGATACATGCCTACAACATTCATTTTAATATCCTTTACCCCATTTCGGTTGTTGTTTAATTATATACCCGAAATTGGATCCCGATGCCCATGCCTGATGCCGATGCCCATAAGGCCCCACCAAAAAAACAGCAGCCATATATTTGTCTGCTCGTGTTGAATTTGGACAGGCATATAAAAATTACTTTTTGCCAGTTAGCGTGGGCCCCCCAACGAATAAAAGAAGTAGCCGCAGAAAACGTCACACACTTACCAAAAAAAAAACCTAGATACTACAAAAAAGGGTAGAAGACATAAAGACAAAAAAAAAACAAGCAAGTTGAGTGACCTCTGACCCGGAGCGGAATGAATAAGTGAAGTGCTCATTCTTGCAAAATTAAATTAATAAATAATAACATACTATTTGCACTTGTTTTTAGACCCAACAGACAGACAGGTCCTGGTTACAATTTTTGTTTGAGTTGAAGACAGCCCTATACTCTTCTTTAAGATGATATATTATTTGGTCCTGAGAGTTCAATAAAAGAATTATTTTAAAAAATATTAAAACTACATAGATCAAAGATTTTTTTGTACTTTGATTATTACTCAAATAGTGTACATGTCATTTTTAAGTCTGTATTAATTTAAACTCTTTTTTAAATCACTTATAAATTTACTAAATTTCATTACAAATCAATCATTATTTGCCATTTTGGTAGCTTCCTTTCTTTAAAAAAAAAAAGGATACAATTTCATCGAACGCCATTTTGTAAAGACTATTTTCGAAACCTTTCTTCAAAACAAAAAAGGAGACCAATATTCCAAAAAGTAATAATTGTGTAAGTGACTTCTGCCATTTTGGTTTATAGAATTCAAAATCTGGCACGTCATTCTCTAAAACTTATTTCAGATTCAGTTTTAGGAATAGTAAAAATCTAATTTATTTGTCATATTGAATTTTCTATTGTTGATCCGCCATTTTCGATTTTAATAACAGGAACAGGATTTATCTTTTAATCGTTAATTTGGGACAATAATTCCATAAAATATATCTTGAATTTTGGTATTCTGCATATACATAAATTTTAAAGACTTGGCTCGTATTTGTTTCTGCTGATCATATGGTCCTTCATGTTGCAAGGGTATAAAAATAAAGTCTATGTAGGTCAAGTCATAAAGTTTATGATTAATGTTCAGAGCGGCATTAGATACATTACTGACACTTGGAAAAAAAAGTGCGTCACTTAGAGGCTAATCCTCCTCTTTGCTCCTCCTCCTGGTATTGATAAAAGTATAATAAAATGTATGATAAAGGTCCAAAACTGATTTACAATTTCCCAGTAATCAATGTTTTCCTTTAATGCCATTTAATTGCAAACCTGATGTGAAATTGTTGTTTAACTGTATAAAATTGCAATCAGGCTCCCACTTTCTGTCTGCAATATGTATCGAGAGCTTAATTTACGAGTGCATGCAAACTGAATGTATATACAAACATACATACAAACATACATATATATGTCAATAAGATAATTGTCTGAAAATTTCAAGAATAATATCAACCAGAATGTCTCTAAATAAACAAGATAATTGTCACTTCTCTAGTCTAGTCTAGTCTCTGAAATGGTTAAACAAGTTTTTATATACAAACATTAGGGTCAGGGTTATAGCAGATAGGGGATGCCCCTTTTTTTTATTTTAGAAAATACCCATAACGACAAAGCTTTTGCTTTAAAAAAAAGATTTAAGAACTAAGCTTACCTTAGATCGATATTGAATTGATTTCGATTTACAACATTCTAAGTTCCGGCACTGGGAATCCCGCCCCTTCTCCCTAATATTTTTGGGTCAAAGAGACATAGAAGAATCTTTTTTGAATCATTGTTTAAGCTCAAAAGTAGTTTACAAAATTTGTTCCTGTTTTATTATTGTTCCTATATGCTTAACTTGCTTGTGTAACTGCTTTTGTTACTTTTTTTTCGGGAAAATTTTAAATTTCTATTGATTTTGTTTATATTTCATATATGTATGTATTTTCTTAAAAACGAAGGACGAGGACCTGTTGTTCCAGCAATTGAGTCGTCTGCATTAAATGTCTCCCCATAGACATAGACGTTATCCCGCAGCTATTTCTCATTTATTATTAATTAAAGTGCATTGCAGAACTTATAATTGCAATGCGTTGTCGTCCTCTCTGCTTTCAATAAGTCTAATAGACGGCGGATATCCATTTTACGTAGGGTCGTCGTAATTATTGCAATGAATGCCCTTCCGTTTCACTTGAATAACAATAATAATGCTTTTCCAATTGCTGCATAATCGAGAGTATTATTCATACATATTTTGACTTGACACAAATATGTATGTACAATATATTGGGTGTGTTCTTGAGGGGATATTCATAAGCTCATTCATTGACACTGGCAGTAATTCCCGATGTAAGTTGTGACTCATTTCAAATTCCTTTGACGTCACAAAATTGCATACTGACATACAGCGCGTCCACAGACTTTTCGTTGAGAATGTGCTGCACAGTTTTTTGCAATTATTTTGCATAACAAACACAAGAGAACTTCAATTGAATATCGCAGAAGAAAAAAATAACTTCTCTATGAAAGGTGCTGCTGCGCGCATTGCCAAAACAAAAATTGCCTCGCATCATTCACAGAATTTTAAGCAACTTGATTTTACTGAAATAAATTGTGAGAGCGAGAGATAGAGGGATCATTGAATTAAAGCCAAGCTGAGCTGGTGTGGCCGGAATTAAAAAGACATTTCAAATTTCAGACACGAAGCCTTAAATTGAAAAATTGTTCAACGCGTGCAAGACCAAAACGACAACAGACAACAACAATAAGAACAACAATAAAATGCTTAAATTGTTTCTAGAATTTATAGAAAAAGTGTTTATCGGGGCGACGACTTTTGATATATCCTCTATACATACATATATCAAACAATTTAAAATTTAGGCAACTCATTTGCCATCTCACTCAATTTCGCAGTAGCAAAGGGTCTTTGGCGCCATCTAGCGTTTAGTTTTCTGTCATTAAAAAAGTCCTTTTGCCAACAATCAGAAAAGCCTTTCGTTTCTAAATCGTTTTGTGATTAAAAAATTGAATTATATATTGTTTACTAAAAAATTTAACAACTGAGCGAAAAAAATTCATTTGAAAGCAAAAAAAAATATTACCTTTGTTTTCGAAAAGTTTATTAAGACCAATTAGGATTTATAAGGCATCGAAAACGGTAAAAGGCAGATCTTTGCATATTCTTTCCGTTTTCTTATTGTCTCAAATCATTTGACAAGTTTTTCCATTAACCATTTTTTCTATTAGGAGAATAATTTGGCTCTGTGTTTTGATTCAGACTAAACATATCCTTAAATTTCGCATGAGAAAACCTTAAAATTTGAACAGTTCACAAATGAAATTTAAGATTTTTGTCGTAAACTTATCACTTCTAGGGGATATATTGGTTTTGATCTACCCTCGGTACAGGGTATGTACATATATCGATAGGGAGAAAACAACAAGCCAAGGAGAATCTGGAAAAGACAATGCAAATGACATTTAAATTATATGTGGCCAAGCGACACAAATGCATAGAAAACATTGTTTGTTGGTTTTTTAGGCGTTTTTTATTACGCGAGGTATATGTTATATATATTTTATTAATATATGCAGATATTTCTCTATATACAATACACATATATTCGCAAATATATATATATATAAGCTAATGGTTATTTTTTGTTTAACAAGCTGCCAAATTGGTATTACATTTACATTTTTGTGACATTTGAAATATTTTGGCTTTTTTGTTTTGTTTTTTTTTTTTTTTTTTTGTAGGATGTAGTTTTAAACGTATTGCACTAGCTAATGCTGCCCCTCTTACCCGCCCCTGTTCGTTCGTTCTACTCTGGATAAATTCACAGCTGAGTCAACCTCTGATTTAGATATAAATGAAAAAAAAAAAAAATACAAACAAACAAACTATCTGTAGTTAATTCAAAAATAATGTGTATACATATAAATAGATAGTAAATATTTTTCTCTCTCTTTTCCTCTCTCTCTGTCTCTCACACGCACGCACACACACACACACACACACACAATTGGCTGTCTTGTGGGTGTGTGTGTGTGTGTTCCAATCACAGCAAAAACACATTACATTAGATTACATTACATTATAAACATTGATGAAAAATCTAAACAAAATCAAAACTAAATTTGGCGCAGTTGCTTTTCTTTTTCTTGTCTATTATAGTTTTAATCCCCCCTAGTTAGATGCGACTACAGAAATTATATAGTAATAGTTTATCCTCAAAATGATAGACATTGTTGATATGTCGCAATACGCGACCATCGACAAGATGACGGGCATAATGTACAGCCTCCATGCGATCCTTTGAGAGTCCCACTTCAATTAGCCAACTGACAAATTCACTGCCATAGAACACCTTACGATAGACTCGTATGCGCCACCTGAAATATTTTAAAATTGATTAATATTTTATTTCCCTCAGGAGTTAGATTTGGTTTATCTGTCGTTTTAAAGGAAATATCATTTGTTTATATTAAAAGTATTTAGCAGTTTGAGAGATAAAATATCATTCCAAAGGGTCAAAAATACGCTCATTTGCTTCCCCGTAAAACCGCCACTAGATTGAGGTGAGTTTTACATTGAGCTTACCTTCTATCCTTGGCAATATCCTTTTTGCAGTTCTCCAAATGATGATTGCGAAATTGTTCGCAAATATGTTTGGTTTCTGGACGCACATTTGACCAGTGCGGCAAACTGACCACATTGGCTCCATACCTATTTGAATAAAAATTAGATTAAATTTGTTATCCTTCTATCATTCCTTAAACTGTCACACTTACCATATTTTGCGCCAGAACTTGACCAAAGGCATTAAAAGTTCACCCATATCGGTAATGAATACAGCCAACACAATTAAACCCTGGCCAAAGTTGAGGAAAGCATCGAGAAAACTCAATTCCAAATATATGCCCGACATGCCCTCCATAACCAGAGTCCAAATGGATACGGCAAGGCCAACGAACATGGAGCATAATAATATGATCAATAGAACGGTATGCTTTAGCGTCTGATGCTCATCACAATCGCTGGTATGTTCCAATGGTTCGAGTCCTCGTCGCGTTTGATCCTCATAGCGTTCAATAATTGTCTGACAATTTTGTCGTGAAGTGCTTGGACCACAATTGAATGAACTGCTGCACATGTGTCTACGTAATCTGTGGGCAAGTTTTTTAAATAAAATCATTCTGTATGATAAAATGAAATGGATCATAACTTACTCTTCTGTAGTGGGAGCTGGTTCAATTTTATCTAGATCTCTGTCACTTGTTAGATTATTACGCGGACGATTACGATTGAGTAGATCCTCGATATCCACTACCACGGTGCTTGTTGTAGTGGGTGTTGAGACTCTTGAACCACCACCAGAGCAACAATTGCCACTACCAGAACCACAACCAGCAGAAGCTTGAGGACCAGGACTAGTAGGAGGACAATTTCCATTTGATAACCTATTAGCTGGCACACCAGCTGCTGTTGGTATCATTTCATCATCATCTGAGGATGAGGAATACGAAGCAGTTCGTACACTTTGTCTCAAAGTCGAATGATCTACATTGCTTAGCAAATTGGTTGTTGAAATTGTCGAATGAATTTCAGAAGGTTCTATGAAGGAATGAGAAACAATCAAACGTTTTGCCTTGGCTGTATTTTAAGATAATTTAATTACCCGATTCTGGATTAGATAGCTCGCGTGAATATGTTAAATATTTCTCATATCGTTTCTTGTAACGTTGATGGAGAACCAAACAGCCCACAGTGACTTAAAAGAAAACATTAGATACGTATATTAGAAGAATATATATATAGAGATATACATATTTACTATATTCATAGTTATTCAGATTGAAAACTTAATGAAACATCATTGAAAGACTTGTAAAATTAGCCTTTTGTTTTTACTTAACTCGTCAAATGCGTTAATAAATTGTCGTCATTATATATATGAAAACTAGAGAGCTGCATGAATGTATTCAAATTTACATTTGAGACATTCAGTCTTATAAGGAATCGAAAGGAGACTGAAAACTGAATTCAATTGAATGAATACAAGTGCTAACGGTAGTAGTAGATACATACTGAATATTTGGAACACTCAAAGGTATTCAATGAGCTTCAGAATGAATAAATCCATATGAGTACTCAAAACACAGAATATTCAGAGTACTGTAAGTTTTTGAATGCTTCAGTGATACAATTACATTCGTATATATACTCAATACACAAAATATTTCGGCTACTCATTGATTTCGACTGATTCATTTGTATTTGAATAAATAAAATTTTTGGTATTCGAATAAAGTTTTGAATTTGTATTCGTGCAGCCCTCTAAAATAAACTTTATTAGCAATTAACTAAATATAACTTACCTATAAAGCACATGACAAGCATAAATACTGAAATGGCTGCCTGAGCATTGCCATATTGAAAACTTGGATTATGTTTCTCCGCCGACATGACATTCGAATCAAAGGCCACCAATAGACCAGAGATAACAGCTGGAGCACCCCAAGCAAATGTTAACTGCAAGCAAATATAATATTTACAAATGCTTGAATGCATGTAATTCATTACACTCTCTTACCATATAGGGCCATAATTTGAGTACAAAACATAAGCTACGACATTGTAGAAACAGCAAAGTTATGGCCAATATGCCAGTCCACAGACGTGAGCTATATGTGCCAATATTGAAGAGGAAAAATTGCAAATATAAGGTCCAACGCTCGACATGATTCAATTTTGACCATAATATAACGCCTATGCAGCACATTAACTGCGACAGAACCAAACAGAAGGTAATCCTTTGGGGTAAACGTTTAAAACGTTTCGTTACTATCAATAGGGCCAGGACACAGCAACAGGCA
This sequence comes from Drosophila insularis, assembly GCA_018903935.1. Classification (NCBI taxonomy): domain Eukaryota; kingdom Metazoa; phylum Arthropoda; class Insecta; order Diptera; family Drosophilidae; genus Drosophila; species Drosophila insularis. The sequence goes on from JAEIFP010000517.1 coordinate 4,028,879, forward strand.
GCTGCTCCAGCACAACTTATATCAAATGAGAAGGCATCCAGTTCGTGTATATAATCCAAAGGTTTCAAATTAGTCAACGATATCATTTTTGCAGAGATAAACATCAAAGGAGCCGATATGAAAGTACACAAGACCATGCTACGAGCCACCTAGAGAAAACAAAAAAAACGAATAAATGATTAATGAATGATTGTGAATACTAGTTGTTTAGTAATTTTTTTTTTACCAATTCCACTTCAATATTATATTGGGTGGCAATGACAAAGGCTCCCGGAGCAGCTGGAAATGTGCCATAGAGAAAACCAAATGTGCTTAGCTCGGTTGTCTCATTGAAATTTGCACCAGCCTGCATAATATTCACTGTCTGGCGTGTCACCAAGGGTAAAACTAGGCTGTAGAAAGAAAATTAAATCATTATAATAATGATACAGAAAATCTTTCTTTAAAATTTCTTACATTTTTACAAGTATAAGTACACCTGGTAGTAAAAATCCATGACTTTTGCGTTCTGTACCCGTGCCGCCGACAATTTTTAAGCCCAATAGGAATAGAGCAGTGGCCGAAAAACTCTGACCAAGGACACGCAATGTGCTGGAGACCATTTCGGGCAGACCATGGGGAAATAGAAAGCCACCAGCCACGCCCAGCAAAGTCATCAGGAGCAAAGGATTAAAGAAGAGTGAGACAAGTGTGTTCAATACAAGAATTGTACGTTCGCCAAGGCAACGATTACGTTTAGCCATTTGCTCTGCCGGACAAGTTTCCGGACACAATGGTGGATTTCGAGCCTTAAAAAAAAAAGAAGAATATTATGATATAAAAATTTTTAAGAAATACCCAACAGACTTTTTACTTACTACATCCTCTTTGTTTTTGACAATTTTTGATATTTCCAAAAGAACCAAACCTATTGGATTGAGTATTGCCAATGAAATGGGAGCCATGAGATATAAATATGATGCATATTCCGGATGAACATCCTTATAGAGAGCCATGACTAGAAATTATGAGTGAGAGTTAAGAACACTTTTCAAAAATTGCTACTTCTTTTCTTACTTACCTATGGGATAACCAATAGCAAAATCATTGCTCTGTGTGCAAAAGATGGCCATTAAACCGGCTCGTGCATAGTTCAATGGTCTTGCCACCAGGAGAGTTATGATTAGCACTGCAAAGAATACAACTGCCTTGGATACCAGCATGGCCAATAGGAAGCTCCAATTGACGGCACTCCAATTCAATTCGACCAGTGATAAGAATATTAACGATGGCAAGGCAAAGGTTCCAACAAATGTGCCTAAACCTTTGGTTTCCGCATTGCTAATGATCTTAAAACGTCCGGCAATGTAACTGCAATGTAATCGGATATATATTTAATCGGGTATTACAAAACATAAAGGAACTGAAAATGAAAGTATTCCCAGCCACGCCCCCCTTTTCGTCAAGTGTAATTAAAATGCAAATTGCCCCCTTTAAGAGAAGCGCGCAAACAAAACAAAAGTGTGTAAATGTGAATTTAAATGCGGAAACTCGGCTTTAATTAAAATGTATATTATTTGTTTCAATAAATCTACTAATATATATATATATATATATATATATATTAAAAGGTATGGCTAACAAACGAATATATACAAATGTCACACGTGACCGAACCGGTCCGGTTTTCTATACCCTGTAATCTGTTAAGACTTTAAAAAGTCTATCCAACAGATGCAAATTTTTGTGACTATACAGAAAGTATTTTTTCTAAATAATAAGAAGGTTAAGAAATTACATTTTTTAGATCTACATATTAGGCACTAGACCATTGAATAATGGCCAGGAAAATGTCTTTATCGGTTTCGAGAAGATTTAACTTAGATTCATTGGTTTGAATTCGATACAAGTGAGTAAGGAAAAGTGATGTGAGAGCTAAAGTCAACTAGAAGAATGCAGCAATATTAACAACTTTTGGGCACCAACTGTGAAGTTCTAACCCCAAGAAATTTGTCTATTTTTTCGATAGTTTCAAAATAAGATCGTATTGAAAGACCGGAGCACTTCCATTGCTCCATAGGATTAATCAATAACCAATTCATTTACTGAATCACTCATTTGATCACTCAGTTTATTTTGTTAATCATTCCCTCAAATTATACGTATCAGTAGTTCTCAGTTTAAGAACGTTCGATAAAGCAAATTTAGCTACTGAACAATTGAACAAATGATCACTTGTTCACTCATTCTTTTGTTCCTTCACTGACTTGCTTGTTTAGTTGTTGTTGTCGTCAGTTGTCCAGTTTTTCTTTTCCCAGCATAAGATTAGGACAAAATGAAGCTATTCATTACTGAAGAAGTGATAAATTCAACAGCGAATCTGTGAACAAATCGATCATCTTTACTCACAATCTCATGAGCGATCGGACACTACTAAGTACAGAGTATCTGCAAGTCGCTCTCTTATGTACGTACGGTGAATTTGTTGTTTTTAAACCAGTTGGTTAATTTAGATTTCGATGCCTCCTCTTGGCTAATAAATAAATATATTTGTAAAATGTTTATCATTTACTTTTATTTTTATTTCTCTCACGCCTTAAAACTGAATTAATAAATTTAAATTCAAAAAAAAAAAAAAAAAAAGCCGCTGCACCGCCGCGTCGCAATGTCTGGCTCTGTGCGTAAAACTGGAGTACTTCCCCAAAAACAAAAAAAGAGAAGAAAAAAAAACTAGTCAAGTGACCTTAAATCGTGTGACTCAATGCAATTTATTGCATATTTGAAACATTTTCATGTTTTTCAACTCAGACGACAGAATGCAATAACTTGAATTTGATAATGTTTATAAATCTTTTGAAAGTCTTTAAAAAATGTTTGGCGGGGAGAAACCAAAAGAAAAAAAATCCCCAGCATCTGAAATCTTAATGTGAGCTCTCTTAGTGATAAGTGCTAATTGCATTAGTCATAATGGCTGTTTTTAGGAGTTGCTGCAACAACAACAAGTAAGTTAAAGAAAAAAAATGACATAACTGATAAGATTAAATACTTGAGAAAGAGAGAGAGAGAGATAGAGGAAAAGGAGTCTTGTTTTTAGTTTTGTGACCTCTTACTGGAAAAAATTACATACAGAAAGCAAAGAGGGGGAAAAAAGATTGTATGTATGTATACTCTCTGACTCTGACTAATAGCAGATTGTTGAGCAAATAACTGCTAAGAACAAAGCCAGCCAAATTAAATAAATGAACTTGTTTAGTAGAAATCTTCTCTTTCTCTAGAAGAAATATATGCTAAGCTCTTAAGGCTAAGACTAACTTAACTTTCAATTGACGTAAAAGTCTAACCTTCTGTGAGTTTCTCAAGCTTGCAATGTGTGTAGATTCTGTTTCTCTCGTCGTTCTGTCGAAAAGGTAAACAAATATTTCCTCTATTTAACTTGCTCGACAACAAGTGTTTCAGAATTGGTTGGAAAACAATGTTCGAAAAACGAATACACCAAATAACGATTACGGGGAGACATAAGAGAAATGCTTGGTTTATAGACTAACTTAAACTACATATATACCAAGATTTTGGGTTGTGAACAATCGCAAAATTTATTTATTTTTTTTTTTTAAGCTATTTTCCTAACTTGACGATACACTATTGAAAGAAACTTCTAAAAAACTCAACTGTGGGTTACATTTATTCAAGTCCAAAACTTGTCTCTAATATCATTTAAATTTTTAACCACTGAAGATTCCATATAAAAGCCCCTTAAGGCATAAATGTGTATCCTCCTATGTAGATGAAGGGATTCTGAGAATAATTGTTAACATTTCAAAGGTTTGATAACTACAAAAATATTTGGGAAGGAAATTGTGATAATTACTTAATAACAATTACCATCGCATTCCTTTGACTAAATGGCAAACGATTTGCAAAATGAGTTATTCGACTCGAAAAGGAAAACAGGTCTCAAATACTTTGCTTATAAAATTATTCGAAATCGGAAACTAGAACAGGCCTGATTATTTATTTATATTTATTTGTATACAATTTCAAAGGGTATTATAATATTGGTAAAGAAGTTGCAGTATTTAACAAAATAACTAATAAGATAGTTTTTTGATGTTAAAAATCATAGACTGCAAGAGTATATAAACTTTGGCATAGCCGAAGTTAGCTTCTTCGATGTTTTATTTCTAAATAGTTCCAGTCAGTTATTTAGCTAAAATCTTTTTATACAATTTATAACAATTTCTGGAGTAGACATCTCTGAAAAGTGTTTCGCCTAGTGAACCAAGAATTAATGCTTTTCAGATTCCATTTTGTCATAATCAATATATTCCCCGTAAAGATCAATTTATTTCCTCTCTTCCCTTTGTTTTTAGTTATACTTAAATATTCGTTGATTAAAAAGTAATCATTAATGAATTATCTTTTTTTGGCAAACCCTTTATGTCGGAAAAACAGAGAGAAAGAGTACCTCTCTAATTGGATTTAAACAGCTGTGTCTTCCATCATAAGATTAAAGTATATGTACTATATGTTTGTATATACATATAATAATAATAATAGAATTCACATGATCTGGGAAGTGCCCCAATAGAATGAATGCTACAGCTTATCAGTAGTTTGTTTTAAATCACACAGAATTTTAGTATATAAATATAAAAAATACAAACAATTGCAAACCGATTTTATATATTTATGTAAACATATACATTTTTATTGCATTACTTTTGGACATGATGCGGCAGTTTTCTCTTTTTGTTTGTTTGTTGAAGAGAGAGAATATTTCTATAATTGTTGAATGGAAAAAACAGTTGTTATTGTTGTTGTTGTTGATGTTGCAGTTGTTGCAACAACTGTAAAACGTAGTTGATACAGACTATCTAATATCTACATATTATATCTTAACATGAATATGGCAATTTTATTGTTCTATTGACTGGGGCTGGTAATCAAATCAATAATCGTTCGCTCTCTCTGTGTGTGTGTGTGTCTGTGTAGGGATTGCATAATTTAAATTACTATATTGCATCAATGCAAAGTTGATCGATTTTTTTTTTCTTTTTTCGTTGTTGTTTTTGCTCCTAGTAGTAGCCACAAGGTCATTTGTATAATTACAATTTAGTTGTTTTCTCGCACTCTCTAAACGTTTTTATTTTTGTTTTTACTTTCGATTATTGTTAATTGCCAATTAAATGCAGTTTAAACAATAAACAAAAAAGCGTGCAACAAAAAACGTCAGAGGAAACTACAAAAAATTAGACTATAAATTATAATTTGTTGAGCTCTGAGTGGAAGGGAGAAGGGAGATAGTAAATTTTTGTTGATTTGCTGACTATGTAATTTTAGTAATTTTTTGATTTGAAGGCTTTACGCTCTTGTGACCACAAAAATTGTCACAATTCTTTTTATCTATATACATATATTTGTATGTACAATGTATAAGTTTAGGTCTATTTAGTTTAATATTATTTCTCTACAATGTATCGCATTCTTTTTTTTCTATTTAAGCGGATATGCAATCAATATGTTTTCTTCTGTGTTGTCGTTGTTTATTTATTGTTTTTATGACTAAACGGAAATTTTCATGCAAAAGGGAGGAAAAACCTTTTTCCTTTGTTCGGCGTCACACAAAAACCGCAGCATAAATTAAAAACAAAACGAGATATGTACATATAATCGAAGTTATTGAGGTTATTGAAAACTTGTTGAAATTATTCTTTAAATAAATATTTCCGAAACTCTTTTGGCTTTATTTTCAATAATTTTTTTTATAGCTTTATGATCCAATACGAATATTGTATATAGTTTTCGAATTATACCTAAACTATGTTTTTTATCAAATTATTTATTAAAAAAAGATATTAATCATCGATATTGGCTTAAGTTGTTATACTATATAGTGGGTGCAAACCCAAAAAATAGTAAGTTATTGTAAAAAGAAGATAATTTTTATTTTTAAGGATAATTTTTATAGTTATAGTATCTTAAATGGCCAAAAATGCATCCTTTTCAGAACATCACACATTTTTTTTTAATCAAATAGACAATTTTTTCAAAATATCTCTTAGAAACAATATCTTTATAAACACTTAATGCTTAAATCCGAAAAATTTCAGATAAATGGTATAATTGAATGATTTTATGTAATTTATTAAACTAATTACAGTCAACATATTTCAAGCTTTATAAAAACCAAAATATATCTAATAATAATTTGTCGCAAAATTTCCAAAAATAACAAATCAGAAAAAAAAACCTTATCATTTTATTTATTATATGAAGTGGTATTTGTAGTGTGTGAAATATATTTATGAAAGCAAACACAATTAAATGTTTAAATTAACTGCCATCGCAGATCGCAGACAATGAGAAAGCAAATATTCTACTATACTATTCTCCTATATGTTTATGTAGTATATATTAGTCAATTTCTGAAGTAGATAGATAGATCTGATTTCAGATGGGACAAAGCAGCGTGTGGCTTAAAAATATAACTTTTGTCAAGTGGTGGAAATGAGAAACAGTTTGAATAGCCATTGAACAGGGGCATGATTAGGGAAAGCACGTAGTCACTGATAAGCTCTTTTGCGTACAGATATATATATATATATATATATATATATATATATACGTACTTACTCTACGTTCTCCATATAGACAGATAGATAGGATAGTAAATGGTGTGTGGGTTTTTTTGTTTGAACTCTGAAAATGCAAATGTGTATGGGTGGGGGAAAAAGGAGAGATAATAAGTGTAAATGAACTCACATTTTACCTCCCACTACTTACTATCGACCTCATTGAAGATCCCTAAACTCTGATATGTCACGTTCAATACAATACGTAAATAATGATGGTCTTAAATGTGGCCTAAAGAACTAAATAACAGCTGCGTGTTAGTTAGTAACTACATACATGTAGGTATGTATGTAAAGTCGTCACCATTTCTTCCTTCAATTATTGAATTTACGAAGCTAAAGATATTCTGTAATATATTTAAATCAAACATCCAAATATTATGTCGTTCTAAAACCTTGTACAAATTAAAACTAAAAGGTTAAAATAAAGCGAACTAAAGTAATTTGGGCTTTTTTAACCCCCCTTTATTGAATTTAGGCTACGCTCTTAGTAACTGGATACATTCATAATTCCTCGAATTTCAACCCCGAATGTGCCATATAATTTAAAATTGCATGCTTTTGCCAATTACATGCATAAGATAATCTTGTTGTCCGCAAATTCTTTCAGAATAATAAATAAAAGAGTTTAGGTTTGACTGTACTTTGTTAACCAACTACCTTTCATTTGTATCTGCGGTCTGCAAATGTTTTCTAGTGGGCGGCGGGGTCTCAAAGGGCAGGCGTGTGGGCGTTTGCGTGGCTTTCTTTGACGTCATAGATTAGTACTACTCACCCACATATGATGATGCCAAAGCATTGAACCAATGCTGGATAGAAATTTGCCATCGAAACGCCGCCATCTTCGGCGCGTGGCATGCCAACAGCAAGAGGGCTGCTGCTGCTTGTGGTGGAGAGAAGGGGAGAGGCGGCTGTGGTCGTTGTGAGAGCTGCAGCTGCTGCCACCTTTGCTCCCTTCTCTTTGGCATAGTACATAAGACTATCCATTTTTATTTTTACTCACAAATGGTGTTAATTTAAAAACATTATTTATTTGCTTTGTTTATTCTCCTCTTTTCCTTCTTTTTTTTCTCTACCCGATCAGCTGATGATGCGTTTGTGACGTCAAAAGGGCCACAGGGCACACTTCGCGCTGTCTGGGGCAGCAATTATTGAATTTTCGCAAACAAGAGAAACAGCTTTCTTTGCACAGTAAACCAGATACAGATATATAAAATTGAAATATTATTTAATTGCTTTTTATTTACGCAGTTCTCTTGGCTCTTCTGCTCTTTGCTCTAATTGCTGTTGATTTATATTTTTAGCGCTAGATTTCATTTTCAAAGCCAAAACAAATTCCACTCAAAGAAGTCTCTCACACAGCTGATCATTTCTTTCTTCCTTCTGCGGAGGCTTTCTTTCGAAAAAAAATAAACACAGACACGCGCACGCACACAACAAACAAATAAATTTATAATAATATTTCGCTAATTTTGAAGCGTTTAAAAGTTTACTTAAAGAATAACTAAAAATAAAATGTCCCAGAATAATAAATGAACTCGTTTAAGCGCCGGCCAATGCGCTTCGTTTCAGCGTGACAACAAAACTAACTGTTAAATTTTAATTAAATTTAAATTTTTCATCATTTCGGGTTTCCAAAACATATGTTCAATTTGCCGTAATTCTTGCCGTAATTTCTCCTCCCCTCGGCCGAAAATTCTCCCCCCTCGCCGTTAGTTTTTGCCCACTCGCAGTAAATTTTGCCCTCTCGTTTACGGTCACACTAAAAGTGATGCAAGACTCCCACGTAGTGTAAACAATTTTTAATCTACACTGTAGAGAATTAAAATACCAAATAAATACCTAACCTTTTTAACTGTTGAGTAATGTTTATTTTTAGGACTTAAAATGTTTGACCTAAACTGCAAACGAAATGTTATATTTTAATAAATTGATACACATTTTTGTTTTACTAATTACAAAATATAATGATTTTATGCGCTCTAGTTTGTGATTGATTGACATTCAATAAATATCGCATAATATTATAATATTATTTACAAACAATTAACTTAAATATTAATTGGCTTTTGCCAATGTAAACATAACTTAAAATAATTTCAAAGGATATTTGAATATTTTATTTATTATTGATATTAAATTAAAAAACGAAAAATATTCTCATTTCAAAAACAAACTGATCTTAAATTGATCTAGAAATAATATCCTAAATGTATTTACATATTATCTACATGAAAAGTAAAACACAGGTCACACTGAATTAAACAGCTGTTGTGTTTTTTTTTTACACAAAACCCAAAGAAGAAGCAGAAGCAACTAAAAATTAGTCATCAAACAAAATTCAAAAGTTTTCATATTTACCTCAGGAAAAACAATCAAAAAGCAATAATAATGAATCGTCTATTTGGACGCGGCAAGCCTAAAGAACCTGGACCAAGCCTTAACGATTGCATTTCTGGTGTAAGTGAAAGGAAAACAAAGACTCCAAACAAAGGGAAAATATCTCGTTTTAAACAATCATAGGTCGATGCCCGAGCCACCAATATTGAGGAGAAGATTGCTAAATTGGAGACAGAGCTGCGTAAATATCGCGAACAAATGTCCAAGATGCGTGAAGGACCAGCAAAGAACTCTGTGAAGCAGAAGGCATTGCGAGTGCTAAAACAAAAGAAAGCGTAAGATTACTCTTTTAGAATATTTTTTTGTCTAAAGACACGCCCCAAGCAATCTATAATCGATCTTATAGATATGAACAACAGGCTGAATCTCTGCGCAATCAATCCTTCAATATGGAGCAAGCTAATTATGCGGCACAATCTCTCAAGGATACTCAAGCTACAGTCGCAGCCATGAAGGATGGTGTCAAGCAAATGAAGAATGAATACAAAAAGATCAATATTGATCAAATTGAGGTAACTTTCAGCAATTGCCACTCTCACAAACAAAAGAAATAATTAAGATTTCTATATAATTAGGACATACAAGACGATATGGCCGATATGTTCGAACAGGCAGATGAAGTTCAAGAGGCCTTGGGACGCACCTATGGCATGCCTGAAGTGGACGATGATGATTTGCAGGCTGAATTGGATGCTTTGGGTGATGAAATAGCCTTAGATGATGATTCCAGCTATTTGGATGATGTGGTCAAGGCTCCTGAGGCACCCGACAGAGAGCCAGGAGCCGATAGTATCGTTCAACCGGGAAAGGTAAAAACAAAAAATCGTCCTAATCTCGGGTAATAGAGGTGATCTAAAATTTTACTTATATTTTTAGAGCACCATTGAAACGGATGAATTTGGCCTTCCAAAAATTCCTGCCTCTTTGAAGACCACATAAATGATGTTTTTTTTGCATTATTTTCGTATTGAATATGAAGTTACATTCTAATATAGAAACGAAATCTTGAAGTTTTTTTTAATGATATTTTTTTTTTGTTTTTGGTAAATTTTGTATATGCAAGCTTTCTACTTTCGTTTTTGTTTAATAAATAAATAATAAACAACACACACAATAAAAACTCGAAGATCAACCATTTGAAAAATGCTATACTTATAACGAATCGTTTTTGAAACACTGCTAATCAATGCATTAGCTTGTACAACGGGTAAAATTTGATGAGAAATGCTCTTTTGAAAAAAAATACCAAAGAAAAGTAAATCTGATTATTTTTGGCATTCTCTCCGACTTGTTTGCAATATTCTCATCTCTTAGATTTGAAACTATGGACAAATCGCTATGGGGATAATCCATTCATTTAATTATAGCTATAAAGTGTTATACGTTTCTAATAAGATACATTTTTTGTGTTTCAGGCCTATCGCTGTGAATTCAAAAATGTTGTGGAGTCTTTATAATAAACATTTCCTAATTTGGAAATTATTTACAATTGTATGTTGTGAGGAATATGTAAATGCCGCCAATATGTACATAATACATCAGTACATATAGAATGATTAAATACAACAATGAAAATAAATGCAAACGCGAGGAGCTAATTTATATATTAAATTTGAATTTAACGCATATTAACGCCATAAACTTTGGTAAGTTGTTAGTTAACAGTTACTCTATAGATTTAGGTAGATACAAACTATCTCACGATCGGCTTAAAATTCATTTAAGCCATTTAAATATCTAAAAATTGTTCTTCCTCTTTGTTTTGGTTACTAAAGCGGTAAATATCGTAACGCAGTAGTTTACAATTAGCGAGCAAAGCTCAAATGAAGTAAGTAAGTCGTCACGCCGACTTGGATATACCATACACCAGTAAAACAAATATTTTAAATTTATAATAACCAATGCATTTTCGTATTTAAAAAAAAACTGTTCACATGCTTTTTACAAGCATATCTTAGTATTTCGCTCACTCAAGCATACGAGCACCCTAGCGCCCCCACCAGCCAACGGCCAACTCCGGCCATATGGAAAAACATTTATATGCATAACTTGACTATTTTTATTCCGATTTGATCAAATTTGGTATTTTGCTTGATATTAGTATCAAATTTAAGTTTGCTGAATTTGATTGCACAAGGTAGAAAATTTCGGGAGATAATCGAGTTTTTTCAAATTACGGGGGCGGAAAGAGGCGTGGCAAAATCTTTACACATCAAAAATGTGCGCAATTACTAAGCAAATACTCATACCAAATTTTGTGTCTCTAGCTAGAATAGTTTTTGAGAAAATCGGGTTTATTTAATTTGCGGGGGCGGTAGGGGGCGTGGCAAAATTTGTATAAATACAAAATGTGCGCATTTACAAAGCAAATATACATACCAAATTTTATGTCTGTAGTTGCTATGGTGTTAAAGAAAATCGGTTTTATATCATTTGCGGGGGCGGTAGGGGGCGTGGCAAACATTTGAAACAAACTCGATAAGCGTACATATGACACGAGTCTACATACCAAATTTGGTGGCTCTAGCTCTTATAGTCTCCGAGATCTAGGTGTTCATACAGACGGACGGACGGACAGACGGACGGACGGACAGACGGACATGGCTAGATCGTCTCGGCTATTGATGCTGATCAAGAATATATATACTTTATGGGGTCGGAAAAGCTTCCTTCTGCCTGTTACATACATTTTGGCGACTTTAATATACCATTTCAGAGAGAGAGAACATGAGATTCATTGAAAAAGCGCTTCAGTGGAATATTAATATTCTCTTTAACAAGGACTCACTCTTTCTTCTGCTCTTATGTGCAATATGCAATTTTTCTCTTACTTGCCTGCTGTCTGTCTCCACACTTTCCTACTCTCGCTTTTCAAGTGACTTCTCTTCCAGCTTGAACTCTCCCACACACAGAAACACTCATAAACTCTCGCTTGGTGTGTGTCTCTCTTGCTCTCTCTCTGATGGATAAGTGAGCTTTGAAGTTCATAGCATGAACTTGAGGCAGTCGCGCGTGTTGCTTCTGTACCTCTCTTTCTCACTGTTTGCGTGTGTGTGTGTGTGTGTGTGTGTGTGAGCAGTGCACTGTGCGCTGCTGTTGCAAAAATACCGTTTAGTCTTCATTTGACTGCTGTAACGGACGGTCGCAAATTTCCCCCAACAAAAAAACAGAAGAAACAAAACATAATAGAAAAGCAAAATTGAATATAACTAAAAACAAAAACAAAAATTAAAACCTTCGCTTAAACACAAAAAACAGCAACAACAATAATATAACAAAAATCAATTGTAACAGAAAAAAAAAATAAAATACAAACAAAAACCGTAACTGTGACTGCAGCGTAGAACCGCGCGCGCTTTCCTTTTCCTCCCACTTCACCACTGTTTTGAAAGAAAAACAAAAACAAACCAACAACTACATCAAGTAACTGTTACCCCGTCCCGTTTTCCCCTTTCCGTCATCGTCGTCGCCGCCGCCGTCGTCTTCGTCCCTCTTATTTTTTTTTTTTGTTTTTTTATCTAACACTGTCTACGCCGCCGACGTCGTTGTCACTGCCACTGCCGCCGTCACCGCCGACGCGTTGCTAATTAACGGAATTGCATTCGCTTTGGTCGGTCGCTCCCAAAAGCCCGAAAAGTGAATCGGCTGCATCCTTCTTCTTCTTCTTCATCTTTAACTCGAATGTGAAAATGCGTTACAAAATCAAAACATGAAAGGAAAATGCGATCGATACCAATATGAGAGATGGAGATGGCCAAGTACATTAAGCAACAAGATTAACCAATAGCAAAACAACAACAATAACAATTAAAAAAAAAAAACCAAACCAACCCTGCCCGCCCCTTCCTGCTGCCCCCTTGTAACGTAAGCTGCCAACCAATTTTTTACCTGCCTTAATCCATTTTGTGCCTCAAAGTGTGCCTAAACAACAACAAAAAAGTGTTTACAAAGAAAGAATAGAAAATAAATTTTGGGAAAATCCTTATTACAACCGTATTTTTTTTGAAATTTTTTTCTTGTTGATCGTTAAAAAGTTTTATAATAATCGGAAACAATTAATAAACTATATGAATAATGAAATTATTCAAAATATAATAATAAAATAATTCTTGTATGGTTGCTGCTAACACAATGGATATATCTCAAATTGGATTACTTTTACTTGAAATGGTAAGTGAGAAATTGCTAACGAGAATATCATAGAACAGATCACTCATACGCAACGCTGCATTCGCCATTATGGCGGAGTTGCTGCTGCTGCATATGAGCCGAGCCGAACCGAGTCAAGTGAGTGAGTGAGCGAGTAAACTAGCTGGGAGACTGCAAATAGAGGTAGAAGGAGGAATGGCCGAGGTAGAGAGGGAAAGAGAAATCTAACAGATACAGGAAGCATAGACACATATCATGAAAGCTTTTTTTATTTCGTCATCAAAATATACATAGTTGAAAAAAAATTAAACATATGTATTAATTACAAATTGCAACTACAACTTGCCAAATGAAACAGAAGGCAACGTCTTTGGAAAAAACTCCTTTTTTTGTTGGATACTGTATAAAGTTGTTAGAGATCAAAAGGAATATGGAATCGATTTTCTAATTAAGATTAAGTAG